>CM053567.1:130830881-130911895 GCA_028646485.1 Cryptoprocta ferox | reverse complement strand
TAGAACACTCAGTAGAGAACTACATACATCATATTGAGAGATTTAACTAGACTCAGGAGTCAAACACACATCTGAAAACATCTATCGACTCATTAGTATTGTTTCAGTAACTGCTTGGCTTTTATATAACTCAGGAAATAGGAAATCATAACATCGTAAATAGTGTTAAAGTGAACCTATCCATGTAGCCAGAGCAATTTTAGGCCAATCATTTCTCATTAGGCTAATGCTAGTAAAGTTTCTTATTCAGATAATTTTTTTTTCTTTTTTCTTCTTTTGGCTATTCAGTGGCCAATGAGGTGTAATAAGTTTTAGCAAATTGGGGCTGAGGTCTCTTAGGTTAGCTTTATTCTTTGCTGTAAATTACAGCAGCTTTATAACTGCTTAACACAGCTCTTGAATCAAGAAATGTCACACCTGAATTTTTTTGTTCAGGCTGAATGACTGGCATTAGAGAGGGGTGGCCAGGCGGGAGTGGGGGAGAGAGGGAGAGAGAGAAAGTGCATACCTCTTAGAATTCAGGATTAAAACTGCTTTCAGACTGTCAAACTGATTTATATATTAACCATTGAGCAGCTGAAGTGGCAACTAAATAGAATTTTAATATACTAGCATCTTCCCCTATTTTTTCTCTTTGCAGATTCTAATTGGGCAAATGGTTAAAGTTTTGAATTACACTCCATGTACCTCCTGTTGACTTTGAATTGGATTTTGTATTTTGGTCTTTATTTTTTATTTCAGGCTCAAAACAAGGAGGTATGATTGAGATTACTTGCTTCTCAGACTTCACATCTGTTTTTTTAAGCACAAGAAAGCCAGTCACTGCTATAAGAACTTTCACTTAGTAAGCAGCAGGCTTACCTGACAAGATGGTGTGACAATAAAAAGGGTACTGGGGTGGAAGTCTCTCTTCTCTTAGCAGCTTTCAGTAGGTCAGCAAATGTGACTTGTTGGCTGTTTTCTTGTTTTTTTTTCATTGACCGTTCATTACAAAATGAGATAGGTTATTTTTTGTGCTGACTGGATTAGCAAAAACAGAAAAGTAATTAATACATAAAGTACCAAATATGAAATATTACTCTGCACAGAGGCATTTCACACTTCATTGATTTCATGAGTAGGCCAGAGGTGCCAGAACAATAATTAATATGTTGTAAGGGAAAAATTATTATGCAAGGTCAGCAGCATTGGAAGACTTTACAAAGAAGAGGCATTAAAAAATATTCTGAAACTGTTTCTTAAATAGGGCTTAAAATTGG
The DNA here is from genome assembly GCA_028646485.1 of Cryptoprocta ferox. Lineage (NCBI taxonomy): Eukaryota > Metazoa > Chordata > Mammalia > Carnivora > Eupleridae > Cryptoprocta > Cryptoprocta ferox. The sequence goes on along the minus strand of CM053567.1, from coordinate 130,910,636 downwards.
TTTTTAAAGGGATATTTGAAGAAATAGCTGATTTTTTTTCTATGAGAAATTAGTAGGAGTTTTTCATTTATCCCTGAAAGTATGCCTCTTTATGCAAGCATAATGTAAATCAATATACTGGCATTTGGGGAAAATCTGGATAAATGTGTGTGGGTATGTACAGACTTATGGATACCATTATTTACATTTCCAAATTTTCAATGAAATAGAAAAAATTATAATTCAAGGAAATTCACTTATATTATTTTTAAATTACTAACCAATACATGTTTTGCAAAAAATAACAATCTCAGAGAGGCAAAAATAAAACACCAAAATCAAATCAGCCATAATCCTACTGTGCTGATACAAACATGTTACTATTTTGGTGTGTATCCTGCCAATATTTTTTCTCTAGGAAATATATACTTTCTAATGGAATATTGTAATGTTTCTCAGTGTGCTTTTTTTCACTTATTTATGATTATTCCATTATGTCATTCAGTATTTTTCTACATAATATTTAGTGGCTACATAAGTCTTCACTGGGTATATAACATAACGTATTTAAGCAGTCTTCTGTGGATGGGCACACGATGGTTTCCAATTCCTAACAAATTGCAGTGAGCATCCTTAGAGCTATATCCTAATCAAGACTTTGGATACATCTTGGAAATGGAGTTCTGACTGCTTTACAGGTATTGCCAAATTTTCCTCCATAAAGGTTATCTCAGTTTGCCTCCAAAACGGCATCTGTTTCAAATTCATTGTCAATTGTGATTTTAAAGCTCTTCTTTACTCTGATGTCATGTAGTAAGTAATGCATTTTCCAGGATTAATGGAAGATGATTGAGAGAACATCTCTTGAAAGAATTTTAGAAGCAAAATATTCCCAGTGATCATCTTAAGACCGAAATAAGTAAGATCCTTTAATATCATGTTTTTAATACCAAGTTGAAAACTACTGATAGCTATCATTTACTGACTGCTTACCATGTATCAATGGTAACCTGGCAACAATTCTGTGGGCTTTACATAATTACCTTAGCTTACCCTCACAATTACCTGTGAGGTAAGTTTATTATGCTCCTTTTAAAACAAGGAAGCCAAAATTCAGGCCGTTTTATAAACACTTGCCTAAGGTCACACAGCTAGTTGTTGGGAAGCTGGTATGTGAATGCAGAGCAGCCTGATTCAAAAGATTGTATTTCAGCTACTCTAGAAAACAGGCAAGATCTTCAACTTGCGATTCTGAAAATACCGTACCTTCAAATAGCACACATTGTAGCTTATTTGTATATTTACAACAACAACCTTTCTTCTCAATCTATTGTCATTTTGGTATCATAATTGAAGGTGTCTGCTTGGATCGACTATGTATTTGTACCACCTGGACATGTGCTAAGAAACAGTGGGTTTCATTTCTCAAACATGACGTGCTAGGAAGGCTGGAGCAAGGTTGGCAGAAGTTCTCATCCTATCTTAGTGCACATGGCTCTCTGGTGTGGGAAGCTACCACTCGGCTTCCAATTATCTCTCCTCCACTCACACACTGGAGTTCTGATGATAGTATGATTTTTTTTTAAAGTTTATTTTTGAGAGAGAGAGAGAGAGAGAGAGAACAAGCAGAGGAGGGTTAGAGAGAGATGGGGGAGAGAGAATCCCAAGCAGGCTCCACGCTGTCAGCACAGAGCCCATATGGGGCTCGATCCCATGACCCTGGGATCATGACCTGAGCTGAAATTAAGAGTCTCACACTTAACTGACTAAGCCACCCAGGCACCACAATGGTGTGACTTTCTTGTTAGCCTCCTTTCTTTGGGTGAATCTGAGATGATACAAAGAGAAAGAAAAAGCCAGAAAGCTGGGAGCAGGGGAAATCTTGAGTCTTCCTCTGGAAACTTTCCTTGGCACCAAAACATCCTTCTGAAATTGGACCAGTGGGGAGTGGCCTTTCTGAGAGCCTGGCTCTCTGGTGACACAGCTCCAGGAGGGCTAGGATCGGGAGACAGGAAGAAGATATGTTCCAGACAATATTCAACCCCAGATACAGTGGGAGTTAATAAAGGGAAAGGAAGAAAGTACTCTCTATTCTGGATATGGAGCTCAACAAAGTAACATAATCAGGACCAGAAATTGCCCTGTTGTGGCATTCCAAATGCGTACTTTGAGCCTCTGTCCTACTCATTATGAATCTTTATCCTTTCTTCTCCCTCTGCTCCCTCTCTATCAGCAGGCTAAAGAGAGGATATATCTCTAGCTTAAGCTTGGGGCTTTTTGGCACGAAGCTTGATTGTCTCGGTTTCCTCTTGGCAGATTTAAATTGTTAGAGAAATGAAACTCGTTTGAAAACAGTAGGCCCTGGCAGGCACTCTCCCAGGCATTGCCCAGGACTCCAGGAACAGTTGTCAACTTGCATGGCATTTGTCTAGGTTGGGTTTGATCTCGTTCTCAGATCCCATATGGTAAGAAATAATTCAATTTTAAAGTTTTGTGTGTTTTATGATTGTGGGGATTGAGGTCAGAAGAGGGAGAGAGGTTGCTGCATATGAAGTTTGCAAATTTTTTTTATATTGAAACTAAAACTTAATGAAGACGGGAGATTAAGGGAAAAAATTCTCTTATTTGCATGAATGTGAGACATAACTGGACAGGATGTTTTCTACATTTTCTGAATATAAATTTTTATTTGATTATGATGCCCTTAATTGTAAGGTATTTCTACCATTGTGGAAAGATACTAATACTGACAACCAATATGCATATATGGTAGTTTAGAGATTAAAAACACATTCATGGTTCTCTGTTAAAAACACTAGTACATGAATGAAGAAACAAAAGAAAATAGTACCATTTCTAGTAGTTTCAGTTCTAATATAATCAGTAACCCAAGTGTTTGCTTTCTTTTATAAGAGCATATGCAGCACTATATAAAGAATCTAGTGGCAGGTAATAATATGCTTAGTGGTACTGGTGGGATATTTTCCAGCCTATTTATAAGGTTTTCTTTAAGAATTATAATAGAACAGAATAATAGCAAATAGAGTAAGAACACCCTTACTCTGAATTATAAGAATTATAACACTGGTGATAATCTTATAGATATGCATAACTTTTAGAACCAATTTCTAGTGAAACCAATACCTCTATTTGATTATGTAATTACAAATTTCATCTCCCTTTCTCCATCTTCGTACAACCATGTGGGAAAAGACATGAACAGTTAACAGCTGCAGCTGTGAACACAGAATGGATTTCAGAGCAACTAAATGTGTATGCTACTCCAAAGAACATTTTAGGCATCATAAATAGCCAGTGTTTTAAACCACCAAATCCCTTGTCTACTTCCTCTCTTTAGTGTGGCCATTCTATCACCATTATTCCTCTTTGACACACAGTTTCTTCTTCCTGTTTCAGAATCTCAAAGGGGCAAACACTACGCCCATTTCACAGACTCAATTTAATATAGATTAATTATGCACAGTGATACATCCAAAACTACCAGTGAAAAACTTTCTGTACTTGGTGGTTCATGGAATTAAAATAAGTTATCAAATGACACCTCACACCTGATTTTTGACCTAGATTTATTCTTTGTAAATCCAGCCATCAGTTAGCCCAGGTTAAATGGAAGCTACAGCAGAGTAGACTAAACTAGGGGTAGAGGACCGATCTGATTAAACCTAACAATTTGTACATCTGTGTCTGACTTTCATCACTTCTTATGATTGTACATAAAGTACCTGCTGTTGAATGGGGGATTAAGCCCATTCCAATTATTGATGCTTTTTAACTTTACAGATGTCAAAGGCATTCCTTCAAACCTGTTCATTTCCAGAGCAAGGCTTTTCCAGATGGGAATTAGAAAGCAAGATTTGATAAAATCTGCTTCTCTATTACTCAATACAAAGGAATATTACAGTAGCACTCTTGTTTCTGCTAATCCATTCATTTCAGGTTTGATTTACTTTTTTTGCCTTGATTTAAAATCCATGTGGCTTTATAGGATTTATATTGCTATATTCAGGTTTTGAATGAATCACAGGGTATGCATTTTAATATAATTTGTCTGATTCCAAAGCCAGGATTAACCTATTGTTTTTTATTAAAAAGATTTTATGTTTAGATTTTAGAGAAAGAGTGGTAAATTTCTCTAGTTATTTATAAATAGTGATGGGAGAAAGGAGAAAAGGGAAGCATAATTTTATAGAGAATTTTAAATATTAATACTTAATATCAACTATTACTTAAATAAGAGTGAAAGTTTCCTTAGCACCGAGCTTTCTATTCCCTTTGTTAACACTTTGCAAAGTTGAGACTACTGAAGCAGACCTCATTTGAATCATAGTAAAGGGAAATATTAGCAACTGGTTAGGTCATAGAAATTGGATATTAAAAAAATGGTTACTTTCGTGCTTAAAAATCAGGAGATATTCTACTCTTTCCTCCCGTTGTGCTTTTTTAAAATTTTTGCCTCTGATAAAGTGCTTATGGGAATAGGAAGATGCAGTAGGGGTTCCTGATATTATTTTAAGAAACAATAATATTGTAAGAGCAAAACCTTAAAGGTGCTTAGAATGCTACAGGCAGTGTTCTAAATCCTTTACACATATCAGCTCAGTTGATCCTCACAGCAGCCTCATGAGCTTGATACCATTATTTCCCTGATGCTGATAAGGAAACGAAGACACAGAGAGGTGAAGAAAATTGTTCCAGCATGTATGACTGCTAAGTGACAGAACCAGGGTCTAAGCATGGGAAATCTGACTCCAGCCCATGCTTTCACCCATTATGCTAATTATGCCAGCATGGTCATAGCACTTGTTTCTGGTCTACCCAAAAAGTATGTAAAATAAATTAAACTTGGTCCAATGAGAATATAGTAAAGAACAAATGATAAATTGAATAAACAACTCGTACATTTTTATTTCCTCCGTTTTAATGTAGAAATGTCAGATATGTGTTCCACATTTGTAGATTTTAAAAACACCTCATGTGCCAAGTCACTAAGGATTTAGCCTGTGACCCATCAGCTCTTTGGACTTATTTCCATGTAGTTTCCCTTTGGTCTTACCCTACATTTGGGGAACAGAGGTACAGAGTAAAGAGGAATTTAGCTGTGAAAACTCAACTCAAACAATTGATCAATGTTTGAGAAGGCAGATACTGATTTTTCTAAGTCAGTGATGGAGGAAGGATTGAAGTTTTTATGTGTGTGTAGATAGATAGATAGATGATAGATAGACTAAATAAAGGTAGAGACAATACACATCAAATTGAATTTTGGCAAGTTGAAAAAAGGAATGTTTCAAATGTGTCTAAATGCACCTTAGCAAGTAACATAACCATTGTTTACTCAAATAAATTTCATTTAATCTTTGAGATTTCTGATATTTACAGGCAAGCCTCATTTTATTGTTCTCTGCAGATATTGAATTTTGTATAAATTGAAGGTTTGTGGCAACCTTGCATCCAGCAAGCCTGTTAGTACCATTTTTTCCAACAGTGTTTGCTTACTTTAGGTCTCTGTGTCACATTTTGGTAATTCTTGCAATACTTCAAACTTCTCCATTATCATTATATTTGTTATGGTGATCAGTCATTAGTTATCATTGATGTTACTACTGTAATTGTATTGGGGCACCATGAACTGAGTCAATGTAAGACAGTGAGCTTAATCAATAAATGTATGTGTTTTGATTGCTCTCTGACCTGCTATTCCCTAGTCTCTCTCCCTCTCCTCACTCTTCCCAGAGATACAATGACATTAGGCCATTTAATAACCCTACAATGGCCTCTAAGTATTAAGTGAAAAGAAGTGTTGCAAGTTTCTCTCTTTATATAAAAAACCAGAAATGATTAAGCTTAGTGAAGAAGGTACATCAAAATCTGAGACAGGCTAGGTGCCTTGTGCCAAACAGTTAGCTAAGTTGTGAATGCAAAGGAAAAGTTCTCAGAAGTTAAAAGTGCTACTCTGGTAAATGCATAAATAGTAAGAAACAAAACAGTCTTGTTGCCGATGTGGAGAAAGATTTTGTGGTCTGTATAAGAGATCAAACCAGCTACAACATTCCCTTACCCCAAAGCCTAATCCAGAACAAGGCCCTAACTCTTCAATTCTATGAACGCTGAGAGAGGTGAGGAAGCTGTAGAAGAGAAGTTTGAAGCTAGCAGAGATTGGTTCATGAGGTTTCAGAAAAGAAGCCATTTCCACAGTATAAAAGTGCAAGGTGCAACAGCAAGTGCTGATGGAGAAGCTGCAGAAAGTCATCCAGAAGATCTAGCTAAGATAATTCATGAAGGTAGCTACATTAAACAAATTTTCAATGTAGAAAAAAAAAAAACAGCCTTGTATCAGAGGAAGATGCCGTCTAGGACTTTTATAGCTGGAGGGAAAAGTCAATGCCTGGCTTCAAAACTTCAAAGGACAGGCTGACTCTTGTTAGGGCCTAATGCAGCTGGTGACTTTAAGTTCAAGACAATGCTTGTGTCCCATTCTGAAAATCCTAGGACCCTTAAGAATTATTCTCAATTGATACTGCCTGTTCTTTATAAACGGAACAACAATGCCATGGTTTACTGAATATCTTAAGCCCATTGTTGATACCTATTGCTGAGACAAAAAGATTCCTTTCAAAATATTAGTTCTCATTGACAATGCATCTGGTTACCCAAAAGTTCTGAAGGAGATGTACAGTGAGATTAATGTTGTTTTCATGCCTGCTAATGTAACGTTCATTCTGCAGCCCATGGATCAAGGAGTAATTTGACTTTCAAGACTTATTATTTAAGAAATACATTTTGTGGGGCACCTGGATGGCTCAGTCAGTTGAGCATCTGACTTTAGCTCAGGTCATGATCTCACATTTCCTGAGTTCAAGCCCCACACCGGGCTCCCTGCTATCACCCTGTCAGCACAGAGCCCTCTTAGGATCCTCTGTCCCCCACTCTCTCTGCCCCTCCCTCACTTGCACTCTCTGTCTCTCAAAAAATATATAAAACATTAAAAAATATTTATTTTGTATGGCTAAAGATGCCAAAGATTCTCTGTTGAATATGGGCAAAATAAATTGAAAACCTTCTGGAAAGCATTTACCATTCTACATGTCATTAAAAACGTTTGTGGCTCATGGGGAGAGGTCAAAGTATCAACAGGAACAGGAGTCTGGAAAAAGTTGATTCCAACCCTCATGGATGACTTTGAGGGATTCAAAATTTCAGTGGAAGAAGTAACTGCAGGTGTGGTAGAAATAGCAAGAAAGCTAGAATTAGGAATGGAATCTGAAGATGTGACTGAACTGCAGCAATCTCATGATAAAACTTTTATTTATTATTTATTTATTTATTTTTAAAAGTAGGCTCTACACCAAGTGCAGAGCCTGATGCAGGGCTTTATCTCCTGACCTGAGATCATGTTCTGAGCCAAGATCAAGATCACGAGTCAGACGTTTAACCAACTGAGCCAGCCAGGCATCCCATCATTGAAATGTTAACAGATGAGGAGTTGCTTCTTATGGATGAGCAAAGAAAATGGTTTCTTGAGATGGAATCTGCTCCTGGTGAAGGTGCTGTGAAGATTGTTGAAATGACAACAAAAGATTTAGAACATTGAATAAATCTGGTTGATAAAGCAGCAGCAGGGTTGGAGAGGATTGACTCCAGTTTTGAAATAAGTTCTGCTGTGGGCACAATGCTGTCACACAGTATCATATGCTTCAGAGAAATTGTTTGTGAAAGGAAGAGTCAATCAATGCATGAACTTCATTGTTGTTTCATTTTAAGAAATTTCCTTAGCTCTTTGCAACAAATAGTGTTTGGGAAACTGGACAGCTACATGCAAAAGAATGACACTGAACCGCTTTCTTATGCCACACATAAAAATAAACTCAGAATAGATTATGTACCTACATGTGAGACATGAAAACATAAAAATAGTAAAAGAGAGCACAAGCAGTAATGTCTCTGACACTGGCTATCACAGCATCTTTCTAGGTATGTCTCTTGAGGCAAGGAAAACAAAAATAAACTATTGGGACTACATCAAAATAAAAAGCTTCTGCAGAGCAAAGGAAACAGTAAAATTAAAAGGAAACCTACTGAAGGGGGGAAGATACTTGCAAATGACATACCATGTGGTAGCAAGGATGTAAAGACAAAGAGGAAACTTCATGTAAACTGATGCAGCCATTGTGGAAAACAGTATGGAGGTTCTTCAAAAAGTTAAAAATAGAACTACCCTTCAATCCAGTAAGTGGACCCCTGGGTATTTACCCAAGACACAAAAACACTAATTTGAAGGGCTATATGTACCTCTATTTTATTGCAGCATTATTTACAATTACCAAATTATGGAAACTGCATAAGTATCCATTGATAGATAAATGAATAAAGAAGTTGTGTGTGTGTGTAGACACACACACACACACACACACTGGAGTATTATTCAGCCATAAAAAAGAATGAGATTTTTACCATTTGTAACAACATAGATGGATTTAGATAGTATAATGTTAAGCAAAATAAGCCAGTCAGAGAAAGGCAAATACTAGATGATTACACTCATATGTGGAATTTAAGAAACAAAGCAAACAAACAAAGGGGGGAAAATAAGCAAATCATAAAACAGACTCTTAAGTAGGGGATGTGGGTGCATGGGCAAAATAGGCCAAAGGGATTGGGAGTACACTTATACTGATGAACACTGAGTAATATATGGAACTGTTGAATCATGATATTGTACACCTGAAACTAATATAACACTGTTAACTACTTTGGAATTAAAATTTAAAAAAAAGAAAGAAATTGCTGTGGCCACCCCATCCTTCAGGAACCACCACCCTGATCAGTCAGCAGCCAACAACATGAAGGCAAGACCCCCCACCAGCAAAAATATTTATTACTTGATGAAAGCACAGATGATGATTAGCAGTTTTTAGCAATGAAGTATTTTTAAAAATTGTTTTAATGTTTATTTATTTTTGAAAGAGAGAGAGAGAGAGATAGAGTATGAGCAGGAGAGGGACAGAGAAGGAGACACAAAATTTGAAGCAGGCTCCAGGCTCTAAGTTGTCAGCATAGAGCCCAGCGCGGGACTCAAACCCATGAGCTGTGAGATCATGACCTGAGTTGAAGTCGGACGCTCAACTGACTGAGCCACCCAGGCGCCCCAGCAATGAAGTATTTTGAAATTAAGGTATGGACATTGTTTTCCAGACAATGCTATTGCATATTTAGTAGACTATAGTATAGTATAAATATAACTTTTCTATGCACTGGGAAACCAAAAATTCATCTGACTTACTTTATTGAAATATTTGCCCTATTGCAGTGGTCTGGCACCAAACCTACAATATATCCAAGGTATGCCTGTACTAGGAAAGATCCCTTTATTTTGCTTATATCTGGTGCCTTCATTCAAAGTAGTCTCTATGGTCTTTTTACCCAGTTTCTAATAAAGAAATCAAGCATTACTCTCTATCCTTAATGAAAGATGATTTTAAATTTAAGCATCTCAGTGTATCTGAAAAATAGAAATGAATCTGAAGTGAAAATTTGATATCCATAATTTTCTATTGGTGCACAGTCCATGTACTCCTGTTTGTATTTTCAACTAGATTCTGAATTCCTCGAAACAAAATCTTCTTATTGACTATCTTTATATAATCTATTCAACTTCCCCTTCCCCATTCTCTATCAATTTCAGTGGTATGCATGTAGTAGGTGCTTAATAAATGTTGTATGAATAAATTGCTTTCCATCACTGAAGCTATTTGGGGGATTATTTTTTAAACAGTAAAAGGGCTTATAGAGATTTTAGTAGACAAGGTTTGAAACAGGGTTTGAATGTAAATCGAGCATCTGTTCCCAGGTCTCTGGTTTTAACTTTTTCCAAATAGTGCTTGACTGTAAAGCAAACCGGTGTATCAGTACATCCTCCCTTGTTGAAGGGGCTCAAAAGGAGTAATGAAAAAGAAGAGGTGATATTGGAATTTGCTTTCTGGCTGTATCCTTTGCCTTTCAAGCACTAACTGAGCTGCAGCATAAGGTGTGAAATTAGGACAAATGTTCCAAATCCTAGAAAACGAGTATTTTATTTAACTCCATCCTGCTTAGGAAATCTGTTTTAGCACTGTAGGTTTCCAGGAGAGATTGGTGACTAAGGAGTGTTCAGATTGAATTGGATAATCTTTGACAACGAAAGCTAAAATAAATGCTGACACAATGAAACAGCTTTGATAATGATGCTCCTGACAGTCTATCAGTAGTTTCAGACACAAAGAAGAGTAAGTGTAAACTCTTAGCTAGTTTATTGTTTAAAATCATAAGAGCCCCAATATTAAATTCTGGGAATCTTCATTACTCCAAAATTTCCAGGTTCTCTGAGTAAATTAGAAACTTTCAAGGATTGGCAAGAGGCAGCCCAGTCAGCGTAGAGTGGGGAGCAAGAGAGAAAACATTTGAAATGTTACATAGCCAATGAATAGCATATATAATCTTCAGTTGTGAAAGATCTTTCTTGTTTAATGAAAAAAGACAGCTTATGAAAACTAGATAGTGGTGGATAAAGTATTATTATTCTTATATTTTCTATTTCCATCATTGATCAAGTAATGCAGAATAGACTGAATTATTATAACTATGAACTCTTCTTATTGATTTAATATAAAATATATAATTTGTTCTTCTGCCCTGAGAGGTCTGTTCCTCTGCGAGATAACATGTCTTTAACTTATTGGATTAGATTAAGCCTCTAGTTGCTTGTACTCAGTCTTGAGCTGAGCTAATATTTATAGATGGATTCTTAAAAAAACACTTTTAAAGGATATCCTTTTTTTTGCTATTTGAAATTTCTTTACTCCACTTAAACAAAATTCCTCTTTCTGAAACCAATTCATTTTGTGTAATTCTATGTGGAAGTAGAAATAGCTATATATTGGACCCTTACTTACATGACAGACAATGTTTTGAGTGCTTTATATTAACTCACTTAATCTTCATAATAATGCTATGAGTAATGTTACTAACTATCCACATTTTACAGATGAGGAAACTAAGGCATAGAGAAGTTAAGCAACCTGCCTAGGGCCACACAGCTTATAAGCTATGAAACCAGGCTTCAACTTCCAGAGGCTATCCTTTTAACCAATAAGCCACACTCCATTCTTTGAGACAGAGGATGTCTTGCTCATCATTGTATTCCACACCTTGGTCCCAGGTACCTTGTACTTGGTAGGCACATTTATAAAACTGAACACTTTGAGCTCTATTATGTTCCTCCCTTCATTTCTTTTCGGTTCTCATCTCTGGAGCCAGATCTGTATCTTGTCCCTTCTTATCTGGGTAAGGCTCCTCATTAATGTCTCCTATTCACTCTTCAGTTGATACCAGTTTAAAGTTCAGTTTTGAACTTTTCATTTCATTCCCTTGTTCAGAAATCTACCGTGGATCCTTATTACTTCTGGACTGTTGTGTCTGGCATTCAAGCCTCTCTATTCTTTGTCCTAGCCTATCTTAATTCATTTTTTTAATGTTTGTTTGTTTTGAGAGAGAGAGAGAGCAGGGAAGGGCCAGAGGTGGGCAGGAAGAGAGTAAGTGGAGGAGGGGCAGAGAAAGAGGGAAAGAGAGAGAATCCCAAGCAGGCTCCATCCTGTCAGCACAGAGCTCAATGTGGGGCTCGAACCCATGAACTGTGAGATCATGACCTGAGCTGAAACCAAGTGTTGGACGTTTAACCGACTGAGCCACCCAGGTACCTCTAGCCTATCTTAATTCTAATCTACCACATCCCTGTGCACACATTGACTATGCCTTATTGTACCACTCAGGTTTGTCATAGAATGCCCTGTGATTTCACATTCATTCTCATCCATAGATTACTGAGTGCTTTTCCTTTGCTGTTGTGTGCTTCTGAGATTTTCATATCCCTCCCCTCTATCTAATTTCTATCAATGATTAAGACTATTGATTCTTCAATCTTCAAATCACATGTTAACACTTTAGTAACATGTTTTCCACTGATTTCACTTGACTATATTTCTTCCCTCTTTTGAACTTCTAATAGTGCTTTACCACATTTTGCTTTATATTAAATGCTTTTATCTTTTCCTTCTTACTAGGTTATAAGCCTTTTGAGAGCTGGGATTTTATCTTATTCTTTAAGAACTGTCAGTGAAACAAACAAAATCCATGTGTGTAATGATGAGACTATCACCAAATATCTGTCATTTTTCTTTCTTGAGGTCTATTTTGAGAAATTTGTTATCACAAAATCATTGTCCCTCATAGCAGGAAGAGACTTTTGTGGTGATTTCAGTACGTTCCTTATTTACCAATAAAAAACCTGAGACCTGGAGAAGTTATGAGTCTTCCTGAACACAATGTCTAATCCTCATGTTGGCTTATGCTCAATCCTGAGCCCTATTCACTGTATAATGTTGCATCACTACATTTTTGAAAGATAAAAAATGTTATAACAAAAAGTTAAAGGACTTTAGAAGTTTCCAGATGGCATCAGGCTATGTTTTCATAGACCCTGCAATGATTTGTCCAGCAGAAAGAGACTGTAAAGGGTGGTAGGAGTATTAAGGCCTTAATGTTGTAACTATGGTTTGAATCTTCAATCAAACTCTAATTGATAGTTATTATAGAGATTGGTTATAAAAAATCACTTCCTTATGTTGAATCTTGGTTTATGTTTTTTGATATCTATTATATCAGTTGGCACTCCCTCTACCCTAAAACAAAAACAAAACAAAAACTGTCAGGTATCTTCGATTGGTATTGTTTCCTATTTTATGGGTAAAGAATCTCAACAGAAGCAGTTCCATCAATATTAGGATTGTGACCTTAGCCAGGACACTAGCAGGAGAGATCCTGTTGTCAGATGGTGGTAGATACCAGGGCATCCTGCTTCCTCAAGAGAGGGTAACTCTAACCTCTTGATGTGAGTCTGTGATATCATAGGTATAATTTTATTAGCAATGGAGACTGCAAGTGACAGGTGCTAATAAGTCTGAAGTCAATGCTCCAGAACAAGCTACCACTGCCAACGAGCCGTGGCTTTGGTCAGCTTGGTTTCCCCATGCACTTTCAGGTGATGGAGATGTCATGCTTTAACATGTCCAGTTATGCTACTAATGGCAATCTGTTGTACCTTCTTAAATGAGGCATTGATACCCATAGGAGCCACCGCTTTCAGACACCGAAAGAATAGAACAATTTGGAAAGTTATGATAATGCCATGGAATGACATTGAGAACTGCTTCTCCTGAAAGGTGCAGGCAGATGATTTTCCTCAGGTGTTGTGCAAAATGCTTGCCCGTGTTTGTATGAAGAAAGAATTGGTACAGTGGGAGCAAAACAATGAAATTTGTTTTTATACCTCGTTGTATACCTCAGAACAAGTTTCAGCACAAAATGCATTTCAGATTAATATCCAGACTTCTCACGCTGGTATTCAAGGTGTCCCCACAATCTGGCCTACCTACCTTGCCACTTCTGTCACTTCTTCCCTCCATATCCCACCTGCTCCAGTCAACACAGGCCACTTGCTGTGCTCACAACAGGCCAATTCAGCAAAACTCATATAAACGTTTATTCAGTGTCTACTATATACTTGGAATTTCACTAGAAACTAAAGAAGAAAAAAGAGAAGTCATTGCTTCTGTCCTTAAGTAATTGGAAATCTAGTGGAAAAGACAAGCAAGTACATAGGCGAATCTGATATGAAGCAGAATTAGCAGTGGGAAGGGCAAAGTGTAGAAAGGTAAATTGGGGTTATAAAAACATTAAAGAGTTTATTTAATTGTGTGTGTGTGTATGTGTGTGTGTGTGTGTGTGTGTGTGTTTAAAGCAGTGGGAGTCCCTAAAAGGTTTTGAATAGGGAGTGAATGATCAGAACATGGGGTAGATATTATGAAGAATTAAATGCAGAGACAGATTCTACAATTAGGGAAGCCATACTTTAAGTAAGCAGTAATAGCAGGTGATGTGGCATATGATAAGGGACTAGAAGGTAATCACTGGCAGTAGAAGTGAGATGGAAGGGGTGAAGTCCAATAACACTGCAAAAGTTCTGTTATGTTACAGTGGTTAAGCATGTGAATTCCAGAGTCAGACAAGGTTTTCACTCTGTCTCTGCCATTTATTAGCTTTGTCTCCTTAAATGAATTAACAAACTGATCTATGTATCAGTATCTTCATCAATAAAATTATCTTGGCTTCCAGATTAGAAGTGTGTTTTGAGTTCAAATGAAATAATCCTTGTAGAATTCCTGGCACAGAGTAAGCATTCAGTAAATGTTAACTGGCATTATTATTGTGGATGAGTTTTAAGGAAGATGGCTAAAGAATTTGATTAGAATACCCTCCTCCCAACTTTTTAAAAAAGAATTTCTTTCCACTTTCCTCTCTGGCTTATTAGAATCTGCCCATCTCCATTGCATTTCCACTATGAAGACTTCCTTGAATGGTCTTGTGCACAGTGATCTTTCCTGTGTCTGAATTCCTAAAATATCATATGCCCCATTATACTACTAAGTATTTTGCTTCCTTCCTTATTTCAATTAATTTATAACCTCTTTAAGGGTTGGTGCCATTTTACTTTGTATTCTCCATTGCACCTGCATCAGCTTGCACATTTGACCATGATAAAAATTTGTTGATTGCTTAGTATTGCTACATATGTCAATTCCTATTTACCAGAACTCAGGGAAATTGTAAAGCAGGTTAACCATAAAAAGCAATGCCACCTTGGCTCAGTTCTTGGTTCTAAAGCCCAGATCTTCTGCTCGAGGTGTTTAAAAGGACAACAAATTAAGTTAAAAATATTTCTGCACAGAGTGGAGATAAAGGCTGGGCACCAGCGGAGAAGCAGAAGAACTCCAATCTGGGGCCTAACAGGCCCAAGAGCTCCAGCTAGCTAAGGAACAAAGCAGAAAGTTGTTGATTCTAGGGACCATTCTATAATAACCCACGATGAATATTTGAATTTGATTCTAACTTTTTAGGGCAAAGATACCTTTTTGATAGTACCTAATCTTCATTCCACAACTTATTGTTATTCTAAAGGAGGCTTACAATTCATTTGTCTAGAATGAGAGGCAGTCTCAAGGAATCTCTATTTTTTTTTAAATGGCAGATGCTAAGATGCTTCTGTAGCAGAACTAGAGAAAAATTAAAGATTGGCTGAATTAATTTCCTCTCAATCCATTGAGTTGGTTTATTTGGCCTTGTATTAGTAGAACTACATATGTAATTTCACAAAACAACATATGGAATATGTTGAGAGTATGAATGTGTTATGTGGGCAACAAGGGCATCAGAGGAATTTTGCTTTGAAATGTGCACTTTAATATAGATTGATACCACAGAGTAGAATATCTTAAAATTGTACTGCAGATGTCTGCTAGTAATGACTTTATGTATTTTTCATAAAGATTTAAGTGGCATGCTTAATTATCTATGATTTCTTTTTTGTTCAATGTAGTATCTTCTAACTCATTTAGTGTTAAGTTTTATACTAGTCCCAATTTTCATTTTATGCTAGTTCATCTGTAATTGTGTAAGGAAAGATATTACATAAAAGGAATTTCAGGTAAAAATTGGAATTTGGCTTCCAGAGGAATACTGAAATAGCTGTCTTTCCATCCATCCACCCGCTCTTACATCAGTCTCCCCAAAGGTACTGATGTTTTATTCTCTGAGAAGTACTGTTAATACTCCTATGCAATAGGATGGTTACTCAAGGAAAATATGACTGACTTATTCCTGTTCAATTTGGGTTGTAACGCTAAAAATCTATAAAACAGTCAAAATGGTGGTAGGCCAAAATAAGAAGGATTAGAGGTGGCTATGTAATGTTAATCTAACAGAGTTTAAGTGTATTTTCCATAAAAACACTCAGATGTTTTTGCAGCAGTCTCATTTTAGTTGTGTCATTGCACTATAAGATGATATAAATATATGTATATATAATGTCTATATCTTTACTGCATATTTAGTGTGTTATTTGTATTGTATATGTGTATATATGTATATACATATATGTCATATGCCATATCTGTGGCATTAGCTATTTCATAACAAAAGTATTAAGTGCAGCTTCCAAAAACATGATTTAAAGAAGAAATTGTCTGCCTGCACTTCATCTCTTTCTCCATTCTTACAAGATGGAATTTGGACTAGATCCAACCTTATCCAATGCAGCCAACATCCTAGGTGTTGGAAGAGTATCTAGAGATCTGTAGGGAAAGAGCTTCCCCGCCAGCCTGGAAGGGCTCACCCCTGGACCTTGAACTAAGGAAGAAATAAAATTTTATTTTGTTTGGGCCATTGAATTTTAGAGTCTATTGGTTATAGTTACTTAAAATATACCCACAGTAATGTATTTGCCATTTTGACTTTTTTATTTGTACACATTGTTCTCTTTTTACTCCTGTCTCCTCAAAAGTTTTACTTTTCACATGTACTCCCCAACATCAATATTTTTTAAAAGCATGTGAAATTTTTCCTAATTTGGAAAGAACCAAGAGAAGTAAATTTTCAGGTTAGTTTTTAATGCTGAGAAAAATCTTTGGAAAAAACACTGCAAAGTCACTCACTTTTCTTAAGCTTTATTTTCAGATGCACATCTAATTATTTCTCTTGCCTGTTATTAATCATAGTGTTGTTGCTAAAGATAACAATGAGGGGAGTGGCTGGGTGAGGTAGGACTTAATTTAAGGAGGGAAAATGAGAAGATTTCCATTTAAAAGTAGTTAGCTGTTCTATCTCTATCAGTGAATTTAGGAAGGTTTCTTTCTTTTTTTTATTAAAATTTTTTTAATGTTTATTCATTTTAAGAAAGAGAGAGAGAGAGAGAGAGAGAGAGAGAGAGAGAGAGAGAGAGAGTATAAGTGGGGGAGGGGCAGAGAGAAAGGGAGACACAGAATCTGAAGCAGGCTCCAGGCTCTGAGCTGTCAGCACAGAGCTGAACCCAGAGCTTAAACTCACCGATGGTGAGATCATGACATTAGCTGAAGTCAGATGTTTAACCGACTGAGCCACCCAGGCACCTCTAGAAAGGTTTCTTGTAGGAGATAGACTTTGGTCTGTGAAAAACCACTTGGATAGCATTTTAAAATAAGTCAATAATACTTCCCCAGTTGTTTGGGGGGGAGAATATAACTAATATTATTTTGGCTTGGATAATGCATCTTTCTCATACTCTCTGGTAGGTGTAAAAGTTGCTGGGAATACGTTGGAAGACCACGTAGCCTTCTAGGAGTAAGAATAAAGTAACCTGGACCTTTTCACTTTAAGGATCAAAATGATTAGAATGTCTTTAATGAACCTAGATGGTCCAGATTAAGAAAGAAGCTCCAGGTCTTCTCTAAACGTTTTTATATCTACCATAATTATACTTTTGTTTTTAAGATATGATTGTTTTATTAATTTTTAAAAACTCCTGTTGATGTATTTGGTCATAATTTTCTTCTCCATGGAATATTTTTCTTAGATTTCTTCAATTGCCATTTATTTTTTCCTGTTCTAGTGCCTCTTTTGTCTTTTAACTGGTAAAATACTTGGACCAAAATATTTATATATTTTAATACAATTAGAATTGAGAATATCTTCTATTTAGCAGAATTTCTCTGTTCTTATCAATAGCTTCAGTACCTATAGATAGTATTTCTCAAGTAAAAATATCATAGTCTATAGAAGAGAGTCAATTTTAATCTTATTAATCAAAAATGTAATTTTAAAGAAAATTGCAGGCAATTCTACTTAAAAATTTAAAATAATACAATATTGCAAAAATATATTCTTCAAGAAAATTATTCAAATGACATAAGGTTAGAGACAGATACAGCCAAGAATGTGTACATGAACCAAAAATAATAATTATCTTGATTATCTTGGTGTGTGTGTGTGTGTGTGTGTGTGGTTTTTTTGATCACCTTCACCCATTTTCCCCAACATCTATTTATGGCAACCACCAACATATTCTCTGTTTCTATGAGTTCAGATTTTTTAGATTCCACATATAAATATTTTTATATGTGAAATCTATATATTTATATAAAGAAAGACAGTATTTGTCTTTCTTTGTCTGACTTACTTCACTTAGCATAATTCCCTCAAAGCCCATCCGTGTTGTTGCAAATGGCAGGGTATCTTATTTATTTTTGAATGTTCACATAATTCATATAAATACATATTTATTTTTGTTAAATGAATGCAGATATGTCATTTTTGTATTTTTAGCAAGATTTTTTTAAATGAGCTATTGAATAAAAATACTTCATTTGGACAGCCAATATATAAAACCAAATTATAAGTTAACATACATATTTTGAAGAAATTATATAATTTTAAATACTTTTAGTACCCTATTTCATTCTCAAAAACATCCTAGTTTGGAATTCTTATATGGTCATATTCCCTAGAAGGTTTGTGTGTGAGAGACTCGAACTCAACACAACACCCAAACCTAGAGGGTGACAGAGGAAAGCCGGCTTCAGGTAAATCATATGATGTTGAGAACCCATTCCAGGGCCCCTCACTGTATAATGAGTGTGCTGTACCTGCATGAGTGCAAATTAAAAGCACTCTGTCAATAAAATGGTGTAGTATTGAGAACCCAGGCCCAGGCAAGAAACAGACATATTATAGAAGCAGGAGTAAAGAACCTGCTTTTCTTTCTCCCTCCCCTAGCTTTCATCTCCCACATGCTGCACTAAGAACTGCCACCCCATTGCTGGTGGCACTTCATCTCTCTGTCACAGCAGCAGTAGCCTCTCCTTGAGGACTGAATTCTTTCTTTCTCAGGATATTCTTTGGTTCTTCATGTAGAGAATACTACTGGGATTGACCCATGTCTTTTCTGGATCACATCTAACACATGACCAGATAGGTCAGCGCTACCAGCTGTGGACTTTATTTTCAAGTAGAATCCCCCTCCCACAACATGCATGCAGTGAAATGGTAAAATGAAGTGGCGCTTAATAACTGGGAAAATGCTTTACCTGGATCTTAAAGAATTGATAAGAAATCTTGGAAAACAAGGCCTTTATCGTCAAACTGCTCTTTAAAAATTCTGCTTATATTCTAGGTATTTCCCAAAGTAAAAAATTACCACTGCTACAGTCACATGATAATCCATTCATTTTGAGTGTTCTGAGATTTAGATTTAGTAGAGTTTGTACCTAAAATAATTTGAAAATCATTCATGTGCTCCAGAAAAGCCAGCATGGATAAAATGAACAGGGTCTTTTCCCTAAGGTGTGCATCCAAGTAGGATGCCAACGTGTTTGTTTCATGTGAGTGATGTTATGGTCCCCAAAGGCTTTATTTCACACCCTACTCTCACTGATAGGAAGCAGCAAAATGGGGAAGCTTTTAATACAAACCTGCAAGCAAGGAGATGTGATCCTATCATTTATTTATTCATTATAAGGACCCTTAAAGGAATAGAATGTTTGGGGAAGAAAAAAAAGTCATCTTTAATAAGGGACCTCAAACTCAGCTTCTTTTCCTTATTTTGCAGGTACTAGTAAAATATTCTTAAAGAGTCTAACTCTATAATCCTCAAACAGCTATTTTCTATCATTTTCCCCCTAGTCATTTACAAACATTTCTTCTTTACACCCACTTTGAAATCAATTAGCAGACTACTTATATATTTACTTCTTTAGAGTTTGTAAAAACATGTTTCTATGGGAATCTTGCTTTCATGCTTTCCTTATGCAGCTCTGGCAAGCCCCTTTCCAACAGTTATGTGACATTTAACAGAGATGAAGTGATAGAATATTCAAAAACCAAAGTTTAAGCAATTAAGGGAACACTGATTTCCATAAGTAATCATTGAAAACCTGGATGTTTACACCAAGTGTCAGAATTTTGCCTAAGCAAGGTAGAAAAAGTAGAAAAGTTAAGAAAGTAGACTTAACTTTGACCTTTTCTATTTTCATTTCCTTATTTGCCTTTAAAAGAGAGAGAGGGGCTCCTGGGTGGCTCAGTCAGTTAGGCTTCTGACTTCTTCGGCTCAGGTCACGATCTTACCACTGGTGAGTCTGAGGCCTGCTTCGGGCTCTGTGCTGACAGCTCAGAGCCTGGAGCCTGCTTTGGATTCTGTCTCTCTCTGCTCCTCCCCTGCTCATGCTCTATCTCTCTGTCTCTCAAAAATAAATAGATATTTAAAAAATTGAAAAAAAAAAGGAAAAGGGAGAGAACTCTCATGGCTTGCTAGGACTGCCATAACAAAGTGCCACAGACTGGGTAGGTTACACAACACAAATTTATTTTTTCACCATTCTGGAGGCTACAGGAGATCAAGGTATTGGCCGTGCTAGTTTCTTCTAAGGTCTCTCTTGGCTTGCGGATGGCCCATCTTCTCCCTGGGTCTTCATATTGTCTTCCTTCTGTGTATACCCATGTCCTAATCTTTTCTTCCTATAAGAATTAGGGCTCAGTCATACGGATTAGGCCAACTCTCATTTTAGCTTAATTACCTCCTTAAAGACCCTTTGTCTAAATATAGTTACATTCTAAGGAACTACAGGTTAGAACATCAACATGGAAATTTGGGGGGGGGGGGCATAATTCAGCCCATAACAGAAACCATGCCTCTTATTTTCAGTTTTCAATAACAGTACTTTAAAAAATGACATTGTTTCTCCTTCTTGCACTTTAAAAGTAATGGAACATGTGTAAGACTGCAGGACATCTACATAGGTAAGCATAAATCTTGTTGGCATTTTAATTTTCTCACTGGAAATCTTGTTTCCATGTGCAAGTACTGAAGGTTCTGGGAGATTTTTTTCATTATTGCTCTCCTTATGAAAGCAGCTGTTCAATGAACACGGCATATTTTGTTACCTCATCAAGAGGCAGAGGAAGATTATGTTGTGATCAGGTTTTGTATGGCTATAGTCAATGATTTTCTGATTGTCTGAGCTCCAGTGATTGATTTAATAGGTCTACTCCAGGGCAGTTACTCATCCCTGATATTTGTCCAACTCAAAGCTCCATGTTATTTATGTAAACGATGCTTTATATGCCTTCCATGAAGATAAATCCAAGTTGACAGAACTGTTTAAGAGATGAGTGTGCCAACCAATTGGGATTATGATCACAGAATTTATCTACTTCAACTTTCATGTTACTTCACTGGCAAATTGGGAGCTTTGGAGGCTAAGAGGATAAGATATGATTGGAAGAATTATTTTCTACTCTGAAGGTAGTATTTTGACATTTCAGAGGACTGTGCATCTAGGAAGACTTCCGAACACAAACAAAGAAAAACAGGCTTGGGAACAGATGATTTGTCTTTAAAAAATAAAAACCCTCTAAACCATGGGGAAAATCTCAAACCTGAGTCATTTAGACATACCCAACATTTGGAAAATGTTCTTATGTGTAGCAAGTTATGCAGTTTTAGCTTTGGCCAGGGATTTTTTCTTTCACATGGCAGAATATGAGCCTTATGTGTTCCTTATATGTGTGGTTGATAGAAGATCAAAAGGTTACATGTGATTTCTGCTTTGAACATGATGGACTGAGGTCTATGAATTGTCCCCTTCTTTTGTAAGAAATAATCCAAAAGCCAAAAAAGAACGAGGAAAAATTAAGGCCAACTTGATCTCCAAAAGAACTCAGAGATACAGGAAGTCTCAATACAATAACAACAAAGTAGGAAAAACATAACTGCCAAAAGCAATACAACACCAACTGGGGCAGATGAACATGTGAAGAGAGGAATTGGATAGTGACAGAGCTCAACAAAAGCTCAACACAAATCTCTCAAATAAGTATGTTCCACAGAAACATAAAATGATAGATATTTAATTTGCAACAATGGGAACAGGGAATATCTCTGGATGCTTGGAAGTCAGGGTTTATTAAAGAATCACATGAACAATCCATGATTGCAGGAAGTAACTCTGGTTGGAGCAAAGAAGAGGGGGACACTTTATATTGCTTACAGTGCTGCAGTTTGTTAGCAGGGAAGATGTAAAAGTTAAAATAGCTCACTTACACAAGCAACTCTGTCATAAGCATAATTGCTGGGAGTCTGCAGCACAGCTTTATCCATTCTTCCACCAAAACCTTCCTCAAAGGGCTAATGGGAAGGGTGCTCATTTGAAAGGTGAATAATAATGATAACAGGAAGCAGCATAGGCTCTAACCAAAGTTCTTCCAAACGGAAAAAAGAAGCAAAGAAACAAGAAAAACTAACAGGTGAAGAATATTCACCAAGAAAAATATACCGTGAGGAGGTAGAAATTATAACCACATAGGTCATCAAGAATTAGAAAACACACACACACACACACACACACACACACACACACACACACACCAAAACAAAAACCAAACCAAAACAAAAAAAACAAAACACTTAATGAGAATCAAAACTGAAAAAGAAAAGGACGTAGTAGAGCTGTAAGAGCTCAGGAAAGATGCCCCACTAGGTGTATTCCCTGTCCACCCTCGTCTAAAAGGGTGGACAGAACAGAAAAGGGAACCTCAGAACTGCTTCATAGGGTTCCCTTTTCTACTTCTAGCTGGGCTTGGCCAACTGAGAGTGGCTAGCAGTAGAATGGAAGGAAAGGGGAAAGCAGATAAAGGTACTTCTTTCCATGGCTCTCCCCATGGGGCCATGCTGGCTGGGTCCCTTGACTAAGTAAAGAGCTTCTTTAAGATGACATTTGCTTTGGGTTCCAGTTACCACTCCCTCCCCTTGCACCTTCAGACCTATTGTCAGTTACCATGGCCCAAATGGGTACTGCACTAACTCTTGTGGGTTCCCTACATTCTTCCTTCACCTTTGTAAAAATCTCTTTGTTACTTTTTTTTCAATTTGTCTGTGCCATCTCTTTTCTGCAAAAGTCATAACTGATAAGATGATGAAACTGGCAAAGCTGAGCAATGAAGTATAAGGGGAAAAAAGTAAATACTTAGAAATGAGCCAGATTGGAAGCAGCACAAAGGAAAATAGCTTCTTCTGAACGGAGGCACAATTAAGGGTAGGAATTAGAAAAGATGTAAAATGAAATTAAAATAGTTTGAAAATACAAGAGAGAAAATAATAGATATGGAAGATAAGCAAATCAGTGTCATGGGCAAAGAGAACCAAAATAATATGACCAAAAGAATATTTAAAGATATAATTCAATATAACCTACCAAAAATAAAAGTCTTGAATCTACAGATGGGATGCATATGGCATATCTAAGGGGAAAAAATAACACAGAATGATCAACACAAAAACTCATCCTGGTAATACATAGTTTCAATATATATTTAAATATATTCTCCATCCAGATAGAAAGATCAAGACACTGAAGGAGGAAATAAAATGCAGGATAGCCTCAGTCTTCTATCAATACTCAAACCTAACTGCAGATCAATGCCAATTAAGTCCTTGAAAAAAGAATGATTCAAGAATCTTTATACCTAGACAAACTGCAATTCAATATAAAGGCAACACTTTTGAATATATAAGATCTCAGAATATAGTTTTTCAAGTTATTTTTAACTTCAGCCTTCCTTTGATGAATGGAGAAACTGGCAAAAAGATGGACTGTGAGAATTGAATCCACCATCCCTGGAACTAAGATCACCAGCATGAAAATTATCGTAAAAATTAGAATGTAAATATTAAAAACCTGGAGAAATAGAAATTATATATCCAACAAAAGTTGAGATGAGGGAGAAAGCAGTAAGAGGTGGAATAAATATGCGGACCTCTTTTTTTTCACACATGGATAGAGGTATTATTTAAAATGATAAGTAAAATAATATAGATATAAGGATACCTAGAGGTATAAAGGTGGAATGATGTTGGTACCTTTGGGAAACAGATGGCACACCCACAAAGGGTGACTGGAGAGAGTTTAATGATAGTCTGTTTATAAGGGCTTGAGAAGAACAAAAGAGATCAATAAGGGATGATGTAGCAAACATCAGGAAGACATTAATTACCATCCCTGGGTCTGAAGGGGAAAGCGAAGACAACTATTACCAGAATAGGAAGAAAGAAGCACTCGTGGGAAAGTGTCTGCTGGACAAGAGCTGTAGCCAAAGATAGAGGAAATCAATCAAACTTAAAAATCATGGCTGAGGAAGGGGTGCTGAGGAGTAGGTATCTGGCTCTATTTTTCTTTCTACTTGGTTCCATTGACCCATCCTAACTAGAAACTAGAAAGCACAAGGGAATCTAGTTAAGGGAATTCATAGAGGTCAGCCTTTCATAGAATAGAGCAGGGTAGTTTAGCCACACCAAGACAAACACTTATTCTACATTCTCCTTTCTCTCTGTTGACCCTCAGCTGGATGAGTCCTATTACTTGATAAGATGACCCAAAACTTTATGCCTGCAGGATCTGAGTTCTTATGTTACTGCATTTTGGGCCAGTACTTTTAATCAAGAGAGTACTAAGACATGTCTTTGTGAAACTGCTGGATTCTAGACTTAGTCTTTTATGCCCAAGTGTATGACAAAAACACAGTTTTCCTTCTGGAAAATGGCATCAATTATTGTGGTCAAAATGGTTTGCTGGTTCAGAGGCATGAGGAACCAAAAATGACCAGGGGTGGTCATAGGTTCAATTTAATAGACCCAATATAAGTAATCTCTCTAGAATACTAGGACCACTAAACCCACTGAGGAAATATTATAGGGTTGGGAAGCAAAAATTGAGTAGGTTATTAGATATAGTATGAGAAGGACCACTATCACTTCCACTCTGTATGTCTCAAACTAATATATTCTGACTACTGGAGACATAACACTATACATTGGCATCCGGTTTAAGGTATAAGCTACTTCTTATAGAAAGTTTCTCAAACTCTCAAGTTGAATGCAACTGAACTTTCAGTTCAGTTGTTTTATACTAGACATTTCTAGAAGATGGGACATAGGGTAAGACCAGTTATTCCATGGGCATGAGCCCATTGCTATATTTCTTTTGCTATAAAATGTGTTTCTTGTTAGGGTTCCTTGCTTGTGTAGCATTACATGGCAATGAAAAAGGTGTTCTTTAAGTTAACAAATAATGGTATTGGCAGAAGTGCTGTAGACTGAGAGGGAAATCCATATCAAGAATAAGTTTATGAGAGGGAAATCCATATCGAGAATAAGTTTATTTTTCTATAAAGGCAAATTGCTATACCTACATGAAAGAAAGGATCCAGTATGATGAACTTGCAACCATGTTGGGCACTCAGCAATGGTGGTATTTAGATCAGCTTTGGTGAGGGAAAATTAATGTTGAGCCCATACACAGGTTCCATCTTTGACAGTATGGACACAATGCACATGAACCCATTGAGCAAGTATTGTGGTTACTAGAGAAATAGAGTTTATGACACATGATTAAATATGTTTCCTGTAAGTAATATATGGCAAACATATTTTAAGTGTGTGAATTCAATATGATCATCCAATTATATTTATTGTGCTACTTTATATATTTGTATTTTTTATTTTACTTATTTAAATTTAAGTTAGGTAACATACAGTGTAGAATTGGTTCCAGGAGTAGAATACAATGATTCATCATTTACATATAACACCCAGTGCTCATCCCAACAAGTGCCCTCCTTAATGCCCATCACCTGTTTTCCTCATTCCCTTACACATATCCCTTCCAGCAACCCTCAGGTTGTTCTCCGTATTTAAGAGTCTCTTGTGGTTTGCCTCCCTCTCTGTTTTTTTTCTTATTTTACCTTCCCTACCACTTTGTTCATCTGTTGTGTTTCTTAATTTTCACATGTGAGTGAAATCATATGATATTTGTCTTTCTCTGACTTATTTCACTTAGCATAATATGCTCTACTTTCATCGATGTTGTTGCAAATGGCAAGATTTCATTCTTTTAGATCACCGAGTAATGTTCCATTGTATGTGTATGTGCCTCTCTCTCTCTATATATATATATACATACCACACCTTTCTTATCCATTCTTCAGTCGATGGACATTTGGGCTCTTTCCATAATTTGGCTATAAAATTTATAGTGCTGCTATAAACATTGAGGTGCATGTGCCCCTTCAAGTCAACATTTTTGTATCCTTTGGATAGATACCTACTAGAGGGTCATAGGGTAGTAGTATATTAATTTTTTGAGGAAACTTCATACTGTTTTCCCAAGTGGCTACACCAGTTTGCATTCCCACCAGTAGTGCAAGAGGGTTCCCCTTTCTCCACATCTTCACCAACATCTGTTATTTTCTGAGTTGTTAAATTTAGCCATTCTGAAGGTGTGAGATGGTATCTCACTGTAGTTTTGATTTGTATTTCTCTGATGATGAGTGATGTTGAACATCTTTTCATGTGTCTGTTAGCTATCTGGATATCTTCTTTGGAAAAGTGTCTATTCATATCCTTTTCCCATTTCTTCACTGGGTTATTTGTTTTTTGGGTGTTGAGTTTGATTAGTTCTTTATATTTTGGATACTAACCCTTTATCCAATATGTCACTTGCAAATATCTTCTCCCAATCCATCAGTCGCCCTTTAGTTTTGTTGACTGTTTCCTTCACTGGGCAGAACTGTTTTATCTTGATGAGGTCCCCATTGTTCATGTTTGTTTTAATTTCACTTGCCTCTGGAGACATATATAGTGAGTAGTTATGCAGCCAAGGTCAAAGACGTTGTTGCCTGTTTTCTCCTCTAGGATTTTGATGGTTTCCTGTCTCACATTTAGGTCTTTCACCTATTTTGAGTTTATTTTTGTGTGTGGTGTAAGAAAGTGGTACAGTTTCATTCTTCTGCATGCCACTGACCAGTTCTCCCAGCACCATTTGCTAAAGAGACTGTCTTTTTTCTATTGGATACTCTTTCTTGCTCTGTCAAAGATTAGTTGGCCATACATTTGTGGGTCTAATTCTAAATTTGCCGTTCTGTTCCATTGGTCTAAGTGTCTGTTTTTGTGCCAATACCATACTGTCTTGGTGATTATGGCTTTGTAGTACAGGCTAAAGTCTGGCATTATGATGTCTACAGCTTTGGTTTTCTTTTTCAGTATTACTTGGGCTATTCAGGGTCTTTTGTGGTTCCATACAAATTTTAGTATTATTTGTTCTAGCGCTGAGAAGAATGTTCATGCTATTTTTACTGGGATTGCACTGAATTTGTAGATTGCTTTGGGTAGTATTGACATCTTAACAATATTTGTTCTTACAGTCCATGAGCATAAAATGTTTTCCCATTTCTTTGTGTCTTCTTCAATTTCTTTCATAAGTTGTCTACAGTTTTAAGTGTACAGGTCTTTTACCTCTTTTGTTAGGATTATTCCTAGGTATTTTATGGTTCTTGGTATAATTGTAAATGGGATAAATTACTTGATCTCTCTTTCAGTTGCTTCATTATTGGTGTATAGAAATGCAACTGATTTCTGTACAGTGATTTTATATCCTGCAACTTTGCTGAATTCATGTATCAGTTCCAGCAGTGTTTTGGTTGAATCTTTTGGGTTTTCCATGTAGAGTATGATGTCATCTGCAACAAGTGAAAGTTTAACTTCTTCTTTGCCAATTTGAATCCTTTTATTTCATTTCGTTGTCTGATTGCTGAGGCTAAGACTTCCAACGCTATGTTAAACAACAGTGGTGAGAGTGGACATCCCTGTCGTGTTTCTGATATCAGAGGAAAAGCTCTCAGTTTTTCCCCATTGAGGATGATATTAACTGTGGGCTTTTCATATATGGCTTTTATGATGTTAAGGTATGTTCCTTCTTTCCCAACTTTCTTGAGGGTTTTTATTAAGAAAGGATGCTGTATTTTGTCAATGTTTTTTCTGCATCTATTGACAGGATCATATGGTTCTTATCCTTTCTCCTAGTAATGTGATGTATCATACTGATTGAATTGTGAATATTGAACCACCCCCGCAACCCAGGAGTGAATCCCACTTGATCACGGTGAATAATTCTTTTAATATACTGTTGAATTCAATTTGCTAGTATCCTATTGAGAATTTTTGCATCCATGTTCATCAAGGATATTGGACAATAATTCTCCTTTTTTTGTGGGGTCTCTGTCTGCTTTGGAAATAAGGGATTTCTGGCTTCATAGAATGAGTTTGGAAATTTTCCTTCCATTACTATTTTTTGGAACAATTTGAGAATAATCTGTATTAACTCTGCTTTAAATGGCTGGGAGAATTCCCCTGGGAAGCCATCTGGCCCAAGACTCTTATTTATTGGAAGATTTTTGATAACTGACTCAATTTCTTTGCTGGTTATGGGTCTTTTCAAATTTTCTATTTCTTCCTGTTTGAGTTTTTGTAGTGTGTGGGTGCCTAGGAATTTGTCCATTTCTTCCAGAATTTCCAGTTTGTTTGCATATAATTTTTCATAGTATTCTCTTATAATTGTTTGTATTTCTGTGGTGTTGGTTGTGATCTCTCCAGCTTCATTTGTGATTTTTATCTGTTTGACTCCTTTCTCTTTTCTTTTTGAGAAGTCTGGCTAGGGCTTATCAATTTTGTTTATTTTTTCAAAAAACCAGTTAATCTGTTCTACTGTTTTGTTGTTGTTGTTGTTATTGTTGGTTGTTTCTATATCATTTCTTTCTTCTCTAATCTTTATTATTTCCCTTCTTCTGGATTTGGACTTTTTTTTCTACTCCTTTTCTAGCTCCTTTAGGTGTAAGGTTAGGTTGTGTATTTGGGACCTTTTGTGATTCTTGAGATAGACCTGAATTGCAATGTACTTTCCTCTTAGAACTGCCTTTGCTGCATCCCTAATGGTTTGCACCATTGTGTTTTCATTTTCATTTGCTTCCATGTACTTTTTAATTTCTTCTTTAATTTCCTGGTTAACCCATTCATTCTTTAGGATGTTCTTTAACCTCCATATATTTGAGGGCTTTCCAAATTTATTTTTTGAGGTTGATTGCAAGTTTTGTAGCTTTGTGGTCTGAAAATATGCATGGTATGATCTTGAGGTATGTGACCTATTCTGGAGAACGTTCCATGTGCTCTCGAGAAGAATGTGTATTCTGCTATGTTAGGATGAAATGTTGTGACTATATCTGTTAAATCCATCCAGCCCAGTCTGTTTATTCAAAGATGTTTCCGTCTTGATTTCCTGCTTAGATGATCACAGATGATCATCTGCTTAGATGATCCACTGCTGTAAGTGGGTGTTAAAGTCCCCTATTATGGTGTTATTATCAATGAGGTTCTTTATATTTGTTATTAACTGATTTATATTTGAGTTTTTCCAAGTTGGGGGCATAAATATTTATAATTATTGGATCTTCTTGGATAGACCCCTTAATTATGTTATAATCTTTCTACATCTCTTGTTACAGTCTTTGTTTTAAAATCTAATTTGTCTGATATAAGTATGGCTACACCAGCTTTCTTTTGACCTCTATTAGCATGATAGATGGTTTTTCATCCCCTCACTTTCAATATGCAGGTGTCCTTAGGTCTAAAATGAGTCTCTCTTAGGCAGCATATAGATGGGTCTTGGGCTTTTTTTTTTATCCATTATAATACCCTATGTCTTTTGATTGGACATTTAGTCCATTTACATTCAGAGTGATTATTGAAAGATATGAATTTTGTGCCATTGTGTTATCTGTTGATTTGGTGTTTCTGGTGATGTTCCATGGTCCTTTGTAGTTTTTGCTGCTTTGGTATACTTTTTTTTTCTTTTTTCTTTTTTTTTTCTCCAGAGTTCCCCTTAACATTTCTTGCAGGGCTGGTTTAGTGGTCAAGAACTCCTGTAGGTTTTGTTTGTTTGGGAAGGTCTTTATCTCTCCTTCTATTCTGAATGAAAGCTTTGCTGGATAAAGAATTCTTGGCTGCCATTTTTCCTATTCAAAACATTGAATATTTCCTGCTACTCCTTTCTGGCCTGCCAAGTTTCAGTGGAAAGGTCTGCTGCTAACCTTATATGACTACCCTTTTATGTTAAGGACGTTTTTCCCCTAGCTGCTTTCAGAATTCTCATTTTATCCTTGTATTTTGCAAGTTTCATTGTGATATGTCATGGTGTTGACATGTTTTTGTTGATTTTGAAAGGAGTTCTCATTGCCTCTTGGATTTGAATGTTTGTTTTCTTCCCCAGATTAGGTAAATTCTCAACTATAGTTTTTCCAAATAAACCTTCTTCCCCTTTTTCTCACGATTCTTCTTCTGAGACTCCTATGATATGGATATTGTTTTCTTTCATGGAATCTCTTCATTCTCTAAGTCTTCCCTCATGACCTAGTAATTTCCTTTCCCTCTTTTGGTGAGCTTTATTATTTCCCATAATTTTATCTTCTATTTTACCTATTCTCTCTTCTGCTTCTTCAATCCTGCTGTCACTGTATCTAGTTTATTTTGCATCTGAGCTATAGCATTTTAAAATCCATCCTGACTAGTTCTTAGGTCCTTGATCTCTGCAGCAAGGGTTTCTCTGGTGTCTTCTATCCTTTTTTTCAAGAGTGCTATTAGTCTTATGACTGTTGTTCTAAATTCTTGTTCAGATATATTGCTTATATCTGTTTTGAGCAAGTCCCTAGCTGTGGCTGTGATTTCATCTTGAGCTTTCTTTTGGGGGAGAATTCTTGCATTTTGTCATTTTGACTAAGTTTCTGTCTTTTGAGTGTTTTAAAAGCTTGTTACGTGTGTCCTGCACCTGAGAGTACTGCTATACTAAAAAGAGGCCATACACTGTCCAGGGCCTGGCACTCCAGGAAGTGTTTCTGGTTATGCTGCATGCACTCTGCTGTGGTGTTTTGGCTGCTCTTTTCCACTAACCAGTCCTCTGCAGAGCTCCTCCTTGCTTGCTGTGGTGGAGTATTTTGATCTTTAACCAGGTGTGCTTTGATTTGTTTGTTGAAGTAACCCTAGAAAAAAAAGGAGGGGGGGAGGTGAGAAGGCTTGTCTCAAAAAAAGAGAAAAGGAAAGGGAACAGCAACAACCAAAAAAAAAAAAAAATAAACAAGTAATCAGACAACTATAAGGCTAATTCTATAGAAAATGAATGGGGGGGGGGAAGCAGAAGAAAAGAAAAAGAAGGGGAAAAAGAGTCAAAAAGCCAAATCTGAGGGGGAGAGAGAGAGAGAGAGAGAGAGGAGAAAAGAAAACAAACATACAAACAAAAAGTAAAGAACTATGACCCTGATTTCAAAAGAGAAAAAGAAGTAGACAAAAAAGAAAAAAAGAGTTGTTGTTGGTGCCTGGGGGATGGTGTCAGTGCTGGTCTGAAGGATAAACGGACTGCATTGACTCAGTGTCAGTCTTGCCTCAGTAAACAAGCAGTTGACAGGCATGGAGGGGTAGGGTTTGGCGTAAGCAGGGACGCCTTCACTGGAGCCTGCTGAGTTGCTCTCTGAAGTCCCACCCTATTAGTGTTGAAGGGGAAAATGGCGCCATCCCCATCTCTTGTCCTGGGACTGGGGATCTCAACCTCCACTGTTCAGGCAGCCCTCACAAAATAGCAAGGGAGGTTAGCTCACCCTGTACCAAAATTCTCTTACATTTCTTCTTTTATGCATGGCTGGGATTCAAAACACATAGTCTTAAAGACCCAGCATGGTGCAGTTCCACTCCCCTCCTCTGGAGTAGAGGCTCTCCACCCTGCTGATGAAAGGTCTTTGGTTGGCACCTGCAGGGTCTTTTGTCCTTGGGGAGGCAATAAACCCTCTTCCAAAAGTACTCCAGGAAGGGTACTGTTCTCTCGCAGTGCACCCTGAAGTTTGCTATACAACACTGTGCACTCCGGGACCAGCTCCTTCCTCCCCAGGAGCATGCACAATAGCTTTGATCTGGAGGAAGTCATGCACTTCTAAAATCTCAGAGTTTGAGCTCCAAACGTTGTTTAAACAAACAAAAAAACAAAAACAAAAAATCAAACACAAACAAACAAACAAAAAAACCTGGGAAACTCAGTACTTCTTGATCCCCTTCTTGTGGTCCAGAGAGGTTTCCCTCTTGTGCTAATTTGATGCCACATTATCTCAACCTCTCTCTCTTTTTCTTCCTTTTGTCTCTTCATGGAAAGGGTTTCCTCCCCTCCATGGCACTGCCGTTTTTCTCTCCCCCGACTCACATCCATGCACCATGCATCTGCCAAGCTGCCTCCCTCCAACTGTGGTGATCTTCTACCACTCCACAGACAAATGTCTGGGTAATTCTGGGTAACACTGGTTCCAAGTAATCTGACCTCAATACAACTGTGTTTGAGGGACAAGGAAAACCCAGGGTCCCCCTACTCAACTCCCTATAAATCTGTCATCTAAACAATTAGATTGGCAGCACTTTTTTCAGCCTTTTAAGAGATACTAATTCCAGTTTCCTGATTTCCATCGCAAAGGATGCTTGTCTGTTAACTACCTGTTTCCGGACCTGTGGCTCACAGACCGCATGTCTTTTGAGTTTATGCTTTATTTTAGTTCACAAGGATGTTCATCTTACTCTTGAGCTTGCCTTAGTTCTTTGGGTCATTGTTATATATTGAGTATGCCAATAAATGAACTCATTTTTAATTCTGAATTGATCTACCCACTATCTACTATTTAGTGGTTAAAGAATAAAGAGAAATATCTGAATATTTAAATATTTGTACTTATTGAACTTAAGAGCTACTTTACACTGTTTATATTTACTGGGTATTGTATGTTCTTAGTCCCTTGTGTTTAAGTACTAATAATTGTTAACAATAATATTCCATTCACCTATTTTGACAAATTGTACACTGTATCATATGTAAGTCTTCTTGCTACTTGTTATATGGAGAGGGGGGAATTAAAGTAATAAACTTAAATAGAGGAATAAATAATATTCTGGATTTTTATTTAAAAACCCATCTATAGTAACCAAGGACATCAGAAACATGGCTAAATAGGTGCACACATGGCAAAGACTTTAGTATTTTATTTGAATGAAAGTTCTGTATAAATTATTAATATGTCTTCCAAAAAATCTCATTCAAGTTAGGCACAATAATAGAAATAAAGTGATGAGATAAAGGTCATTGGATACTCCCTTTCTGCTCTTTACAGGTCAGGCTAAACACAGACTATTACTTTCAGTCCCAAATGCCATACTTTAATAGGAACAAGTCTGGAGCTTATCTGGAGAAGAGAAATCAAAATGTTAAAAGTTGTGAAAACTATTATAAATAAGGAACATTTTAAGCAACTGACCTTTGAAGGACTTCCTAACTGTCTTCAAATATTTCAAGGATAATAATAGGAAAGGAAGATTAATCATATTCCATGTAGTTAAAGAACTAAAATAGCTATATATATTTTCCAATTCTATACATTTAGAAAATTTTAGGAATTTCCTAAATATTAGAATTTTGAAAATAAATTCAGCTATCTTTATTACAATGAGACTCCAATCATTAAAGTTATTCAAGTAAATGCTAATGGATATTATATTAAAGATTAATACCTTCGAATGAAGATTGTATCAATATCTTTTCCTTTAAGGTTCTACCATTTATCAAGTTATACTTCACTAGACTCAAACTTTTTTGTAAACCCTTGTCAACTCCATTCCTACAGTATGCATTTACAAATTGTTTCATACACTGTGCATTTACAAATTGTTCTACCCCATTTTTATTTCCATCACTATCTTTGGTTAGCTGACCTCTTCTTGTCTTTTAAGTCCCAACTCCAATATCACTTCTTCCTGGAAGACTTCTCAAGGATTTCTCATTATAAGTTTATTTCCCCAGTAAGTCATGAGCTCCTTTAAGTAAAACACTGTATATCATGAGTATACCTGCCACTAGTATCATTTTAGCCTAAACATACACAAGACTTATGTCAGCATTTCTGCAAAAGAAGGCATATAGAAAGTGGTCAGTGGAAATACATGTTAATTTTGGAACAGGAATTAAAGTAGCTGGAAAAACAACAAAAGGACAACAGAAACATTTTAAATTGAAAAGCTATAGAAGCATTATTTGAAAGGGAGAGAGAAAATACGTGCTTGTGAACAAATCATTTCACCTTTGTATAGTTTTCTATGGTTGATTCAACTCAAATATTCTTTGATTAGAATAATTTTTATGAAGATTCAATTTTACTTATGATGTAAGAGGCTAGAACAATCTAGAGAAAAAAATTCTATTTTATTGATATATTTCTAAAATATTCCATTCAGTAGCACTTAACTTCTTTTACAATGTGAAGGGCATCTGTATTCTATACTGGAAATAAAAGGGCCAAGTTGTTGTATGACCAAATAAATCACTACTATGTTCTAGTCTGGTAACTTTGCTCCTATGTAATCCTATGGATATAAAAGTATTTATGGGAAACACCAAGATAATTGTTTTATGAAGGGAAACTAGTATACTCTCATGTCCTATAGCCTTTTAAAAAGATAAAAAGGAGGGGGAAAACCCTTATTAATTCATACTTGCAAAACAATTGCAGTCATTTTCCTGGCTGAAGATGAAATTATTGTACGTTATAGTGTGCACGTCTATGATAAGTAGATTACTATAGATCATTCCAAGAGGAGGCGGAGGGAAGATTGCACTAACATTAGCTTCTCTGGTGTTTGCAGGCTGTAAATTTCTTTAAATGATAGATGTAAAGATGGAAGACAGATGGATAGAGGAAGAGACAGAATCAGATACTGGATGAGTTAGTACTGCAGCCTGTGCTTCAGCGCTGTCTTATTACCGCAAGGCTAGCAAGCATCAAAGTCCCCCCACAGCTCCAACTGACTCCCCCTGAAATATACCGATTTATATGAAAATTAAGATTACAAATTAAAGCCTGGCTATCCTGGAGTTTTCCAGTTCATCAGCCATCCAATAAAAATGATGTCAAGCCTGTATGCATAATTCCCAGAAGATTACTTTGTCCTTACAGCTAAGCCCTGTCCCTGATATGAAAGATCTCTATCCACTTTTATTGAAATAAAGAACTAACATCATAATCCCAATATTGAGGTATAATCTTCATTATCTCCTGACCCTCTTGAGGTTTTCCCAATCTATATTACTTCAGATTTGTTTATTTATAATCCTTATGTATTTACCTTTATTGAGATAGGATTAAAAACTGAGGGGGAGGGGTGGGAAGCTCCCAAAAATCCTTATGATCTCATGATTGAGTTTCAATTCACCAACATTCAACTAATGTGTTAGACTGAGGGTTCAGGTTGTTTTTTTTTTTTTTTTTTAGTGGTTCTTGTAGTTGTATAGTCTAAGCCTGAAAAACCATTAATTGGTCCCCTGAGTGTCCTCATTTCATTAAATGAATTATTTCCAATCCAACCTGGTTTGTGAAATGATGCCCACATCCACTTTTCCTATTTATTAAAATAGTGGGGGAGGGGTTAATGAAAAGATAAATACTGATAGAATCATCCAAAGTAACTTTTATCTCTTTTCTTAGGAAGTTTTGATTCATACCTATAGTTAATTACTGGTAAACCACAATCCCCCAACCTTTCTCCCCCCAACAAGAGCTTTAATGGCCTCTGGCTATGCCTAAGGCTGTTAACTACCAAACTAGTCATTAAAGCTGGTCAAGATGATTTCTTGGAGATCATTTCTCACTTATTTTTTTTTTCACAGACAAAACAGACTTTGTTCTGCACAGAGAATAAAATAGTACTTTAGCCATTTTTCCCCTTTCAAAAGCATAAAGAAATACCTATGAAAAATACATCTTACTGTGGTACTTTAAAAACATTTCAATTAATTTAATTTCCAAAGTGCAAATTGAATTTGCAACGTCCCAGTTTTCACTGATAATCGTGCTTCTTACTTTAAATAAATTTTTGCTATTATATTTGGAGAAACACATCTTGATTAAGAGATTTGGTAAGTGCTCTTAGTTATTCTACCTCTTATTTTTATGTTTTATGCAAGGAAATGTTAGGATAATATTATTTGGCTTTTAGATCTGAAAACAGAGTGAAAATAGAAGTACTTTAATGTTGGCATAAAACTGCACTGGAGGGTTTTCTTCTTAAAATAAGGTTTATTGATTTTAAAAGACCCTTGTTCTACCATTATTTGATGTATAATGGGGTTTGTTATAATCTTCATTGGCTCAATTATTCCTCATCTGTGAACCCTTCCTCTTCATTCAGTCATGCTCTTACTTGAGCACCTGCTATTGCCTGGATGCAATCAGAGATAAATAAGAGGAGAATGGAAAGGGAGACCAGGAAGACAGAAATAGTTATGATCACTGAATAATATTTTTGCATAAAATGATATTCAAACATAAAATCCTACATTGGAATTATTAGCCTTCTAAAGTGTTTACTATTTCAAAGGGAAGTAGCTGGAACCAATATTTATTGTGCAGCTAATATTTTATGAATATTGGTCTGGATAATTTACATTAATTTTCTGATTTAACCCTTACAGCAAGTTTATAGTCCTTACGGAAATCCTACAATTATTCCTATTTTATGGATGTAGAAATTGAGACTTTAAGATTATTGAAAATAATTGGAGAAAGAATAAGAAAAAACTAGAGGAAAGATGCAGAAAAAAAAAACTTTTGAGTCTTCCAAAACAAACATTACTTACTTGGTACCTTATCCCTTCATTTGCTCACAGACAGGAAATAGGTTCCTCCTTTCTGTTGAAAACTGTGACCCAGGAGAGCAGGACACCCCGATGGAGTCTCAGTTTAGATCTTCCAAGAGACCAGATGAAAATGATATTGATGACGCAGGTTTATGCCATCGATCAAAGAGAGATTCATTTGAATTAAATATATATATATTCTTTAAAGGATCGAGCCTGCCAGTTATTAATCATTTAATGTGAATTTTAAAAAACTGCTTATTATGTGCTCTGATTTGGGATCTATAACCATCTATCTATTTACTTATTTATTTATGGGAAATAGGAACAGAAGGGGAAAAAATGATAATGTGATCTAAGAATATGAGTTATTTTGAATTCTAGTCTAGGCAAGGGGTGTAAATTTTAAGCCAGAAAAGAATAGTAGAATACTGAGTATCAGGGATGGAAGAAGAATTCAGGGTGAAAAAGTGAAAATTAATTTATGCCCTTGGCTTAGCCTAGCCCTATCTGACATAAGACAGTGTGTACCATGTCCTGGAAAAGGTTCATAATTTATAAAGCTTTGAATTCCCAGGGATAAGCCATGAATTACAGGGTAATTCTAAAAGCTTTACATTCTAAGATAAGCCCCTATTATGCTTTTTCCTCATCAAAAACAGGAACTCCTGTTTTTTAGCGAAACTGACCCAAATGTTTTCCAATTAGAATTGTTCTGGTATACAAAAATTTAAACTATAAATATAGCCTTCTTTATTCTGAAACGATTCCCTTTCATTGTGCAAATAGGACTCCAATCAGTTATTTAAAAAGTGATCTATACTTTTTTTGCACAAGGATAATGGAAGACCTAAGACAAATTTCACGAGCAATCTTTGACTTTCTAACAGCTGAAAAGTTTCTTCCATTATTATATACCATCAGTCTTAAACTGATTTTCTAACTCTGAATTTTGATGTTTATCATCAGCTGATGAATGATTATTTCAGGTTATTTCAGGTGCTATTACTAAGCCTGGGAAGGGTTTAGTTTTCATTGAGTTGCCACCCTTACAAAGCAGGGTATATGGGATTATTTAAATATTTCCAGAGCAGGCGCCTCAGAGTGTAACTCCAGGTGTAACCTGAAATATGTGAGCTTAACCACTATCCAATACTACTACCCATTAACTTAAAGCAGTTGAGACAAAGATGCTAATCAATTAGGCACACAAAAGCTGTGACACTTTAGCCTTAGATTCTTACTGGATATAAACTAATCTAATCCCTGTCCCAGAGCCCCAATTTTAAGGAAGAAAAGAAAATTAAGAACATGTATGAAGTGCTGGAAATCATTGCTTTTCATACTGAGGAGTACTTTACAAGGGATACACAGGCAAGAGTAATTTTAAGGGACTTACAATCTATATTCTCAACTTCCAAATGTATATCTTCCTAGACTGATATGCCTAAGAACACTCTTGTGGTGTTGGTCCTTCTTTCTCAACTTTCCTTCACACTATTTCTTCTACTTTACAAAAGAAAGGTATGCCTCTCACAGAGTCTAAGTAGGGCACACTGTCCCAGGACACAAAATGTTCAATTAGAAATATTTGTGTCCTCGGGGTGCCTGGGGAGCTCAAGTTGTTTAAGAGTCTGACTTCAGCTCTGGTCATGATATCGTAGTTCATGAGTTCAAGCCTTGCACTGGGCTCTGTGCTGACAGCTCAGAGCCTGTAGCCTGCTTCAGATTCTGTATCTCCCTTGCTCTCTGCCCCTCCACGACTCATGCTCTGCCTCTCTCAAAAATAAATGAACGTTAAAAAAAATACATATTTGCTTCCTAGAAGGCCCCTTATCCAAAGGAGTCCATAATTTTTCAAAAATCTTTATAACATCTATTATTTAACTAACTTGTATCTGTTTTCAGTAATAAAGTAGGGACTCACTTTTTAGGGCTCTGGTATGAAAAATCAACTTGATGCTTGCCCGAATGCACTACCATAGTTTACTAAAGCTTTTGAGTATGTGAAAACTTTGGTCACTGTGTGTATCTCTTTTACTCAAAATCATGCAAATGGGAGGCAAGTACAGTTTGATTTACATGAATAATCTTACTGATATGAATGTTTAGGTCATAGAGAGCAAGAGATAAACAATTTCAAGATGCCCTCCCTTTTTTTTAATGAATATCTAGTTGATTTCCTACATTTATAGGAATTCACTCCCTTCTTCATACATCATCCCTTAAAATACTCGCACACATTACACATTCATCATGCCAAAGCATTGACTTTTTCCTGGATGCCTAGGGAGAAAAATGAATGGTCATTGTTATTTTGCACCACTTTGAATGTGGAGATAAAAACCTCTGAAAGTAGAAGTGTTAGTAATAACATTTACGTGTCTTCTTACAAATTACAATGCAGTTTATCTTACACTGCCTCATTACACAATAGCCCTGAGGGTATGGAAGTTGTTTTTACCTCTATTTTTACAAATGAAAAAATTGACATGGCAAAGGATATCCAGGTAGTAATAAGCCAAACCAGGATTAAACGTTAAGCCTTTGGTCTCTGAAGTCTGTGCTTTCCCACTCTATTAAAACACCTCTTATGAAAATTGCTCAACTTGCTAAAGACTGTGTTCTCTAGGTAAGCTTTTATACTATGCAGTTGAGGTGATGACCCCTCTCCCGAAGTGCAAAATCTATCTTAATTTTGGGTAGGAAAGCAATTTATATATGATTTATAATGAAAGGACTTCCCTCCTCGAGAAATTCACAAAATGTATTTCCTACATCTCTATAAGGAAACATGGCGTTTAAATAACCCTTCAAGTGTCAAGGAAATGAACTGTATCTTTTAAGATTTCAAAGAAGCATTCATGTCTAGAAGAAAGTATAAAGAAGGACCTTGTTAACAAGTTACTTGGTCTGTTTCATTGATTTTTGGCTGGGTACTGTTAATACAAATTCTAACTCAGAACACCCAAATGATGATGGGATAGGAGGAGCTAATGAAACATGAATAGAAGGGCATGTGGTTCCACACTGGCCTGGTATCTGGTTCTTAACTGGACATTAAATCATTTGACCTTTTGGTTCTAGAAACAAGAACATTCCAGTGTGATTTGTGAGTGTTCTCAGTCTTCAAGCTTGTGCTGTACACAATTGCTAAATTATAGCTATTGTTTGCTTTACAAGAACTTGGGAGAAAAAACAAAGGACAAAACTATGTTAACGTACTAGGGAAAGGGAAGGGGATGTGGGTGGATAGTGGAAAGGATGGGGTGGCAAATAATGACCAAAACAAGGATGCCCTAAAAATAACATATATGATATAATCACATTTATGTAAAATACATGAATAATCATATACATGTATCAAATGATCATACATATATAAAATTCTGTGTATATAGATTTTATTTTTTAATTAATGGACAATTTTAGAGCAGTCTGAGGTTTACAGGAAAATCAGCAGAATGTACAGAGTTCTCACATAACCACCTCACTATCCCCATGTATGTATTATTATAAACAAAAATCTTCTCTGAGATTTTTTTGCTACTTTTGACAAATTAATTTAAATCTGGGGAGAATCACTATGGAAAAAAATGCTCTTAAAATTACCTTTATGAGGAATTCAACACCTTGGACTGGTCAGTGATTTTCAGATGGCACTATGTGAAACAATCTGGGCTGGAGTCAAAGAAACTGCATCTTTACCATAGCACCTGGGTGCCTGATGCACAGGTTGAGAACTCCTGGGTCGGAAATTCTCATCCCTGGACAGAAAACTCTCTTGAAAGTGTTTCCCACACCACCTCCACATAAAGATCTGATGTCTGATGCTCCAATTTAAAACAAAACAAAAGGTTGTATTCATTTTCAAATTCTGTGTGTGAGATGTCAGCACGGAAAAAATTATTAGCGTCTGGGGTAGTCTATGGACCAATGAACACAATAAACTGAGTGATAGTGGAAAGTGAAATTTTTAAAAATCTCATATACTCTTTACTTGTTTTAACATCAAAGGTGAGGAAACATGAACATATCAAAGCGCTCTAATAGATGATGTATTATTAACACACTTTGCATACTGTGTATATACACTTTTTTGGTGTACACGTTTTGATGAAATATATCTGGAATTTTTATTGAAATTATTACGCCGTCAATGTTACGTAACAAAATTCCAAAGACAAATAGGACTTATGTGACTGTGTTATTTCAGAATCAGATTCTGAATTAGTGTCTAATCCCAACTGACCTAAGGGCCTGTCACAGGTGTTTTAAACTCAGTTCCAAGGTTGGAGATGAGCTTTAAGACCTTTACTAGGCGAAGTGTGGTTCCTAGACCAGCAATATCAGTGTTGTCTGGGAACTAGTTAGAAACGCAGACACTCAGGCCCCACCCTAGACCCACTGAAACAAAATCCGCATTTTTAACATGATCCCCAAGATGATCATTTGCACTTAAAAATTTGAGAAAACTTCCCTTCAGCTATGTCAGAGTCCTGATCCTTTCCAGATTTTCCCAGCTTTGAACTAACCTCCAGCACAACTCCCTACTTCTCCAACACATCCACAGACTCCATTTTTATTTTAGATGATCATCTCTTGCCCTTGTTCTCATTTTCAGAGGGAAAATCACACAGATTTGAACTAGGTAACTCACAGACTTCATTCACAAGTTGCCCTCTTTTGGCCAAAGAAAACTTTTCATCTTGATAATTAATATTTCTGAAGAATTTCCTGACAGACCTGAGCCCACCCAGTAGGGTCTTCAAAGCTGCAAGTAAAGGAGAGGGTGTGGGTCCTTCTCTCCAGCTAGTACAAGGGTGCTCACCATTAACTATCCTATATCCTTGCTTCACAGCCTTGCTGAAGTCTTTCTAGGATTGTACTTAAGTAAAAAGCAGTCAACCCATTTAAAAAACGAAAATAATTTGTTCTATGCAAGAAAAACAGTCTTATTACAAACAGCAGTGTCATAGGTTCCCTCCATTTCAGTGTTCCAGAAAGCTGCTGCTGCTGCTAAATCACCATTATTACTCTGGAACCACTTGGGAACATGTTAATTTACATCCAAAGCAATATCAGTATTATTGTTTATTTTACTTTTATTATCTACATAGGCACAGTCCAAACTACGTAGGTTGCTATAATTCTGCCTTCTTCTGTAAGAGACTGGGGGAAAGGATGTAATGGTAACAAAGAAAAGCAGCCCACAGTTTTAGTAAATCACACTGCGAAACCCAGATATCGTTTCTTATTTTCCAATTACTCCAATTCCTATCATCAAGTTAATACAGACAGTAATGTGCCTGGTGCTGGAGAGAAATCATTCAGGTAAGCTGAGGCTACTCCTTCTGTTTCTCCATCTGCTAAGCTGTTAACACGAAGACATATTGACAAGGGCTCAAGGAAAACATGGAATATTTCATCAGTAAGATTATGCTGCCCTAGAGACAGATGTTAGAAAGCTGCAATATTTAAAAATAAAGAGATAAACACATGCTTGAGGGGAAGGAATAAAATAGTTTTAAAGCTGGGAGAGAAAATTAAAAAGAAAGGAAAAATGGAAAGATAGAGGAGAGGTTTGTATTATCACAGGAAATAGCAAATCCTTATTGTGTAGGGAAAAAACTTTTTTATCTGCTTCAGGCAATCATTTACTATTAGGTAGGCATTCTTAGAGTGCATTGGGGGCAGATCTGTAAGAAGTGCTTAGCAGGGCTGATTATGATTACAGAGAACAGATTTATTTCTTGTCATCAGATGGTTAATGTCAAGGCTTTGACTTAAAACCATATACACTAGTTTTCATAAAAATTTAAACATGAGAAATGTTATACTATGGTAATTTATATTCAGGAATATAAAACCAATGCTAAGTAATGATGACTCTGTATTTATCTGGTGACTTACACTGCAGAGGTCAAAGTACTTTGTCTTCTTATTTTTACTAGAGAAAAATAGTAAAACAGTATTATAATGGTGGGTTATATAAAAATATTTACAAATGACATATAGTTGACATGGATTAAGTCAACAGAACATTTTAAACTATAGATTATCTTTTTTGCTATAGTTTTCACACTTCTGTAAATAAAATGCAAAGAGTGGTATAGGAAGGTGAAAGGAAATTTGGCCTTGAATTCGAACAGACCCAGGATCAGATCCTAGATATTTACTTTGCTTCTTTTGAGTTTCCTCATCTATAAAACAGGGATAATAACATCTACCTTGTAAGGTTGCTGAGAAAATTAAATATATCATTAATAAGAATCCTAGTATTGCCTGAGTATCATTGGCACTCAATAAATGGCAAGTTATGTCATTAACAAGAAAACCAAATTGACACCAACAAGGAGATCAGATATTACAATTTAATGACTGGTTGTCCTTTTCTTAAAATCTCCCAAGTTCTGATTACATTGTAGAAGCCCTTATTCATGACTTTCTCCCACTGGGACAGAGAGTACCTCCTCAAGAGAGGGGAGGGTATTACAGAGGATGAGTTCCCAGAGAAAAGAAGGGAAAACAAAATATTTCTTCCAGAAAAGAGGAAGAAAGGAGAGGAAAGGGGGCATGAGGTAGGTCTGACTTGATGGTCCTGACTACCCCTCAAGGATAAGAACCCAGATAAGCAGAGGGGCTTCCTGTTTAGTGTTCTAGGAGGAGGCAATCTTGCAAGACAGCCACACCCAACACAGGACTACAACAAACAGTAAAATGGCGGCATGGTGTGAGTAGGCCAAAGAAGGTTCTGTGATGGCAGGCCTCAAACTTTCTTGGCTCTTGTGCAGGAGGCTCTTGTATCCAGGTGTTCTTTTATAGTCCCAGTAGGATATGCGGAAGGTTGTTGTTGAGAGTGAGAAGGCATTGGGGTCACTGTTGAGATGACCCCAGAAAAGGTGCTGCAGAGCATGCAGGCTAAGCCAGGGCTCAGAGGGCAGGTGTGGCTGAGACACGAGGAACTGCAATGCTGTTGAGAAGTGAGAAGAGAGCAAGTAAGCAAGAGAGGGCAATAGGTTTTAACAGCTCTAAAAGAATAAAATACTGGCTTTAGAGGCACATCAACAAGGTACCAGTAACCAGGTTAGATTGGATCTATCTCCGT
Source organism: Cryptoprocta ferox (assembly GCA_028646485.1). Classification (NCBI taxonomy): domain Eukaryota; kingdom Metazoa; phylum Chordata; class Mammalia; order Carnivora; family Eupleridae; genus Cryptoprocta; species Cryptoprocta ferox. Next base: position 130,867,043 of record CM053567.1, on the reverse strand, counting down.
GGATGCCAGTGAGAATTCAGAAGACAGCACAAAGATCCACACATGGATCTGGGGCTTTCTCCCCTCTCAGCCATGAGGACACATGAATTTTTCCTGACACCTAAAAGCCACTTCTGCCAGAACCAAGGGGAGGAGGGAGAACACTGAAACACCCTCCAAAATCCTACTTTAAACCTAAAGAAACCAGGATGCTTGTTCTTGCCATCTTCAAATTCTAGCCCATCCTACTCTACTCAAGAAGAAATTTATTTCAATTCTAAAGAAATGAAAGGCCTTTTTAGCTCTTGATAAGCTAGATACAATGTGTCTGATTCTATAAGTCATATTTTCTCTCTCTGAGGCCTGGAAATGACACCAAAATATCCATTATGTCTCTTTATTCATAACTTTAAGGTGTGTTAATTATATTAGATAATAGGAAGCAGTACCTTATATACATTTTCCCTACTTTCCTTTTTAAAATTAAAATTACTGCATAGGTAATTTGTGAGTTTCCTTCTTTCCTTCAATGAATATTTGCTGAGTACCTACCATGAATGAATAATGTGCCAAGAGTTTAGGAAACAAAGATAAATGAGACATGGGCCCTATCCTTAATAAGGTAGAAAGGTTTATAGGATATGTGAACCGAATATATAAATTAAAGAAAAGCTAGTGGAGTTTTGCTGCCCATTGCTGAATGGCTGTCGCCCACAAAACAACAGAACCTTATGGCAGTGAAGGTGCATTTTTCTCATCTACAAAATAAAAATAAGCACATAAAGGTTAGGATGCACACAGCAGTTAACAAGCATAGTTTTTCACAAAATCATAATTATAGAAAAGTTAGTTTCTAGAAAACAATAGTAAATCAAGCTGCAGGACAGTCAGAGGCACACAAAATTGTATTTTTAAAAAAGTGTATTTGCTGTAACAGAAAAGTAATAAGGGGTGAGTGAATGGGTCAGAAAGACTATTATTATTACCTTTTTCAATGTGTTTCACATAGAATTAAGATAGGCATGAAAAGTAGATATACAAAAATCAAATATTATATAGTTGTTTAATTTTCTCAGTACTCCTTGATCATTTTAAAACGTTAAAACGTTAAATTTTAAAAGTCAAATAATAAAACAATAAATACCTTAGGGTAGTTTGCAGTTTAATGGTACAGACATTTTTTATAACAATTCTTTTTAAAATATGAATATTAAAACCCTGAATTTATTAGCTTATGTTAAAGTTCAAATTTTTACATATCCAGGATTTCTTAAAGGTGGGCAATGGAAGCCTGAGAAATATTTTAATTATTAACATGATTTTTTGAACGCTAAACAGAACTTTATGCTTTACTTAAAGAAAAAAAAAACCCATGATGTTTTGAGGATATTAGTTTATAGAAAAAGCATTGCAGAATGTTTTCAGAAAAGGTCTGGCTCCTAGAACCAATGCCATTCACATAATTTTTAATATCCTCTCTTCCTTATATCTTATACCATAAAGCTCATTAGAATTTATATACTGGAGCACAGATAGAGTACACAATTTAGGAAAAACCTCTGCTTTTATCAGTTACCCCTGACAAAGTTGGTATTTCATTCACACTGAATGTACATCATTCACTGATTGAAAAGTGACATTGTAGAGATTATAAATAATTCAACCAATGGTATCTATCTGATTAGTATTTCAAAACAATATTTTATCCCTTCCCAACCCCCTCTTTATCTTCATAGAGTGAATTTGCATTTGAAATCTATGGTTTCTGGCATATCTGGGGTAAGGTTATACTAGGAATTTACCAGACCTGTCAGTCTCCAACTTTCTTCCATATTTCATTATATCATTCCAGTTATAATTAGTTGTCTGGTAAAATTAAGAACAGTCTATTTCAGTGAATGCTCATGTGAACATTTAACAACTTTTTGTTAGGATGACAGCTTAGCGACAGAAAGAATAAACCAGAAAGGAGAGACACTGAAGGAACCCTGGCTAACTCAGTATTGCCAGCTCAATGGAAAATTCTGAGATTTTGCAATTTTTTTTCTTTTGTGTTATTAATCATCAAGCCCATACTTCTTGTCAGGAGATAAGCATCAGCTTGATGGCATTCCTGCCTCAACTAGCATGTTTTGAACTGACCTGTCTTTATTGCTATGGCTCCCTAGAAACTTTGCTGTTGATTAGCATTGATTCAGCTGAATGCTTTGACATTCAGCTTGTCAGTGAAAGCTATTTTAATCATTAAGATGCATCTCCCTTCCAAGACTGCAAACTGTTGCTGCTCATACACAACATTCTATCATTTGATTACTGTGGAAAAGAAAAGGAAAGAGGTTGCTTACTATTACTACAGATTATATTAAGAGCTAAAATTTACAGAATATTTGTGTGTGAGGTATTGTGCTAAGCAATTTGCAGGAGCTGTCTCATTTAATCCATACCATCATGGAGTCTCACTACCATGGTTTGCGTCCGTTTTCCATTTATTATCTGTAAGACACGCACCCTCATCTGTAAAATGGACTAATAGTACCTACTTCTGGGGATGTTATGAATATTAAATGAGAGCATTCATAGACACTCCCTAGAATAGTATCTATAACATAGTGAGTTCTCATATTTTTAGTCGTTATTTTTATTACTTTATACATGAAAACACTGAGTCTCCTTCACCAACTGCCCTATTCACCATCACTTCTAACTATAACCCTCTGTTGCCTAAACCCAAGGGAGGAGATAAAGGAAAATGGAAAGTTATTCTTTCAGGACTTTATTCTGTAGGTATTTGAACTCCAGCTCATCAAGAGGGTGTGCGATCATTGTGGCAGGAAAATTAACCTTTAAATTTTCTCTTCCTATTCTTTCTGTCCTCACAATAGCCTTTTCCCATTCGGGCAACTAAGTGTATACACCAGTGAAACCCTGTTGAGTAGAGTGGAGGTGAGGGATGACAACTGAGATTTTAGGCAGTTTAAGGGATCTCAGAATAGAAGGGTCATTTCTTCCAGGCTTTAATGAGAGGCATAAAGGCAGCAAGGTGGCAGAATCCCAGCTTCCCAGGCCCAAGTCTGCACAAGAGCAGAAAACGTGTGTCATGTGACTAAGCAGGTAGCACTGGATGGCCTCAAGAGTTCCCTGTGCCACATTATGGAGAGGGAGCAGCAGAATGATCCTGAGCTCTGGGGGGGAAGCAGAATTTCTCACACTCCCCAGCACCACTAGAATGTTTCCCACTGTTGAAGAAACTGTGCTGTCTTGTTAATAGAACTCATTCTTTTTCCTCCTGGACACACATCTAAACTACATTTCCTAGCTTCCCCTGCAGTTAGTTAGAAAAGTGGTACAGATTTCTAAAACCTACATACACTTTTGTGTGAACTCTCTTCCCCTATCTGCAAGCTGAATGTATATAAACCAGTAGTGGACACATGATTCTAGAAAATGGCAGAGTCACTGAATCAGGGGTGCTTAACCTCAGATTTAATAATAGAATTTAGGAGATGATGACCTTGGATCTGGAACAAAAAAAAATTGAATTTTCATTAACCTCATTGTGAATGCAGGCACCAATGCATAGTAGTTCTAGCATTACTTGTGGCTTTGTCACCAACCATAGGTATTTTTGAATTATATTATAGCGGTTGAAGGGATCTCAAAATCTCATTTAAAACAAAATTTTCACTGAAGTAACAGTAGTTAAGCCCACTGCTTGATTTTTAAATTTCATATGATAATAAATTTATTTAAACAGAGTTTGCTAACTGTATTTCAATAAAATTGGTTTCCCTCGAAATCCCATATAATTTGTATGCCTTTTAAAAACAATTTTATTAGGTAATCCCTAGGCTTCACCAGGCTGCCAAAGGAGGCTATGGAACAAAACAAGTTAAGAACAATTGTTCTCGATGGATTCCTGAATGACTTTACAGAGCAGAGTCCCTGTTTTCCTCTCCCTCTCCTATCCCGACCACACTGCTGACCCACACTGGACTATGATATGAGAAATAAGCTGTTAGTCTGTTAACTTATTGAGATTGGAGGTTATTTTTTTAGAACAGTTAGCTAGCCTATGTAGACTAATCCTGAATTCAACTATCCCTGAATTTGGACCCTGAGATTTATAACTGGCACACAATAATTTTATTTCATATTATTTATTTTTTCTCTTCCCCTATTAGGGTGACAGTCATTTTTGTTTCTCATACTAAGTACTTTTGAATTCATCAAACTATATATATATATATATGAATGTAAATATATATAATAAAAATCTAACACGGAAATTAAAAAATATAAATCCTTTGTATATGTATATAATTTATTTTTTAAAGCTATCTTCAATTAGCTCTGTTCCACTTAAAATCCTTCTTAGCTACTGTGTAAATACTGAAGAGAAGTCAGTAACCACAAAGATAAGATCGATATCACACAAGTCCTTCTATATAGGAATTTGAAAATTCGTAATTTTTTAAAAGGCTTGTTGATTTAAATAAAATAGTCTTGAAAGAGCCCTTCAGAGATTTTTTCCCCCTGATTTTAAGTATTTATTTTAATTGCAGTTAGTTCACATACAGTGTTATAGGAGTTTCAGGTGCACAGTATAGTAATTCCACACTTCATTACATCACCCGGTGCTCATCACAAGTGCCCTCCTTAATGTCCATCACCTATTAAACCAAACACCCACCTCCTTCAGGGTTTTTAAGGCAGATATAAATTTGACAACACTTCTCTTAAGACATTAAGTTTTAATTTTACCTTCCCTTTTAGATTGTTTTGCTGCCTTTATCTTAACCTTAGACTAAATGAATCAGTCATTTTGAAACATTCAGGTTGTTAAAAGCCAGATGCAAAGACTCCTCTGAGGATAGACTCCTTTTAACTTCCATGAAATTACTGTCTAAATTTTTATAACCTATGGAACTACATGAATGAAAATAAAATAGGGTTAGTATGCAATACAGTTTGGGTTTCAGCATTAAAAGGTGTAAAAAAAATAGAATACATTTATTTTTAAGTGTTACATAATATAAACATCAACCTGTCCAGATCACGATTGTCTACCAACTCCAAGCCTCATGCCTGGCAAGTAAAAATTTTTATAAATGAGTAAATCAAACAGTATTTATTTTAACTATATGTAATGTCTATCACTCATGACTTCACTTTGTTATGAGAAAGTTGCCTTTTTCACATGTAAGGGCAGGTTGACTAGGTTTAAAATTTAAAGCTTCCACACTGACAGTAGCTCACTGATCTTTGAAATTCTTAGGGTGTTAGAAAGTTCCTGACAGAAATTAAATAGTCTTTTAAAACTACTTTCTAGTGGCTGCTTTGTATTAGTATTAACGTGTATTAGAAAGTATAATAACTTTTGTTCTTTGAAATTTTTATGTCAATTTTCACACATTCAAAAGAGTTAAGGGCACAATGAGCCCCTCAAGTACCTATTGGCAACCTCAAGCATGATCATATATTGCCATTCTTATTTTATACATTTCTCGCTCCCCAACTTATTTTCCTCTATTTTTTTTTTTTTTTTTGCTGGAATATTTTAAAGTAGATCTGAGGCCTCCTATTCTTTCATTTCTGATTATTTCAGTATGTATCTCTAACAGATGAAGTCTTAAAAAAATACAATACCAGTTGGCTCACCAAACAAAATCATTGACAATTCCTTAATAACACAGCTCGTGTTCAAATTTTGCTTGGTTGTCGCAAAATGTCTTGACTTTGTTTAAATCAGGACCCAAAGAATGTCCACAACAGTTGCATTTGGTTAATATATCTCTTAAGTTTATTTTAACAAATTCCTCCTCCCTTTTAAAAAAATGACATTTATTTGTCAGAGAAACCAGGTCGTTTGTTCTGTAGAAATTCTCTCTCTTTGGCTGATTGCATCATGGCACACTTTAATGTCCCTGTCCTTCTTTTTCTTTCTTATAAAAATGGTAGTTAGATCTAAAGCTTTGTTTGGGTTCAAGATTAATTTCACACACACACATTCACACATAAAATTTTCTTTGGGCAAGAATATTTCATAGGTATTACTGTGTACTTACTATTGCATTTGGAGGCATATAACATTTGTCACCCTTTTAGTGATGTTATACTTGCCCAGAAATTTCAAGGGTTGTCAGTCTGATCCATAATGACAAAGTGGCTTCAACTTTCACCTAATAATATTAGCCACTGATGACAGTTGGCTAGATCTATTATTTCATCAAGAGTTGCAAATTAGTGATATTATAGTCCTATCATTTATTCTGCATTGATTAGCTGTAATTCCATAAAGAAGAAATTTCTTCCACCAACTGTGTGGATACCCTGAAATATAATTCACACCAAAAAATCTGGATAAGTTCTGGTTTCTTTTACCGAATTTAATTTACTTTAAGTGTATCAATGGGAGTACTATTAACTTCCAGTAGTGAGCAGTGAGTTTTCTCTAACCCAGTCTACACTCTTCCCCAAGGTCACCAGGTGGTCCAGCAGGACTGGGATGGATGGGATGGGATGGGGCAGGCCAAGGTATGGTGCAGGGATTTAGGGTAGGAAGGGATTGGATTAGGGAAGACAGACTACCTTAAACAGGTTCTAGGAGGCAGACTCTGAATCTTCTGAGCTGTTCTGGGCATCGGTGCTCTCAGTGGACTCACTGGGTTCCTTGCTATCATTGCCACTATCGTCAGCAGCTGGGTTCTTCTCCTGAGCATCCTCTTCGGAACTAGGAAGTGTGCTTCCCTGGGATTCCTGGTTTTCCCTGGAGCCCAGCACCACATACCTGCCCTTCTCCTTCAACTCTGGCTGCCTTCTCAGGTCACTGGCCATGTGTGAGAGATCCCGCTTCATAGCATAAGCATCTTCCCCATCTGCATAGTATTTGGGCTCCACCTCACTAACCTGAAAGTTGAGCGTGTTAGAATAGAGGTGCAAGGCTGCTCGGTTACTCTTCCTGACGTGCAGGGACACGTACTTGGCGCTAAAGTTCTCGATCATGGCCCGGGAGGCCTGGTCCATCAGCTTCTGCGCCAGGCCGAGGCGCCGGTGCGAACGCTTCACGGCCAGTGAGGTGATATGTCCATGCGGGACATCATCTGGGTCCTCCTCCATTTTGGCCAGGACGTAGCCCACAATCTTCCTGTCCTCATCCTCAGCAATGTAAGAAAGCTGGGGCCAGGAAAGGCCATGGTAGAAATAGTATTTCATCTGGTAGTTCTCGGGAAGGCAAAGAAGGTTGCAGTGTTGCATGTTAATCAGGTCGTCTGGCCGAGCATTGCGGATGTTCATAATGGCGGCGGGTAGCAAATGGAAGTCGGATGGTGGCGACAGAAAGGAGGCTGTCACCAAGTGCCAGAGTCACTTTGCCTCGAGGACTTGAGTCCAGGAAGCCGAAGTCGTAGGGCTGGACGACGTGAACTCAGGCTATCCGGAAGGCGGGACGAGCAGGACACGGAAGAGGCGGTGCTAAGACGTGACTTTCGAAGTGCGCCACCTAGTCCCAGCCAATGAGGCTTTCACGTTATATAGCTGGTGCGCGCGCAACGCTTAGGGGGCGGGGACGTGAAGTTTATTATGATCTCTTTGGTTTTAAATGTAACGTTTGGGCTGTTGCTGCGACTATTATTTATTTGTTTCAATTTTCAGTTTCTTTATTTGGATACATCTGGGTAAACTTTGACGAACTGAATAAATCTATATAACCAGAATATAGATCGTGAATCAGAACATTGCACACAGCCCAGAAATACCCACTCAGATCCCCTTCCAGTCTCTGACCCAGTGTTCCAAAAGTAACCATCACCTAGATTTCTAACAGTCTCTGTATAAATGAAATCATGGTGCATACACTCTTTTTGTGTTGAGCCCCCTCCACCCCCATTTGTTTCAGCTACCTTGTGTGGGTAGTTGGGAGTTCCTCATATTCTTTCCTGTTTGATATTCCATTGCCTAAATATATCACACTCTACTGTTGATGACAGTTTGTATTATTTCCAGTTTGGGAATATAGTGATTAGTGTAGCTAAACGTTCTGGAACATGCCTTTTGTAGAAACATGCATATTTACTCAGGATTAGAATTACTGGGTCAGCAGATATTATGATGTTCAACCTCTATAAATAATGTTAATCAATTTTCTGAGGTGGTTGCTCCGTAACCGAACCCAAATCTGTCTGATCTCTGTGCAGCAAAGCCAATCACTGAGATATCAGGTGTACAGTAAGGAAAGATAATTCGAGAAGCAGCTGAACAGAAGATGGGAGGACAAACCTCAAATTTGCCTCGCCAAGGGGAAAGAACAATTTTTTTTAATAATCATAGGGATTGAGATTTATACATATTGATAAAAAGGGCAGGAAACAGGAGGAAAGGTGGAGCATGTGCATTGAGCAAACATATATGTAAGATACATCCCATGTTCACTTTGGGAGTAGAGACAACATCAGAAGGCGGCTAAATTCAGCCCCTGAGCTCATGAAATTATCTTAAGACAAGGTGAAAGGCTATGGGCATGCTCCGAGAGAAGGTATAAACTAGGTGGGTTTTGAGCTTGTTATTTCAGGTAAGAAATTCATGGTCTTGCTTGTTCCTTTTGGGACCATATCAGTTGACCTTGAGTCCAGGCTTCATTAGAGACCGCTGGTGGATTTGTTGGTGGAGTCTGAAAAGACACAATAGCTGATTAGGGAGAAATAGTTCTCTGAAAAAAAAGCTTTAAACTTTGTGCTCGTTTCAACTTCGTTAACCCAATGGGGCACCGTTTTGTTTTATTGCTTGTATGTAGGTAGTGGTATTACATTGTGGTTTTATTTTGCATTTCCCTAATGACTAAAGAAATTGAACACCTTTTTTACATCCTTATTAGCCATTCTCTATTCTTTTGTGTGAAGTGGCTATTCAAGTTTTTTTCATTTTTCTATTGGGTTGTATGTCTTTTAGCTCATTAATATTTAATAACTTTTTAAATGTTAAATTCCAGGATTCTTAACATACAATGTAATATTAATTTCAGGTATACAATATAGTGATTCAATAATTCAATACATCACCCAGGGCACTCCTTAATTCTTACCACTTATTTAACCCATCCTCCCCCCCCTCCCCCCGCCACAACCATCAGTTTGTTCTCTACCGTTAAGAGTCTGTTTCTTGGTTTGTCTCTATTTTTTTTGCTCATTTATTTCTTAAATGCCATGTATTAATGAAATCAGGTAGTATTTATCTTCCTTTGGCTGACTTATTTTGGTTAGCATTATATATACTCTAGCCCCATCTGTGTTGTTGCAAATGACAAGATTTCATTCTTTTTTATGGCTGAATAATATTCCATTCTGTATATATACCGCATCTTCTTTAACCAATCATCTATTAATAGATACTTGGGCTGCTGCCATAATTTGGCTATTGTAAATAATGCTGCTATAAACATAGGGGTGCATGTAAACCTTTGAATTCATGTTTTTTTAAATTTTATTTTTTGGGTAAATACCCAGTAGTGTGATTACTAGTTAATAGAGTAATTCTTTTTTTTTTTTTTTTTTTTGAGAGAGAGTGAGCGAACACGAGCAGGAGAGAGGCAGATGGAGGGGGAGAGAAAGAATCTTTAGTAGGCTCCATGCCCAGCACTGAGCCTGACGAGGGGCTCAATCTCACAACTGTGAGATTATGACCTGAGCCGAAATTGGGAGTTGGACACTTAACTGACTAAGCCACCCAGGTGCCCCTATTTTTAATTTTTTAAGGAAACTGCATACTGGTTTCCTCAGTGGCTACTCCAGTTTGCATTCCCACATCCTTGCCAACACTTGCTGTTATGTTTAATAGTTTTTAAAAATATATATTCTGAGGGGGGGCACCTGGGTGGCTCAATTGGTTGAGCATCTGACTTCGGCTCAGGTCATGATCTCATGGTTTGTGAGTTCCATCCCCACATTGGGCTTGCTGATGTCAGCACAGAGCCAGCTTCAGATCCTCTGTCCCCCTCTCTCTACTCCTCCCCAACTTGTGCTCTCTCAAAAATAAACATTTATATATATATATATATAGTCTGGATAAGAATCCTTTGTCAGATACATTATGGTGAATAGCATCCTATTCTATTGGTTGATTTTTCACTCTCTTAATTGTGATTTTTGACCCCAAACTAGAATTTTAACTTAGTCCAATTTGTCCAGTTTTTAGATTTCCTGGTTAGTGCTTTTTGTGTCCTGTTTAAGAAATCTTTGCCTACTGTTAGGTTAGAGAGATGTTCTTCTATGTCTTCTTCTGAAAGCCTTTTTGTTTTACATTTTATGTTTAGATATGCAGTTCACTGGAATTTATTTCTGTGTAAGTTGTGAAGTAGAGATTCAGCTTTTTTTTTTTTTTTTTTTTTTTTTTGCCTGTATGGATATTCTGTTCATCTAGCACAATTCATTGGAAAAAAAATCATATTCCTCCACTGGATTGCATTGTTTCCTTTGTTATAATGTAAATGAATCCAAGCTCATTTCCTAGATGCACAGCAAAGACAATCACTGAGACATCGAGTTATGGAGCAAGGAAGGGATTTATTTGAGAGGCAGCCAGATAAGGAGACAGGAGGGCAAGCCTCAAATCTGACTCACTGGAGGAAGAGGAGAGTTGGGAAATTGAAAGACAAATGAAAAGGTTTGAGTAAAAAGTTGCAGCTGGCTTAGTAGTCTGCAGTGGTGAGTAGTGCTGTTAACCCTTTGGTTACTGGTTTCAATAAATCTTAAGTTGCATTTCTAGATACATTAAGAAATTTTTATGCCATCTTGGTAAAGCAAGATTTGGGGTATTTCTTTGATAGTGTAGAGAAGTCACATTTTATTAGCCCCACTTGCTCTGTTTTTATTAAAAAAGTTCTTAAGATTTAAGATAAGATTTTAGTTTCTTGATGTTTTGATCAGCTCTCTAGGTTATTTCCCAGTATTATTCTGTTTTTATTAAAAAAGTTCTTAAGATTTAAGATAAGATTTTAGTTTCTTGATGTTTTGATCAGCTCTCTAGGTTATTTCCCAGTATTATTCCCATTCAGAAATTTCTGTTTTATTTTGCACCTCACTATGTGGATAGGGATATGTACCTTGAAATGGTATAGCTCTAAAAACATCCAGAAGAGGGTGACTGGTTGGCTCAGTTGGTTAAGTGTCTGACTTCAGCTCAGGTCATAATCTCATGGTTTGTGGGTTCAAGCCCTGTGATGGGCTCTGTGCTGACAGCTCAGAGCCTGGAGCCTGCTTCTGATTCTGTGTCTCCCTCCCTGTGAGCTACTCCCCCATTTGTGCTCTCTCTCTCTCTCTCTCTCTCTCTCAAAAATAAATAAACATTAAAAAAAAAACAATCCAGAAGAGTCAGTTGGTTGATTGTTTTAAAGGCATGAACTACCAAATGTGAGTACCTTGTGTTCTTCTATAGAAACATTGTGTCTTTACTGTACTTCTAAAATATAGGCTTGATAAGTGGGGAAGTTGTGACAAAACAGACGAACTCACACAGAATTAAACTCATTCATCAATTATTTATCCATCATTGTAATCTCTTTTGTTCATCTTTCTCTTCCATGGTCCAGGAAAGCAAAATAAAGAAGACCCCTGGACCCATATATTTGGGAAGAAGAGGGACCTTATTAATGAGTAATATTTGTTTGTTTGATTGATTCTGTTTAATCCTGAATCTGAGGCCTAATGTTCGAGTAAGGTGACAACAAAAAGAATTTTCAGAGGCAACTAATTGGATGCAGGGAGGGGAAATGGCAGTCAGTTACTTTGGTTGTGGTATGAGCCAAAGCATTTTCATGCCTGAGTTGTTTGGGGAGCAACATAGTTTATAACAGCTATATTATAAAGGGATAATATGACATATAACAGATTATCAGTGAATGAACAAATAGCCTTTTTTTATACTTACTGAGGTGATAAGCTCTCATTGTTTCTTCTTCTGTCCATGATCATAAACAACACCAAACATAGACTCAGACATGTGGGTAAGCAAGAATTGATAGCAAAGAAAAATTCTACTTTCTCATGTTACTGTATATTCCAAATCCACCTTTTTTCTGGCCTAGTGACAACGTATATCTCCATAAAATATGAGATTAACACATTTCAAAAAAAATATTTGAAGTTAGCATTGGGTTTGTGGACAATGGGCAGTGGCGGTAAGACAGTTATGAAACTCCCCTTGCATTGAAACAGGAGGAAAGAGGCCGGATTCTATAACCCCAGCCATCTCTGTTTGCAAAGAGGAGTAAAATATTTTGTTAGACTGCCATTAGAATGTGATTGGGTCCTTAGGAATATGTAACTATGTGGGGAAGAGATCTAGTCAGAGAGGTGCTTAAGACCAAAGTGGAGGAGGCCTCAATCAGAACAGCAGCTGTAGGCAAGGACTGAGTCAGGGCAGAACTGACTCACATAGGGGCACCTGGTGGCTCAGTCTGCTGAGCATCCAACTTCAGCTCAGGTCATGATCTCGTGGTTTGTGAGTTCAAGCCCCATATTGGGCTCACAGAGCTTGCTTTGGATCCTCTGTCTCCTTCTCTCTGCCCCTCCCCTGCTTGTGCTCTCCCCAAAATAAATAAATATTAAAAAAAAAAAAAGAACTGACTCACATTAAGCAATGGGCTGTTCTTTGTCTTCATGAATTTGTCTTCACACCTAAAATGGTTTTTTTCTCCTTATAGCATAAAAACATATAGGCTTATGATTACCAAGAATACCTAATGCTGAGATTCTCTACAAGGTTTTTGCTTTTTAAAGAACAAAGCTTCTTTGGCTTCTTGTGACAAAGGTCATGGATCTGGAATGTTAGTTTAAATTGGATGCAATAGAAACTTTGGATTAGAAGCTATGCTGTGTAATATGGTATGTATGTGACAGCTCGTCTACCCAAGAGGGTAAACATTTGTGAAATTTGGGTGGGCCTTGGGATTGTGACACTGGTTATTATCTTCATGATAAAAGGGATGACCTCACTCCTGTCAGAATAGGTATATAGTGTGCCAAGTAATGAATCTGATATAGGTATCACCCTATACTTTTAGAGAATTTGTAATACGGAAGGTCTACACAAGCAGTAATATTTAGGTATCACATCTTCCAGTAAGAGAGTGGCTAACAAGTTTATAGATGTATTGTATAGAGTTTCCAGTATACAAAATGTTATCTGAATCCCTTTCCAAATGTGGGAGAACAAAGAAAATGTTGGAGAACAAAGAAAATGTTTCATTACAGCCTCGAGGAATTTGGGCCAATGTGAACTGCATCTCTGTATGACTCTTGGGTTGTATTGGGAAGGAAAACAAATTACAACAAAGATCTACTGCTATAAAATATTCCGTAGTATGTTGGAAGCAGGATAGCAAGGGGATAGGGTTTGGAATGACAGAAAAAGGAATTAATGCTGTAGCATGTACTACTTAAAGATCTTTGAAATTGTGAATATCTTGAGGCACCTGGGTGGCTCTGTTGGTTAAGTGGCTAACCAGCTCATGTCATGATCTCATGGTTTGTAGATTCGAGCCCCATGTCGGGCTCTGTGCTGACAGCTCAGAGCCTGGAGTCTGCCTCAGATTCTGTATCTCCCTCTCTCTGCCCCTTCCCAGCTCATACTCTGTCTCTCTCTCTCTTTCTCTCTCTCTTAAAAAATAAATAAATATTTAAAAATTTTTTTAAAAAAATAAAAAATAGAAATTGTGAATATCTCTGCTAGGTTTCTTGCATTTCCAAGTGGATAGAATTGTGAGGGATTATTTTCAGGCATTTTTTTTGAAGTGAGCAGATGATTCAGCATTATAATTGATACAGAAGGTGGTATAAAAGCAATTATTATAAGATTATTTTGTGTATGGGAAGGCTTCAGAGAAAAGACTGATTTTTCTTTGTATTTTCAGATTAGGTTCAAAGATCTTCTCTTCTGTGTAGTCGTCTTTGACTCTCTTCCCCCTAGAAAAATGAATTACATTCTTATTTGTGTGTTCCTTTCAATCATATCTGTGTAATATGCAAATTATTTACTTTATTCTTAATTCCTATTCTCTGTTTTTTGAGGACATGACGCCGTGTTGCAAAAAGACTTGCTTTTGTAGGGACTAGCAAATTGCCTACCACACAGTAGGTCTTGAGTAAGTGCTTATATAATGAATATGTAATTTGAAGGTATAACTATATTGACAGGCTAAGTAAATCTTTTCTTTATGAAGTCCAAATAAATTGTATGATTATAGTACATATTTTTGTGTAATGGTATCCATTATTATTGCTTAAAGTGTATAATGAGAAAATACGATGGTACTTACGCTACATCACTTTCTATACTTTGCCTGATTTCCACTAACCAACTACTTTTATGTACCAAATGCTCCAATGTCTAAGCTACTCAGAGATTTGCAGATGATTTTTATTACATAAAAGAAAAGCAAATTGAACATAATTTAGCAATTAGTTTGCAGCTCTGAATTTCACTTTTATGCCTTGGGAAAAATGGGTTGGTCACTGTCTGTTTACTAATACTCATTTTTGACCCTTTACCCACAGAAGACATTTCTCAAGCTTAACTTGCCTAAAGAAGAAGGGTGAGAGAAGCCAGGGTATTTCTCCTCTACTGGCTTATCCTAGGGTGGCATCTTCATGCAATGGCTGGTTTCCTCCATGGTTTTAGCTCCCCACTAGACAGCCTCTGCTGGGCTCTACTGTTCGCACCAGCAACCATGGCCTCTAGTCTCTAGTATTTTGTCCTTTGAGCCCCAGAAGTGGCAGTGGCTTCTTGAAATTGCTAGAAGCCAATGGTGTTGCTTCATCATCACCTACTGGCTTCTCAGAAGTTCCATAACTCATTACTTATGTATTAAATTTCCTCAATTTAAGTTACCAATTATAGTTTCCTGACTCTTCCCTGACTTAGAGAAATTATAGTAATTTACTATATTTTAATATAAATTTAAACTTCATATGATTTTCCCAGAAAACATGAATACTCCAGCCACTAATGAATGATAATAAAGCAAAGCATTCAGAGACAATCATGGATTCACTGCTTTCAGTTTTGAGAAGGGAAAGCCTCTTTAAATTTAGGAATCCCTGCTGGCAAAGGCACCAACAACCTGTTCCGTCAGCTCTATATCATTTCCACATAAGTGTCCCAGTTGTTACAAGGTGCCACTGAGATTTCAGGAACTCCAAGGCCTTTGGAAATTGTCAGAAGTCCCTTGTAATTAGTATTGTATATGCAGCAGTTTGGATGCAAGCTCATAAATGTTATTTATATAGATACAGAGAAGAGATAGCTTTGAGAAATGATGCTGGGTTGGGGTGCCTGGGTGGCTCAGTCAGTTAAGCATCAGACTCCTGCCCAGGTCATGATTTCACCGTTCCCCAGTTCGAGCCCTAGTCGGGCTCTGTGCTGACAGCTCAGAGCCTGGAGCCTGCTTCAGATTCTGTGTCTCCTTTCTCTGCCCCTCCCCAACTCGCACTCTGTCTCTGTCTCTCTCTCTCTCTCTAAAAAATAAACACTAAGAAAGGAAGGTAGGAAGGAAGGAGGAAGAAGGAAGGAAGGAAGGAAGGAAGGAAGGAAGGAAGGAAGAAAAGAAAGAAAGAAAAGAAAGAAAGAGAAAGAAAGAAAGAAAGAAAGAAAGAAAGAAAGAAAGAAAGAAAGAAAAAGAAAGAAAGAAAGAAAGAAATTGTGCTTGGCATTGTAAGAAGAAACTTCACTTCTATTCTTGGTTCAATCATTTATTTAGCTGTGATCTCGGACAGGCCACTTCATTTTTTTGAGTTTTCTCCTCTACAGAATGGAAATCTATATATCAACCCTGCTACTTGGTTCTGAGAATGAAATGGGATAATGTATATGAGAGCTTCATACAAGGGATCATTATTATTATCAAATGTATTTTTTCTATGGAAGAAGTTAACTTGAAACCCTGAAGGTGCTGACTGATAGGTATATTTGATGAGAAGAAAAATTGAGGGCAAAGGCAATGCAGCAGGTGCAGAATAGCAGAAATTATGAATGGGTTCCAAAATAATTAGATTAAGAAGAGTCATCTTGGAATGACAAAAAGGTAAAAACAACAACAACAACAAAAAAAAACAGTGCCCAGCTTTTGAAAGGACATAAAGGGAGAAAACGAATTTATCTCACATTTTTCCATTTAAATCTTGTAAGTTGTTCTATTGTTACAGAACCAGCCTTCTTAAAACCTCACTGACATACTTTATTCCGTGATCCCTTTGGAGTATTGGATGCAACCAAATGCTCTCATCTACATTGTGAAGTAGGAAGTAGAGTGATTAAGTATGAGAAATAAAACCACTTGAGAAATTAGTCATAGATTTTAGAGAGAACTTCGTATGCCAAACTCCTACATAAATTGCTTTTGGTTTCCTGGTGTACAACTGGTTGCCAACATTTACAAATGTTGTTGCTTTATAATCTCCATGCTGCAAGGTCCTGTCACTTTGAAAATAGCTGACTTAATGATTATTATTCTGTGCATGTATGCTAAAATCCAGCTGTGCAAAAGTGAATTCTGTTTTGTTTTTTAAAATTTTTAATGTTTATTTATTACTGAGAGACAGAAAGAGACAGAGTATGAGCATGGGAGGGGCAGAGAGAGGGGGAGACACAGGATCCAAAGCAAGCTTAAGGCTCTGAGCTGTCAGCACAGAGCCCAACGAGGAGCTCAAGCTCACAAACTGTGAGATCATGACCTGAGCTAAAGTCGGACGCTTAACCAACTGAGCCACCCAGGTGTCCCTGTTTTGTTTTGTTTTTAAGAGAGAGTGTGCACCAGGTGGGGAGAGGGGCACAGAAAGAGAGAGAGAGAGAGAGAGAGAGAGAGAGAATCTCAAGCAGGCTCCATACACAGTGTGGAGCTCGACACAGGGCTCCATCCCATGACCCTGGGATCATGGCCTGAGCTGAGATCAAGAGTCAAAAGCTCAACCAACCAAGCCACCCAGGTGCCCCAAAAAGTGAATTCGTTCTCAAACTCAGGGAGCTAATGAACCTTCTCAATGATTGTCTATGGGAAAGACTCAGTTTTATTTTTCTGGTATTTCTTTCTAAAGGAATTTTGTTTAACAAGCATGCCAAATATAGTTTTATTGTTCACTTGAACCACATGATAACATGATATCTTGGATCGTTTCTAGTTCTAAAATTCTGTGACTGTTAGTTAGCCCAGATGAATTTTATTGTTGGAGTGGGCTAGTGGGAGTCAAAGAAGACAGGGATGATGCTGTGTCCTAATACTTAAAGTTAGAATTCACTAAATGAAAATCATTTCCTTGAAGCTAACAGCAAATAATTATTAAACATTTTTACACTAAAAGGGAAAAATTGATGGATTCTCTTTTCCTTATTGTTCATGATAATTCATTGTAGTAAATAAATTGCTCTTTTTCAAGCCAGAGCAATAACATGTATGTACAGTACTATCCTGTCTTTACCCATTCCTATAGTCCTAGGCTAGAATTAATTTGCAAAGTAGAATATGTTAAAAGCATCCAATAATTTAGGGATACACGGTGATCTTTGCTAGCTGATTATGAGAATTAAGCTTTGTGAAACCTGACTTAGCATCACTTTGTTATAAATGATGAGAGTGCAAGATACATTTAGTACATCTATGCCAAGTCTCATTGCAAGGTGTTCCTGCCATAGATCAAGGTCAAATAATGTACTTATCCATAGTCGTCATCAGATTCAAAACTACCTGTGGGGAAGTAGAATTAGATTTGGAAATTTAGTGTAAAAACAGAGAACTGGCTTGCCTTTCAAGATTTCATCCGGAAGATTCTCGAGTTCAGGTTTCATGGAGTTTCTCAGGACCCTTACTAAGATAATTCCCCTGATTCACGATTCAAGATGTGTAAGCAAAACAGCTCAATATTGTCAACATAGGTTGTGTGTTTCAACTGAAAAAATAATTCATCCACAATCATGTTGCCAGTTAAACACTGGTTTATGATTCACTTTCTAATTCATCCAAAAAATGTGAAGCATATTTAAACATTTTTCTCTCCCTGTTTCTGGCCTCTGTGTCTTTCTCTTTCTCTCTCCCTGTTATTAGAGCTTGGGTTTTCTCTTGGCTTCACTTTCCCAACACAGCACAGATTGAACATGCAAAGCATACAACACAGAATAAGAAAGATGACACCTGGGTCACTAGTCTCCTGGCTCACTTTGCTAATCTGCCTCAACTGCCATCAATAATTAGGGTGAAGAGATGACTACTACCGTGGCTGCTATTTCTGTTGCTGTATTTAAATGCACTTGGAAAGCCATACATAATTTTTTTCCACTTGATGAACTTATTACTCGATTTCTAATTTAGGAAGACAAGAAATTAACTTTCTAGAGTTTGGGGACTTTTTTTTCCCCACAGGATTATATACTCTTAATGGTAAATCTTCCATATAAAAGACTGTTTATAACATATATGCAGAATTTAAAAAATAATAAAATAAATCCCTTCGTACTCACCATGAGCCTAAGAAGTCGGCTAACAACAATACCTTTGAAGCTGCTTTTATAACCCTCTCAAATATCTTCCTCCATCAGAGGTAATCTCAATTTTGATTTTGTATATTAATTATTTCTCATTGATATGTCTTTAAATGACACATCATTTAATTTTTCCTGTTTTAATAATTATATAAATAGAGTCATAGTGTGTATACTTCTGTGATTCACGTTTTTGCTGAATAGGTTTTTGATATCCATTCATGTTGCTATAGTTTATTTAATTTTATGACTATAATGAAATAATTTATTAATTCACTTGCCACTCATAGACATGTGGGTTATTCTAGGCTTTGTTTTTGTTTTTGCTGTTTGTTTGTTTGTTTTGTCATTACAAATTGTTATTTTTTTATTGCTTCCTAACAAATTACCATAAGCTTAGAGGCTTAAAACATCATAGAATTGTTATTTTATAGTTTTGTGGGTCAGGAGTCTGGGCACAGCATGGCTCAGTTGGTTTTCTTTGCTTAGGATCTCAGAAGGTCAAAGTAAAGATGTTCCTCAGAGTCTCTTCTGAGGCTTAGGGCCCTTTTCCAAGCCAATTCAAATTGTTGGTAGAATTTAGTTTTTTGTATTATTAGACTGAGGTTTCTACTTTCTTGCTACCTGACAACTGCACACTCTCTCAGTTTTAGGGTCCACCCACCTTTCCCTGGAATATGAACCATTCTGCAATATTGCAGTTTGCTTATTCAAAGTCAGCAAAACAATTAAGTTTAGTCTTCTTCTTTTCATGGTTCCCTGATTATGTCAGGCCCACCAAGAGTGGTTATTTCATTTGGTTAACTCAGAGTCAACTAACCACAGGTCTTAATTACTTCCAAAAAATCCTACCACTTAATACAAAATAATCATGGAGGTGATATATCATCAGGTTCACCAATCCTGCTCATACTCAAGGTGAGGGCATTATACAGAGTATATATACCAGAAGGTGGAAATCTTAGGGACCATTGTAGAATTTGCTTACCATATGAACAATTCTATAAATAAATATTTCTGAATATGTCTCTTGTTTATTTTTTTGTAATTTCAGGAATTATGTTAATGTTTTCCAACTCTACTAAGTTTGTCTGAACTATTTCAAAATGGTTTTACCATACATTGCCACCATTAAGAGAAGAGAATTCCTCTTGTATACATGCTTACCAATAATTAGAATTTGTATTTCAATTAATTTTTATACTTTCTTCATTGAAGTTTTATTCATTTATTAGATTTATTCCTAGATATCTTACTTTTTGTTAATATTGTAATTTTTGAGTTTACTAAATGTTCCTAAAAACTTTTGTGTATTAATCTTATATTCAGTGAACTTATATTCAGTGATTTTAGAGGTAAAGCTTTTTTTTAAAGTTTTATTTATTTGTCTTGAGAGAGAACAGGAGAAGTGTAGAGAGAAAAGGAGAGAGAGAGAGAATCTCAGTGCAGAACCTGATGTGGGGCTCGAACTCATGAACCGCAAGACCATACCAGAGCCAAAATCAAGAGTCAGACACTTCACAGACTGAGCCACCCAGGTGCCCCTAGAGGTAGAGCTTCTAATGGTTAGCTGTTGAATATGGAGTTTACTATATATTTTGGGATGATATCCTTTATCAGGTTCATGTCCCTGTCTTCACAAACTGATGTAAAATTTCAAAGGAATTCTAACAAAACCTCAGTAGGGACTTTGGGGAACTTTACAAGATGATTTTTAAAAGTATATGAAAAAATGTATATGAAAAAACAAAGGGCTCAGAATAACCAAGAGACCACTGAAGAAAAAGAAAAATATGTGGGGATATGACCCAGCAGATATCAACACTTACTATTAGTGATAAAGAGGGTAATTTCACAGTGACAGAAGATTCAACAGGACAGAACAGTTGGAACGAGTTTTTACTTAATATGAGAGCTTCAAAATACATGAAGTGAAAACTGATAGAACTAAATTAGACAAATCTTCAATTACAGCCAGAAATGTCAATATCTTGCTTTCAATAACTGATAGAACATGTTGATAGAAAATCAGTAAATATATAGAAAAGTTAAACAATACTATCAACTAACTTTGCCTAATTGAAATTTATAGAACAGTTTACCCCCAAACAGCAGAATCTACAGTGTGCATGACAAAATTACCAATATAGAACATATTCTGGGCCACAAAACAAGTCAATAAATTTAAAAAGTTTTAAATCATACCATGTACGTGCTCTGACCATAATGGGATTAAATTAGAAGTCAATAACAGAAGATAGTAGAAAATACCCAAACATTTTGAAACTATACTGTGTATTTCTAGGGGTATTTCTATTTCAAAGAAGAAATCATAAAGGCAATTAGACAGCATTTTGGTAAATATGGTAAAACTTACAAAAAGAGCTGTCAGTAATATTTGTAATGTTATCATTGTTAAATTGAGTGGTGGGTTCATAGGTGTTTTCTTTGTTATTGTGCTTTATAGCTTTAATATATATTATATATCTACTTAAGTTCATATTAAAAATACACAATTAAAAGAAAAATGGAAATCTGTCTAAAGTAAACACATGGAAAATAATCCCGTAAGACTGATTATGTAGGCATAATTCAAAGTGGATTTGGGCTAGATATATTCATATGATAGATTTCAGGCTTTAAATAAAAGAGGGCATTAAATCTTAGACTACAGAACATGAAATCACTTGGGTAATTATTACTGTTTTTACTTCTAAAAACATTTGACCTTGAATAACACTTAAGCGCACACTACATCCCAAGGTTTTTGCAAGTTCAGGTTCTCTGTAGTCTTTGTCAAAGAATAAAAAATGAACATATGTGCTCCATGCAGTTGCTTGTGTCATTAGGCATAAAAAAAAATCCACAGCATCTGCAATTTCTTGTTTTAATTAGATCGTGAGGCAATGGCTACAGCGGAGCCATCTATATTGCTTCTGTAAACCAGAGCCAGTAGAAGGAAAATGTTTGTCCTAAGGTCACTTTTGGAAGACCAACATGATGGCAACAGCATAGATGGGTCAACTCAGAGTCAGCAACTTAGACTGACCTCTGATGTAATGGAAACAACTGAAAAGAGGCAGCATGTACATCAGCTAGTAGCAAGAGACCCAGGAGAGGTGACAGAAACTTACTTGTGACACAAAAGCAGGAAAGACCCAGATTTTACTAGAGTCACCAACCAAAGGATGAAATCAGTAAAGTGTCAGCTTCTAATTCAGTTTTTATCTTAATATAATGAGTAAATACTTTCATTCTTAAATCATATTTTAATTTAATATGAGATATTTTTTGGAATTCTGTGTGTGTATAGAAAATTTCCCTGAGATATGATCCTCAATTCAAACACAAATTCAATTGCTGTTAATGATTTGATTTCCTCTGAAATTAATAGTTACATGTTTTTATTATTGGTAATTTATAATTATTATTAGATTATAATAATCTTCACATAGCTATAATTTCCCCAGGCAACCATGTACCGTGACAAAATGTTGGTTGTTGAAAATCATTATGTGTATGTTCCTAGTTTTTGAAAATTAAAGTGTAAATAATCCTTCCTACCTTCCCAATATTGACAAAATTGTTTTTTAGATTGTAAACTTGCTTCTTAAAAAAGATCACATCATAAAGGTTGCACAGAATACTTTTACTATTGGCTATAAAATATGTCTTCAAAAACTCTTAATATTGACCAGGGGTGCCTGAGTGGCTCAGTCGGTTAAGGATCAACTTTGGCTCAGGTCATTGTCATGTGGTTCGTGAATTCAAGTCCCACGTCGGGCTCTGTGCAGACAGCTCAGAGCCTGGAGCCTGCTTCAGATTCTGTGTCTCCCTCTCTTTCTGCCCCTCCCCTGCTTATGCTCTCTCTCTCTCTCTCTCTCTCTCTCTCTCAAAAATAAATAAACATTAAAAAAAATTTAAAAAACCTCAGTATTGACTGTAACTAAGAAAAATGACATTTTCATAGTATTAAAATGGGACCAGAAGAGCATGTCAGATTTACAAAACTATTTGTTCCTACAAAACTAAGAGTAGATGGCTTTAGAAGAGGGTTGGTTAGAAGCACTTCATTATTTTGAATGCCCGATTAATGTTCATGGTTTTTCGTTGCTCTCTTTTATGTGGAGGTTGGCCTGGAAAGCAGTATATTATGCAATGGTTTTGTCATGTATCAGTGATGATATTAACAGTCTAATGCTAAACAGGTTCTGAGGAAATGAAGAGGGAAAAAAATGACTTACTATATTTACCCTGAAACAAGATTCAATCTGCCAGTGTATTTAATGCTATATTTTTCATTATCTCACAAGCATATGTTGAAACCGCTACAGATGATGAAGTTAGCTGCTGGGCAGAGTTATCATCAATGCTTTCCATCTTTATTTTAATAAGAAGAACGAGCAAATTGTTTGTGACCTTTGTCAAGGGCTTCCTGGAAGACAAGATACCTAACCACAAAATCACTAGCCTGGAGCCCTACTGAATATTCAAAACCACCTTTCCTAGAATAAAACGCCTTCTAACAAAGCTATTGTTTCTGATAGAGCCTTGTCTTGAACAAATGGTCCAGGAGCTAAAGGTAAAATAGGTTTTTTTAAAAAATATTATTTATGTGATATTTGTTAGTGGTCGTGTTGGGTCTGTAGGGAAAACACATTTCCTTAAGGTCAAAACATCCTTTAAAATAATAATGCCTGCTAACACTTAGGATGTTGGAATCTTAGTTAACCTTGACACCTTTGTAAAACCAAGCCTGCCTCATTAGGTGAAATCACCATATCTAAATAGCAATAGTAGCATCTATTGAGTGCTTACTACTATTACTATGCTAAGCTCTTTACTTGGTTATCTCATATAATCCTGACTCTTGAGATAAATCCTGTGATTATCTCTGCTTTATAAGTGGGTAAACTGGACAGAGAAAGACCAAGTAACTTGCCTAAGATTACCCAATCAGTGTTGGAGTTCAGATGATGAGTCTTGAACCCAGGGCATCTGATTCTGGGTGCCTAGTTACTGATCTATATTGAAGTGATCTGGACTTCCCAAATTGCTATCTTTTGGAATGATTCCAGTTATTATATAAATGATGTATCTGTTATTTCTGTCAATTAAAAGGATAAGAGAGTGTGAGAAGTGTTTGGCTTCTGTGGCACACACTCAATTATTCTACTAAGTTAGAAGAACAATGGATAGCCTATGTTTTCCTGTAGGAAGATTGCATTTCTTATCCTAGTCATCATAACCTATCTTTAGTTTAAAAACATTTTAAACATATATTTGGTCCTATCTGGAGAGCAATATATTTTAGATGACATTCACTTTATTTCTATGGGCTAAATGTGTCCCCACGAAATTCATATGTTAAAATTCTAATGTGATGGTATTTGGAGGTGTGACCTTTGGGAGATGATGAAGTTTAATTTTTTTTTTCTTAAGTGTATTTATTTTGAGAGACAGAGAGAGCAGAGGAGGGGCAAAGAGAGAGAATCCCAGGCTGACAGCGTGAAGCCCGATGTGGGGCTCGAACTCATGAACTGCAAGATTATGACCTGAGCCGAAACCAAGAGTTGGACGCTTAACCAACTGAACCACCGAGGTGCCCCAAGAGATGATTAAGTT
The DNA here is from genome assembly GCA_028646485.1 of Cryptoprocta ferox. NCBI lineage: Eukaryota > Metazoa > Chordata > Mammalia > Carnivora > Eupleridae > Cryptoprocta > Cryptoprocta ferox. Next base: position 130,842,923 of record CM053567.1, on the reverse strand, counting down.
TAGATGAGGTCTTGAGGGTGGATTCATCATGAATGGATTAGTGTTCTTATAAGAAGAGACCAAAGGGCCCTCTCTTTCTTCTCTCTCTTTCTCTCTTCCATGTGAGGACACAGAAGGAAGCTCCCTGGAAACTACAAAAATGACTCTCACCAGACGCTGAATTTGCCAGCCTCTTGATCTTGGACTTCTCAGCCTCCAGAACAGTGAGAAATAAATGTTTCTTGTTTGAGCCACCCATTTTATGGTATTCTGTTATAGCATCCCAAACTGAGTAAGGCAGATGTCACTAAGAAAGCCTAAGCTAATATAAGCAGGTGCTTACGAGCTAAAGCTCCTCATTCTTAAGTGGAAAATGGCCAACACTCCTTGACTTGGAACCCGAAATATAAAACACTTCAGTCTATAATAAAAGAGAAAATAAATATTTTCACTATCCTGTGCCTGTCAGTTCTGGGAAGATTACTGAAGATAGTACAACATCTGAACTTTTGGTCTTTTGTATTCGTTTCCCAAATTTTATTTTCTTATCGTTTTCCCTTAACAGTAGTATATTTTTCTAAAACTCTCCTGTAGTTATCTATGCATGTGAAAAGAGAATTGGTTTGAGAAAAATCAGTTCCCTGTTTGAAAGGCCTCCTTTATTCACATGCAATTGTAAAATCTTGACTAGAAACCAATATTTAACAGTGATGATGCATTGAAATTGTCTTTTCTTAGACAAATGTTACATAAAGTGTGCTAAGGCAGCTGGTGACAGTATCTAAATAGTCTAGTCCATCATGCACTAGGGAGCTTGCCCCAGAATGGAAATCAACACATTGCTTCCTTTATTGAGAATGTGTTGTAATGGAAAAAAAATGTAGCTGAATCAAACTGTACTTTGATTTATCTTCTCAGACTGGCACTTTGAGTAGGACTGCCGTGGACCACTTTCAAGCTAGAATTCACAATTGGAAACTGTTTTCCTTACTGGACTGTCTCTGCTAAAATCATTTATCTATTGCCATTTATTAAGGCCACTGAATCTCTATATTTCTCAAATTCTTGGTAGGAACATGAAGCATATCTTATCAGTAGTTCTTTATTTTTTTCAAGTAGTTGCTAACAGAAAAATATTACTAATATTTTCTCAATATTTTTTAATAAGTAAAAACATTATCAATTGTTGAAGTTTTGGGATGAAAAACTCTGGACCAGAAGTCCTAAGACAAGACTTGATTTCTTTTTACACTGAATAGACATATATTGTTCACTCAATTTCCTCATATTGATTTCTTAAAAAATACAAAGAAAATCACTTTTCATTTAAAGAATAAATCATAGTAACTTTCTTTTAAGAAAATATTCACATAAACCCTTTTTAAATTCAATAAACACTTCCATATCACCATTTCATAGAAATGCCGCACTCTTATCATTAAATGTAGATATTTCAATAGCTGTATTATGAACCAATGTCTTGAGTTTGCCCAAATTAAATGACTAAAGCCCCTGACACTGAATTTCAATCATATAATTTTATGTACATGCATCTGTTCGTTGAAAAATTGAATATACACTGTCAAAAATTTTTAAACTGAAAGCTGTTTTGTAACATATTTTAAATGGAAAAATGGAATACAGTGTTATTCTCTTAGCTTGTTTCATTCTTGTTTGTTTTTTTTTTAGCTTTAGCAATGAATTTCTGTCACAACATTAAAGAAATATGGACAGTCTTCAGTGATGAAATTGATAATGAACAAAAATGAAAATAAAACAGTGGTTAATCATAAAAGACATAGTGAGAAGAACAAATTAGGGTTTGGGAGTGAGGAAAATCTATTAAGTAGTCACTTATATAAGAGTTACAAAGTTGGAACAATGTTGTGGGATCCAGCTTGACAGTCTTTTAAGTAATGACATACAAACGACTACCCTTCCCTGCCCCCTCCCCATACAGGTCCTCTCTACAGGATTAGCCCTGGATGGCTTTGTCTAATTTGAACACGACACCTCCTTTCAGCTCTCTTAAATTTCTCACATCAATTTTTAGTGATCATTTTTTGGGTTTGATCTGGCCTACTGTTTTAGGGGCCACACACAAATCTTTTTCAGCGACTTCACTCCTAAAAACACATTCACAGAAAAACAGGAAAAAATAGCTGTCTGGATGTGAACAGACTTGAACAGATGTGGTAGAAAGTCTGACCGGTGTTTAATCAGTTAATGCTGATTGACTTAATCCTATAGTGGCTGCTATAAGAAGTTTGCAAAGGAAAACACACATCTTGAGAATAATATTGATATCCTTTAGACTTGCATAAAGAAATTTTAAAAGTAGAAATATTACCTGAAAGTAGTCTCCTGCTCATATGTCTTCTTATGTTATCATAGACTTGGCTAACTTTGTCTTTTGCTATTGGGGTGGTAGTCTGTTTACACTAAAGTGGAAACCATTATTAAAGGAGTGAATGTCATATAAAAGAAAAGGAGTGGAATTTAGAGTCAGGAAGGCTAATTCTAGAGTACCCATTGGGAGAGCTCAGATAAGCCTCTCTCTGAGATGTCTTCAAAACTGTTTTTGTTTTTTTTTTTTTTTTAGTTATTTATTTTGAGAGAGCAAGTGAGTGCAAGCACAAGAAGGGCAAAGAGAGAATCCCAAGCAGGGCTCGAACTATGAGATCATTATCTGAGCTGAATGAAACCAAGAGCTGGATGCTTGACTGACTGAGCCACCCAAGTACCCCAAGGGCTCTTGATTCTTACTTCAGAAGATACATTTTAATATTAGAAGAAAGAAATACGTTAAAGACAGCATAGTTCCTAATAGGTAGTAAGTGATCAGTTAATGCATATGTTTTCATCTAGGTGCAAATATATTCAATCTTGTCTCATTAATGTAATTCTGACTTTCTAAAACAAATTAAAACCATTGCTAGATCCTAATATGAGAGTCACACACTCATTCATTAATTCATTTTACATATTCAGTGTATTTGTGTGTGCACATAGAAAATTGTACTTATGCACACCCACACCCACATTTGCCTCTATAATTCAGATGGTTTGTGGACCCTCTGAAGTCCATTTAGAGTTTTTCCCTGTATTCATGAATCCAAGGATAAGAAATTTAGATTCAGAGTCACTATCTCATGACATTTGTTTGGATGATTAAACTGATATTACAGCCACTAATAATGCTATCTGCCAAATGGTTCTGCATTCCTTTGACTTCTTTGAATATGCCATTGTTGGCTAAAGAATCAGGGAAGAAACTTCTAAAATTTGTAATATCAAAATGTAAAAGCTGATTGGCCATCTTCCAAGGGAGCAAAGCCAGATTGTCCTTGGAAATTGAAACTAAAACCCTGCATTTATGATCAGAGAGCTTAGTGCTCCCATTTTTTAATACAATTTTGATATCGGCACTTGAAAAATACTCTGTATGAACAATTGGGGAGTCTAGCAAAATAGTTTTGACATTTTGCTAACATTAGTGCTTCAACACTGAACCATCTGCTAGAGAGTTCTGAATCTGAATGAAAGGTGTAAACCTGGATTAGCATCGATATGGTTTTCTATCAAGTTTGGCTTATTCTCATCTCGCTGGATGTTTTCCAGGTCCCTTTGGAAGCCAAGATTGCCATTGTAGAGTGTAATGCCATATGTTAAGATTCATATGACATATTACCTAAAAGTCCTGAATTATTATACCGTGTCTCTTTATGGAGCTGTGATTAGAAATGTTTATGTAGATGCACCTCCAAAAAAAATGGTACCCACTGTTAGGCAACACTATGCATGGTTGTACTGAAGAGATTCCCTGACTTACACGTATCTTGAAAACAGTCCAATCCTGAGTTACTGGAAAATCAATGCTTTTTTCTAAATGTACTGATTTGAGAGGGTGGAGGGAAGATCAGAAGAGTCATTAGGAATAAGCCAGGAACTTCCTCTCTAAAACAATAAAATCACTAAGAAAAATGACTCCAAAAGCTAACCAAAATGCTGTATGCCTAGGGGCAAGTCAAAAATGACATAAGAACATCTTATATTACTAAAAAAATATAAATATAATTTTTTTCCTGTTGAATAGTTTAAAATATGCACACACATGTCCATGTCCATATACATATAACACACATATTTACCAACATATACAAAAATACACATGGTGTTTTCTACTTGTTAATCAGGGATTCTATAGGTTATAAGTAGAACTTGACACTTCTCTAGTGTTATGCAGGAAATGGATAAATAGAGTTCATCTTGGAGACCTTAAAATATTAGACAAAGTTTTCACTTTTAAAAGGCTGTGAAAGTACTTGCTCTGAATTTGTTATGCACACATAGAAGGTAAGTATGTTTAGCTGCTATTCTAATAGAATAGACTTGCACATCTCCAGCTACCTTCTCTTATTCTAGTCCTTTCTATGAAAGTTGTTATGGGTTAATGCATAGGATTAGACTAACTTTGGGGTAACATTTCTATGATGCAATCAATGTTCTATATTCTATATTCTAACTAATGTTTATAGGCACATACTGACAAATGTACATTTATTCTTAGAGTATCTGGAATAAGATCATTTAAAAATTTTTTAAGTTTATTTATTTGAGAGAGAGAGAGCAGGGGAGGGGCAGAGAGAGAGAGAGAGAGAGAGAGGGAGAGAGAGAATCCCAATCAGGCTCTGCACCATCAGCATGGAGCCTGATGTGGGGCTTAAACCCATCAATTGGAGATTGTGAACTGAGCCAAAACCGAGAGTCGGGTGTTTAATGGACTGAGCCACTCAGGCGCTCCTGGAATAAGAGCATTTTGTGATTAATGCCTAATTTTAAAAGAAAATACCAATTATTGTGAGAAACGAAGATAAGTCTTTGAAAGCAAAACTTCAGTGTTTTGGCTTCTTTGGTGTTCTGACTATGTAATATTTGTTCTATACATGAATTAGTAATGAAAGACTAATCAGGATGGGTAGTTGTATAAATCACCTGTAGGAGACATACACATTTCAAAACATAACAGTAAATAATTGATTTTGTCATTAACATATACACATATTTTAAGTGATCTAAACATTCAAATGTAAAGAATGTCTTACATGGATCTAGTTATACCACGTATAACTAGTACAAATTATAAAGATTTCCAAATCTTTAGGAAATTAAACAGAAGTAAGGTGTTTTTATACATACGTGCATATAGTCATGCACATTTCATGTAGTGATGAAATGAATAGCTACACTCAAACTTGCTAACCCATATTTTCTTAGCTCCAATCAGACTTACTGGGCATATACTCAAGGCTCAGTGTCACTGTGGGATCAGCATGATCGGCTGTCACTGGTTTCACTGACATCTGTCCCCACAGTGAGACAAGCTGCAACATGAATTATTGAAGACATACACATGCAGATCTGTGTCATGATTACGCCAAATAATACATGTTGCCACACTCTAGAGAGCTGAAAAAAGTCATGGCCGACATTGTCTTTAACCCTTTTTGACAGTCTGCTACTGTGTTACACATTTGAAAAAGAAACACAACACCATTACACTTTGTGATCTGCTTCTGTCTCAGGTAAAAAAAAAAAAAAAAAAAAAAAAAAAAAAAAAAAAAAATCATCTCCCCAAAGAGTTATTATCTGCTCTCTTTAGCACATATTTGCCAAATGATTTGAACATGCTCATTTTGTTAAATCTTTGTTTCATCAGATGATTAATATCCTATACTTAAATGATAAAAACAAAATTAGCCTCCCCATTTGTAAAGTGATTTTAACTTGGCAAATTAGCTACTTCACTAAAAAAGCATCTTTAACTGAGGGAGTTTAAAGTGGCTTACAAAAAATTATAAACGCTTACTTCCCTAATCTTTTCTAAAGTTGATATTTTTATTAAATAGGAAATATACTCCAGGGTAACAACTCAAGAGTCCATTACTTGAATATTTTGCCCTACTCTGAATCAGTGCTATTATAATACGACCTTCTAGAATATTACTCAATTTTATCTATTATGTATATTTTTAGTTTTATGTTTATTAAAGGTTGAATGACCTATACATATTTATTTATAATTCTAGGGCAAATTATATTTCTATATTACTGATAAAGTATTATTTAATTGAATGATCCAAATATAATTTATGTGGTTATATTTGAACAAGTTGCTTAACCTCTCTATGTTTCAGTTTTATTTTCTTATTAAATGGCATAATAGTTACATACTTGCCTGTCATTCAGGGTGGTTGTACAGATAGAATAAACCAGCAAATGTAAAAATGCTTAACAGATTCAGAACACTACTATTTCATATCCATATCCATATCCATAATAGCCATTTCATAAGCTAAGGGCTGTTAGAATGACATTCCTCCAAAGATGTTTGCATTTTAACAAGAGGATCTAGGAAATTTCCCAATCATTTTAGCTACCTTGTCTTATTTTCTACTCTATTCCTATTTCTATGTCTCAGGTGATCGTCAGATATCCAGGAATGTGAACGGTGTCTGTGGCTCTTAGAAATTCATTTTTCCAAAGTGCTTGGAAGAATGCAGTTGGATATTGTTGGCAGACAGTTCTCGGCTCACTCCATGTTGTTCGTGGATGCACATCTTGTGAGCAGAGGAACTGGCTGTTTTTGTTCTGGACTGTTATTTTAAGAGTGTTTCCATAGTGAACAGCCTTGGAAAATAAGAAAGCATCTTTTTCCAGAACAATGGGCATGTATGCTTACTGTCCAGTATAAAAGATTTGGGTTTTCCAAGCTCAGAGTTTTTCTCTGTAATGCACCCACCATACACATAGATATTATCCAACCCTTTTTGCATGGCCTTGTGGGAGCCAAGACTCAGCACAAATGCTGATTCTCTGACCACTACTGTGCTGTGAGTAATAAACCATCTTTTGTTTTTGACCTAGGAGTCTTATGCCATTTGCCAGCATTCTTGAAACTGTGGTGGGCTAATTTGTTAGATTGCAAGTACAGTAAAAAAATCTGACCTGTCCCAGTTCTTGATAGATAGTTCCAGAAAAATCCCCCACTGTGTCACTGTCCACTGTCTCTCACGATGAGAGATTGGAGGCAAGGCAGAGGCCTGAGGGAAGAGTGACTTTGAAATAAAGGAATTACAAAGTAAGAAAAAGTGAATGGAGAGAAGTCTAAATTCACTATTTACTCCTGCTGATGCCAGGTTTTCAATAAAGGAAGGTTTAAATGTAGTGTGAACCTAATGATATTGTTAATAGCAGTTTCTTGTGGACATATACGGATAATAAAATCCCAGTTCTATACCCTTAATCTTTCTTCACCCATCACACAGCAAATACCTTTGGACCATAAACCAAAGCAGCTTCAGTATGGTTTGTAGCCATTGCCCAGAAAACCACTTATTTCCCTCCTGACCTGCTCCTATCTCCCATCTAGCTCCTAATCATGATGTTATTATCTGGTTAAGGCCCCGTTTCTTCATTTTGAACCTGATATCTGGCTATGAACATGAACACATTTTGGTTGAGAGGTGTCTTTTCATTTCTTTCTTGAATAATATGGTAGAAAATTATTTCGACAGCGAATCTTTCTTTCTTTCTTTCTTTCTTTCTTTCTTTCTTTCTTTCTTTCTTTTTCTTTCTTTCTTTCTTTCTTTCTTTCTTTCTTTCTTTCTTTCTTTCTCTCTCACTCCCCCTCCCTCTCTCTCTTTCTTTCTTTCTTTCTTTCTTTTTGGTAAAAATACCACACACTTCCTTTGGACAGATTATTCTTCCCTTATTCTCAGCCACATACTTAGATCAATTCCATCCTAAGCTCCACAGGTGGGACATAATTGATTAAGCTAATGAGCATATTTTACCACCCCCTCTCCCCATGATTCCAAGATGGACATATTTGTTGATCAATCCATTAAGACTGTTTCTTAGGTATTTTGCTGGTTATGATCAGTCAGATCTTGATGGATTTGTACAAAGAGGCATAGTTCCTGTTACTGCAACACCCATCAACATACCTGAGGAGATGGAGGAGACAAATAGAGAAATAGAAACAGGTTTCTGGTTACATTATTTTGCATGGTGGATCAAGACTTATTATCTGATGCTACTGAGGGAATTTTCATTCAAATAATACCATAAATTACCTTTATTTTGTTGGGTTTTCTGTTACAAGCAAAAGAAAGTATTCTAATTAAGAGAGAAAATATATACTGCCCCGAATTCAGTCCTTTTGTACTCAATTCTTGATATCGGTTGAATTTGCACAGATCCTTCTAAAGTACTGTTTACAATATTCTGGAGGGGGTGAACTCACTTGGAAATATATAAAAAACTATGAGTCCTTTTCCTCCAAATATTCACAGAAATGAATATAAACAAAAATTTGCATATAGTTTAAGAGGGTTTATTATTACACTAAATTCTGTCTATTGTCCATGGGTCCCAGGTTAAGAACCTAAGTTATAAATGACAGATAATTGCTTTAAGTGTTAATCCCTCAGCCAAAATATTTTTATTTAAACAACAGTTAGAATCTTGGGGCACCTGGGTGGCTCAGTCGGTTAAACCTCTGACTCTTGATTTTGGCCCGGCTTGTGATCTCATGGTTCGTGGGATTGAGTCTCAAATTGGGCTTTGTGCTGACAGTGCAGAGCCTGCTTGGGATTCTCTCTCTTCCTCTCTCCTTGCCCCTCCCCAGCTTGTAGCTCACATGGGTGCTCTCTCTCTTTCAAAATAAAAATAAATAAATAAACATTGGAAAAAATAATCATAAGAAAAAGGTAGAATTCTAATTGTGTAACTTTGTGCACTATTCAGTGGTTGTATAAGGTCATTTGGGTGGGGCATCTTCCTATGTTCCCTGAAACCTCACTGGTCAAGGCCTTACCTACTCTATTCTCACTGGCCTAGTATATGAAACTGGACATTGATGGGACTCAGGGAGCTAGTTCCTAGTCATTATATGAGAATTATCATCTTCTGTACTAATGTAGTAATGCATTAATGTATTGTATTAATAATATAATAATACTGACTCTGTAGCAAGCAGACCTGATAATTGTCTATATGGAGTAATTTTCCTATTATGCTCCATTATTCCCTAGGCTTGTGTGCAACCCGAATAAACATTCGAGAAGGTAACTAACCTTTTCAAACTCAGAGTTGAAGGTACACAATTAACCAAATATAAACGTCACCATGCACTTCTTAGTACTTGACTGAGGTGTGTAAATTACTAAGACTGCATGAGTATAAAGTTGTTTTGTGCCAGGAAAAGAGAAAAAGATGTAGATCTACCTTATTCCATATGTCTCATAATCCACGGTATGCATATGTTACTATAAAGTTCCATTTTAGAGCCTGTCATATGTGCCACACTCTAAATATTATTTGCACACAGCTATAGCATATTTTGCTTTTGAATATTGAAGCAACTGAATATTGAAACTTTGGATTTCTAAGTGCAAGGGTGGGAAAATTGGGAGGGTGACATCTTTATAAAGAATTCATGTCTCATTTAAAAGGTGATTGTGTAGCAGAAAAATCATTTTTCAAAAAATCTTTAGTTCTCTGTTCTTAGTCAATTATAAAAACGATATATGGAAAATACTTGCATTGTTTGCAGTTGATACACTGCACCCCCATGTTAACTTATTTATGAGTATGCAAATTTTATGCAAAAGTAGGAGACTCCCTGGGGGTATAGCATTCTACTGTCAGCAAGATATTCCAAAAACAGATGTTTTAATATAGTCTTTAGGATTTGATGAGGGAAATTATGGAGTGCTATGTGAAGTCAGTTTTTTTTTGTAACTTGAAAACATTTCAAAAGTATATTGATGCAGTCTTCCTTAGAATACACATACAAACCCTCTTTTACTAGAAGTTAGAACACAAAAAGATTTAGTATAGCAAAAAATAATAAAAATGTGCCATCTAAAAAGACTTTTCAGAATTCAGGCATTTCTGCCCTTTTACAACTATGATCACAATCTGACCTTTGGGTGTTCTGTATCAAAAGCCTGCACGAATCTGTGCCTTGTGAAAATGGGTTATGTATTAAAATGTACTCCAAATAATCATGTAACTTCTCTAAAAAATCTTAGGATTATAGTTTCTTGACAGTTTTTAGATATGGAGAGCCTTTATAAAATTATTGTAAGTTCATGGAATAAAATCATTTCTTTAAAATGGAATAGAAAAGCCCACTGATCTGCTATGTCTTTCTTTAGACTTTATTTAATTATGAAAATAAGTAAAAAACTGTGTTTCTTTCATCTCACAGAAAGTTTTGCATTAGTGACTTGACACAGGCCATGTCAGGTGTGAGAGAGAGTAGCCCCTTCACCTTTTTCCATTTCTTACCCATCCATCCCCTACTTCCCCAGTTAATTTCTTAATGCTACAAAAATATGTTTGTTCATTAAGAATTAGATCAAATATACCAAAATTGCTGAGTCTACGAGCTTCTCCAACATTAAATATTATATAAAGTTGTCTTCATTTCATTTATAGTTAAAAACTCTGATTAAACAATGAAGACTCACTCTTCTAAACAGCTAAAGCACAGTAGGCCTGTGAGGAGAACATTTTTCCCAACGATATATTCCTGTTAAAAAAAAAAGCTGAGCTTTTGGCTCTCAAAACCAATTTGCATTCTATTTTGCATATATTTGCATATGACATTCCTGAGCCCCTAATTCCAAATATGCAAAATAAAATAAAATTAATTAAATAGGGAAGATGACTAGTTGAATTCCAACTCGATGGGAAGGGCATGGCACACACAAAATACCTAACAGATTTAAAAACCAATCATTCTAATTGGATCCTAGAGGAAGAGCCAGTAACCCTGAAGCTGAAGATGGCTATGCCTCAACTTGCCTTGGCAGAGGGACTCCTGTGGCTTACCCTGCCTTTCTGGCTCTCCCCGTCCCATCTATTAGAGGTCACACTGTCACCACCTTCATTATTGTCAGTCTACATTTTTACACTTGTACATTTACATACCTGATCTTATTTGATTTTCACATCAACCCTCTGAGGGAAGCAAGAGGAAATTACTTTCCTTAATTCAGAAATGCAGAACCTGAGGGCAAGTGAGGTTAAATGATTTCCCTGGAATTATATTTATAGCAAGCAGCAGAGTTGGAAAATAAAAAAGCTGGAAGAGTTTCCTCCAAATTTAATTTAATCTACACTAAGGTGCTTCCCAGCTTCCCTCCAATCTAGCTTTGTAAATAAGATAATTGCTGATCAGTTTTGTATATTTATTACCCTAATTCTCAAATCATTCTGGGGCTCCCTTATGTACCATTTTTCTCTATGACTTCAGATTCTTAGTGTTTTAAATTTTTCTCCATTTCACTTCTTTGACGTGTTTTAAGTAAAAAGATCCTGGGGCCCCTGGGTGGCTCAGTTGGTTAAGTGTCTGACTCTTGATTTTGGCTCATGTCATGATCTCACAGTTGATGAGTTCGAGGTCTGCTGTCAGCGTGGAGCCTGCTTGGGATTCTCTCTTTCCCTCTCTCTCTGCTCTGTCTTTCCTCTCAAAATAAATTAAATAAATAAATAAATAAGTAAACTAAACAATTTTTTAAAAGATCTTATAAACTCATTTCTATGCCAATGTTTATGATTTGATGTACTACAAAATAATTTACTTCAGTAAAAAACCTAATGAGCACCCATTTATGAATTTATTGAGAATTTATTATATGCCAAGCATTTTTATAGACTATGGGTATAATAGAATGTAATAGTTAAAAATATTCTCCTCATGGAACTTATATTTTAGGGTTGGGAGAAGTAGAGATAGGCAATAAATAAATTGTAAACTATACTAAATGGTTATAAACGGTATGGAAAAAAGAAAAGAAGAGGATATGGAGCACCAAATTGATTTTGGTTCAATTTTTTTTAATTTTTATTTTTTATAGTTTATTGTCAAGTTGATTTCCATATAACACCCAGTGCTCTTCCCCACAAGTGACCTCCTCCATGTCCATCACCCCCTTTCCCTTTCCCCCTCCCCCTTCAGCCCTCAGTTTGTTCTCAGTATTCAAGAGT
>CM053567.1:130745067-130830381 GCA_028646485.1 Cryptoprocta ferox | reverse complement strand
TTTTATTTCCTTTTGTTGTCTGATTGCTGATGCTAGGACTTCCAGCACTATGTTAAACAACAGTGGTGAGAGTGGACATCCTTGTCGTGTTCCTGATCTCAGGGAGAAAGTTCTCAGTTTTTCCCCATTGAGGATGATATTTGCTGTGGGCTTTTCATAAATGGCTTTTATGATGTTTAAGTAAGTTCCTTCTATGCCGACTTTCTCGAGGGTTTTTATTAAGAAAGGATGCTGTATTTTGTCAAATGTTTTCTCTGCATCTATCAAAAGATATGGTTTTTATCTTTTCTTTTGTTAACATGATGTATCACACTTACGGATTTGTGAATATTGAACCAGCCCTGTAACCCAGGAATGAATCCCACTTGATCATGATGGATAATTCTTTTTATATGCTGTTGAATTCGATTTGCCAGTGTGTTGTGGAGTATTTTTGCATTGTATTCGTTAAGGATATTGGCCTGTAGTTCTCTTTTTTTGTTGGATCCCTGTCTGGTTTGGCAATCAAAATGATGCTGGCTTCATAGAATGAGTCCGGAAGTTTTCTTTCTATTTCTATTTTTTGGAATAGCTTGAGAAGAATGGGTACTAACTCTGCTTTAAATGTCTGGTAGAATTCTCCTGGGAAGCCAGGCTCTTATTCATTGGGAGATTTTTGATAACTGATTCAATTTCTTCACTGGTTACGGGTCTGTTCAGATTTTCTATCTCTTCCCGTTTGAATTTTGGTAGTGCATGTGTGTTTAGGAATTTGTCCATTTCTAGATTGTCCAGTTTGTTGGCATATAATTTTTCATAGTATTCCCTGATGATTGCTTGTATTTCTGAGGGATTGGTTGTAATAGATCCATTTTCATTCATGATTTTGTCTATTTAGGTGTTCTCTCTTTTTTTTTTCCTGAGGAGCCTGGCTAGAGGTTTGTCAATTTTGTTTATTTTTTCAAAACACCAACTCTTGGTTTCATTGATCTATTCAACTTTTTTTTTTCGATTCTATATTGTTTATTTCTGCCCTGATCTTTATTATTTCTCTTCTTCTGCTGGGTTTGGGGTGCTCTTGCTGCTTCCCTTCTAGTTTCCTTAGGTGCTCTGTTAGATTTTGAATTTGCGCTTTTTCTAGTTTCTTGAAATAGGCCTGGATTGCAATATACTTTCCTCTTAGGACTGCTTTTGCTGCGTCCCAGAGAGTTTGGATTGTTGTATTTTCGTTTTTGTTTGTTCCCATATATTTTTAAATTTCTTCTCTAATTGCCTGATTGGCCCAATCATTCTTTAGTAGGGTGGTCTTTAACCTCCATGTTTTTGAGGTTTTCCAGACTTTTTCCTGTAACTGATTTCAAGTTTCATAGCATTGTGATCTGAAAGTGTGCATGGTATGATCTCAATTCGTTTATATTTATGGAGGGCTACTTTACAACCCAGTATGTGATCTGTCTTGGAGAATGTGCCATGCGCACTGAGAAGAAAGTGAATTCCCTAGCCTCAGGATGTAGAGTTCTAAATAGATCTGTCAAATCCATCTGTTCCAATGTGTCGTTCAGGCCTATTGTTTCTTTAGTGATTTTCTGTCTAGTTGATCTATCCTTTGCTGTAAGTGGAGTATTAAAGTCCCCTGCAAGTAGCACATTCTTACCAATTATATTGTTTCTGTTTGTGATTAATTGCTTTATGTATTTGGGTGCTTCCGAATTTGGCACATAGATATTTATAATTGTCAGCTCTTCCTGCTTGAGAGACCCTGTAATTATTATACAATGTCCTTCTTCATCTCTTGTTACTGCCTTTTCTTTAAAGTCCAGTTTTTCTGATATAAGTATGGCTACTCCAGCTTTCTTTGGATTTCCACTCTCATGATAGATATTTCTCCATCCCCTTACTTTCAATCTGAAGGTGTTTTCAGGTCTAAAATGAGTCTCTTGTAGACAGCAAATAGATGGATCTTGTTTTTTTTTATCCATTCTGATACCCTATGTCTTTTGATTGGAGCATTTAGTCCATTTACATACAGTGTTATCATTGAAAAATATCGGTTTAGATTCATTGTGTTCTCTGTAGAATTCATGCTTGTAGTGGTGTCTCTGGTACCTTGTATTCCTTGCAACATTTCCCTCATAGAGTCCCTCTTAGGATTTCTTGTAGGGCTGGTTTGGTGGTGACGAATTCTCTCAATTTTTGTTTATTTGGGAAAACCTTTATCTCTCCTTCTATTTTGAATGACAGGCTTGCTGGATAAAGGATTCTTGGTTGCATATTTTTTCTGTTCATCACATTGAAGATTTTCTGCTATTCCTTTCTGGTCTGTCAAGTTTCAGTAGATAGGTCTGTAACCACTCTGATAGGTTTCCCTTTGTATGTTAGGGCCCTTTTATCCCTAGCTGCTTTCAGAATTCTCTCTTTATCCTTATATTTTGCCAGTTTCATATGTTATGCCATGCCGAAGGTTGATTCAAGTAACGTCTGAGGGGAGTTCTCTGTGCCTCTTGGATTTCAATGTCTGTTTCCTTCCCCAGATTGGAGAAGTTCTTGGCTATAATTTGATCAAGCACTCCTTCAGGGCCTTTTTCTCTTTCTTCTTCTTCTTCTTCTTCTTCTTCTTCTTCTTCTTCTTCTTCAGGAATTACTATGATATGGATATTGTTCCGTTTGATTGTATCACTCAGTTCTCGAATTCTCCTTTCATGCTCCTGGGTAAACTTCTCTTTCTTTTTCTCAGCTTCCTCTTTTTGTATAATTGTGTCTTCTAATTCACCTATTCTCCTCTCTGCCTCTTCAATCCGTGCAGTGACAACCTCCATTTGATTATGCATCCCATTTATAGCATTTTTAAATTTATCACAGCTATTTTTAAAGTCCCTAGTCTTTGTATCAATAGCTCATAAAATCTCTCAGACATAAATAAAACTAGCACATTCAAATAATAGCAAGGAAGCCATTGTGGGCATTGAGAGGACTTAAGAGTTTGTTCTGCATGAGATGGAAAGCTACTGGAATGAGATGGAAAGATTTTGGAGAGTTGAGTAAGGGAATCTCATGATTTGTCTCACCGTCTGTGATAGGTTGATAAACTTGGCCACAATATGTCTTAGCTTCTCCCAGCAACAGATGGAATTTTATATAAATAAATGCTTACAAATAGGTATTAAAGGGTCAACGAGGTCACTGGAAGGGTGAAAAAGAGAATTTTAAGTTATCACTGAGGGAGAAAGCAGCCGCTGCATCTTTTAGGGCTGGGAGAAAGGGAAAAAAGTTGGAATATTTCAACTTACTCCAAAGTTAGAGGAGGTATACCATGGAGTTGAAAAAATTCGGACCTCGGAGGAGAGAATGCTGGGCGACTTTTGCTGAGGAATCCTGATAAGTCTGATACTCCAAGTGTCACAAAAACTGCTAGCTAGATTTGGTTCCTGCATAGGAAGGAGCTGTCCCTGGGGATGAAGAATTGGGGTGGGATGATACTTATATCAACCACAAATAGAAAGGAACCAAACAGGGAGAAGCTAGGCCCTTCATCCTCTGGCTTCACAGGCTCCCTCTAGTAAACTCTCTCTCCTATTGACCAAATCTAGAATCCTCATATGCTCTGTCCCAGCTCCATCAACATGAAGTGGAGTATAGAAGGGTAAGTTTGGATCTGAGAGAAAATTGCTAATAATCAACTCAACACAAGTCCCTTTCCTCACCATTAGCATCTGGGTTGGCTACATGATTTTCTTGACCAATAGGATTTGGTGAATGACATTATTTTATTTCAAAGGGTAATTTCAAGACGTATCTTTTAGTTTTGCTCAATTTGGGTGCTACCTTGAAATCACCTTGTGGTGAAACCACTCTAGAGCTCTGGAGGATGAGAAGCCACATGAAGGAGAACCAAGGCATCACAGAGGCCATCTTAGACCTATCAGTTCCCTTTAGGGACTAGAAGCATGTGCTCAGCCACATTTCAGGATTGCTACAAATGAGGACTGTTGTATGCTTTCTGTTATACTCCTCAATGAAGAGGAGCATCTAATGCGGTTTTATTGTCTCCAGCTCATCATCATATGTTGGGTGTATAGAGAACAAATCTTAATGGTTTGAATAACATATCTTTTTAGTAAACAGGTCTGTGGGTGAAAAGTTATGCAGCTAAGGAGTTATGTCTATATTTGGACCAGATGCAGATTGTGAGACAGGGGTTTGAGCCCAATGCTAGCTATATTGAGATGAGGTGGAAAAGAGGGGTGAACAATATTTTGCATGTGCAAGGAATGGAGATATATGTGTGTGTTTTTAAGCTTTTTAAAAATTTATTTATATATTTTTAGGGAGAGGGAGAGACAAAATCCTAATCCAGCATGACCTGAGCCAAGATCAAGAGTCAGATGCTTAACCAGCTGAGCTATCCAGGCACCACTAGAAATGGAGATATTTGTAATCAGAGGGTGGACTGTGGTAGATTGAAAAGCAGGGCTGCATTATTTTGCATCTCCTTTTATCAAAAAGTGTGGTCTTGCTGGTTTAGGCTACTGGAGGGTGAAGCTTATATAGAAGACTGAGATTCTCCAGCCAACAGCCACACCAACTGCCAAACCTGTGAATGAGGCTATCTCGAACCTTCCAGCCTAAGATAGCCTCCAGCTGAATGCAGCTGCATGAGTAAGCCTAGATGAAACCATCAGAGGAATAGCCCAGCCAAGCCACAGAATCATGTGAAATAATAAATCATTGTTTATGTCATTAAACACTAAAACATTAAAATCATTGTTTTAAGTCATTAAGTTTTGGGATGGTGTGATTCATAATGACATCCAATAAACACCATTTTGATAGGATCACTCTAGCTATTTTGTTCCAGGTAGTCTATAAGGGGCAAGGATGGTGGGACTGGAAAAGGTAGTGAAGCATAATGATGAATCAAATATAATCTTTTCCCTCAAACATAAGAAGAAATAGGAGGTTAAGAAACATACCTAGGTTGCACAGCTACTAAGAGTTGGAACTGGAATTCAAACCCAGGCAGAACTGAAATTCTAGTCTGTGCTCCAAACCACTCTCCAAAGCCAAAGAATTTGGAGGAAGGTCTTGGCTCAGTAACTGATATTTACTGAATTTTTACTTTTACTAAACCCCTTTTATGTATATTACATTATTGGATCCCTAATGTGCAGTTACAGGTTTTTAATTTTTGTCTTTAAAATTGTCCCATTTTATACTTAAATTTGATGCTCAGTCTATCTATGATAGTGGGTAGAAAGGAGTGAGGCAATATTTTCTAAAACATAGTTGAGTTATGTATTGAAGAAAGAACAAAAGAAAAACAAGAGAAACACATTTTCCAAATCTCTATGCACATTCAAATTCTATCCCAATATAAAGACTGTTTTCTATGAAAACATTTCTGATTGTTTCTAGCCTGAAGTGTTTGTTTTTCCTCCAAATTTCCTGAACAATGAATACATCTCTTAGACTCTTAGAACATATTTGATAGCATGTCTACCATTGACTTATAAATACATTGTATGTCCTTTCAGATGGACTCCAAGTCTGATTTATATTTATACTCTTTTTATTGCCAGGGGGATAAGACAGGTGAAAGAATGGACAGATGATTAGAAGGATGGGTGGATGAATGGATGAATCTCTTGCCTTTGAACCAGTTCGCACCCTTAACCTGCATTTTCTATATTCCTAAGGGAATATTTTCTGTAAAAATGTTTTTTGAGGTGCTAAGATAAATTGATGGGAAGTAACTGAAACATAGAATAGAATTGTACATATCAAAGAATTAGATAAGATGGATATTCCATACTGTTTGGCTTGATTGCCTATCTGTCCACATTAACTACCTAATAATTATTCTTTTCCATCTCAAAGTTGGCATTACTTATCCCAGTAATATGTTTCTTTTATCAATTCTTTTTTGTGCATCTATTTGACTGTCCAGCTGTAAGGCACTATTTTACTGATTGGCTAGGTTTTTCTCCTTTTTTTAAAAATTTTTAACATTTATTTATGTTTGAGAAAGAGAGAGAGAGACAAAGTGCAAGCAGGGGAGAGGAAGAGAGAGACAGAGACACAGAATCCGAAGCAGGCTTCAGGCTGTGAGCTATCAGCACAGAGCCCTCAAACACACGGACCGAGAGATCATGACCCAAGCCAGAGTCAGACTCTTAGCCAACTGAGCCACCCATTTGCCCCTAGGCCTTTCTAATTTCCAAACAAGCTCTCTCCTATCAAAATGTAAGCTTATTTCTTCTTAATTATTAAATATGGAGACCACCTTAGATACTTAAAAGAGGTGAGTTATCCAGGGCAGTCACATAATTTACAGGGCCTAGTGCAAAATGAAAAGTGCAAGCTCCTTGTTAAAAAGTTATTAAGAATTTCAAGATGGTGATAGCAGAGCACTAATCCAAGCACAGGGCCCTTCTAAGCACAGAAGCCTGTGTTAATGGTGTTAATGCACTGGTTGCTCACCCATGACGTGGGCCCGGGACAAGTTGCTCTTTTACCATGCATATGCAGAATGAAAGACTTACTTACTGCATTTTTCGGTGGGTGGAAAAAGACATTCAGTGTTAACAACAAAGTGTCACTGAACATACATATCGGGGGAGAGTGTATGTATCTGCTCTGTTTATTGAGATTTTAGGACTTTATTGAAGCACAATTTAATGCAGGTAGGTGCATATAAGTATAGAGCTTGATGAATGTTTCACAAAGTAAACACTAATAAGTAACCAGAAACAAATAAAGAAACAGGAAATTATCCACATCCAGGGTCTCCCTCATGTGTCCTCCTTACTTAAATTCTGCCACCCCAAGTTAAGTATTATCCTAACTTCTAACAGCATAGATTGGTTTTATATGTTTTATTTTTTTTAAGTTTATTTACTTATTTTGAGAGAGACAGAGAGCATGAGCAGAGGAGGTACAGGGTTTGGGGATACCCCTTTTTTGATGTCTGTACAAGTGTTTTGACCATTCTTCTTCTGAGGTCCCTATTTTTCTTATTTATTTATAGAAATTTTAATATATTCTGGATATGGGTCCGTAGTTGGATATATATGTTAAGAATATCTTCTCTCTCTCTCTCTGGGTTGCCTTTTCATTTTCTTAAGGGTGTTTTTTGATGAATACTGGTGCATATTTTTAAAACATATCCGTTAAGGGACGATTATAGGAAAAAAGAACCAAAAAGGGCAAAAAATACTCTCTATGAAAAATATGCATTAGCAATTTTGCACATTATACTAAGTTGGTAATGATAAAGCTTAAAATAATAGAAATTATAGTTGAACAGCAAGAATAACACTATCATGCACTAAAAACAAAGTCAAAGAGGGGCACCTGGGTGGCTCAGTTGGTTGAGCGTCCGACTCTTGATTTCGTCTCAGGTTATCATCTTCCAGTTTGTGGGATGGAGCCCTGCATTGGGCTCTGCACTGACAGCACAGAACCTACTTGGGATTCTCTTACTCCCTCTTTCTCTGCCCCTCACTCGCTCACTCTTTCTCTCATGTGCACGTGAATGCTCTCTCTCTCAAAAAAAAAAAAAAAAAAAAAAAAAAAACAAAAAACCAGAGTTGAAGAAGTCTCCATGGAAATTGTGGGGACTCCAACTATCTGTGTGTGTATACATAGTAGGAGCTTTGTGATATTGTCAAATATTGTGTGGAAGCCAGACTCTTTAGCAGAATACTAAAAGTTTAGTAAATTCTAATAACACTAATTTTAATTCATGAATACTAAAGTTTAATAACGCTTCTTAATTAAGTGGGCTATTGGTATTTAGTATTTAGATGTTTTTCATACTTAAAATAAGAATCTCTAACACAGGGCTGATTAATTTGGAATAATGAATAACAAATGTAAATTACCTCTGGCTTGTATTTGCATTTAAATTTGTCTGCAGTCATCTATAACTTTCAGATTTTTTCCTTCTATAAAAACTTGTGTTGACCAATCTTCCCCAAATATTTTTTGTTTTGCTTTTTGCCCCCCTAACATAACACAAAATCACTTATGATATACATCTTTCATAGATATTTATATTTTGTCATCAAAGGATATAATTTTGTTTGCTGGCTGTTTGCATTAATTCACTTATTCTTCATCCATCCATCCATTCATTCATTCATTTCTACACTTGACAAATCTTAATCATACATCTACTAGACACCAGAAAATCAGCAGTGAACCAAAGAGACAAAAATCTCTGCTTACATGAAGCTAGCATTCCAGTGGAAGAGACCAATAATAAACAAGACAGATTATTTAACGTCAGTGGATGAGAATTGCCATGGGGAAAAACTATGCAGGGAATGGGGAGTGGAATCATTTGCAATTTTAATTATTGTGGTCAGGAAAGGCATCATTTGAGCAGAGAGACCTGAAGAGGTGAGGAAGGAACTCTGGCTATCTGGGGAAAAGCACTCCAGGCAGGGGAACCGAGAGTGAACAGATCTGAAGCAAGAGAATGCTTATTGGGGCCGACTTCAGTGTTAATGATGACTTCAATTGGACACTTACTGAGATAGAGTATCCTTGTAATCAAAGTCACAAGTTGGCCATTAGCAGGCTTGACCCAGGAACTTTAACTGGAAATGCGTTTGAAAACAAAATTATTTACCTGAAAGATATATTGTGCAGCTCTGATCATTAGGAATTAGAAACAGTCCATTCATCAGATGTTGAAAGAGTTCTATGGTAATTTTGAGGCAATTTGAAATCATAGGTGAAGTTGTGACCTGTGATTTTTATGATCTGGAATGAGTGATAAAATATTTCTACACTTTTACCAAAAAAAGGCAGGATTTAATTTATTTCCTAGGCATTGAATTATTCATAGTTTAAAATTAATAAAGAGTAATTTTTATCAGAGTCTAATAGGAATTCAGTATGTGATTATTTCAAAGTTTACAAACAATGAGGCAAAATGCCATGTGCTTGATTATAGTGACCTAACCAGAGTCAGATGGGTGATTACCAGACACATCAGATTCCAGGGTGTTTCTTACCTTAGTTCTTCTTATCTTCTTATCTTCTTATCTTCTTTTCCACATCTTTATTATTTGGGTCAATGGAGAAACTGTTAACAAAATTAGATATTTATTCAATTAGAATAATTGAGTGGGTTGATACATGTGATATTCATAAAGAGAGAAGCAGTAAGATTGTTGGTCAGGACCCTATAAGCCACTTTCAACACTTAGAAGTTGACATTTTTGAAAATTATCATGTCCATGAAATTGAATTTCATCTGGCTCAGATCAACTCTTCACTATTCCTCTGAAAGAGTAATAATTTTCTGATAATTCCAATAAATTATATTGGAAATTTCAAATAATTAACAAATTCAAATAAATAAATTCCAATAAAAATATTTTCATAAACATTCATAAACAAGTTGGAAGAATTAAAGTGATTACTTAAATGTACCATGATTAAAATTGGTCAGCAAGAATTACTAGAATGGTTTTTTAAAAAATCCATGTGGCTAAACAGAAAGACAAAGTATTAGAGTCACTAAAATCATTATTCCTTTCTGTTGAAGTCATTGAATATTGAATTCCTAGTTCAATAATTCTCAAATTTTAAATGATATCACCTACTTGCAAATATATTTTTCTTACTGTATTAATATATTTCTAGAGCCTTCCTCCCTTCCTTCTCTCTTTCTTCCTTTCTTCTCTCCCTTCATCTATCTTACCTTTTCTCATTCTTTTAGGTGTTTCTGTTTTTGTCTGTACATCATACTGCGTTGTCTAACTTTTAGAAGGGTAGCTATAGGACAAACAGTCTCATGGCTGACATGTGCTCCAGCATTTAGTCATATTACATGATGTTCCTAGAGAAGTATCCCATAGGAAGTGCTCATGCAGTCAGCACCCATTAGCCACCTGATAATTATATAAGCAATAAATTTTACTTCTTTCCCATCTCAAGCAACAAATTTACCTTTATACTTGGTTAAATATGATAGCTTCTTTTCTCTAAAAGCTGCTATAAACCTCCTCAAAGTTAAAATAGTTCTCTGAGTTTTGATGGTAAAATATCTCACTTGTAGAACATGGCAAAATATCTTGCCAACCAGAATAATACTTACATAGTGTATGATGCTAATAATTTTAAAAGTGATTTCCCTTTTCACATTTTTCATTAGTTACATGCAATTTAATTATTTGAAGTTACTTTTGAAAATGAGATTACCTTTCCAGTATGTTTATTAGGTAAAATTAGATTTGTTGGGATATCCCTAGAATAGCATGTAAACAGACAGAATGTGATCTGAACAAAGACACAAATATACAATCACAAACTGTGATGTGTGGTATGAAGGAAAAGAAATAGGTGCTGTGAAAGAGAAAGGACTTATTTTAAATTGGGTGGTTAAAACACGTCTCTGAAGAGCTGATATTTAATATGAAACCTGAAACCAGTCACTTGGAAGAATATTCCAGGTAGAGCACCAGGATATGGAAAGGCCCCAAGACAAGAAAGTCTTACAGCTTTTTTGCTTCATTTCTAAGGAATACTCAACATTTCCACTTCTATTTATTTCACCCATGATGTGAGACATATCTTGAGTAGCAGAAGGGCAAATTTGTCTTCGTTAATCCTTTTGTCATGGCTACCCTTTTTGAAATGTTAGTGTGGCCTCCGATGTCAGCAATTCTAATTCAGGACTCAGTATGTAGGTTTAGGTATTTTCCACTACTGATATTAGATTAAACTAAATGATATCACCTTTTTTTTTTTTTTTTTTCTGTTTGTGTGTGGCTCAAAAACAGACAACTGCTGGTAATTTCACTTGGTTCAATCCATATATTGCCAGTATCTTCTGTGGATCCTGGAAGATCTCTAATACCAAGTAGATCACTGGGATGTTTTTGGAGAATAAATTGGAGAGCATAGACTTATTTTGAATGTTACTCACCATCTCACTTTCTGAAGGTATTGATGTTGCAGAGAGAATTTGGCTCCATGAAAATTCAAATGTTACCAAATTATAGATCATCAAATTATGGAAAGGAATTATTCATACATTTTACCTTTTATATTTTTCTTATACTGGTGCATGAAAATTCCAATATTAAAACAGATTTTAAAATCATGAAGAGAATTTTGAAATATTTTTAATACTTCAGAATATTATGTTCTCTTTTTGTATGCAATGTAAAATATTTTGGAAGTTCTATTATATCAATTGATTCAAAGTTATAATTTTCCTTTATTTTACATATTTCACATAAATATTTCCATATTTCTACATTTATTATTATATTATTATTCCTTTATTTATACACTAGAAATCATATTTCTATGATTCTATCATAATCATGTAGAGAACTATTAAAATATACATTATTGGTCCCAGTTTATGCACAATTGATACCAACTGAATCAGAATCTTTGGGAAGCTACATATATTATAATCACCGTAGATAATTCTTCTGTTCCTTCAAGTTTGGTAAAAACTTTTCCAACCAAATAAAATCATAGATAATTGTATTTTGGCTTTTCTTTGTTCATTTTAAGTACTTCTGCTGTGTCACTGAAGAATATTTGTAGATAAAGGTTAAATACAACAGCAGTTATAAAGGACAGGAAAAAAGCTTCAAAATGCAAAATTATGTTTGTACTTAGAAAATAAAAATATGATATATTATAGAATGTATATTTCTAAAGCTAAGTACCTGAAAAGTGAAATTTTCAAAAGACCGGAATAATTCTTCCCAAATATAGAGAATGTCTCTGTGGTCAATTTTGCTGTTATAAACCAACCACTAAAAAGAAAAAAATAAAACCTAGAATACAATTCTAGCAGTAATTGTAGTAGCTTGTAGTATATACACTTTGCAAATTTTGCAAAGTGCTTTCAATTACATTATTGGATATTTTCCCCATTATTTGCATCCAGTCTAATCCCTTATATTCAGTTTACTTTCTTACTTGCTTGTAAAATCATTCACAGTTTTATTAAATTTGTGTTTCTATTAAAACTCTTTGGCTTACTTAGACATTGTTAACTTTTGAGCAAATCTTCACTGAGAAAATAAGCTTTATGTTAAAGTGGATAAAGTTTATTATGATTTCTGCTTCTGACTCTTGGAAACTTTACCTTTATTCGTGGTATCTGTGTCTGGCTAGAGAAAGCCATATGGCCAATGAAAATGTGCAGGAGTCGCCAAAAACAAATCCACAGAAAGCTGGAAAACTATAACTTTGGACTGTGATAGCCGCATACTGCCTTTCATCAGCCAAGAAAACCATACTAGCCAAGTTTTCCTAATGATTAAAAAAATTATAAACCCACAATTGTATGTTCTTGCAGAAAGTCCTCGTGGTGAGACATAAATCCTGGGTACAGGCCTCATTGATCCTCTCAACACATAAGAATAAGGAATTTCACCTCACCAACCTACTCTTAGGACAGTGTCTTTCTTTTCATTGAGGTGGCCATGTCTAGGTGGTAGTTGAATCAGTGTGCAAGTCAGCCTTAGGATTTACTTAATTCTGCAGCATTGAGATTTTATTTGAAAGGTCCTTAAGACTTTCCCTGCCTTCCAAATGTCTTCCCTTGCTTCAATTTTTTACACTGTGGGCTAGCTTAGTGAGGATATCTTTGCCTTGTAATAGTTATTCACTTAAAAAGCCTTCAAAATATTAACCAGTCGCTGAAGGTTCTTTGAAGAAAAATATGACTGCTCGTGTAAACAATTAATGGTTGTTAAGCATGGCAGTGTATATTATGACAAACAACACATGCTACATTATGCCAGCTGGTGTAATGATGTGATAATGGCTGACTCATTAACTCTGGCACACAGTTTACGATGCCCTTCTATGACAGGATTAATTGATTCACACATACATTAAAACAAAAATAACTACACTGAAATTCAGCTGGAAGCCTGGCTCCTCATTTGTCATAAACCCTGCTGTTGGTGATAGCTGACAAAGACCCGGATGCTAAATGGGTTGAGGTTCTCTTACTGACCTCATCTTTGTTTCTGACTGAGAACAAGAGCCTTGGAAATATATGTGAATGCGTTAATGTAAAGGCTTTCCTTGGAGACGAATTCACACAGGAATAAAATATATACACACATATAGTTTTAACAGTAAAATGGTTCAATATACCTTTTAAAAGCAAGTCCAGTAACAAAACAACCATTATAAGGTGTGTCTTATCTACTAGAAATATAGTTTAGATTCTTTTTGAAAATAACTAGATATTTAAGGAATTTCTTTCAGATAACCAGTCAAATACTTTTCATAGCGCTATTGAGAACTGCAATGAATTCTGACTTATATTAGTCGTACTAATAAATAGAGGACTCAGCAGAATGCTAATTTTTTCTCCTTTGCCTCAGTTGCAATTTTTTTCTCTTTATTGAATTGTGTGGATTGGTAATGCTTAAAATTTGAACATAGGCAACTTTCCTTCACCTAAGTCAATTTAAATGTATAAACTGGATATGTAAATGTATAAATTTTAATATAAAATCCCTGTTTATTATTATTCTAGGGTGCTTTCAATTAAGAACTAACTTATTTCTTTACTAAATATCCTTTGTTTCAGTTGATACCACATATATTGTACTTAACAATTCCTAGTTTTGTTAATAAAAACTGAATCATATAATATGATTTTTATTTCAAAGGTGCTTTGCATATACTGTTTTTATGTATTATTATTGTTACTAGCAATTATGGCATAAATGTTAGAGAACATAGAAAACCTGAGAGTTTACCAGAGTGTATTTTTTTCAACATACTGAAGGAAAAAAAAGTGCTAATTTTTTAAAAATTAGAATTCCTTTGATTATTTTTATTAATTTTAGCCATTTTGCCACTTTTGTTTTCATAATTAAAGGAAGCATGTGACATCTCTTCTTTATGTTGAAACTGAACATTGTTCTAAGCTGGTCAAGTAACCTAGTGGTCAGTTAAGATTAATGAAAGTTAAAGCTTAGAGAAAGGTTCAAGAATCATCTTGGAAGAAAGAAATGGAATAATTAATTTACCTCTTTTTTTTCTTGCTAATTTTCATTACAGCATAAGGTAGTAATTCCAAACTTTTTCAGGCTCTATGCTGTCAGCATAAAGCTGATGTGGGGCTCAAACCCATGAACCCCGAGATCATGACCTGTGCCAAAGTCCAACACTGAATCCAGCTGAGCCACCGGGTGCCCTTAGAATCTTTTGACAAAATTTCAGCTTACCCCACAATTCCCTCATGGCCGTAGGACTTAAAGTTGCCAATAAAATAACTCATCCCATTCCTTCAAACTCGACTAATAACGAAAAAGAAATGTGCACTTCTATCAAATGAGATAATGAGCATAAAGGGCTTAGAAATGTGTCTGCAAATAGGAAATGGTGAATAAGTGTTAGGCATACATTAAAAAATAATCATCAAAGAGACGTAGACAATTGCATGACAAATAATTGTCTGTATTCTCTCAAAGAAATTAAAATTCTCTCTTTCTCTCTTTCTCTCTCCTTCTCTCTCCATATATTGCTATGGTCTGAATGTTTGTGTCCCCCACAAATTCATATGTTGAAATCTTAGTACCCAATGTGATACTATTAGGAGGCAGGGCTTTGGGAGTTGCTGAGGTCATAAGGGTGGGGCCCTCTTGAATGGGATTAGTGCCTTATAAAAGGGATACCAAAGAGCTCTCTTGCTCCTTCCTTTTCTGCCATGTGAGGATACAAAGTTGGTGATCTGCAACCCTGTGATCAATGGACAGATGGAAAATTGTGGGAATTATGTACCGGTTATAAAGTGTGACATTATAAAACTAATACGACACCTAACAAACAGGATGAATTCTAGGGGGTGGGTGGAAAGCACTTATAGGTGTACTAAATTCCATCTCTCCTAGCCTCATGTCAAAAGATACTGTTTAAAACTCAATCAAACAAAAAAACCACCCATGAACTCTGATCTCGTACAGAAGAGTCTTAACGTTAAAGAAATATTTGGAAATTGAAGTGTTTTATTGTGGACAAACATCTGAATCTCCTTAATCTCTTCAGTTTCACTTATTTTTCCATTAAAATTCAAATAAAATTAACTTCATACTGATCAAGTATTCACAATTGCCCTTTCTTTTTTTTTGAAGTTTATTTATTTATTTTTGAGAAAGACAGAGAGAGAGGAAGCACAAGCAGGGGAGGGGCAGAGACAGAGGGGACAGAGGATCTGAAGCGGGCTCTGTTGACAGCAGACAGCCCAACGCGGGGCTTGAACCCATGAACCGCGAGATCATGACCTGACTTGAAGTCTGACACTTAACCAACTGAGCCACCTAGGCACCCCCACAATTGCCCTTTCCTTACATCTGTTTTGCCTTGATTAAACTTTAGCGAGGCTTCTTTCCTTCCTGTGAGTTCTAATTATGTCCCAGTCTGAGCAAGCACTAAAAAGTAGGACAAGCCCCCTGTATCAATTTATTCTGAGAATCAGCTGACCACAGCAAGAAACCTTTCCCATCGGACCCTATTGGTCATTTCTCCTTGCTTGCCCAACTTCCTCTTAAAAGTTTCTGCACATCTTGGGTGCCTGGGTGGCTTAGTTGGTTAAGCATCCGACTTCAGCTCAGGTCATGATCTCATGGTTCATGGGTTCAAGTCCTGCGTCAGGCTCTGTGCTGACAGCTAGCTCAGAGCCTGGAGCCTGTCTTCAGATTCTGTGTCTCCCTCTCTCTCTCTCTGACCTTCCCCTGCTCATGTTGTCTCTCTCTCTCTCTCTCTCTCTCTCTCAAAAATAAATAAAAACATTAAAAAATTAAAAAAAATTTTCTGCAAATCTTTACTTTCCCCTTGTATTAATTTTCTAGGTCTGCTGTAACAAATTACCATAAACTGAGCGGCTTAAAACAATAGAACTTAATTCTCTTAGAGTTGTGGAAGGTTAGAAGTGGACAGGTCAAGGTGTCTGCCATGTTCCTTCTGAGATGGTGGGGGAAATCTTTCCTTGCCTTGGTGGTGGCTGTTAATCCTTGATGTTCCTTGGTTTACAGCTATATCACTCCAGTATCTGGCTCCTTGGTATTGTTTCCTCATATCTTCGCACAGATCATATAGTCATATTGGATTAAGGGCCCACCTTACACCCGGATGACCTCATCTTAACTATGTGCAGTGACTATTTCCAAATCAGGTCCCATTCAGAGGTATTGGGGTTCAGGACTTCGACATATCTTTCTGGGAGACACAATTCAACACATAATACCTCTCCTTGCCCTGCACATGAAAAGGCTTTTCTGTCTGATTTTGAGATGCCTGAAGATTTCTGAGATTGGAAGTTTCTCCCTATTGCAAGGGTCTTTGTTCTGAGAAGTCTCTTTTTATCTAAGTTTGAATTTGTTTCTGACAATATTTTGTAGTAATATAGTATGATTCCATGATTAAATAAAATCTATTTTATCACCTTTCTTTTAATGGACACAGGATTAATGCTCAGTAAAAGCTGATGATTTGGGAGTTTTTTTGTTTTCAATGATGACATGTGCCATTTTTTCAAAACCATAAAAGGCACTTTTTGGACTAAAACCTTCATGAAAAAACAAGTACTTTTTTTGGTCTCTTTTGCAAAAAAGACTGAAAGAAAGACAGCTGGCAGTTGAAATGCTTATAAAACTGGAGCCTACATCTTAATTGGTTAATTCAAACAGGGCTTCCTTAGATATTAGAGACAATTCATATGAAAATTAAAAATCCAGCCAATCATCTCTATGATTGACTTTGATTTTACAACATTAAACCAAAATCTGTGAGTCTAATGATCTACACTGTATAGAAGACATCAGTCCAAATATTTGTTATTATAACCTTTTGGTTTTGAAATGATCTCCTTTAGAAATTATAATTCATTGTGAAAAGTCAAATTAGCATGCAGGAAACTTGGTGAGTAGCCCAGAAATGAGCCTTTAACATTCAGTCTTTAGAGACAGGTTATGTTAAACATATAATTAAACGGTCATTGAAGATGTACAGGAGTATTTTTGCAACAAATGTATTCGATGAAACCAGGATCCTCAAATTTCAACATTTTCTATCCAGATAAATGACAGTAAACTTCAAAAGGGAAAGAGTTTTAATTCAATGCTTAATCTTCAGTGAATCCATAGTAGAAATGAAGATAATGAAGCCATGAAGGTAGCACTAAAACAAATTTCATAACTAGAGTTAGGAATAACTTGGAGTAACAGTAGTAACTGTTGGAGTCACAAGAGTTCAGTAACTTGGAAATTTATACAGGAAAATAATCTCGGAAGGTAAGAAGGATCCATGGCAGTCACTGAGGAGGAATAATAGAAGGGAGGGCTCTGCAACTAATCACAGGATATCAAGAGATGCCTTTGGAGTCAGACAAGTACTACATCTGCCCCTTAATATCTGTATAATCTCCCAGGCTGTGTTTCCTAGCAGTAAACTGGAGATAATGGCAGACAACACTCCAAGTTGTTGTAAGGATTAAGAGAGAGACATCTATTAAATCCTCATTACATTGTGTACTTCATAGTAAATATTAATCTTTTCCTAATTTTCCCTCCTCCACACAATTTAGTTTCCATCCACTGGATCGTAGCTTAGATTGACCCGATTAGATTACAACTCCCAGTTCAGAATCAATTCAGCAATCCCATTCAGAAAACAGCCTGAACCACACATTTATTTTAAAATTATATTCTTTCAAAGAAATTGCTGTTGAAGTTATTTTTACTCTGAAAAGCATCTGTGCCTTTCTCAGTCAAAATGTGAGTTTTTCTATGTGTATGAATTTATTATTTAACATCTTCATAAAAGATATTTTCTGTGAGTTAGAACTATGAATGAATGATATTTTAATTAATGCATATGATAAGTAAAGTAGCCTTTGTGTTCCCAGTCATAGTGCAGATGGGTATCTCTTGTCATGGAAATCAAAGAAAAAATTATTGCTTTGAGTTGTAACCTGTGTTCTTTACATATGGTGTTGACAGTGGCTTATATGTGAAGAAAACAACTTAAAATATGTATTATGCATGACAGAGCAGAAGTTCTAGTAATATGTATCTGCTCAGTATGACATTATCCTGCAACATTATACTTCATTCATCCATGCACTCTTAATTCACCCTGTGCATTTATCGAGCTATTTATGCCTTCTACCCTATGCCATGTGCTGTGCTAGATATAGGTTCACTATGGACATGTTCTAGAAATTAACATAAGGTCCTGTATCTAGAACACAGAGAATGAGGGGGTGCTCTCAGTGGGAGATGAGGTGAGGTCAGACCACATTGAGCCATGAAGGCATGTTGAAAGTTTTGGTATTTATCTGGAGAACAGTTCAAAAGAAAACAAAAGACATAATCAAATTTGCATAACATGCAAATCGCTTTGGTTCTAAAGTGCAGGAGAACCTGGAGAAGATCAGACTTAGGATGCTATTAATGTAAATGCATCTGAGAGAAACAGTGGTAGTTTGAACTAGGGTTAGAAGCAGTGATGGAAAACTGAATGGGTTTAATAAATGTTTATGATCTAAGATTGGTAGAATCTTGCGAAAATATGGGTATGCTCCAGACAGTAATGAGATATATGGGAGAGAGATGGCAAACAGGATCGTCAGGTTTCTGGATTCTAAGACTGGATAATGACACCCTTGACTGAAACAGAGAGAAAGCACTGCAAGAGGATCCTGTTAGGGAATGAAGCTTTTGGGATGGGTCTAATCTCTTTGTCTTCTTCCCATATACAAAGTTTATGATACCGTATTGTCCCTATCATTTTTTTGCTAGACTTTTGCCTTATTATAAAAGTAATCCAGTTCATTGCTTTAGAAAAAAGGAAAGAAAGAGAACTATAGAAAAAGACTTAAAAATAATCTGTTGTTCTATCAATTTTAATAAAGCAGTTATAACCAAAACATTGGCTAGCTGGTATATGGATATTTTACTTTACTTGAGATTTAGTTATTACAAGAGTATGTTTGCTTTCAATTTAACTTTTTGAAGAGTCTAAAATGTAAATCTATGATAATTTTAAGATGTAATTGCTAAATGTTATTAAAAAAACTTTTAGTTAACCTTAAAACTGGCTAATACTCATTATATTAGAAATTTCTGCTCATTCAGAACAAAGATGGGCTACTTTGAATTGTCTTCAGAGCTTCCCTATTTATTCAAATTCATTGTTCACATGATACATTAATACAGCTGGCATTCTAAGAGCTTGTCATGATTGCCTCAGGAGAGTGATGACATATTCGGACACACAAAGATTTTTTCTAGTTTATATAATGAGAAAATTTACACTTTGGGATTTTAAATTGCAGAAAAGACTCTAGCTAATGTTCCAGTGTTCAATAACTCAATAACTCTATCTTTATTAGGCAATATTGATTTTTCCAAGACAGGTTTCCCCCATTATCTGAAAGTAGAGCATTCCTATGAAACCTTTTGTAAGCTGAAATGGCATAAATCAAAGAAGCAAGTACCATTTCATAAAAGCTAAAATGCTCCTCTGAGTCTGTTGACAAGAACAGGTGTTAATGTAGGACTTTCTTAAAAGCAAAGTGGTGTAAAGAGAAATTTCAGATAGTGGGAGAAACCTGTACAATTTATACAGAGCGGTTCTTTAGTATAATCATGAAGTGTGTCATTTAAGAAATGTATGACATCTTGAAATAATGGAAAATCAGTCAAAAATAAATACAGATGAAACAAAGCATACAATCAGCTTTCTTTTGTTTTACATCTGGCCATAGTTCAAGTAATTTATTTTTTTAAGATTTATGTATTTATTTTAGAGGGATGCGGGAGGGGCATAGAGAGGGAGAGAGAGAAAGTGAGAGAGAGAGAGAGAGAGAGAGAGAGAGAGAGAGAGAGAGAGAGAGGATCCCAATCAGGATCTGCATTGTCAGCACAGAGCCTGACACAGGGCTTGAACACACAAACCATGATATTATAACCTGAGCTCCCAAAATCAAAAGCCAGATGTTTAACCAACTGACCCACCCAGGTGCCCCCATAGTTTGAGTAATTTCATTAACCCTTTAGTTTTCAATCAAGAAAGACTAACAGAAAACTTATTCAATAATAGATTCAATTCTTCAGAACACACAGTATTTACAGTGGATAAAATTTAGTGCCTTCAGAATTCTAGGCTTAGATTTTTTTTTTAACTATGTCTCATACCTGACTTATAATACTACCAACTTTCTGACAGTCACTCAGTTGTAGAATGTGGTAAAAGGCATTGGAGGATGGGACAGCTAAGTGGTGTTTAAGATCTGTTGTTGATTTGTTGAGAAACATTAATATTATTTAAAAATTTTTTAAACTAAGAGAGAGTTTCTTTGGAGCCAGTGTAGAGTTCTGGATATTATTTATGTTGAAGAATATAAAAACCTAATTATGATGAAAAATTTATTTTTTACTTAGCTGTCATTTTTTAAAAATTTTTCTTTATCTTTATTTTTGAGAGAGAGAGAAAGACAAAGTGCAAGCAGGGGAGGAACAGAGAGAGAGGGAGACACAGAATCCAAAGCAGACTCCAGGCTCTGAGCCATCAGCACAGAGCCCTACAGAAGGCTTGAACCCACAAACTGTGAGATCATGACCTGAGCTGATGTCTGATGCTTAACTAGCTAAGCCACCCAGTTGCCCCTCTTTTATCTTTTTCCTTTTTTATTTGAACATCTATTATTTGCCAAAATCTACTATAAGAGAACAAAAAGAAAAAAAGAGAGCCCATACCTTAAAGACACTTGTAGTCTAGCAGACAAGAGAAATAATCAAATACATAAGTAAGATGTAATATGACATACATTCCTAGAAGAGTGTACATTTTATGGAACTCTGAACAGGTAACTCGAATTTCAGCCAGAAAAGGAGACCATGTTACCCTAGGAGTATCTTCAGTTGCATATGATAGAATTCTAATTCCAACTTAGCCAAATCTAGATGTATTTGCTTATAGAACTGAGCAACTGCTCTCTCATCTACTTGGGATGGACTACTTATATTGAGTACAAGAAACTGTGGCAAGATAGGGACAGTGCCACCTGTTTTAGTAGACCTGAGAGATAGTCAAGCTTCTCACTTCAGTCTCTTCTCTTGCCTCGTTAAGCAGCAATTTCAGAGCCCAGAAACAAGGGATGGAAAGACCAAGAACCAAGAGTCTTCTCAATGATTTGAGGCCCCAAAGGCTGTGTTGTTTGTGTACTGGTGTGGCTAGTTGAGTCAAGGAATTTATCATAGTTGAAAGTCACTTGGGATAGCAATTTTCAAATCTGGCTGCAGGTTAGAATAATTTCCATAACAACAACAACAACAACAACAACAACAAAGTCAATGAATTAAATAAAAATTTCTGATGATGGAGTGCCAGTATGGATATTTAAAAATATTTTTTGGATATGGAAAGGAAAAGAAATCTTGTGGTTGTTCTAGTCCCAGGTGGTGTAGAGACGGCTTGCTTACAGAGGAAAGGGTACAGGCACGAGTGTTTAAAGCACAGTAAGCAAAGCAAATGGCATTCTTGTGAGTATGCTGCTCCTCAATGTTTTTGGTCTAAGGCAGTGACCTCAGCTTAAGGGTTAGAGCAACCCTCAATGACAAGAGTCCAAGAGCTTGGGGTGATGGCAATTTACAAGACATCTTCAAGAAATAACACTTATATGATCTTATCTTTAGTTTTATCCCCAGTCTGATGTAGTCATGAGGAAAGAGCTATCACATTTGCACATTTTTTACTTACACTGTGAAAGAGTACATTCTTCAAAGGTAAAGTATCTAACTCACCTTTGGATTCCCATCACCTAGCTGACACAACACCAGGCACATACTGGACACTCAGTAAATGACAATTGGATGAATGAATTTAGTGATATCATAGCACTATCTCAAGTTTTCTATCCTGTAGGTAAAAAGATTTATTAGAAAACCTATAGGATTCTTTATTTGTGAAAATAGAAGACCTACCAAAAATGTACTTCTATAATATTTCTGTTTTCAGAAGTGACAACTCAGAAGCGAGTTATATTTCAAGATTTACTGGAAAATCTCTGGGAATGGAAACAATAAAATTCATATCCATGAATATTCATTAAAAAAATCAATGAACCTCCAGTTCAACAAATTTTTCTGCTACATTAAAATTTTTTTTAACATTTATTTATTTTTGAGGGACAGAGACACAGAGCATGAGCAGAGGAGGGCAGAGAGAAAGAGGGAGACACAGAATCCGAAGCAGGCTCCAGGCTCCGAGCTGTCAGCCCGGAGCCCGATGCGGGGCTCGAACTCAGAACTGCGAGATCATGACCTGAGCCAAAGTCGGCCACCCAAACTATTGAGCAACCCAGGTGCCCCCATTTTTAAATTTTCTCTATGATTTCACCCTACAAGAGAATAAACAGGAATTATACTTTTCCATATAGTTTATATATTCTGTTAAAAATATTCATGAAACATAATAACCTCTGAAATATCAGCCCATTAGGAAAAGTCAAGTTTAAAATGCCACATTTGCTGGACATTTGACATGTGTTGTTTTCTGTTGCTTAGTATTCATATTTAAAATTCATTTTGATAACAGGTCTAATACCAAATACATTTTTTTTTCTGCTGAGTATTCCACATTCTCTCTAGTAATAACGGTTCTGGATCCAGGCAAGGGCAATTGTTTTGAGGACACATAAGGCAAAAGCTTATAGTGCAGTTTACTTGTCCAAAGAGTTCTTGGCTCTGCAGTGCTGACAATAACAGAAATGTGTTTGGACATCCCAAACCCAGTCAGATATGACTAGGAAGACAATGAAAGGAACAGATGGATATCTTTACAAAGCAACAATTTCTGAGCCAAATTGGGGTCATGCCCATTTTGTTCAGGAGATGTGAGAAAGGGAACAGAAAAGGGTCAGGGAGAAGGACTTACAGATCTCTGTGTGAAAGATCCCTCTACAGAGTGTTAAAGATTCTGGAAACTAAAATGCATATTATTTCAGGTTTATTATGCAAAGAATACTGAAATTTGGAACTCTTGCCTTATGGATAATATACCACATTTAAAGCCAAGCAAACTAACCAGCTTTGGAGAGTCTATTTCAGCACATAAAATGTAAGTTCTTCAT
The DNA here is from genome assembly GCA_028646485.1 of Cryptoprocta ferox. Classification (NCBI taxonomy): domain Eukaryota; kingdom Metazoa; phylum Chordata; class Mammalia; order Carnivora; family Eupleridae; genus Cryptoprocta; species Cryptoprocta ferox. The sequence continues at coordinate 130,807,265 of CM053567.1, read as the reverse complement.
TATTAAGATATATTTTCCTCTCAAAGGAAACAAGAATAATGGAACAAGCATTACAAACCCTATGTCCTAAGACTTCTTTGGGGACATTTTAATGAGAATTCTATCATGGATCATTCAATCCCCCTCTTTTGTTGTTCATAATCAATGATACTTTCATATCAATGGAATTAAACTAGTATGCCAATATAATATAGGAGTGGTGAAAGACTCTCATGTGGACTGATTTTTTAAATTGTGGTAAAATATACATAACATAAATGTTATAATATTAACCATCTTAAGTATACAATTCAGTGGCATTAAATACATTTACATTTGTCACTCTTGTGCATCTCCAGAACTTTTTCATCATCCCAAAATGAAACTCTGTATCCATTAAACAATAACTGTTCATTACTCCCTTTCCCCAATCCCTAGTAATCACTATTCTACTGTCTCCAGGAATTTGACTATTCTAGGCACTTCATTAGTAAAATCCTACAATATTTGTACTTTTGCATCTAATTTATTTCGTTTAGCATAATATCTTCAGGGTTCATCCGTGCTGTAGTATGTTTCAGAATTTCATTCTTTTTATGGCTGAATAATATTCCACTATATGTACTTACCATATTTTGTTCACCCGTTTATCTGTCAGTGGATATTTGAACTATTTCTACCTTTTTACTATTGTGACTAATGTTGTAATGAACATTGATGTACACTTATCTGTTTGAGTGTCTGTTTTCAATTCTTTAGGGTTTTTAATTATTTTTTACCTAAAAGTGGCATTGCTGGATTATATGATAACTCTACGTTTAAGTTTTTGAGGAACCATCATACTGTATTCCACAGTAGATGCACCGTTTTGCATTCCTACCAGCAATGCACAAGAGTCCCAATTTCTTCGAATCCTTGCCAACACTTTTTCTTCCCTTCCCTTTCTCCCTTCTTCCTTCCTTCCTTCCATCCTTCCTTCCTTCCTTCCTTCCATCCTTCCTTCCTTCCTTCCTTCCTTCCTTCCTCCCTTCCATTTCTTTCTTTTGATAATAGCCATCCTAATGGCTATTGCACCCTAATGGGTGCAAAATGATATATTTTTGTAGTTTTGATTTTCATTTCCCTAATGACTAGTGATGTTGGTGTCTTTTCCTGTGCTTATTGGCCTTTGTATATCTTCTTTGAGAAATGTCGATTAAACCACTTTTTAATTGGGTTGTTTTTTGTTTGCTTTTCATTTCTGAGTAGCAGCATTTCTTTATGTATTCTGGATATTAATCCCTTATCAGATATATTATTTGCAGATATTTTCTTTCATTCTGTGCTTTGCCTTTTCATTCTCTTAATAGTGTCATTTGACACACAAAAGATTGGCCCAGTCAACCTATTTTTCTTCTGCTGCCTGTGCTTTTGATGTTATATCCAAGAAATTATTGTCAAACCCTATGTGAGAATTTTTTAATGTGTTTTTATAGTCCTGAAAAAAGTTGATTTACTTCTCTCTCAACTCTTTTTAGTTATACTTTTCTCATCCTCTTAATCACACAAATGATACATAGAACTACCAGCCAGGTTATCAAATAATGCCTTAGTTTATAAGCCATGCTTATAATATAGTAATTAAACCTGTACTTTTCTGTGACTGTTGTTTCTCTCTTTTAGTAACTCTTCTGAGATTCAATTTTAAAAGTATAGAAAGCAAAGAATTGCCCAACTCTTCTGTCTTTATAATAATGACAGTAATAATAGCAAGGAATTGATCTATGCACTTTACATATGTTAACTTACTTGCTCCTCAATTGATCCATTTATTTCTTACAACTATAATTATCATCTTCATTACTATCCTACTCCTCATCTTTATTTTAGAACCGAAGAAACTGAGGCACAGAGAGGTCACAGTGTAAATGGTAGAGCCCAGATCCAAAGCAAGCAGTGTATGCTCTTACTGTTACTCCATGCTATCTTCTTTTAATAATGAAATTAGCAATCAAAGAAGCACAGACATGATATTTTTATCATGTTACTCACTTCAACATAAACCTTTAATGGGGCTCTAGTCCTTATAGGAATATGTAAGACCTATGCTCTTAGATTGACATTCAAGATTCTTCAAAATCTGGCCCTAATTTTTATTACCCACTTCTTTCCAACATCATCTGCTTTGTTTAAGCTGATAAGCTTAAACTATAAAACTTGTCTCTGATGCTATTGCTCATAGCATTTCTGACAACTAAGTTTATTTTCATCTCTCCAACTTTATCAATTGATATCCGATCCATCTTAGAAATTTGGTTCACATCTTAGGAGTCTAGTTCTGCCTTTACAATATTTTTCTTCTAAATCCAGATACAAGTGTCCTTTACCTCCTTTTCATTCACTGAATATGCAATCCACTCATTTGAACGTGCATTCATTCATTCATTCACTAAATAATACTTTTCAAATATCGATTTATTTCAAGGTCATTTATGTATATGATGTATTTCTACTTCTATGTATATGATGTGTTAGTAGGTAGGCACCATGTGATTTCCACTTTTATATTTCCCATGGTGTCTCACATAGGAGGAATCTAATGAATATTATGGACTGATTCATTGATAAGCTGAATTATATACCCAAACTAAGGTGATTTTTATGAGAGATTATTACTGTGAAGATAAACCCTCTTTTCTCAGAAGCTTCTATCATGATCAATGAGAAACTAAAGACTGGAAAATGAAACTCATATATTAATTGACTATACTATAATAGGCATCAATCTAATTAGAAGAAGAAAAGATACAAGATAATAAAATCCTGATTTTGGAATAAATGGTGGGCATTGTGGGCATTATAGATACAAAAACAATTTTTTTAATAAAGAGATTTTATTAAACTGACTGATGCAGTTACAGTTATCTTTAGAATAATGGACCAGGGTTAAGTGTAAATAATTAATGAAAAGCAGCACAAAGAGCAAGTAATATTAAAAAACAGAAGTATCTTGAGTATTGAGTATTGAGAAGATTTTTCAACAATTATAATGCAATAACTGGTTTCTAAAACAAGGTAGTGATCAAACTTCTCAAAACTTTAAATCTTCCCAAGAATTTTATTTATTCACCCGAGATAATGAAGATAACATCTACTTTTAAAGATGAAAGAATGATAGTCATCCTGTGAAAGGGTTTTCGCCTTCCAACAACAAAGTCTTATTTTATGTCTCTAATTTTGGCTGCCTAGAAAATGTGACTTCTCTTTAATTTGACAGCTTCCAGGAAGAGGTAGCTGTATGGTGAGTCAAGAAAATCACACAACTTTCAGTCATGGGAGTCGAGTTCCAGTAAGAGATGATCAAGCTCTCAGGTATTTGATTAGAGGACCCTCCACCTGGGAGGTATAGTGGAAGCCAGGTCCGTGGGGTAACAGTGAGTAAAGAGAACCTGGAAGAATAGGTCAAAGGCTGACTGTACATGCTGGAGCTTAAATGCTATACCAATTAGCTTACCTGGGAAATGGTGAAATTAGACCAAGCTTTAAAGCTGTACGATAAAATGATCAGATTTCTGTTTTCAAAAATGTAGGGCTGTGTCTAGACTGTTGGCAGCGGAGGTCTCCAGGTGGTCCCTGCAGGCGCAGAGCCACTCGGCCACACCGGTTGAAGGCTTGGAGTTCCGGTCTGACTCAGGAACTGGCCCAGAGTTCAGTCCGCCCACACGCCCAGCAAAAAGGATGCCTCTCCTGCATTCTCAGGAAACGTTCATAAGAACGAGGAGGGCTTTGGGAGATTGAGGACCCCGAGATAGGCACCTCCTTTCCCCACTGGGCCCCTGCTTTTTCCCAGCTGCCTCGTGCAGCGGAGAGGCCTGCAAACTTCTGCGTGGAGAGAAGACCCCTGGGCTCGCTTGGGCGTGGTGGTGGGGGAGTACTTTCCAGCCAGAGCTGTGACGCTGGAAAAACAAAGCAAAACAAAACAATAAATCATGTAAAATCAGAGAGAGGCAGAGATGGAGAGGGAATGGAACGGGAAGGGAGGAAAAACTATGGTGGAAATGTAGAGGATAAATTTGAGACACCGGACAGGAAACGTTAGGTTACTGTTCTACCGTATCAAGCACCGTTATCTGGAGATAACCATGATGCCTGAACCAAAGAGAATGAAGGGGAATAAAGTGAGAAAAGACATTTTTAAAAATTTTTTACTTAATGATTTTACTTATTTTTGAGAGACAGTGCGAGCAGGGGAGGGGCAGAGAGAGAGGGAGACACAGAATCCGAAGCAGGCTCCAGGCTCTGAGCTGTCAACACAGAGCCCTACGCGAGGCTCGAACCCACGAACCGTGAGATCATAACCTGAGCCAAAGCCGGACGCTTAACGGACTGAGCCACCCAGGCCCCCCAAGACATTTTGTTTTAATTTGTTTTAATTTGTTTTCTAGTTAATATATTGAACTAATTTGAAAAATTACCATTGATATGCATATTTAAAGCTTATTTTTCTTTTTTCCCCATTTTTATATTTTGTCTCATATTTTCTAAACATTTTCTTTTTTTATTCAAATATAGTTGACACACAATGTTACATTAGTTTCAAATGTATAAAATAGTCATTCCACAAGTCTGTACATTATACAGTTTTCACTGCCAAGAGCTATAGAGAAGAGTTCCCTTAAGATTTCTATTGGGACTAAAACCAATTTTGAATGTTGAGGGGAAAATGCCATGTTACCACTAAATATCTAAATACTATTCTTAAAATTGAAATCCTCAAAGAAAACTTGGTGTATGGTATAGAATCAAATTCCTTTAGGTTCTAATCCCAGGGTTTCCAGGTATAAACTAGCCCTGAGACCTTGGCCCATCATCTCCTTTGGACCTTGGTTTCGAAGTATTTGAAATAAGGGGCCTAACACATAAGGTCTCTGATTTCTAGCTAAAATCCGTTTACCAATCAGTTTTAAATTTAAAGTTTAATTTTTCTAAGTCCTAGGTTATTTTCTTGAAGCAGGCTTTAATATCTGGAAAGTGAGAAGTAAATGCCTCCATTCTCCAATGGTTTCTATCAATTACAGGACAGAAATGAGGCATTCTATAGGCATGCTCTAGAAATTTTTCTGTGAAACATCTATACAATTTTTCTGGACATTCTTCTTATTTGTAAGCATAGCATGGTTCTCATTATATAAATTGGGGCTGGTAGGAGAAGGTAAAAGGGTAGTAAAGTCACACAAAGAGATGGGAGAGGAGCATACCTAGAAACAGGCCAAGTACTGACAGTGATGGAGCTGCAGCACAGAAGCTGTGAGGGAATGAATGAAAGACAGAGAAATGATCGTCCAAGTACTTATGGAGGCAAACATTTGGTACATAATTTGTTTTTGATACAATTGTAATGAATGTCATTCTTCTCTATGGAACAGCACGCCAGATCTTTAGCACATCACTGCTTGGTGCCCAGTGGGCAGCGAGTGCCCGATTGCCAATGCCACTTTTTAGCGCATGTTCATCTGCAGGATATTAAACAGATTGCCGTCCTTTTGATGTTTGTGAATATGAGTAGTAAATACCATATGATAGGACTCAATGGATTTGTTTCAGGAAAAAGAAAAAGACAAAGAGGAAGACACAGAATGGAAGGAAGAGGAGGAAGAAATATCTATCTCTCCTGGAAATGACGAGATCACCTGAGTAAGTCTGAAAGGATATCAGTGCGATGGAGGTGAGTAGCAAGATGTGCATCTAGAAAAGAATGGTGCATCTACTAGTGCACCTCTGAATTTCTGTCATGATTCATGACTAGGGAAATGGCTCCCCAAAGAATCCATAAACATTAATTTTCAGGAATAGAAAGTCCCTGGAGAATAAAGAATGGTTTTATTGTAGTTCAGAATCTTCCACAATGTGCCTAGTTTAACAAGCCATAAAAATTGTATGCGTGTATGAATGTGTGAGTGTGTATCAAATTATTTGTTGGCTAAGACACAACTCTGTAATAAAAAATTCACAAATTATCCCTTTTATTTTCATCTTATTAAAAGTCAAAGTTGTTTGAGGTGGACAAAGTCCAAGAAAAGCTCTATAAGTCCCATGAGGCTAAAGAAACATTAGATTATAAAAACTTAGATCTTAATCTTGCTCCTAATGTGTTTACTCTTTAAAGTTTTCACTTCTTTGTATTAGATGGTGTTGGACTAGATGGTCTCTCAAGGCCTTTTCAGCTCCAGGATCTTCTGACATTGTGAAATAGTCTTAAATTTTTCTTTGAAAACATTGCTTTAAAAAAATACTGAATTCTATGCAAGTAATCATATTCTCCACATGATTTGTCTCTTAAAATGTAAAACTATACTATTTTTGGATTGGGGAGGTGATTTTCTTGTTTTCTAGGTTTTTTTCCTTTCCTCAATGTTCTTAACTGTGAAACTGAGCTGATAGTAGATATCCATGGCCTATGTGAAATAGAGTTAAGGAGAAGTGTTTAGTTTATTCAGTGAAATACACTTGAAGCCAGACAAAGAATATCTTATAACCAGAGAGAGAGACACAGAGAGAGAGAGAGCACCTAATCACAGTTTCCTGCTCCAGGATGTCCTCCCATCCTCTGCTCTGATCGTTTGTCTGAATCCATACAAAGGTAGCAACAGGGAGGTACAGTTATGTACGTCGCCCACATCAGTTCAGAGAGCAAGCTAGACAAATCGGTTATCCTTACTTGCAATCCCTAGAACATTTTTGTCTTGGTTTTTGCCTAACTCATTTTTGAAGCTACTACTATAGACATATATACTAAGTGTCTGTGTATTATTTTTGGCTTTGTAAATGTTTTCCAAACTTGGATTTTCTATGACACTTTAAAAACATATTTTAATATCTGAATGTAAGAAAGATTCATGGGTTGTTTACAATAAACTGAAATTCATAGTTTAATAAAGGATTAACATGGGGCCCCTGAGTGGCTCAGTCTGTTAAGCATCCAACTTGATTTTGGATCAGGTCATGATCTTGCAGTTTGTGAGATTGAGAGACTCTGTGCTGACAGTGCTGAGCCTGCTTGGGCTTCTCTCTCTCTCCCCCTCTCTCCCTCTCCGCCCCTCCCCCACACTTGCTCTTTCTCTTTCTCTCTGAAAATAAATAAATAAATTAATTAACTTAAAAAATAAAGAATTAACACGGTCTTTATCATTCTGTACTTTTTTCACACAGAGGTCAAGGTCTCCTTTTTTTTTTCTTTTTGTAAAATAAATCAGTTTTTTGAGGGCTGATATGATAATGAACTGTAATGTATGCTAAACACATAGAATACAAGGATCACATGCAATTTTTCCAAGGCTCAAATAAATTGGGCTGTAAAGGTTGTTGATGGAAACTCTGGGGGAATATTTAAACATTAAGTTTATTAAATTTATTCTTTGTTTTGACTGAAACAATCAGAATAGATAGAAAGCTGTCATTTTAGTGGGAGGTTAAAGTAGGTGACTGCCTGAGATTATATTGTATTTACTCCAGACTTTGCTGGAAGATTACACTAGGGGATCTTATTAGTTCATATGATTTTTTAAAAAAGGGCACAGAAACAAATTTTCCATATCTAACAGTCATAGAGTTGGTTCATAATGTCCCACCTAAATGGGGATTGTTTAATGTAGCATTTATACTTAGGCATTGAGAACAAGGGCTTACCCATAAGAGAAACAATAGCTTTCCTGTAAGATTATGAATATTACTATCAAACTGATAATACAAGCACTAGAAATTAGGCACAAACAGATAATAATTTAGAATTCTCTATGGGGCCAGGATGGAAAGTGGCTTATCCTTCTAGGTCTTATGTATATGGCTGCCACTCCAGTAGCCAAGCTAGAAATGATTTAGTGGGTCAGTGCTGCTTTACATGGATACAACCTAGGGTGTCTTTAATTAGATTTAATAGTACAGCTTGTTTCTCTTTGGATACCTTTAACATTCCTTTCCCTTCATGGCCTTTGTTTCTTTTTCTTTTCCTCCTTACTTACCCTGCACCGCTCTGCAGGGCGGTCCTTAATTTACAAACTGTTAATCTTTAGAAACCAGTATTAGAATTAGATTCTTTCCATTCTCTTGGTTAGTGTTTGAGCTCATGCTCTCTCACTCACACATATGCCTGACATTAAATGATGACTTGCTGTTTCATAACATGCATGCAATGAGAACTGATCATCATAATTTAACTATGTAGTTCTGCTTAGTGGCAATATCGAGAAATTATTAATTAGCTAATTTTATAATAGAATATACAGAAGCTCCCTTATAGCCTTGAGGCAAAGTACTGTAATTTACCAATATCATATACATTAAATTATGAAAATGAGACTTATAAAGGGAAAGATATAAAAAAAGGAAAGCTGATAATCACAGGATTGTAACATTGAAGAAGTGAGAATGAGATGTTGAATTTGAGGGTTTTAGCCTGATTTTCTTATGATATCTTTGTTTGTGACTCTTCATAAGGTCATTTGCAATGGGTCCCAGACTGAGAATTATGGCCAGATAAATGAAATGGGAAATTAATTTGTTTTAAATGACACTAGACATTATCATGTACTTCTCCAGACTAATCACACAAATGACTTCAAATAAAGCTCATAGACCTTCTAGAGTTAGAAACTGGCACACTTCATGCTAACAGACTGCAGAATCAGTGAGGCTACATCAGTATGCACAACAGAGAAGAGCAAAGATTAACTTACTTGAACAAACTTTGGTTCTATTCCTTCAGAGTTTGAAGATATATTTTTCCCTCTTTTATAAATGTCTTGAGTTATAATTGACATGTAAAAATTGCACGTAAAGTGTTCAATTTGATTAATTTTCACATTTATATTCACCCTTGAAACTATCACCATAATTAATATAATGAACATATTCATCTTCCTCCCAAATTTGATTTGTGCCCCTTTGTAATCATGCTTCCTACCCCTTCCTGCCAACTCCTCATCTTCCCATTTCCCAGGCAGCCATTGACCTGCTTTCTGTCATTATACAACGGTTTGCATTTTCTAGAATTGTGCATAAATGGAATCAAACATGTGAATATACTATTTTGTCTGGCTCTTTTCACTCAAATAATAGTTTTGAAATTCATCTATTTTGTACTGTGTATGAAGAGATGCTGGTAGTCTTCCACTGTGTAGACATACCATGGTTTGTTAACCCATTCACCTGTTGGTGGATACTTGAGTTATGTCTAGTTTTTGGCTGTAACAAGTGATATGAACAAATCTTTGTATGAACATATGTTTTCATTTCTCTTGGGTAAATACCTAGGATAATATGATAGATGAATATTTAATTTAAAAAAAACTATTAAACTATTTTCTAAAATATTTGCACCATTTTGCATCTCTAGCAGACTCAAATAAGAAATTCAGTTCTATACCTTTACTAATATTTGCTATAGTTTTATCTTTTCAATTTTAGGCATTCTAATCAGTGTGGAGTTATATCTCATGTGATTCTTCTTTCTGGTTGATATGCTGAAGGACACTGAGTTTTCTAATTGCACTGATTCATTATTTTAGCTTTACATTCCCCTACTTTGTCGTGATGTCTTATTTCTTTTATATATTGTTGGAATAATTGTGCTAAATTTTTGCTTAGAATTTTTTGCGTCTATATTTACAAAGGGTATTGATCTGCCATTGTTTTTTCTTGTAATGTCTTTGTCTGGTGTTGGAATCAGAGTAATGTTGTAATCCTGTCCTCATAAAGACTTTGGAAAAGTCCCTTCCTTTTTAGGTATGCTGGAAGAGTTTATTAGAATGAGTATTATTTCTCCATTGTTGAAGCCGTTTGGGCTTGGAGTGTTCTTTGGGGGAGGGGGAGGGAGTAAACTAGAAATTCAGTTCATTTGATTATAGGACCATTCAAGTTTTCTATTTTTTCTTGAGGTTTGATAGTTTGTGTTTTCCAAAATATTTGCTTACTTCATCTCTGTTGTCAAATTTATTGGCATACAGTTTTCATAATACTCCTTTATCATTTTAATATCTTTATGATCTACGGTGATATCACTCTCATTTCTGTTATTGGTAATTTTTGTCGTCTTTCTCTTTTTGTGTTCAATCTGGCTAAAAGTTTGTTATTTTGTTATACTCTAAAAGAATCAACTTTTGGTTATATTGAGTTTTGCTATTTTCTATACCATTGATTATTACTCTCAACTTTTTTTTCTTCTACCTACTTTGCATTTAATTTATATATTATTATCTTCAGAAATATCCTATTTCTAAATATTATATTTTATTTATTTTATTTTATTATATTGTTTCTTTAGAACCTGAGATCATTGATTTTAAACCTTTTCTGTCTTCTAACAAAGGTTTTTAGTTCTCCCTAAGTACTGCTCTAGTAATAACTCATGGAATTTGATATGTTGTAATTTTATTTTCATTGTGTTACGAATATTTTCTGTTTTCTCTCTTTATCTCAGGGATTATTTAAAAGTTTATTATTTAGTTTCCAAATATTTGGAAATTTTCTAGAACTCTATTTTTATTGATTTATGATTCCAATGTGCTCAGACAGCATCTTTATATAAAATTCTTTCAAGTTCATGAAGTCTTGGTTAATGTCCTCAGTGAAGTCTATCTTGGTAAATGTTTCATACAAACTTGAAAAGAGAATATATATTCTACTATTGGGTAGTATTTTGTATTAATGTTAATTCAGTTGTTTGATAGTATTGTTCAAATCTTCTATATCTTATTAAAATGTCTACTTGTTCTATCAAATGTTGAGGAGATGATGTTATGCTTGTAGATTTGCTTTTTCTTTCAGTTCTATCAGATTTTGCTTCATATATTTTGAAGCTCTATTATTAGGTGCATAAATATTTAGGATTGTCATGTATACTAGATGAATTGACCCCTTTATCATTGCAAATGACCTTGTTTTTCATTGGTAACATTATTTGCTCTGAAATTTACTTTTTGATTTTAATATAGCCACTTTGACTTTCTTTTTATTATTATTAGCATGATATTTTTGTATCCTTTTTATTTTTAACTATTTTTTCCTTATATCTAAAATGTGTTTCTTGGAGGCAGTATGTGAGTCTTTTTTTAAATCTAATATGATAATCTTTCTTTTTAATTGAGACTATTTATATTAATATGCTTATTGATCTAGTTACATTTAAATATATTTTCCTGCTATTGTTTTCTATTTTTATGTCTATTTTTTCCTTTTTCATCCCCTTTCTACCTTCTTTTGGATCTACTGAATACTTTTATAGTTTTAGCTTATCCTTAATTTGCTTATTACTTATAACTTTTTGTTTCATTATTTTAAGATATAGAGTATGCATCTTTAATTATCAGTATGACTTCAAATAAAGTTATATCACTTTCCACATAGTATGTGAACATTATAATATTACACTTCCATTTTCCACTTTCAATTTCTTTGCTATTTCTTTACATATGCTTAAAATCTGTACTATAATATTATTTTATTTGAACAGTCAATTACTTTCTTCTACTTGAAAATAACATTTATTGTAGTATTCCACAGTATTTGCCCCCAACATATATCTAGTTAAGGTAATTAAATAAAAAGGTAAGGTATAAGAAATATAGTTGAAATCATAAGATACCTCTTAGTGTGTCAAAATAAAATATGCACTTGTTTTAAATACTTTCTCTTAAAGAAAGAGTTTTTCCTGGTAATAATATGCATACTCACTGCCCAAAATGATACACAAATGTTTATCTTAAAATATTTATGTATGTAATGGAACACCTAAGACTACTACCCTTCTTATAAGCTTACTTTATCAAATGGGTTATTTTATATGAAGTATATGAGAATATATGTTATACATAGTAGATAAATAAAATGGAGAGATGTTTTTTAAATGGAAAAGTCCTTTTACTTATAAGATCTACACAGAAAATCATGTAATTAGTGGGATAATGTAAAATGTCTGAAGAATTTTAATTTGGCAAATATTTTCCAAGACAACATCTAAGCTATGAGAACACTAAATGTCTATTGTAAGAACCTATGTTCCCATTAAACATTCAGAAAGATATTATGGTCTCCCTAATATCTACAAAAGAAGACTTTGGGGGTCTGCTAAAAAAAAAAAAAATAACAACAACAGTAAGTCCCTCAGTTTTAGCAAGCTAGTTACACCTCTTAATCATGTGTGTGTAGCACAGAGAACCAAATCTTTGTCCATAAGTGTTAGAAAATATTTGACAAAATATTCCACAGATAGAATCTGAATATCCTATATCTCAGAGGGCATGGAGCAGGATTTTATGTCAATAGAGGGGGTTAATCCTTAGAGTAGTCGGCCCAACCTTAATGGTTGATGTTAAAGAACACACCACATTTTCTAGTGCAATTTATTCATTTCAAGCCACAGGTCTACTGTTACAGTTCTCCATAAGTTATGTAGCAACTGGTTTATAAATAAAATCAGAGTCTATGATAGTTTCATCATATAAGAGACAGAATTGCTGGATTCTTTCATTATATAAAAAGCTCACATCTGGGGCATCCATGCTTGGTATTATTATGGTATACCTGAGATGTATCTTGCTCCAATTAGCATTATCATGCTACTCACTATAAAAAAAAAAACCTACGGGCAAACTAGAGAAGACAGTAGGATCACTACTTTCAGGATTCTGAGTTGTAACCCAACCCATTGACTTCATCACAGCTTTCCTCCATGTAGAATAACGAATTTCACTTTCTGTGGCCTTTGATCTGTGGTTCAAACCGTTCCATAATGACAACTGACAAATCCTCGGGTTTAAGACCAAACGCCCACCCCTTCTGCAGCTCCTGCTTCCATGGCAGCTCCCAGTGCAGTTGTTTTGGGCATAAAGGGCTTTATTACTGGAATATGTAGAATGTCTGCTTGTAGTTGCATAAGAGCTTTATCGTTGGTCATTCTTCCATCTACCTGCAAATGACTGAGGGGAATTCTACAGTCATGGTTCATGGCATCCAAAATCTCTTGGGTTTGGAAACAAACAGATTCTAATGCAGCAAAGGCAATATGATTTTTATTGGTAAACTGAGTGAGGCCACAGATTATTCCTCTTGCAGTGGGCTCCCAGTAAGGTGCACATAACCCTGAAAAAGCTGGGACAAAGTAGCAACCATAGGAAGTACCTACATCTCTAGCATGTACTTCAATTTCTTTTGAGATGTTTATAATTCCAATATTGTCTCTTGACCAGTGAATAACAGCACCGGCTATAGCAACAGAACCTTCCAGTGCATAACATGCTGGCTTGTCTCTGCCTAGTTCATAAACCCTGTGGTCAGAAGGCCATGTTCAGAAAACACACACTTATGACCTGTATTACACAGTAAGAAACAGCCTATTCCATATGTGTTTTTGGCTTGTCCTTCTTGGAAGCACATTTGTCCTACCAATGCAGCAGATTGGTCCCCCAAGCACCCAGATATTGGCACCCCTTCTAAGGCCAGCTTTCATTAGGCCATAGATCTTAGAAGAACTCTATACATTTGGAAGAATGTCCATTGGAATTTCAAAAAAATTCACAAAGCTCTTTATCCCATTCCAAAGAATGGATGCTGAAAAGTATTGTCCTACTTGCATTTGTTATGTCTGTACGACTGACACCTCCCTTTACTCCTCCTGTCAAACTCCAGATAACCCATGAATCAGTGGAACCAAAAAGAGCTCTGCCTTCTTCAACAGCCTTTTGAAGTATTCTCATATTGTCAAGAATCCAACGAAGTTTTACTTCACTGAAGTAAGTGCTAAGTGGAAGGCCTGTCTTGGACTTTACAAAGTTACTATTTCCTGGAATTTTTTTTATTAAGATTTTCAACCATAGTCTGCGTTCTTAGATCAAGCCACACTACAGCATTGTAGAGTGGATCTCCAATTAACTTGTCCCAGATTACTGTCATTTCCCTCTGCTGACACCAATAGCTTTTATGTTGGATGTATCAATGTTCAGTTTATCAAGTTTCTTACATGTTCTCTCTATACACTTATAGACAGACTGAAGGATTTCCTTAGGGTCTTGTTCCACCGATCCTTCTTTTGGGAACTCCTGTGTTAATTCCACTTGATGGTAACCAAGTATATCTGCTGTTTTTGAATTGAAAACCAGAAAGCGAATGAAATTAGTTCCCTGGACCACTGCCCCCACCGAAGGCCCCTCAGCTGCTTTCTTCAGGGCTGCCATGAAATCAGTCGGTCAGCTCTGGGGCTCTAGTGCCGTTTCCTGAGTGATGAAGGTGTTCTAGGGGAGTGTCAGGAAAGTTTGCGCAGTGACTGTCCTTGCTCAACCGGAAGCTGTGGAGGCAACACTTGACCTTTAACTGGCTTGCATTGCTCACCCCACCCCTCTGGCCTAGACCCCGCCCTCAGCCACTCAATTACCTTTTAAGGAGATTTAAGCTACAAAAGGGTCATGTATTTACCTACATAATTACTGTTTCCAGTGCTTTTCATTTGATTCTGTGGAATCATATTTGTGTTATCATTTTCTTTCTGCCTGTACGGTTTCCCTCAACATTTCTTCTAGTGTGGGTCTGCTGGAAATAAATTCTTCCAACTTTACAATGTCTGAGAAGTATTTCATCTTAATATTTAAAGGGTCTTTTTTGCATGTAGAATTCCATTTAAAAATTTTTTTTTTAATTTTAGGACCTTGAAACTGTTGCTCCACCACCTTCTCTCTTGTGTTGTTTCAGGTGTGAATTTTGCTATCATCTTTATTTTTAACATGTCTGTTTATCTTTCACTGCCTTTGGTTTTTCTTTTTATCAGTAGTTTTGGTCAGTTTTATAATGATGTTATTTGGTGTAGCTTTCTTCTTATTTCTTGTGCCTGGGGTACACTGGGGCTATGTGGATATGTGGGTTTATAGATCTTATAAAAATTTGGAAAACCTTGGGCTATTATTGCTACAAATATGTTTTATTTTCTCTCTCTTCTCTTCTTTAGGGACTCTAATTACACCTATGAGAGATGTCCCACAACTCATTATTGTTATCTTTTCTATGGTTCATTTTAGATAGTTTCTAGTGCTAAGTCTTCAAGTTTGCTAATCTTTTCTTCTCCAATATCTAATGTGCTGTTAATTAATCCTCTGTATTTTTCACCTCATACATTGTAATTCTCATTCCCAGAAGTTCAATTGGAGTTTTAAAATATTTAAGTTTTTGAATATATGGAATAGTTGGGATAACTTTTAATTATATTTTCTGCTAAATCTAACATCAATGCCAGTTCTTGTTCAATTTTGACTAATTTATCTTCTTATTATGACTGGTATTTCCCTGCTTATTTACATGCCTGGTAATTTTATATTAGGTGCTAAACATTATGAATTTTACCTGGTTGAGTTGCTGGATATTTTTGTGTTCCTATAAACCTTGAGCTTTGTTTTGGGATGCAGCTAAATTAGTTAGAAACAATTTAATTCTTTGGTGTCTTTTCTTTCAGATTTGTTGCTGGAACAAGGACAGTGCTCAGTCTGGGTTAATTATTCTCCTTTACTGTGATGAGATCCCTCAGTATAGGCTACTCAAGGCCCATGAAAAATGAAGTTTTAATGGCTGGTGGGAATAGTTCCTGTTCCAAATCCTGAGTAAACACTGTTTATCTTTACTGGACACTGGTTTTGTTTGTTTGTTTGTTTGTGTTTTTTAATGTTTATTTTTGAGAGAGAGAGAGAGAGAGAGAGAGAGAGAGAGAGAGAGAAAGTCTACGCATGCATGAGGGAGGGGCAGAGAGAGCAGGATACAGAGGATCCAAGGCAGGCTCTGTGCTGAGAGGAGACAGCCCCCATGCAGGGCTTGCACTCAGGAACTGCGAGATTATGACCTCAGCCTAAATCAGACACTTAACTGACTGAGTCACCCAGGTGTCCCTACTGGACACTGTTAATCTTTAATCTTTTCATGTGCATCTTTCCCCAGACTCAACTAGTTTCCTCATACACATGATTGATCAATACCAAACTGAATTGTCGGGCGGCACCCTCTGAAGATCTCCAGAGTTCTCTTCCTGTACAACTCTTTTATTTTCAATACCATGTCTTGTAGTCTGTAGATGCCTTCATCTGTCTGGATGCTCAGCTCTGTCTCCTCACTACAGGACTTTTACTGGGCTCCACACCTGGGTTTAACCTTCCAGTGCTTTGGCCTCAGAACTCTCTCAAGGAAATAAGCAGAGGGAGTCATAGTACCCATGCCATTTGCTTCTTGCCACTTACGGATCACTGCCCTTCATTGCCTGAAATCCAGCATCTTGTGAACTGGTGTTAAATATTTTTGAATTCTGTGAACAATTTCATATATTTTGTCCTTTTAAAAAATTGTTTCACATGTAAATGTGGATATAGTTACTCTGTTATTCCATCTTAGTTAGCCACAATAGAAGTCCACTAGATAGAAGTTTAAATTTTCAGATTGATTGGAAAACTGGTGAATAAATATTCATTTACTCACTAACTTAAATTCATTAAATATCCACTCAATAAATGGCAATTTTCTGTATTAGGCCATAGATTATGCTTTTGAGTTATCTCAAGGACGAAGCTCATTTACCTCTAATGAAACCAACAGAACAAGGTAGAAAATAACATAAAAATGATCAATAATATTGTTGTTTTACTATTTTAACTGGATCACAGTTACCATTTAAGTAAACCCCTCAAGAAGTTTTTTGAAGTCAGAAAAGCAAAATTAGCTACCAGACATAATTTGAATAGTAGGTGATTGAAATGATCAGAAGAAGGTACAGATTTTCCTGATCATATCTTTGTTTTGATTTTAAAATTCTACCAGAGATTTTTCTAAGCAAAAATTTAGAGGCACCACTTACCGGTATGCCAGTTTACCATACTATGTTTGAATTTGCTTGAAAAAGATTGTTTTTAATTTTTTAATGTTTTTTTCTTCCCAAGTGCTTGACAGTAGTAAACATTATATGTATAGATTAATCTACACAATAGAAAGATTTGACCCAAGGTTTTTACTCTACATCCCCTATCCCTTGCCACACCAATATATATAGACAAACATTCCCAATCCCCATAGTTTTTAAGTCTATGAATACTTTAAGCATTTTGTCTTTAATACAAGTAACTTATTTAGAAAGGCATCGGTTTCTGCTTATAAAAACAACTACATATTAGTTTCTATGTTAGTTTCAGTTTATTGGCTACTAAATTATAGCCACTAAATAATCAAATAATAAGTGTCTCAATTTAATATAGAATGAAAAGTCGACCAGATTGATTTAACTTTCTTAGAGTAATTGCAAACTACTGATGGACTGAACCAAAGCTGACTCACAATGCTTTATTTTTTTAACTAAGAAGCTTAAACTGACTCCACTATTTTTTCATTTCAAAAAAAAAATTAAAAACACAAAGCCTTTTGATAGTGAGTCTATAATACTTCTCCTGTTCTCAAATAAGCACCTCTGAAATAATCAGTGGCACCATGTTATTTGTGAAGCCATTCAACTTTACAAGGTAATTGTTATTTCATTTTATTATATTCCATCCAAATTCAGATGCTTTAATGGTGGACATACTATTCAGAATAGTCCCACCAAAATCAGGCAATTCTTTTAAATGTTTTTAAATATAGGATTGTTAAAATTAGGGCTCTTAAACTAATTGACTTTCTATTATTATTTGTTTATCTTTCAAGCTACTCTTCTAGAATGCAGTTACTACCTCATATAAAATCTTTTAACGGATGACCAAACTGTAAAGTTTAAAATATATTTGTTCATTCAGTAATTTGACTGTTTTGAGAGGTTGCTGTAGGTGAGTTCTATTTTAGGCAATAATATAGCAATGCATAAAATGTTCTTCCTGCTGTTATTACATCTAACCTAAGAACAGTCTGAACTAAATCTGCTTATCTTTATTGACATATCTTCCTTTATATATCATGTTTTAGAAACCCATTCATTTAACTGTTATTTTTCCCCTGTCAAGCCCACTAAATTATAAGTTCAATGAGGCCAAATTTCTTGGTTGTTTTATTCAATCTTGCATCTTCAGTACTTAGAATAGCGCTTGAGCTGAAGCAGAAACTCAAAAAATATTTGTTGAATGAGATAATGAATGCCACTGTATGTGCCCCTTTATTATCATAAAGTCAAGATCATTTTAATTTTGATTGCTGGATGGGCTATTGGTTATTCATTTTACAATCTAATATAATGAGATTGATGAATAGATAGAGGGATGGATAAATGAAAAAGTGTATGATAGTGTAATACAGTAAAACACTAATTTAGAATCTATGTGGTAGATGCGATGATGTCAGTGATAAAGTTCTTTCAACTTTTTTGTATGTTTGCAAATTTTTATAACAAAATATTGGGTAAAGGTAATGCAAATACAAAGCTGGTCAAGCTGCAAAGCATAGTTAATAGATATCTATTTCATACAGGTTCTTTTGTTTGTTTGGAGAAAGAGTTTAAAGGAATAAAACAGTCACTGCCAAATGTATGTTAATTTGAGAGATTCTGTAATCGAAAAATCTAAAGTTGTTCATCTCAATAGAACAATTAATTGTGAATCATTTTTATTAAGATATTTGCAGTTTTATTGTAGGAATTTTCTTCTGTTCTTTATAAACTCTGTAAATCCTAGGAAGCCAGCTGCGTCATTAACTCCTTGGCTTTAAACGATACGAGGCATTCAAGTATACAGCTACTCTTTTCAACCTGTAAAGAGTGGGAATTAGTTTTGAAAGTTTCAGTTTCACCAAATTTGGACTTACCTTGGTCTTGAATTTTGAGAGTGTGTGCTCTGATGGTAAGGGTGTTGAATTATATAGTTTGTGGCTAGGAAATTTAACTTTTTTTTTAGATTGTGTCATAACCAATGGATCATCACAGTTGGTAATCTTCAAAACACTGACGCATTTTTCTACATGCTGTTCCCAAATGTGCTGGACCAGCTGTTTAGAGCCATGCCATCCAATCGCCTGGAAGACCTCTTCTTGGACCACAAATCACCTAACGTAGTATCCCTCTTTGTTCTAATAAAGAATGGAAAAATTAAAGCAAGCTACCGTGGTTTATTACTCATGTTTTCTCTGTTAAGCATGGGCTGTGGGAATCACTGCATCCACATTAGGAGGCCTTGGCATTCTAGGTAAGCACTCATAACAGACAAGCAAATGAGTTTAATATTCACTGCTATGAAAGTGATTTTATGAATGTTTGATTCTTGAAATTTTTTAGTGTGTGTGTGTGTGTGTGTGTGTGTGTTCTTTGTCATTTTCCCAGTGAAAATTGCCCTGACACTGTTCTCAATGTTAATGTATTCCTGCTTACATTTGACTTTGGAATATGTTACGGCTAATTATCATTACACAGGATGAAAGATCAGAGCCCTGAGTGAGGTGCTTGGGTTTGGGAACAAAGGGAGGCCAATTCAGCATCTTGGCTGTAGGCCCAACAATTGTAATCAAACATCTTGAAACTGGTGGGGTCTTTGCATCCATTTTTTTTTCTTTTCTCCCTCACTTTTTAAAAGGGGGTAGGGGAATGGGGTTAAGGGTTTGAAGGGGCTGAAGTTTCCCCTTGAACATGATGTCAATATGTTGGCATGTCTCCTTTTATTAAGATGCCATCCAACTGATAACAAGTCCTGCTGTGTTTTACCAACATAAAAAATTAGACTGGAGACCGAGGAGCGGCAGGTGGCTTTTGGCACCAAGAAATAATCACACTTGATGTGGAAAGTAAAGTAAAAGGAGCCATCTGTTCACTGCAGGAGGACGTGAAAAATCACATTAACATATTGTCACTAACATCATGAAATACACAGTTAATAATAAATTTAGTTATCATGGCAAGTCGCGTAGGATACTTACTCTGAAAATGCAGAATGTGAAAGATGCTCTTTCTTGCCCACCCCCATCTTTTTTTTTTTTTTTTAGAAAAAAAGATACAGACATTAAATCTTTCTTGGTGTGTATGTGTGTGTGTGTGTGTGTGGGAGAGAGAGAGAGAGAGAGAGAGAGACAGAGAGAGAGATGGGGATGGGTGGGGTGGAAAGTGTTTCATTTTAAACCTGGCTGTGGTTCATTGTTGCTGACTAAGTGAGCAAAAGAGCCTCTTGTAAAGATAGGATGAATGACTTTTTTGATTCCATCCAGCTATCATCCACCATGTTACTCTACTCTATGAAAGGCATGAGGGTGGCAGAGCACAGCCACAGAGAAGAGTCACAGTGTGGTCTTTTCTTGAATGTCTAATGGGCATCTGAGTCTGCCTTTAGTTAGTGAAGCGTTCCTGCCACACATTTTCCTGGTGGATTTTGTGTGAGATGTTCTCTTCAAGAGAACAAATGTGTGAAAGCAATATGATAAGAATGTGTGCAAGAATCTCTTGCACTGTGTGTGTGTGTGTGCATGTATTATTTATATACATCAAAGAAAAAGAAGCTACAGAGGCTGGAGGTCAAACTGAACTTGGAAAAGTGGGAGTTACTGTTGCTACGTTATTATTAGAGGCATGTTTACACTCCTCTTACTGTAACGGTGTGGTATCTATCTAGTTTCTTATAGTCATTGCTGACTATCACTGTAAATTTGTGTCTTGAACACATTATTACTATTGTTAATATCAAAGTCTCAGTCTCATATTTATAAAATTGGAGTTGTCATATAATAGAATCCTTGTTTATTTATTTAGTTTGTTTCAAGTTTTTATTTAAATTATAGCTAGTTAACATAGAGTGTAATATTAGTTTCAGGAGTAGAATTTAGTGATTCATCACTCACATATAACATGCAATGCTCATTACAGGTGCCCTCCTTAATAACACCCCCCCCAGACAGCCCATCTCCCGCCCACCTCCCCTCTAGCAACTGTGTTTGTTTTCTATAGTTAAGAGTCTATTTTATGGTTTGCCTCTCTCTCTCTTTTTTTCCCTTTCCCCTACATTCATATATTTTGTTTCTTAAATTCCACATATGAGTGAAATCATATGATTTTTGTCTTTCTCTGACTGACATTTCTCTTAGCATAATACACTCTAGTTCCATCCATATTGTTGAAAATGGCAATATTTCATTCTTTTTAATGTCTGAATAACATTCCATTTTATGTATACACTACATCTCCCTTATCCACTCATCAGCCGACGAAAATTCCCTGATTTGGCTATTGTTGGTAATGCCGCTACAATCAGGGTGCATGTGCCCCTTTGAATCAGTATTTTTTAAATTTTTTTTTACGTTTTATTTATTTTTTGAGAGAAAGAGAGACAGCGTAAGCAGGGGAGGGTCAGAGAGAGAGGGAGACACAGAATCTGAAGACAGGCTCCAGGCACTGAGCTGTCAGCACAGAGCCCGACGTGGGGCTCGAACTCACGAACCATGAGATCATGACCTGAGCTGAAGTCGGACACTTAACCGACTGAGCCACCCAGGTTCCCCTGAATCAGTATTTTGTGTCCTTTGGGTAAATACCTAGTAGTGCAATACTGGGTAGTTCTGTTTTTAACTTTTTGAGGACCCTCCCTACTGTTTTCCTGAGTGGCTGCACCAGTTTTCATTCCCACCAAGAGTGTAAGAGGGTTCCCCATTCTCCATATCCCTATAAACATCTATTGTTTCATGTGTTGTTAAATTTAGCTATTCTGACAGGTGTGAGGTGATATCTCATTGTAGTTTTGATTTGCATTTCCCTGATGATAAGTGATGTTGAGCATCTTTTCATGTGTCTATTAGCCATCTGTATGTCTACTTTGGATACATGTCTATTCATGTTTTCTGTCCATTTCTTATCTGGATTATTTGTTCTTTGGGTGTTGAGTTTGATAAGTTCTTTATAGATTTTGGATACTAACCCTTTATCAGATATGTCATTTGCAAATGTCTTCTCCCATTCCAAAGGTTGCCTTTTAGTCTTGATGATCCTTTCCTTTACTGAATAACCCAGCCAGTAGTTATTTCCTGTTTGTGGTTGTTGGTCTATGTCCAGTCATTATTGCATTTGCTAGAGAGGAGCAGGAGATGGATAACTTAAAAAAAATCTATATGCAATAATGTAATAACATTAGAATAAGAATCAGGATTTTAGTTCCAGCTCTGATTCTCATTAGCTTTATAATCTTTTACAAGTCAAATTACCTTTCAGCCCCTTTTTTGTCAAGGGTGAAATTTAGGTAACCTCTAAAGAAACTTCCCCCTTCTAAAATCTAAAGTTTTTTTTTAAAATGTTGTCCAATGACTCTTGGTGTTTAGGGCTGACAACTTTCATTCAGGCAATGACTAGACAGGTTGTGATGACATTTGGAGAGAGATTTATTTTGTTGGGAGTAAGGGAGTGGTGGACTTTTCTTCTGTTATATAATGACATTCTATCACTAAAAATGACTGTTACCATTTATTGCTGACATAGCTGTGGACTCTGCCACCTCACTTCAGTCTATTGTGTCTCATGAACAGAAATGTACATTTTTTTCTTTAGAAATGTTTCTAAAAATGATACAATTAATATTCTGGATACAGAATCTACTGTCCACTGATGAAAAGCCACAGGACTGTTAATGTTCTCCAGTAGTCTTGGATCATATGCTGTTTCACCTTCCTGGATCTCTTTCCTTCTCTCCTATCCCATCTCTTTTCCAAGTTAATTTCAGCTTATTTTCCTTCTTCCAGGAAACTTTTCCTGATCCCTCAACCTTAGTTAAATCTCTTTGCTGTACTCTCCCATTGTACTTTGTATTTCCCCTTTTCTAACATTCATTGCACTTGAATTAATTATTCAGTATATGGCATCTATGATGGACTCTAAACCTCATGAAGACAGCCCCCTGTCTCTCTGTCATGGTCACCATTAATGCCAGGCATACAAAGCCATTGAATAAATACCATTTTATTGCTTCATACCAACTGTCAGGTTTGATCAGGTTTCAGGGAAAATAGAATGTGTCTTTGGTATTAGCATCATCCTACCATCTCAGGTGACATCTGGAGACATCTGGAAAGTCTCAGGTGAATTTTGGGAACTGTTCCACAGGTTATCATTCCTATTGGAGGCACAGATAGAACCAAACACTATTTTAGGATTGGAATATTTAAGGGAAATGTAGCATGTATATCAAAACAGTTTATGGCTCTTCCAAGGTTCTTGGTTTCATTTTTATAATAGCCTGAAAATATATTATCAAAAGATGAACAATGTACTCAATAAATCCTTAGCTGGTCCTGGCACTCATCCAATAGTCTGAATCTATTAAAGCATTTAAGTCATACCTGGAGAAAGTATTCGTCAGTAGACCAGAGTTCATCATTTTATCAAATTTTATTCAGCTTGGGAGAAACATATAAGTTTAATTCTGCAGAGATAAAAACTGGCAGAGAAATATGTTTTCTAAAATCAAGTAGGAACTATATATCTCTTTGTGTGTTACTTTGTTATCATGTTTAGAATGAAATGAATTGGCCCAGTGATTAAGTATGATTTGAAATGATAAAATGAGTTATCGGACTCCTCCCAAAAGTTATTGTCAGAACAGTTTTATACAGTATTATACATAGTACACTGAAATATACATGCTTAACTCATTGAATATTTAGTATTTTAATACATATTTACTCAAAAATTTTTATTAATAATAAATAATCCCAATACTAGGAGACATACTTATTGCCCTATTGTATAAACTGAAAATCTAGTAAAAAGCAACCAAGAAGAATGAAAATGTCTATGATAATCATCTAAAAAGGTAGATAAGGGGGCGCCTGGGTGGCTCAGTCAGTTGAGCATCTGACTTTGGCTCAGGTCATGATCTCTCCGTTTGTGAGTTCGAGCCCCGCATTGGGTTCTGTGCTGACAGCTCAGAGCCTGAAGCCTCCTTCAGATTCTGTGTCTCCGTCTCTCTCTCTGCCCGTCTCCCGCTCGTGGTCTGTCTGTCTCTTTTTCTGTCTCAAAAATGAATAAACATTTAAAAAATTTAAAAAAAGATAGATAAGGCTAGGAAAAAATCATCATGAATGATATTCAATTGTACTCTGTAAGAAATTGCCAAATGTTTATGCTTAGGTTGGGAATATTTTTCCACAATGCATAAAAATTACCTCAGACCCTTAGAGGCAGTTGTACAAACTGACAAGCATTTGCAGAATTGACAGTCCCCCTTACCCAGTAGATATATCATTCCCCACATGCTGGGCTTCTTTGCAGTTGTTGAAAACCAAGGCAGATGGGCACTCCAGTCAGCCTGAGGGGACAGGAGTAACACACTTCAGAGCATCAGGTGCCATGAGATTCCTTCTTTTCATCACACAGGCTAATAGACCCACGGAGGCCAGGAATTCAGTGATATCCTGGAGGGTCTTGCCGGTGGTCATCATTGAAGTGCCTGGTAGACTTCCTGCAGACCCCTGGTTTCACAGACAGTGTTGAAAGTGTAACTCTTTCACGGTGACAGCCAGGCTTTGACATGAAATAGCATATTAGAGAAAGTCTGATGGTTTTGCAGTATGGAAAGCATTTGGAGGTTGATGCTGATGAAGAATCCTAGTGTTTTTCTTTTCTCTCTCTCTCTCTCTCGATGGTAAGAACACTTGACATGAGATCTGCCTTCTTAATGGATTTTCAAGTGTATAATACAGTATTGTCATCTATAAGTATAATGCTGTAACTTCAATCCCTAGAATTTATTCATTTTGTGTAACTGAAATTTTGTACGTGTTGATTAGCATCTCCCCATTTCTCCCTCCCCCTAGTCCCCAGCAACCATCATTCTGTTCTTTGCTTCTATGAGTTTGACTATATTTTATATCTCATATAAATTGAGTCGGGCAGTATTTGTCTTTCTGTGATTGGCTTCTTTCCTCTTTTTGTTGGCTACTTCTACATATCCTCAATAATCCCATCTGTCAGTAAGCACCCTGTGCTCTTCTTCCTCTGAACTTCTGAGGCATGCAATGGCTCTTCATTCAGCACTGTCACTTTCTTTTTGATACCTAATATTCTCTGACTATGGTGTAAGATGCCTAAAGAGAGAAGATTGCTTTGGGCATTTTATAGTCTTAGTAATGCCTTGCACGTAAGAATAAGAGTTTTATATTTTTGCGCTTCTCCTTTTTCCTGCCTTCCTTCATTCAAGATAAATATTTACTAAGTATCACCTATTTCATAGTTGCTGGGATAGCCTCTGGAATACAATTGTGAGCTAGACAGACAGAATCCTTGTCATCATGAGTTTCCAGTGGGTAAACCAGTTACCAAAATAAAAGTAAACAACTTACGACTTGCAATACATGTTAAAAAGGGAAGAAATAGCTAAGACTGAATGAATATAAATGAGGGTGGGAGAAGTAACTGGTTTTTCTTTGTTTTTCTTGTAGTTTCTTCCCCTGCTTTTATCTTAGTTATCTCCTCTTCCAAGTCAAATATTTTAAATTTCTTCTTTCAGTTGAGTGTATGTCTACAGAATAAGAACTATGAAAGGCTAACCACTATTGTTATTACTTTTCTCTTCCACTATATTTCAGTTGTGTGTGTATAAGCAGATGGTCCATAAATAAGGAGAGGCCAAGACTTTTCAGTGCCCAGATGCAGTATGCCTTAGAGTACCACACATTCAATACAATGAGCATCATAAAATTAGAATACAAAAACTATACTTTGCTAACATTGAAAAGTTATATGTTTTCAGATACCTATTGGTACTCTCTGATTGTTAATATCCCCATGGCATACAGTTTTTACAACCCAAGAGCTATGCTTATAAAGCCCATAGAAGGTTCATGGTGAGTATGTACTGAAAGGCAGAATGAAGGAGACGCAGAATCTGAAGCAGGCTCCAGGCTCTGAGCTGTCAGCATAGAGCCTGAGGTGGGTCTTGAATTCGCAAACTGCGAGATCATGACCTGAGCCAAAGTCAGAGCTTTAATTGACAGAGGCACCTGGGGATCCAAGGAAAATGATTCTTGAACACACATAAATACCAGCAAACTCATCATATAATCTGCTTTTATAGTCTGCAAAAGGTAGACCTTCAAGGGAGCTGTGTTTACAAATTGAACTTCAAAAGTTGAGAGGGGTGAAGAACTTGGAAAGAAATCATAGTTATAAGTTTAGAGAATGGAATATCTGTAAAGATACTGTGAATATGTGTATTACTGTGCTTGGGAGGCCCTAACAAAGTACCACAGACCAGGTGGTTTAAACAACAGAAGTTTCTTTTCTCACCCTTCTTGAGGTTATATGTCTGAGATCATGGTGTTGGCAGGGTTGTTTCCTCTCCTTGGCTTGTTGATGGCTGTGTTTTCCTCTTTGTCTTCACATGGGCTTCTCTCTGCATGTGTCTGTGCCTGCGTTCTAATCTCTTCTTAGAAGGACATCAATTAGATCAATTGGGATCCACCCCTATGACTTCATTTTACCTTAATCACCTCTTTAAAGACACTATCTCCAAATAGCTTCTCATTCTGATGTTCTGAGGGTTATAACTTCTACATATGAATTAGGGGAAACACAACTGAACCCATAACAGATACTAAAATGACAATTACTAAGTTGTCAGAGTCAGGGTCTAACCAGGAAAATGGAAACCACTTCAACTATTTGCAACAGAAGGAAATTGATTTCATTCATGATGGAAGAGTTGCAAATCCCAATGAGACAGTGAGGCAACCCGAGGATTTAAAAGTAGGAAACTTCTGTTAAGCCTTGAAAAGAGAAACAAAGGAAAGAAGTAGCAGAGACAGGGATGGGTTTACCTGGTAGAAGCCCATCTAAAGGGCCCAGAAACACTGAAGCCACACAAGAAAACAGCTGCTGCCAGAGATGGTGCTCAAGGCAGAAAGAGGGAACAATATCTTGGTCTCTCCCTTGCTCCTTCTCTCCATTTTTCTGCCAGGGCCCTTTAATTGCCAGACCTGGACAGAGGTCAGCTGACAAGGGGGCCTAACGATTACAGCTTCATGGGAGCTGTTCTGCTTTACAAGAGAACAGGGGGTGAGCAAGAAGTCAATTTGAGATTAAATAAGTCCAAGCAGGGCTCAAGTATTAAAAAGAAGAGAACATTATAAGGCGATTCGAAATGGTCCTCCAAATGAAAGAAAGTAGATTTACATACTTATATCAATGTTTCGTTACTATTATAAAAATTTACCCAAAGCTGGCCAAACAAGATTTACTTTATTTTATCCTTATAATTTCTTTAAAAATATTTCTCCTCTCTTTGCCCAGAAGATCCGTTCCCTCTCCTACCCTATAATCAGTGCATTTCTAATTCTAAGTATTGTTTAAAGTCTTACTTAAATTTTCCTTGAAGTTTCCCAAATTTTTCTTTCCTCCGTTTTTCTTCTTTATCCTGATTATACTGTCTACATTGCCTTCAAGAAATTAAGAGCCATGTTTATTAGCAACCATTAATATACACAATTATGTATTATTCGAGATCAGGGCCTGGGTCTTTATATTTCATGGAGTTTTTTAAGGGGAGGCAGAGGGACAGAGAGAGAGAGAGAGAGAGAGAGAGAGAGAATCTTAAGCAGGCTCCACGCTCAGGATGGAGCTAGACAAGGGACTCAATCCCATGACCTGATGGTGACCTGAGCCAAATTCAAGAATAAGTTGTTCAAACAACTGAGACACCCACGTGTCTTTTCATGCAGTTTTTAATACAGCAGTTTACACATGGTTGACTATCTGTAAGTATATTTAGGGAATAACTGTACTTAAGAAAACTCTTCTAATATTGGCATTATTCATTCCTACTGGATATTTTTAATGTTATTACCCTTCCTACAATTTTTTCATCATCTTTACCATTTTGGATAACAAAGCTAAAAGGACACAAGGATTTTTGTTTTCTTTTTGATTCTTTTTTAAAGGAAGATTTATTTCATTTTATGGTTATATAGATGAGAATATTTAGGCTGAGATTCAAAAAACATCCTCTTGTTCGATCTAAATATCTAAAAGCACATGAAATTTTGAATGAGTGTTTTAAGCTAACTGTCCTCCTCCCCCCCCCCACTTTTTTCCCCCGTGGTCACTTTTATAGATCTTGAAATAAATTGATTCCTTCCACTAACATTTAATACCAGCTATGGGCTAGGCATGCTCTAGGTTTTTCTCTAGCACTTGAAATCTATCAGGAAATAAAATAGACTATTTTTTCTTTGAATACTAGTGAGACTAACAATAAACATAAAAAATAAATTACAAGTTTACTGAGGTAATGTATAATATGAAGGAAAAAAATAAAATAAACTTAGTAAAATCATAAGTGCCAGGAGGGAGGTATGGCTGGTTACCTTTAAAATAGGATGATTGGAGTCAGCCTCATTATGAAAGTACAGTTAGCAATATAGGTGTCTAGAAGTGAAGCTTTCCAGGCAGAAAGAACAGGGTGTAAAGGCCCTAAGATGGTAGGAAGCTTAGAACAGACGTTTCCAGGCTTAATTTCAGGAAGCTCACAGTGTCTAAATATTTTTTTTTTTAGTGTCTCTAGACCAAATGAGGTCTATTTGGAATAGGAAACCATAGGAATACCTCATGGTTCTGTTCATTAAGTAGTTTGTCACAAACAACTTAATAAGTACTTTTGTCCAAGTACTGTTGTCCAATAATGTTTGGAAAACTAATTACACATATGTTACAGAAAACCAGTAATTTTTTTCATTCTCAAACAATCATAATTACATATAAATAGACCATGTGTGCCTACTGGGAACTCATGTTGGTTAAGATGGTAGGATGTGTTTAAATTTTGGATATATTTTGAAGGCAGTGCTAGTAGTATATGTTGATGGATTTGATGAAATATGAGGAAAAGAGAGAAGTCAAGGTTTTGGGGCTGAGGAACTGGAAGGAAGGAGTTAATGAAGAGAGTAAGCAGGTGTCAGGATCTCCATTCTAGACATGGTCAATTTCAGATGTCAGTTAGACATGAAGTGGAAATGCCAACTAGGCAGCTGGGTATATGAGTGTGATGTTGAGAAGGGAAGCAGTGATGGAGATGTGCTTTGGGATGGTAGGAGGTATATAAAGCATATATAATCCTGTGGAGCTAAATGAAATGTTCTAGAGAAGGAATGTGGATAGGGGAGAGAAAAGGCCCAAAGACTCAACCTTGGGACACTTCAGTATGAATGGGTTTGAGAAAAAGGGAAAAACTAGAAAGTAGATGAAAAATTTAGGGGAAAAAACCCGAAGAGTGATATTCTGGGAGCTGAATGAAAAGCAGGTCATCTATTTTGTCTAACACTGTGGAAAGGTCTATGAAGATAGATAAAATACAGTTGGTAAAACACTTCAGTAAACTGAGAAATAGAATTTGTTCTTTTAATAAAATAACTGGAATTACGTTGTCACCTGTCAATCAATACAAAATTGCTGTAAGTCTTTCCCATTAGAATATGAGATTTTATAGTTTATTAGTAGTATCAAATGAGATTGTACATTGAGTTTAAAAACAAAGTAGATGATTTTTAAACCTTAAGAAAGTTAATTAAAAATAATCATAGGAATCTTGATAGAAAAAATTTGTTTTCAACTAAAAAAATTGGCAAGAGAAATATGTTCGAGGTCCAGTGTTGGTTTTGCATGGTGACATAATACATATCAAATGATGCTGAATATTTGCAGAACATCTGGTAAGAGCAGGTAGCACTTTTTTTTTCAATATGTTTTAAATAGCAGTTTGATACAGATAGAAAATAACAATTTTAATGTTCATTTAAAATTGTCTTGGCAAAGAAGCTGCTTTATTCTTATTTGCTCTAGCTGCTTGAGTTAGTTTCCTCATTTCAAAATAAAATGCCCTTAAATAAGTTTGATAGAAAATATGTTAAGTTATATTTTATTCTAAAACGAAACTCAAGTATCTCATTTTATTATCTATTTCTAATATATTGTCAACAGCTTTATTCTTTATTCCTGAGGTGTCATCACTTGACCCCATGAAGATTGTTAGTATTGTGATTTCTGTATGTTTTCATAGTTGAACAGATCTCTTCTTATCTCTCTTTCCTATTAAACCTGGATCTCATGACTGTTCATCTCAACTATACGTTCACTGTCTGTATCAGTCCTGGTTCAGTTAGGAAAACAGAGCCACATTAGACATTTAAAACATGTGGAATTTTATATAAAGAATTAATGATCTGTGACAGACGAGCCGAAAAGCCTAGTCAGGGATAGTGGAAAATTCAGAGATTAGCAAACACAGGAAGTTGCTACCCTTCCCAGGGCTGAAAAGAAAGCATGAATGGGTAGGATTCCCATAGTCCAGAAACTGAAGCTTATTGAAGGAAAGTTGAACAATGGTGAGGGTCATTTTGTAGGAGCAGGTGTCCTGAAAAGAGAGTATGTGAAAAAGCTTCAAGAAAGAACATTCAAAGCAGAGCAAGAGAGGTTATTAAATACCATTGGCGTGTCTATCAATGAATCCAATCAGAAAAAGAGAAACCACACTTTATTGTTGTTGTTGTTATTTAACCAGGTACACAATATTTATTGAATGAATGAGCAGGTATATAACTGATGTAGTGAGAAAAGTCTATTTAGCCCTAATCAAAACCTTAAATGAGGAATCTAGAATTCTTTAAATTTCAGTTCTACATGAGAATAAAATCAATGGAAGCCCAAGAGGGAAAGGGATAATCCCTCACAGATGGCTCAGACAGAGATCCATCAGACAACAGGCCCCACTTGTGAATGATTTAGGCCACCAGCTTTTTCAAGTCAATAACGTGTCATTCCAAAGACATTGTCCCTTTTTTTTTTTTTTTTTGAGAAATCTTTTACTTTGGTCAAGAAACAAAATTCCACACAGCCAGCAATTATGCTGGAGTGGGCCATAGCCCACTCAATGTACTGTCCACTGCCTGTGATACATGCATTTCTGTCCTTGAAGTCTGTCATAGTTGGCCAGTTAAGAGATGAAGGATGTGGAGGGCTCGATGCATGGCAGCTGGTCAGGGAGAGGCAACTCTTTGAGCAGGTCCACATTGGACAGGGCATCTTCCAGGATGACAGTGACAAGAGTGGTCATGGCTGCAGTTTCCATATATCCAACTGGGTCTGTGGCAGGTCCAGGGGTGGGCCTGAGGCTATCATAGAGCTCCTCAGAGGTGCAGGATCTCTGTCCCTCCTGGCCCTCCTCCTCTCTCCACCCAGTCTGTTCACAATGCAGCTTCTCCCATGCCAGTTTTTTTTTTTTAATTTTTAATGTTTATTTTTGAAAGAGAAAAAGACAAAGAGTGAGCGGGGAAACAGCAGAGAGAAAGGGAGACACAGAATCTGAAGCAGGCTCGAGGCTCTGAGCTGTCAGCACAGAGGCTGATGTGGGACTCGAACTGGCAAACCGTGAGATCATGACCTGAGCCCAAGTCGGATGCTCAACAGTCTGTGCCACCCAGGCGCCCCCATGCCAGTTATTTTTAACAGCGGGAATTTAATATGGGCAACTGGCCATATGGATACTGGAGTACTGAAATATTAAAAGTAGAATACTGGGGTTAGCACAAAGACAGTAATGAAGAAGCAATGACCACCAATCCCAGGACTGGGGTGGGGGGGAACAAAGGGAAGAGGTTGGGAATATTGTAACCTGAGTGCTCCAAGAGAGGCCAGCAGAACTCGGGCCCAGCCTGCTGCAGAATGAGTGCTGCCGGCCTGCTGCTGGAACCTCAGGGGCTTAGAAGGGAGTCCCCTTGCACTGGGACTCAGATCTTCGAGGAGAAGACTGGAGCCCTCTCTGGCTGCGTCTTCTGAGAGGGTGTGATAAGGCTGGTTCTTGAAGAACAGAAGAATTCAAAACTGCAATCAATTGCTACCTGAAGTAACCACCACTGTGTGGATGAAAAACCATTGCTGAAGAGAGTACACAAAAAGGAGCTCAGCTTCTCTCCCTTCTTCTGCCTTCCAAACTCCTCTTGGAGATCCCAATTTATAATGTCCAACAGGGGTTGGTTGGCAAAAGGAAAAATGTTTCTAGAATTCCAGCTATAGCATCTGGAGCAGAGTATAAAAATGTGGGTTTTGGGCTGAGAGAAAATAGTTTAATAATGCAGCAATTTCACCCCACTGTCCATCTTCCACATGCCTCCTGTTGACTGAATGTATCTAAAGCCAGTTGACAATGATATCTAGAAAATACAATTCCTTATAGAATGGGAAGGGCAGGAAGTGGTCTGAGAACAATAGACAAATGAGTGCCACATGGGTATTCTTTATTCTTTTGTACTACTGTAGATGAGCAAAACCCAATTGGAGATCAAAGACATGGTCTAGCTTCTGTGCTCTGTACCCAGGGTTTGGCAAACTAGGGCAAGTCAAATCTACCACTTTTTGATGGACTGCAAGTTCAAAATGATTTTATATTTTTTAAATGATTGAAACAATAAAAAAAAGAATCTTTCATGACATAAAAATCATGAAATTCAATTTTTAGTGTCTATAAATAAAGTTTTATTGAAACACAGCCAAGATTTTTAATTTACGTGTCATATGCTTCCATACTACAAAAGCAGAGCTGCATAGTTGTAACAGGACCACATGCCCTCTAATGTGTACTATTGGGCTTATTACAGAAAAGATTTGCCCAGTGTTTTATACCCATGAAGTGTAGTACTACTGGTAGAAATCATACAACCAGGCTGATTAATATTCACGTTCAAGGCCACCTGTTATTCCTACACTTGAACTTGGTCAATTCCTCTTTTCTTTCATTTAACGTCTAGTACAGAGCTTTACATTCCTCAAGTCTCTGCTCTATATCCAACACTTTACTCCAAGATATGGACCATGTTTCATCACTTCATTGGCAAAATTAGGATAAAAAGAAATTGCTCTTCACTTTCTGCGCAAGAGCTACAAACATATATACTTCCAAACCCTGCCTTTACTTTTTCCAGTCTCAGAGAATGAGGTATCTCTCCTTTATTTTTAAGTTTATTTTTTATTTTGAGAGAGAAAGAGAGAGCACAAGCACAGGAAAGGTAAAGAGAGAGGGAGAGAGAGAATCCCAAGCAGGCTCCACACCATCAGTGCAGAGCCCAATGTGGGGCTCAATCACACCAACTGTGAGATCATGACCTGAGCTGAAATCAAGAGTCAGGCGCTTAACTTACTGAGACATCCAGGTGCCCCATTTCTCCTTAATTTTAAGAGTCCTCATTTCACCTGTGCTCTTGACTTCATCCCATCCCACCTGCCCCTTCACCATCGTTCCTACTCATATCTTCAATCTGCTGACTTCCTTCTAGAGACATTACAGAGTAGTGGTCAGGAACACAGACCTAACTTTGACCAACTAGGCTTTGATTCTACCTCCACTACTTACTAATTCTGTAACCATGAACAATTTCTCTTAATCTGTATTACCCTCAGCATGCTCCTTTGTAAAAATTGTTCATAGAATTATCATTAGCATTAAGTAAAATGGTACATGTTAGTACTTATTGTAGTGCCTGGCATATAATGGGTTTAATATACTTTAGCGATTTTCAAAATGCCACTAAATTTTTGCTATTACCACTCCAGCCTCTAAAAGTTCTCAATCCTCTTCAACCTAGAAAGAAAAAACATAGCTTTCAATCCTATGCTGCCTTCTGTTACCACTGTCTCTAACCTCCCTTTTTTCTTTATTATTATTTTTTAATATAGTTTATTGTCAAGTTGGTTTCCATATAATACCCAGTGCTCATCCCAATAAGTGCCCTCCTCCATGCCCATCACCCATTTCCCCCTCTCCTCCACCCCCCATCAACCCTCAGTTTGTTCTCAGTATTTAAAAGTCTCTTATGGTTTCCTCCCTCCCTCGCCTTACCTAGTTTTTCCCCTTCCCCTCCCTTATGGTCCTTTGTTAAATTTCTCCTGATCCACATATGAGTGAAAACATATGGTATCTGTCTTTCTCTGTCTGACTTATTTCACTTAGCATAATACACTGGAGTTCCATCCATGTTGCTACAAATGGCCAGATTTCATTCTTTCTCATTGCCATGTAGTATTCCATTGTATATATAAACCACATCTTCTTGATCCATTCATCAGTTGGACATTTAGGCTCTTTCCATGATTTAAACCTCCTTTTTTAAATTCAAATTCCAGCCCCTGGTAGTCTGTCCCTATTTTCTCACCGTTTTACTCTTTTTTTATTCACTCTTTAAAGCGTTGCAATTTGATTTTCTCCTTTAGTTTTTGAAAAATGCTCTTGAAAATGTCAGCCGTGATATCCCAATTCACAAATCTACCCATACTTCCCATCTTTATATTATTTTATTTCTCTGCAGCATTCAATCTTGTTAATCATTCACTCCTTTTGAAATTTTCCAATCCCTGCCTTTTAAACCATTACAGTTCTCTGCTTTCTCTTTCTCCTCTCTCTCTTTTTCTCTCTCTGCCATTTCCTTATCTGTCCATCCATACTTTAGGTCTTGTCTGTCCTCACTGTTCATTTCATATCATGTACTTATGAGGTGGTGTTCTCCAGTCACAAGGTTTCAAGCTTATATCATGGGCATATAAAAGTATAAATACAACCTAGCTCTTTTTCAAGCTCCAGAACAATATAGCTAACTGCCTGTTGTACATTCATATCAGTATGACCCACTTTTAAGCTGAATATGTCTAAAAACACATATTTTTCAATAAAGCCAACACTTCTTTATTTTTTCACATAATTCTTGGCTATGATCACTCAACTATAGAGCTCTGAGTTATTCCTGACTCTTCTCTTTCCCTTGCATTCCAAATTCAGTGAATCTCTAAGTCCAGCCATTTTTCACTCTTAAATACCTCATGCTATTTTCTAGCATGAGAACTTTCTTCCTAGATGTCCCCTATTTAACTTTCACTTTCTCCAAACTTTGCTACAATAACAGCTTCCAACTGAAGGACTCTCTACCTTCAATCTTGTCTGCATTAAATCCCAATTCCATACAATAACCAGCTCTATCTGTACATATATCTGAATATGTGGAGTCACTTGTTTTAAAACATCCTCTGCATCAGGGAAACTGTCTTCCTCTTTAGCCTCACCTCCTGCTCCTCTAAAATCATATTTTTTATTTCTGCAACACTGAACTGATGGCTGAGAAAGAAATAAAGACCATCATCTCTTCCTCTTTGGGCATTGGTGATGCTATCTTCTGTGACACTCTTCCTCCAGCCCTCTGCATAACTAAGTGCTTCTGAATCCTTTCGAATCAGCTAAGGAGCTCTCCCCTATAGGTCTCCCCAGGCTAGATTAGGTTCTCTCCTTCTGTTTCCTTCTAACCATTGCATTTTCTGTTGCATTTTTATGTGGCATAATGTTTGGAAATGAGTTGGCATTTCGTATTACTTAATTTGTGTTTGTGTGTGAAGAATAATCTCTGGGTTTATCCAACACCTAGTTATCTATGGGTTTATTCAACACTTATTTAAGTGTCACTGATAAGGTGAAGTGTTAAGTGCTGGGATTTACAAGGATCAATAAGACATAAATCTGCCTTTCAAGGGCAGATGATCAAGTAGGACCCATGTGGGAAACAAAGAGTTAGTAGTTTACAAGCCAGAGCAAGGTAGAAAGTGCTAAGTGTAGAGCAGCAGTAAAGATTAAGTACTGAAAGAGCTCATGTGAGATAGTGATTGCTTACATACAGCGCAGTTTGCCAGATATTCATTTGAAGCACTAACCAAAATGTTTTGACATTATATCAATTTGATTCAAGAGCTAAGATTTGTAATCTTATTGCAGATAAAACTTCAGTGCAAATGTGGCTCGTGTTGCACAACCCCACACCCATTATTTGACCAGTAGTATCTTGGACTGAATTTCCTTGCCATCTCCAGTTCCCTCCTGCTGCAGAAACCCTTGCCCAGTATGCACTGGCAAATCTTAAAAAATTATTTCTTCACTTTTACATTTTTCTCCAAGAATTTGACAAGAGCAATAAGAAAACAAAGACATAAGTGCCATTTTCAACAGGGAAGTAGGAAGTGACAGAATGAGAAAAGTGAGGATGACTGGCAGTGGCAAAGGTGCCCAGTAAAAAAATCACAAGAATAATACAGTTCCATGAAATATGTAATGTAGGGACAATTACCTCCATTTTATGGAAGAGGAAATTGAGGCTTACAGTTGTGAAATAACTTGCCTAAGTTCACATAGCCCGTATCTTCAAAGCTGAACCTAAAAAGAAAAGGAGGAAGGGGGAAAATACGTCAAAACATTCATCACTGTATCTAGTCATGAAAAATCCTTTTTATGCAAAATGTCGAGAAAGTTTATAATGCTGTTTAAAGTAATTAACTTTATTGGGGCACCTGGGTGGCTCAGTCAGTTAAGCATTCAACTTTAGCTGGGGTCATGATCTCGCAGTTCATGGGTTCAAGCCCTGTGTTGGGCTCTGTGCTGACAACACAGAACCTGCTTGGGATTCTCTCTCCTTCTCTCTCTGCCCCCCCCCACACACACTCTCTGTCTCTCTCAAAAATAAATGAACATTTAAAAAATAATTAACTTTATGTTTGATGTGCGTGTGCATATAAAATTAGAAACAGAAAATGTAAAGTCTATCCTAATTTAGGCATGTCTTGGTAAAATTTCTGAGACTGATATTCAACCACTCTCCCTCTATACATGTACAGTCCCCCAAGCCCAATCTTGGCTCAGCTCACCTCTCCCATTGTATATCACAGTATCCTGAGCAAAATCTCTCCAAGCCAGCACTCTAGACTACTCCCTATTTGTGAAGCACACAGTAACCTCCTCTCTCCATGCTCTGGTTGGTGCTGTTCCTTCAGTCTAAAATTCTGTTCCATACAGAGTTCGCATATCAGTTTCCATTTTTGAAATCTAGATTATACATCAACTTCTCTAGAAAGACTTTCCTGATCTCTAACTGGAAATATTTCCTCTTTCCTCTGCAACTGGCCCATAACAACAACCACTAACATTTGGATAGTGTAAAGACTGTAAGTTTAGGTAAAGCTTTCAAATACACCATCTTATAAAATATGGCTCACAAAGCCATCTTGTGAACAGGCATCCTAAGATCCACTTTAGTGGTAAGAACTTGAGGGTCAAACTGATTTATCTACTGGCCACAATATCTCCTTAGACATAGGCAAGTGCTGTGTCTGTCATGAGCCCTACATCCTAAGACTCCAGTATGGCCTTTTTCTGGCTGTGCTCTCCCAAGGGGTGAGGAATCTACCAGGTTAAGAAGAATCTATGTTCCCTTCCTTTCTGTTTCAGGATGTCTGGAATTTCTTGCCTGTATATCCTGCAGCCCACCCACAGCACAGGCCTGCTTGGCAAGGCCTAATTGGGTCTGTTCCCAGGCTCTGTCCTCCACAGGGCAGACAGGACAGTTGGTATGTGCACCCATTAGCCAGGTGTGGCCCAGGACCAGCTATTCTTTTTTTTTCTTTTTTTTTAACTTTATAGTTTATTGTCAAGTTGGTTTCCATATAACACCCAGTGCTCTTCCCCACAAGTGTAGGAACAGCTATTTTCAAAGAAGGCACACTGGTCTTGGACATGGACCAAGAGTCCACACCTGTGAGTTGAGGTCTCTCACATTTTGAATGGGAACTAAGGATGGAAAGTGAATGTGCTATTGACTGGTTATCCAGACATCCATTGTCCCCATGCCTCTGTGCTCTAGAGGGAAGTTTTGAGAAGTCTGAGAATTCTTAATCTGAACCTGGCCTTCCAGGTAACATGAACCTGACCTTCCAGGTTGTTACAGTGTGTATTTGTCAAGGTAGGATAGGGGAGAACATATTATATTTAAAGATTTGTTAGTTTGTAATTTTAAATATTTAGACATAGGGTATGGCTTTTCATTTGTTTCTTTTGCCCTTAGTTCCATAATCTTAAGGACAGGCCTTTGCCTCAGGTCACCAATTAGCCAGAGATAGAGAACCAAGACTCTATCCAGGTGTTTTTGTATTTCACTATGATGTTTCCACTATACCAGTGTTCCCCAAACTTAACTGATCATAGGAATCATTAAGGTGCTGGAAGCTGGCTGCAGTTCCCTCTTCAGAGAGCCCAACTTAGTGGTTTGGGTTAGTACCCAAGAATTCAACAAAAGACTCCAGGAGAATTTTACGTTCAGGCAGTCTGAGAACCACCATCCTACTCAATCAATAATCAGCCATTGATTATTACACCATATAAATACCATTTATACAGCACAACAATCAACATTGTATAATAATCAACCATTGTAGCATTTAGATGGTGCTTGTAATACACCTTTCACTGCAAACATTTGGATACATGCTTTATTTCTCCTAATGGATATTCATCTCCCTGACAGAAGGAACAATTTTATGTACAACTTTTTATTTTGTATAGCATCTCCCCTAGTAGTTTTTTACATTAAAGCGGTAGTAAACATTTACTGGATAAAAGATTAATGCTTGGAATCCTTTTTTTTAGTATCTGTTAATAGTGTATATGACAGTGGTATAATTTTTATGTTTTCTCATTCTATAAATCCATAAAAATTAAGAAGATTGTCCTTGTTTGTGTTATGTATTCTTATACATATTTCTATCAAAGCTTCATATTATATCAGATGGCTGTTCCATTTGTTTTGATTTCTTCATGACCTAGTGTCGTGGGCATAGACATGCACTGCTGAGATCTCTGCTTCATTAAGGACTTGTTTTCCTGTATATTGACTAGTTACAGTTGGAACATAGAAGACTGACTATTGCAACTCGTGGTGTGAACATTTCTGTGGGCTACATACACTTTAGAGTTCTCTGTGATGTTGGCCAAGATTTTGTTGGGCCTACACTGAAGTTCAACTTTTTCCTCTGCCCAATTCTGTTTCTTCCTCCTTCTTTCCAGCGATGTCCTAGTAAATATGTGATACACCAACCAATGTCTCAACATCTTTCTCCAAAGAATCATGCTTGTGACATCTAGCCTGTTGGATAATCAGTAAATATT
This sequence comes from Cryptoprocta ferox, assembly GCA_028646485.1. Lineage (NCBI taxonomy): Eukaryota > Metazoa > Chordata > Mammalia > Carnivora > Eupleridae > Cryptoprocta > Cryptoprocta ferox. Next base: position 130,768,347 of record CM053567.1, on the reverse strand, counting down.
CCTTGAATATATGGTAGATATATAATAACAATGATAGCCAACATATAAAATGCATACTATGTGCCAGACACTATTCTAAGTACCTTATATATATTATACATACATCACCAAGGAAAATACTATTAATACCCTCATTTTACAGATGAGAAAACTGAGGCACAGATAGGATACATAACTTGTTTATGGTCATATCTGATAAATGGAGCTAATATTGGAGCCCAGGCAACCTAATTTCAAAATCTGTGTTCTTAATCATCAGACTAAAATGATTCTCCAAAGATATTTTACTGATATCTTTATCTGGATAAATGAATAAACATACAATTCTTTGGTATAAGTAGTCAGTTAATATACTATTGATTAATTTATGTTTTGGAGTACCTGAAAATAGAGATATTGTTACTAGATTCTATTAAACTTGTTTTTACTCTTCAGAACAAAGCTTAGAAAACTGAATAAGAGGAATTTTTAAATTTATCTGTTATAAGATATTTACTTTTGATTTTTCCTCATATATTTGTGAGAAAATTCATGATTGTTTTGGTGTTCTGGCTTCACCATTTTATCATGATGATAGCCAGTCTTTTGTACAAGACCTCTTTTTTGGAAATTATTTGGAAAAGTGTATACTATGGCCTGTGACTTACTATTCTTAGCATGTGGGCTGACTTCTCAGTGATTCTTGCTTCTTCTTGGCCCATGGCCCAACCTTGGCCTGCATTGAAAGGACATAATAAAGTGGTCTTGGCAGTGGCACACCAGCCAAGCTTGAGTTAACTCAGTAGTGAATTTTGTTCCCATTTTCCATGTGTGGGTTGCTACCTTGGGCCTCATTTTGTGGCTTATGTCCTGCACATCCCCACTTCTTCAGTCACTTGGCTCCTGTCTTGTCCCACTCCTTACAGGAATTGTATTTCTTTGTCAGAATATCTGGTTACCACTTTCCATGTGTATTTGACTCTTGCTGTCTGCTTAGATGATCATAGCTAGGGGAACCTATAATTAAATTACCATCAGCCACCTCCATGCTTGGCAAATATTCTACCTAGTTATTACTATCTTTTGGAACTTTTGCTAATGGTATTTAACTAGTTGCCTTTGCCCCTCTGTCTATGAACTGATTTTCTAGTGTCTTTCCTGCTTTATAGTTTCATTTGTCTGATGCTGTAAGGACTGATTCCAGTCTTTCTTCTTTGTTCATATTCTTATTTGTTAACTGATTCTATAGTCCATTGGAAGAAATTATTTCTGGCCTTATTTTGTGTGCCCCAGTTTCTCATTGTCTGCATCTCAGTTATACTGATCATATACTCACTGATCTTAAAGTGGTTTGTCAAGTTATTGCAAATTAAATCCATAAAGAAAATTGATCTGAAGACAGAAAACTCCATGTTGGATAATAGTTCACTATTAGGCCTGTATTGCTTAAATAATTGCCTTACTGTTTCTTGACTTTGCCAAAATATCAGATAGCAAAACATAGAAGAAATTTCACTTCATTTCCCTCAAATCTTAGTAGAAAATTATTAAATGGTAAATATTTATTGAATGATTGCTGTGTGCCTGGTACCAGTCTAGGTAGGGCTAATTTCTGGGTATAAGGAATGAAATATTTTTCCATCTGCATTTCTTACTTTTCACAAGCCTGTACTTTTTAGCTAAAACTCATGATCACTCTGTGAAGATGCCATGAGAAACATTATTCTTGTCACAAAAATGAATTAACAGAGGCTTAGAGAAGTTCTAGTGATATGTTCAAGTTCATACTGCAGAATAGCATTGAGAGTAAGACTTCAAACATCCTGTCAGTCTTCTTTCCACTAAGTACATAAAATATTAGATATTAATAGGTTAAAAGCCACAGGGAAATGAACATTAGACATAGATCATGAGGAATTTCTTACGTCAAACAAACTCGATCGTAGGAACTCTGACACAACCACAAAACAAGTGAATGTTTGTATCCTTGTCTTTTTTTTTTTAAAAGAGATATTCTAAATTACTTCTTTTTTCTGAAAATATAATGAACACTTTGGAAAATTTTTCATTTCCATTATGCATCCATTAGTCGACATGCTGTCATCCAATTCGCTTGGGTGGTCATTTTTTATAATGCCCTCCTTGAAGTACCTTGACAAGTAAAAACTATAAGCTATTTTACATAAGGAGATGTACTGCTGGGAGAATCTAGCCCATTGGTATTTCTGGTATCCTTACTTGAATGATACAGTAAATACAGTCAATGCATGGAGAGACACAATGTAAACTGTTACTTTGAAATGCTTGCTTTTGGCACAATTTTATCACAGGCGTTTTACAATTTACAGAGCAGTATGGAGTAATGTTGACAACTTCTGTGTTTACAAATTCACTGATTCCTCTTTACTCAAGGCAGGGTTTTTGGTTTTGGCAACTTTTCAGATGTTCATCATTTCTTTCCAATAAGTTTTTGCATCTATTACTCTTTAATAGAATAGATATTATTTTATCCCATGCTGAATGGGCATCATTGAGGCTATGTGACTTACAAGAGAAAATATTTATTATCCAACTGGATCTGATGCAAGGTCCTAGTGAAGTGCCTGGCTTCATTGTCTTTAATACATCAAAAGAAGGATTTTATTTTAGCAATGACTGAAGAGTGTGAAAGCATGACTTGTGATTTCAAATAATCATCTTCATCCTTTTCAATGTGAAGGACTGAGAGAGCTTTTGAAAAGACTTACTTAGTTACTTTTAAGAAAGTGAGATGTAATGAAAACAGATCTAAAGTTGTTATCATTTTGGTGTTCAGGAATACCTTCTCTGGCAATTTTTAAGGTTCCTGAGATAAAAGTTCAAGGATGGTTAAGATCCTGGCACATCGATAAACTGAGAGAAGGATCAAGTATTAATTACTATGTAATTATTATTCTTATAATAAAAATATTAGCAAGAATAACAGCTAACATTTATTGTGGGCTTATCCTATGTCAGACAGTATTCTAAGAGCTTCACTTGGGTTATCTCATTTAATCCTCAAAACAACTTTATGAGGCTTTACTTATCCCTATTTTATAGATACAAAAACCAGAGCACAGAAAGTTTAAATAATTTGCCCAAAGAGATACAACTAACAAGTGGCAAAGTTTGGAATTTAATTCAAGAGTTTGTGCTAATTAAGTGTTAACCATTAACTATTCATTGTGCTGTGGTTATGGGTTATTGCCCACAGGGGTTGTTATCACCCAGCAGAGAAAAGGCTAAAGGCAATGTATAGCAGTGTACATTGTACAGTAGTCTCTACTGGCTTCTAAGTAAATTGAGAGATATATCCGATTTGCATATTGGGATATTTGTCCAATATTGTTATTTTCCCTAAATCTACATATAATTCCTGTAATTTATTTTGAAGAAATAGACAAGTTAATTATAAAATTTATATGGATATGCAAAACATGCAGAATGACCAGATTTAAAAATTAAAGAATTACACTACCTGAATTCAAGATTTAATTCAAAGTTAGAAGCAAAAATATAGTGTGGTTTTGGAACACAGACAAAGAAATATATGAAACAGGGGCACCTGGGTGGTTCAGTCGGTTGAGGGTCTGACTTCGACTCAGGTCATAATCTTGCGGCTCAAGAATTTGAGGCTCATGAGTTTGAGACTCATGTCAGGCTCTATGCTGATAGCTCAGACCCTAGAGCCTGCTTCAGATCCTGTGTCTCCCTCTCTCTCTGTCCCCCCTGTTCACGCATTATCTCTCTCTCTCAAAAATAAGTAAACATTAAAATTTTTTAAAATAAATAAATGAAACAGAATAGAGGATTTCAAAATAGATGGATCAATTCATATAGGATCAATATATAGGATCAATCAATTTTTGAAAAAAATGCAAAGGGAATTTTAACAGGAAAGAAAGTATAACAAATGCTGCTAGAACAAATGGGCATCTGTATGGAAAAGTCCAACATCAGAATTTATGCACATACAAAATAACTTGAAATGGACCATAGACTTAAATGTAAATTCCAGAATCATAAAGCTTTTTATAATAAAATGTAATATAATACATTATAACCTTTGTGTAGGCAAAAATTTCTTGTAAGAGACACAAAAGGCACAGACTGTAAAAAGAAAAAAAAGTTAAATTTCACTTTACCACAATTAAAAATTTTTTTATCAAAATATATCAGTAAGAAAATGAATATAAAAGGAATTATATTCAGAATGTATAAAGAAATTTTAGAAGTTGACAGTAAAAACATGAATAACTCCATTAAAAATTAGCAGAAGTCTTGAACATACACTTCAGGGATTTTCAAATACCAAGAAAGGTATGAAAAAGTGCTTACCATCATCATTTGTTGAGGAAACGCAAATTCACAATGAGATGCCACTTCACATCCACTGGAATAGCAACACTAAATGTCATCACATATGTGGGGGACCTGGAACTTCCATAGATTGATAGTGAGAGTGTAAAATGGTACAATATGTCTTCTGTATGACATCACAACTCCACTCTCATGTATTGATTGAAGAGATATAAAGCCATGTCTACACAAAAATCATACAAGACTATTCTTATTCATAAAGTCCCAAATTAAAAAATAACACAAATATTCATCAATAGACAAATGAATAAACAAATTGTGGTATATATGTTGCTACTTAGCAATAAAAGTGAATGAATTATTGACACATGCATCAAATGGACTAATTCAGGTCCTAACACTATTTATCTGTTTGCAAAGTTCTTTCGTAATTGGAAACAATGCATTGATGGCAATTACTTTTTACTTTGAGTATGTATAAAGAAAATTGAAAATTGGAAATGAGCTACTTTAGTTTACACACATAACTGAACTAAATGAAAAGTCATGCTGAGATGTCTGGATGGCTCAGTCCGTTACGCATCTGACTCTTCGTTTTGGCTCAGGTCATGATCTCATGGTTCATCAGTTCGAGCCCTGCATTGGGCTCTGTGCTGACAGTGTGGAGCATGCTTTGGATTCTCTGCCCTTCCCCACTCCAAAGGATTCTCTGCCCCTCCCTACCCCAAATAAATAAATAGAAAAACATTTTTAAAAAGTTATGTTTAAGAACGTTATATAAAATGCAACTTCTATGACAACATATATTAGAGCCTTCAGGTACATTATTTTATTTCTATTTATTTATTTCTTAATGTTTATTTCTTTTAGAGAGGGGGGAGGGACAGAGAGAGAGAGAGGGATACACAGAATCTGAAGCAGGCTGCAGGCTCTGAGCTGTCAGCACAGAGCCTGACATGGGGCTGGAACTCACAAACTTTGAGATCACGACCAGAGTCAAAGTCAGATGCTTAACTGACTGAGCCACCCAGGCGCCCTGTGTGTATGTTATTTTTAAAGCAACTACTAACAATACTTTCACCGGATTTGTTTCTTAGGGTTTTCAGGGATCAATGATATCACCATGGCCCTCATGGTGAATGACAAATGTAAGTATATATTTTTTTGTGTGAAAGTTATTTGTTTCTCATTAATTTTCCTTAGAAAAAGAAGTTCAGGGTGCCTGAGTGGCTCAGTTAGTGGCTCAAGAGTCATCTGACTCTTGAGTTCAGTTTGGTTCATGATCCCAGGGTCAGGGGATGGAGCCCTGCATCAGGCTCTGCACTGCGTGTGGAGTCTTCTTAAGATTCTCTCTCTCTCTCTCTCTCTCTCTCTCTCTCCCTCCCTCTGCCCCTCTTCCCCACACATGCGCTCTCTCTCTCTCTAAAATAAAATAAAATAAAATAAAATAAAAAATAATAAAAAAGAAAGAAAGAAAGAAAGAAAGAAAGAAAGAAAGAAAGAAAGAAAGAAAGACAAATGCAGTTCTTAATTTCTCATTACAATGTACTGGGGTTTTATTGAGTCCATCACTCCCAAAGAGTTTAATACAAAAACAAATGAATGCTTATAAAAAATAAAAGAAATACTTGTGGATTTAAACTTACAATAGTTACAAAACTACTATAGCAAAAGGATATACTATAGCAACAATGTTCAATAAAAATTTTGGCAATGTTGGAAATTCTATATTCACACTGTCCAGTACCAGAGGTCTTTAGCCAAATGTGGCCATTGTACATTTCGAAAGGGGCTAGTATAATTGAGAAACTGAATTTCTAATTTTATTTAATTTTAATTAATTTAATTGTAAATAATCATGGCTAGTAACTACTTGTTAGATGGCACAACTCTATATACTCAACATTAGGCTTACTCAGCTTCTGTTTCCTACATACGCCGTAGTTACAGACTCGTTGCATGTACAGTTCACCTGTTTTTTTCCTGTGACCTCACCTACTGATGACCTGAGAGCTTCATGCATCTCCTAGGCTGTGGTGTGGTCCACAAAACAACTGGATAGAGCCCTAAGTGGACCTCTGGTGCAGCCATGTCAAATACTTTCCCCATTACCATCCAAGATCTGAAGGCATCAGTTGTCCCTAGCTCCCGGAGTTTCAACTCAAACTCTGTTTTTCTTAGAGTGCTCAGTATGTTGTCCTTGAAAGGAAGCTGTTTGTTATATTGCATGTAGAAAATATGGAGATTCTTGTTACTATTGATCACCCTCTATATTTAAACACAGTGTTGCTGCACATGCTTCTCGTAAACTACCAGGTGAAATTGTAGCAAGAGCTAGAACTAGGTGTAGGGGAGGGAAAAGCCACCTGCCTTCATTGATGCATCTATTAATAACAATACTTACTTTCAAAAACTACAAAAAATGAAGGGAAAAAATGCTACCTTGGATGTATACCTGGACAATATATAATCTGGGACTGTCCCAGGAGAATTGACACACAAGGCCACCTAAAGGATAAGACATTGTCTTACTTCTATAAAAAATTCAATTGAGGGGAAGAATAAATAAAGGCAAAAGGAATTTATAATTGGAATAAAACTTCTAGAAAATTTAAAAAGCATGAAAGAGGTGAAATGCACTTGAAACCGTTGCCTTTCTGGGAAAAATCTGCTACTAAATTATCATCTGTTCACTCAAAACAAAGTGAAAAATTAAAAAATTAAATGTATGTGAAATTCACAGTTTAAAATAGTTTATTTTTTGTAAGACAACAGTTTCTATTAAGAGTGCAGCCAAGTTTCTTTCATCTGTGATTAAAGGCAAATTTTTGGAGTTTCTGGAAATCAGAGCAAAAAAGAAAGAATAAGAAATATTTCTACTTAGAAATTCATAGTGTATTCCTGAAAAGTGTTCAACTTTTAAATTAAATATTTTGAATAATAAAGAAGGAAATCTTTTAAGACATAAGTTTTTAATGAGATTATTGTACCCTTAGCTTATTCAGTAATATGTAATGAAACAAGCAACTGATCCTGAAATAAAAAATAACTGTCACATAAAACTGTCAATTCAATTGGTATTTTGAGGTTTTATTTCTTTTTAGCACACATCTCAGTCCAACTTACACTGTTATAAAATGCATCTTCAGCAAAATATCTGCACAAATTCATCTGCCTAATTTGAAGGATCTGGCTTCCAGTGGTCCCACCAAATCAGTGAAAAATTTAATCGAATTAAAGCAAAAATTAAAAAGGAAAGTGACTGAGCTTTGTATATACATATAGATATATGTAAATATATATGTATATATATCTATATACATATCTATAAACATATATGTATATATATAGTCATTTACATCTTTTGAATATAGTAGTGATGAAGATTTGTAAGGAACTGAAAGACGTTTGAAGTGCTGTCACTGTTGTTATTAAGTCAGTAGTCATTTATTTCTGGAGAAGTTGCAGGTTTATGAAATATGTTGGTAGAGCAAAGGCACTAAACACAAGAATCCTTGACTTGATCAAAACATGTTATACCCATTATGTGTTAATGGTGAAGAAGGAGATTCTGGAAGTTATCAATACATGAGCAACTGTACCAAAAGGTCTTCAGATATGGAAGTGGCCAGGGAATCAATTGGTATGTGGAAGACTTATTTCCAATTTGAATTTATCTTAGTTTAAAGTTTATGGATATTAAAGTAAGTATTATAGGAAGTCTTGAAGAAAATATTTAAAGTAAAGCAATATGCTTGTCCTTGTGTTTAAAAACTTGTTTGGGGGTGCCTGGGTGGCTCAGCCTGTTAAGTGTCCAACTTCAGCTCAGATCATGATCTCACAGCTCGTGAGTGTAAGCCCCATGTTGGGCTCTATGCTGACAGCTCCAGAGCCTAGAGCATGCTTCAGATTTTGTGTCTCCCTCTCTCTCTCCCTTTTCCCCAATCACACTCTCTCTCTTTCTTTCTCTCTCTCTCTCAAAAAGAAATAAACCTTTAAAAAATTAAAAATAAACTTCTTGTTTGTAAATCTAAAGGAAAACTTTCTTGTTTGTCATCTGGAAGACCCAATGACAAATTCAAAACCATTTTACTTTCTGAAAATAAAAAATTTGAAAAATAGACAACAGGCTAAAGAGTAATTTTAAATTCATTTTATTAGAAAAACAAAACTGTTTTTATTTTTAAGTTATTCTACTATGAATTTATATAAAATTATTATGGTAAGATGAAATGCATTTCGGAACTACCATTTAATTTGGGGGAAGCTATAAATAACTTTTGAGTAAGTATATACATGAGTTTTTGTCTTACTATGACAATATGATACTGTAAACATAATTTTATCATACCAATATATATCTTATATTCATAAAAAGCTACCTAATCATCTTAGTACTATGGTCATACTACAAAGATTTCAGAACCATACTCCTTTCACCACCAAATTATTATATGCTGTTTGTGTTTGATCAGTTCCTTGCCTCACCTTTGTTCCAGCCCTGTTTCATTGCCTTCATATTAGAAAGTATGGGACTAAAATCAAAGATTCTTCTACTCTTAGACTCCTTCAAATGCTAACATCTGTTATTTTTGTTTAAAATTTGAAACTGTTGGTTTTGTTTAATTTCAGAGCCTAGTATTTCAAAGAAAATTTTTATACTTTAAATCATTTTTCCCATTAATTGGAGAAAAAAATGTGATTATCCTTCATCACTAAAGAAAAAAACAGCTACAGGTCTATCATACCTTCCTTGAAGTGAAAAAAAATTATTTTGATATGCACTTAGCACTTTTTAAATTTCTAAAGTTAGCATCTTTCATCCTTTTTTTAATTGATAGCTAGATGATTGAGAGATGAATAGATAGATAGAGATAATGATAGATAAGATACATAAATAGATGGTGATAGGTAGATTTGTATCTTGTTACTCTGATTTATTTACAAACCTCCCATTCTTCTCCACCAAAATGATCATCCATTTCATCATATGGAGAGTGGTCACTTTCTTTAAGAGTTTCCATGAAATGAGAAACTAGCTGTTTTATACAGAAGGTTGGCATGACATACCTCTATTATAATATTCCTTGAAATATTTTATATCCCGGTACTTATTAGACTGCCTGTTGATAGTACGACATCTCTTTTTTTGTGGGACAAAAGGTGTCCCTCAAATGCCATATTCTGATTGACCGCTGCCCTTTTAATACTGCTATCATCCTTAACACATTCTTAATACAACTTGTATAAGTTTATCTGTCTACATCTCACTTTTAGTTTTCTGAATGAACTTAGTTTTTATCATGTGGCAATTTGGATAGCATTATCTGGTGTTTGGCCAATAAAGATCTAGTTCTATCCAAGTGTTCAGATGTGCAATTCTATGAAGGTAGAGACTAGATAGGCATTTCTATTATGTCCTTGTTTAAAGGAAGGTTATTCTCTATATTCTGAGTGATAAGACTCTGATGAAAAAATGTCAAAAGATTTGTTTGATACCCTAGGACTTAAGTGGGTTGCCAGGTTAGCCACTGGGAGAATTTGCTCTTTATAATTTAGCTCAAGATAGAGCATGCTCTCAATGCATGCTCTTGTGCTCTCAAAACATCCTGTCAAAAGACCTCGCTGAAATTAATGGCTCAGAACTGATGCTAAGCTTTCAAGGATGCTGCAGTGATTTATTGAGTGGCTCCAGTCTCCGTCTTCATTGGGTGGAGAACACTTGTCTTCATGTAACAGGGCTAATATTACTTCAAGCTGTTGTCAGTTGACTTGGTAAAATTGTTTAGATCCACCCCCCATGCAGTTAGCTGGTGATGATTACCCTTAAGTATTCACAGAGCAGAAACCCTGGGGAAACACTAATTGGCCTCCCCAAAAGGAAGATGATTGAGCCACGCAAACAATCTCCTCAAGTCTCTGGGTTGTAATGAGGCCCAAGCCCCAGTGACAAGACCTTCTCTGTACTGTGCTGCTGCATCGAGTTTCAGCAATTTTCAAAAAGAAAGTGATTGGAGTGAGGCCCAGGGCTGCACGGACTCTACTAATCACCACACAGAGACTTCGGGTGCTGTGAAGCTGCAGGAGGAAATTGGCTCTCGTGAGCAAAAGGGGACACTGGCATATGTTGTTGAGGAGTTGAGGAGGGGAACATCTGTCAAAATATAGATATAGGGTGTATTGAGATCCTTTGGTCTTTGGATAGTATAATACCTTGTTCTCTTTCTTTTAATTAAAACAAACAAACAAAAAACAAAAAGTATAGCTTCACTCAACCTGGCTCGTGGCTCTGTTAAGGTCAGTGGATAGCTTTGCTTGCAGCTTTGTTCCTCCTCCATTAACAGAGCAGTAATCACTTTGACAATAGAGAAAAGGATAGAGTGAGGTGTGTCAGGGTTTGTAGGTCCATTTGGTGTGGTTTCACAGCAGGAACGTGACTGAATCTTTATCAGAGACAAGTGCAATTTATCAGATCACCATAATGGAGAACTTTGGGGAAGCAAAAGTTAGTAGGAGAAGAACAGATAACTCTCCCCTGCTCCCTGATAACCATAAAAAGTAAGACAAAAAGGAAAAGCATGGATTCTGAAAATGATTGCTGGAGGGGACTCAGGACTTACTCAATCTTTCAGTTCTTGGTAATGGTGGAAGGCAAGAAGGGCTTTCTCTGGCTCAAAACTGAAACTCTGAAGTTGAGAAGCATGAGGAAGGACCACACATACCCACTAATGTAGAAATGAATTTGAATCCTTCATTTATAGTAAGCAAAGGGCAATGTTCACATCCACACAGGAAAACTATGATTTCCAACTGCTTGGAACATAGTGGCATTCATCTATTGATAGCAATTTCTAACCTGGGCTTTGGTTGGCCTCACAGCAAATACGATACAATTATTAACTTTTTCTTAAAGTCCAAGAAAAGGCCAGGAAATATGGCATGTGAAGGCTAAGTATGAGGAAGATTTTTATTTTATTTATTTGTTTATTTATTGGTTTTACAAATTTTGGAGATTATATATAATTTACATCAAACATTGGGAATGACCATGTTTTGGGTAAGTGATATGTTAGAAGTAGCTGTACACATGAAATACTGGTATATTTAAAGGATTTGGATTATAGTGGTTACAATTTAAAGGGACGATATAACAGAAAAGCAGAATAGCCTAGGCACAAAATGAAAGCGCTCAGTTTTTGTTAATGAAAAGGAGAGAAAATGATTTCTAGATAGGTATTTACCTAGATCACAGAGTAAATATTAATATTTTGGTAAGTAAAATCCTTTGGTCTTATTAATAAAAATGGTTAGTTAAAACTTAGCAGTTATCCTTTGTTGTAGCCTTGCAGAGAATCAAATTCTTGAGAGTGTGTGGAAATGTGTGCAGAGCATGTGGGTCAAATTCTCATAAAGCCAAATCTTCTCAGGACATCTTACTCTTGCCTACATTTTTCAGTTGTGCTCTCTCAGTTTAAAAACATATATATAGTGGAAATATCATGCATAGGTGAAATATTTTCTAATTTTGTGAAATATATTTTATTTTAATAAAGTCAAACCAATTTTACTCAAACAGAGCATTAAAATCTCATTTTATCACACTTCTGTGGAGTACAATTTAAAAAAACTCTTCAAGGCACTTTGAAAAAAAAATTGTACTGCACAGAGATAAAAGGCAAGGAAGACTTTATTTAAGACTGTTGCAATAGGGGTCAAGGCTAATGCAATAAGTGAGAGAGATTGAACTCAACTCCACTTAAACAAAAGGCAGAACAGTTTTTAAGCACAGGGTGAGCTAGTGGGAAAGTCCGGAGAATGTTAAAAGGTCACCAGGCTGCTTTGATTAGGCCATTTGTGCTTGCTAATTAGTTCTTTTCAAAGTTTGGTTCCTACCCTCCTGCAGAGACTGGAGATAAATGTATCTTTATGATTACATTTCAAAGAGATAGTTCCCCAAATCCTCCAGAAAGCCATTCTTGGGTGATAAAACTGCCAAGAAGCAGGGAGATCTATGTCTCAAAGGGAAAGAGAAAGCGTTTTAAAAGGGCAAGTTTTTTGGGGCGCCTGGGTGGCTCAGTTGGTTAAGCGTCCAACTTCGGCTCAGGTCATGATCTCACATCCATGGGTTCGAGCCCTGCATTGAGCTCTGTGCTGACAGCTCAGAGCCTGGAGCCTGCTTCAGATTCTGTGTCTCCCTTTCTCTCTGCCCCTCCCCTGCTCACTCTCTTTCTCTCTCTCTCTCAAAATAAAATAAAGACATAAGAAATTAATTTAAAAAATGGCAAGTTTTCTGAAGTAAATGCTCTTAGAGAGGCCAAGGGTCTATAGTCAGGAAGAAATGTGTGTGGAGTTTAGTCAAGCTGAGGGGCATGTTAAGGCTGTCTTGTTGATACAACACAGTACCAACAACCATGAGTGTAATTTATTGTCTTCCAAACTTTGCCTCAAGACCAGGAAAGTTTTCATCATCCAGTTCTCCTAGTCACTAGGTGATATGAAGCAAATAAAAGTTGACTTGAAATATTCATAAAAATAACTTCTGAGAAATCCATGAAATACAAGTTTTAGAAGTTATTAATGAAAGAATTATTACTAATTTATTGAGATGAGACTTCATTCCAGGCCCTTGTGCTAAATCCTTTTCCTGTATTACCGCATCTTGTTTTCACACTAATCCACTGGTTGGGCCTATCTCTGCCACGATTATGGAAGTGAGGAGAATGAAATCCCCAGAGGGTGTGACTACCTTTGAGTTACACAGCTAATGGTAGAATGAAAATTGACTTTGGACTTTTTACCAGAATGTGTGACAAGGTATATTTTATATAATTTTTATATAATTTTATTATGACTTTTAACTCAGCTTGTGAAAAGTCTGCTTTTCATATCTGATGTAGATAGATATTAGAACAAGACTCTATTAACTCTGTGGGTTTATGAAAGTAGTTTGAAAGACCCTACAGCAGGGTCTGAGGAATACTGTGTAATGTTTTCTGAAGGCTTTAGGTAGATATACATCCCTGACGTGGGTTCTTACATGGACCAAAAGAAAAGGACTCTCTGGATGAAGTTCCTTTCAAACTCAGCATTCAGTGATTCCGTATCAGCTCTGGTTTTCATTTTACTTGATATGTGGAAGTAGATACATTAGTAGCTTAGCTCTGACAAGAAGCTTTCATTTCCAATATTTTGTCTACTTTTTCTATCAATACTGCTAACAGTTAAAAGTACAGTTGAAAGTACTGTTTTTAGCTAACTGTGATGAGTTGGATGCATTTTCAGAAAAATGTACAAAATTTAGTTTTATTATGTCAAAATATTCCCAGTAACTTCATTCAGTGGGAAACCATAGTTAATAAAAGAAAGATTTATAAAAGCTGAAGTCTATGATTCATTTCACTTGTATCTGTGCAACAGGACAATATTCTATCAAAAAATTAGATGCTAGAACCTCATCTAGTACCAAAGTCTTCCCTTAAGAAATATAGTGGTGAATCAGATAGAAATATTTCCTGCTCTAACAAAGATTACAGTCCAGTGATGGAACAAGGTAGGCTTACACTTTTTCCAATTCCTACTTAAATTGTTTTCTATTTCAAGTAGAAATTATCTTCCTTTTTGAAAAAAAATAAAATCAAGAACTAATTTTTTAAAAGAATACTCAGACCAATTATTCAATTCTACAAAGGTGATTTTCTTTCTTTCTTTCTTTCTTTCTTTCTTTCTTTCTTTCTTTCTTTCTTTCTTTCTTTCTTACACAGAGGTGATTATCAAGAAAAGCCTATTTAGGGAGCTCCTGGGTGGCTCAGTCGGTTAAGCATCTGACTTTGGCTCAGGCCATGATCTTGAGGTTCACAAGTTTGCGCCCTGCGTTGGGCTCTATGCTGACAGCTCAGACGCTAGAGCCTACTTTGGATTCTGTGTCTCCGTCTCTCTCTGCCCCTCCCCCACTCATGCTCTGTATGTCTCTCGCTTAAAAATAAATAAAAACATTTAAAAATTTTGTTTAAAGCCTATTTATTATTAACTTTTGTCCTTGACCTGTTTCTAACCATAACATAGCCACACAAGATACTGAAGCTAGCTAAGGGAATACCAAGCTAAATATTTTCTGGATAAGTGATCAGAACCTGAGATTCTTTTATCATCTTAATACTTTATTGTTCGGATAATGAGAGAAGCTCTTAGTCACCCATAGCATATTCAGTCTTTATGAGGTCTAATAGTTAGAGAATGGGCTACACCCTAGTTACAACATATAAGTAACATCATTGGCCATAGTCAGAGTTTCTCTCTCAAGGAGCAGATCTTAGATATTGGAGTGTAATATGATTGACACTGTTACTAGTTTATCCCTCTTATATCTTCTTGCTTTTTCATCCCATATCATACCATTTCACTTTTACCTAAAGCTAAACCAAAAGAAGTTTCATGATTTTTCTCAGGGCTTCTTTCCTAAAGACTCTCAAGTTGGCTATAGTTACTCTGCTGCTCATCTTTCACCAGAGCTCATAAAAAGAGCAGTCGTGCGTAAACAGATCACTGATCACTGTACTTCATTATATTCAGAGTGGCTTCATTTCTGTTGCTTGTTTACATTTAATAACAACAACAGCAACGACAGCTTAGGATATACATCAAAATCTTATTTTCTTAGACCTTGTTATTGTTTCTGAAGGTGCTGCAAGATCTTATATTTTATATAGAGCCATAAAAGATTTACCTATCTGTGTCAGTGAGACCTTCTTCACGTCATCCTTGGACTTGTCTATATTTAATTAGGGGCTTTCATTAAAATATTTGCAAAGCAGAGAAAAAAGTTTTGTTTATTTTTCAGAAGGAGCTATGCTAACCATCAAATACCTAGATCACATAAACTGTTTTGAAATGAAAACAAAAATAGTAAAGATTTAGTTGGTGCATGCTTTTTAAAAAATATACTAGGACAATAGACAGTGGTGTTAGGCTAGACTTCATCTATCACCACAGAGAAGTATGAGGCAAAACTGTTTGACTATTTTTTGAAGCAATAAGACAGACTACCACACAAAACACCTCCCTCCTGGAAATACAGGATGTTGTATGGTGGCGGTTAATTTCCTATGTTCGTCCTGTGAGTGGGTAAGTTGAGTGAGTGAATCAGCGGTGATGCCCAGACTTTCCATCCTAAGAAGTTCTTAGGCTATTTAACACGTTCCATGTAATCCACTTAATTGCACGCATAAGCTTGTCAGGAGAACTTGCAGCTAAAACGAATCAATAATGTATTCCAAGCACAGTTGGAAGACACTGATAATGGAGTTTTCAGCTTTGCAGAGTATGCTGGCTGATTCACTTGTGAGTCTTTGTGGCCTGGTCAGTAATTAGGCCAATAGCTTCTGGAGTCTGATGGTCAGGATTTGACATGCGAGTTCTGATTAAGTGACAATGTGACTGAATTAGGAGTCCCGCTGCCATATATTAGAGCCTGAATTTTATTGAGGGGGATCTTCTAGTCTCTTCAGTTAATTGTGATACCCATAGCTTTAATTCCAGAAATATATTAATGTCCACTGCATAACCTAAAGGCATAAGGTAAGTTTTTACATCTTGTAAAACATACGTGTAACTATTGAGCAAACTCTCAAAAGAAAATCAGATCAGATATTGCTTTACTGCATTTATTGAGGCTGCTTTCTATACTTTTTCATTTGTGCCACTTAAAAATGAGAGTTATTAATAATGTTGGAATGCTTTTCTCTCTTTCTCTACTTTCTCCCTCTTTCTCTCTCCATGTCTCTGTTCTATTACATCTAATTTTGGTTGTTTTGGCATAAAGAAAAATAATTTTACCTCTATGTTGGGTTACATTAAAATTTCCTCACTTTTTCTAGAAATGTGTAGAAAAATGGCACACAAAATAAGATGACATTAAGAATACACAACATTAATATAAATTCTATTTGTATATGGCTCTAATGATAATGTATATCAAATATGCAAGGTAAGACAATGAATTACACAGTTACTGAACATTCCAGATGGACTTGTATAAAGAAACAAAACTCTTGGGCACCTGGGTGGCTCAGCTGGTTGAGCGTCCAACTGGCTCAGGTCGTGATCTCACAGCTCATGGGTTTGAGCCTCATATCAGGCTCTGTGCTGACATCTCAGAGCCTGGAGCCTACTTCTGATTCTGTGTCTTCCTCTCTCTGCCCCTGCCCAGCTTGTGCTCTGTCTCTATCTCTCTCAAAAATAAATAAAAACAAAAATTAAAAAAAAACTCTAACAAAAATTGCCTTATCATTCTTAGAGTTTTTAGTTCTGCTTATGCACATGTAAATTTCAACTGATTTGGGTTTAGATAAAAAAAAAAGACCCCTCAGCTAATGCAAAAGTATTTATAGAGTGTCACATTGGCTGAAACATGCAAGGTTGTTGTTCATAAGTGTCACATACTATTGGCATAGAGTGATATAAAAACAAATATGTGGATACATAAATATATAGATGTGTAAATAAGAAAATAAGAGGATGTGAGATTGTAAAACATATTAATATCATATATAAGTGACCGGAGGGTATGGGATTGACTTTTTAAAAAATGTTTATTTACTTATTTTAAGAAAGAGAGAGAGAGCATGCAGTGGAGGGGCAAAGAGAAAGAGAGAGAGAGAATCTCAAGCAGGCTCTGTGCTGTTGTTAGTGCAGAGCCTGATGCAGGGATCAATCTCACAACTGTGAGATCATGACCTGAGCAGAAATCAAAAGTCAGATGCTTAACTGACTGAGCCACCCAGGCGCACCCTGGGATTGACTTTTGATAAAAAAAAAAAAAAAAAATGAGAGAAACACTCTCTAAAGAGCTGCCATTGGGACCTGAGATTTTAGTGTTGAGAAGCCAACCATGAAAAGATGCAGAGGAAAAGCAAGTTCTAATACAAAGTTTCTGGGAAGGAAACAAGCTGACCATAGAGGTGACAGGGGAGGAGTGGAAGGATCACAAAATCAGAGATATGGACCAACTTTCCATTTTAAATAAGCTCATAGACTCCTCTGAGGAGTTTCTTGTGCTGAGCAATAGTACTGGCACATAGTAGGGATTCAAGAAGTACTCGTGAATAAATGGATGAAAAATAAATTTTATAAATGAGAACATCATAGTTCTGATGTTTCTGATGGACTCACATTGTTAGTACCTGGTCAAAAAAAGAATCACAATGAAATTCTGGCATTAGGATCCCATAATGAACTCTGAGTTCCAATGTACTATGTGAGAATTAGGTTACAGAAAATTTGTCATTTATTTGAAAATAAAATTTTAATAAAATGTATTTAATAAAATAAAATGCATGTAAAAAGGGAATCATCATGGAATCAACAAATTTGAAACCTTACAGAGACATCAGAAGTTTTCTAAATTGTCTTTCAACTTGAAATTTGGTTCAAGGACCAGATATATCATCATCTCCCTGGAGCTCAGTAGAAATGCAGAATCCCAACTCTCCAACATACCTCATAAATGAGAATTTAAATTTGAACAAGATATTCAGGTGATCCTTAGACACATTAAAGGCTGAGTAGTGCTGCTATGAACAGTCATTTGCAAACACTACATTTTTCAGTTCTTATGAAGAATCTCTTGGAATAAGGATTTTTTATTTTTGACTTACTGGGGCCCTACCCATGAAGAGTAAAATTTATGTGTATCAAACAAACAAAAATGATCTAGTTAACTCTGATGCATCCTAATGCCTTCATTTGTAGGATTACTGGATTTTAGCAAATAATGCAACAGACTTAACATTAACAATATTCATTGTTCATCTGAAATTCAAATTTAACAGGGCATCCTATATTTCGTTTGACAATCTCATACATTTGACGTGCTAACATAGGTTTATAGTACAAGAGTTCTTTGTTAAATATAGATATATAAAAAGTAAGGCATTGGTACCCATGTTTATTAAATGATATTTTTATTCATATTCTTAATGGGTTGATTTTCTTATGCAGCTTAATCTTGTAAATCAGTTGTTCTAGATAGCACACACAGGAGAAAAGTGTGTGTCTCTGAATGCAAGAAAAACAAACAAAATTTATTACAATACAGTTATCTCCTCCTGAATATTCCAATATGTCCACTTAAGAGAAAAGCCAAGAGTTGGTAGCTTTTTGTTTTTAATCCTTCTTTAATAACATCTTGTGACTGGACACTTTTTTGTTAACTGTGGATAAATTTGAATGTATGAAAAAATTTTAAAAGCTATATAATAGCTATCTAGATGGAGAGCATCTTTCACTAAACTCAAGTTTGAAGCCTAAAACCCTCATATGATATTATATCAGTTTTTTGAAAATAAAGGGTTTACATAGCATATCAGCATTATGTTACATTTGGGAAATAAAGAAATATAGAAAAAGAAAAAACTACTCATAACCGCATCGCCCGAAGACAAACATAACATGATTGAGCATATTATTTGCCAATTCTTTTCCCTATCAACATTTTTTTGTTGTTTTTCACAGTTGTAATAATATTGTACCATAATGTTATATTGTGCTTTTGGACTTCATATTATATCATAAGCACTTCCCTCATTATTACAAATAATGTTTCATTCGTCGTAGATATCATATTCAGTCAAGCAGATACACCCGAGTTTTATTTTTCCTTCATTCTTTTGAGTTTGGCAAATATTGTATGAATTTCAGCCCTTCATTAACCACACTGCAGAGAAATCACAGCAGAACAGAACTTGTGTGTGGCCCCTCTCTCCATCTTGGTCCTTATATACCTTTTTAGCTCTGGAGAACCACACAATGTGCCCCCTTAGGAAGGGGCAGGGCCTCTCTTGCCAAGCAGTAGTTACCCTCACTTCCCATGACTGAAAAGTGACAGAAATTTCAGCTTGTTCCTACATTCAAGAACTCTGTAAGCTCAGAGAAATTGAACCAAAGTTGTCACTCCAATGTGAGTAAGACTAAATCTAATTTGTTGGGTGGAAAGAGTTAAATGAACTTTAACTGAAAAGCTCTCTTTCTCTTCCTCTCAGGGTAGAAAATAGCCAAGGGCAACAGCGGATGACTAATGTGTAGAATATTGCAATTAGTATAGCAAGGTACTTACAGGGATCAAATTAAAAAATTCATTAACGTACGCACTTAATTAAGAAACACTTTTCGGTTTACATGATAAATTATGACACCTATTAAATCTTCCAGTACAAGCTGTAATGGCTTCTTTGCTCCCGGGTAGAGTACTATCGCCTTTGAGGTCCTTTGAAACTCCCCAAGGACTGGCAGGATTAGTTACAAGTGTATTAAAAACAATGCTTTCCCCCTGCAAGGTGCAGGAGCGTCTTTATTGGAAACTAATTTGAACTTAAAAAAGCACCAGAGAGCAGGAGGCTATCATGCTGCAAGCCAATGATAACAAACATAAAATGACCTTGAAAAGGAAACACAGTCTTTGCTCCCAACATTCCCAAAAGAGAGGTGGCAGGGATAATGTCTGGTTTTTGTTTGCTTTTGTGTCTTTTGTTTGGTCTCTGTCTTCCCCTTCTCCCCTTAAAAGTAAATGTTACCGATGGAGAGAACATACTAGAAATAAATTACATATAAGTAGGTTAGTGGTAAATATGTTTTTTTTTTCTTTTCATTCAATAGGAGTATTTAGGAGGGAGACAAGGAAAGAAGGGAGTAAAATAGGTTGGGAGGGACCAAAGAGTCAAAATACAAATGAAGAATAAATGCATAAGGAAATCAGGCCCATCCTTCAGAAGCTGGTAGTATCTGAGGTCTTTCTGCATTGTGAGCAAGTCTGGCTTTATAATGGTAATAAAACTTTACATTTCTATTATTTTCTTCAGAGTCTCCTCAATATCTCCTTTAATATTCTTTATAACCCTGGAATTAGTAGAGCAAGTAAGGAAAACTGGAGAATCAAATTGGCTTTCCAGAGCCAAACATATTCGTGATGTCTGGAATAATTCTCTTTTTTTCCAGACTACGAAGTTTTCACAATTAAGTTGATGCTTTAACGGACCTCTACACCACTTGATAGTTTGGAAATGTTTGCCTTTCTGCTCCATTTTGTCTCATTGCTCCTTGCCAGCATTATTCTAGCTAACCAATCACAGAAGTAGCTCCTACTGCTGGGAGTGCTGAGTAGAAAATTCCAACGGTGTACTCACCTTCCTGGTTTCTGTGAGGTATCTGATCCATTGTCATATGTCAAGAGGAGGATTCTAGGGACAACATGTGAAGCAGGAGTCCTAAGAATCTGGGGGCAGAGGTGGCAGAATTGATAGCAATGCTTTTCCTAGCTCATTTCTCCCTGAGCCTGACCCCATTTGAAGTTCTGTTATGGGGTAACATCTTTAATTCCATAAAGCAATCCCAACTTCTAACTTAGAAGATGCAGACCATACAATTTTTACTGTCTTTCAGCACTGTTTGTCATTCTTCCTTTAATGTTTTGTCTCTCTGATTATTGTAGAAACAATACGAACACCATGCTGGAGAACATTTTGAAAATTAATTTTAAAATAAAGTCTACACTTGTTGTTTCTTGTGTTGCTAATTTTAGCCATTCTGACAGGTGTGAGGTGGTATCTCATCGTGGTTTTGATTTGTATTTCCCTGATGATGAGTGATGTTGAGCATCTTTTCATGTGTCTGTTAGCCATCTGGATGTCATTTTTGGAAACATGTCTATTTGTGTCTTCTGCCCATTTTGTAACTGGATTATTTGTTTTTGTGTGTTAGGTTTTATAAGTTCTTTACAGATTTTGGATACTAACCTTTTGTCAGATATGTCATTTGCACATGTCTTCTCCCATTTCAGTGCAGCCACTCTGGAAAACAGTATGAAATTTCCTCAAAAAGTTAAAAACAGAACTACCCTATGATACAGCAATTGCACTACTAGGTATTTACCCAAAGGATACAAAATAGTAATTCAAGGGGGCACATGCACCCAATGTTTATGGCAGCTTTATTAACAATAGTCAAACTATGGAAAGAGCCCAAATGTCTATCAACTGATAAATGGATAGAGAAGATGTGGTGTGTGTGTGTGTGTGTGTGTGTGTGTGTGTGTGTGTGTGTATAGGAATATTACTCAGCCATCAAAAAGAATGAAATCTTGCCATTTGCAACAATGTGAGTGGAACTAGAATGCACTATGCTAAGTAAATAAGTCAATCAGAGAAAGACAAACACCATATGATTTCACCTATATGTGGAATTTAAGAAACAAAACAGATGAACATTGAGAAGGTCAGGGGAGAGGGCAACAAACCATAAGAGACTCTTATAGATAGAAAACAAACTGAAGGTTGATGGAAGGAGGTGGGTAGGGGATGGGCAAGATGAGTGATGGGTATGAAGGAGGGCACTTGTGATGGGCACTGGGTGTTACATGTAAGTGATGAATCACCAAATTCTACTCCTGAAAACAATATTACACTATATATTAACTAAAGAGAATTAAATAAATTTGAAGAAAAGAATGAACATGAAGTCTAGCACTAATTATTTTCTTTCTACTTCTTAACAAAATCTACTTCAGCTTGCAACAACCACAATCTGCAATTATTGAGTACTGTAGCAAGATTTTACTGAACAAGTGAAGTAGAAGACAAGAAGTACATGGGAGGAAGTCGTTTGAGATGGTACCCCATGATTCTGATATTCCTCTCTTGGTTGAGAACCAGTGTGCCACAGATGAATGGCTTTCAAACTTTTGTAAACTGCAACCCAGAGTAAAAATAAACAAATAAATGAAACTTTACATTGACCCACATACCTAAATACGTATTGCTGTGTTCTGAGTAAGAGACAAGTGTGTGCCCACTAACCAAGTAAGGGATCAGGAACAGCCTCCATGGGATGACTCTTGGGCTCTAACTGCGGCAGGGGCAACAATCCCAAGACCGTGGAATATGCGAGCTGTTCTTAAGACTGCCCTACCCAGAACTCAAGGCCAGTGTTTGAAGCACTGAATCTGGTGCAGTCTATTTTCCAAATCACTCAGATCTGCTTGTCTTCTAATGACATGTGAGTTTTGCCTGGAATCAAGATGACATCCTTCTTCCCTGACCGTAGTCCAATCCTTTAAGCAGGTGGTCATTTCCTGTCTCCTCGAAATATTTAAAAAGCTAGCAAACCATATTATAATCTCCACTGTTGCTTCTGACCCTGAATAATAATTAATATTATTACCTCCTCCTTCAAATGCCCATTCAAGGTTTCCTTTACCAAAGCCAACACTTTCGGTGGGGCAAAGTTGCTTGTCCTGTGGGATAAACCTTAATATTCATTGTCTGAGCTGTGGTCACAGCTTTCACAGCTCTCAGTTATATTATCCTTGTCTGGTTATGGTTGTGACAGTGATGCATTTTCTCATCACTGGGCAATGAAACAGGAAAAAGTTTTAAAAGCACCTAGGTTTTAGTCCTACTCCTCCTTGTCTCTACTGTGTAGCAACAACCTTGGCTTCTTATGATAACCAGGGTTGATTACCCCACCAGTGCAATAATACTTCTCTTGGCCTGCTGGCCCATTACCAGCTGTGGGGGCAGGAAAAACAAAGTCTGCAAGTGGGACATTGAGAGTAATAATGAAATAGCACAAATCCTTCTTCCATTTAGTGGTTTATGGACCAAATATTTTAGAATTTAGTATATGCTGGTTATTAGAAAAATGCATGTACAAAATCCTGGAGGACAGCATTCTAACTGGTAGCACGTTGATCCTGAACCAGTATCTCAGCTGAACCTTTAACAGGCATTTCCACCATTATATCAGATTGGCATCTTCTAGATGATGGGCATTCTTTGGCATTCCATTTTCAGGGACACACTTTCCATTCAGACCCATTAGAGAGTCACAAACTATTTGTAAAGTAGTTTTGTATTTTATGGCATGGAGGGCATGGCCTTCCCCTAGAATTCTTTATGTCTGTACTGCAGTTTT
>CM053567.1:130585917-130744567 GCA_028646485.1 Cryptoprocta ferox | reverse complement strand
CCTTTAACAGGCATTTCCACCATTATATCAGATTGGCATCTTCTAGATGATGGGCATTCTTTGGCATTCCATTTTCAGGGACACACTTTCCATTCAGACCCATTAGAGAGTCACAAACTATTTGTAAAGTAGTTTTGTATTTTATGGCATGGAGGGCATGGCCTTCCCCTAGAATTCTTTATGTCTGTACTGCAGTTTTCCTTTTGGGATTCGCCAGAGATTTAGGCTGACTTCTTTATTTATCATGGGTTCCTCTGGCATGACCGACATGCTAGATCACATGGTCTGAACAACAAGGCAGTTTGCCACATAGCATGCACAGACTAACAAAACCTCTCTTGCTTTGGGTCTCATTTGACATTGGTAGCCTTTCAAGTTACCCAATAACTGGATGCATTGGTTTTCCCAGGTGTGGCTTATGTTACCATTAAAAGTCAAAGAAGCCCAGTGAGCAGTGCATGTCTTTAGTTCATTAGCTTGTGGTGATTAAAAGTTTAGATCATAGGGAGCCTAGTTCCATGGCATCATCCTTATCAAATCCAGCCTGAAAAAGACAAGTGACTATAGATGCCCTCAGGCTTTTTCAATGTGCCTTAACTGATATTTCACTAATTCGTAAATTTTTTTTCCAAAAAGCATTCAATGCCATCAAAAGCAGCCAGCCTACACCACATTCCACAAGGAAGCATTAAATAATTAAATTAAATTAAATTATTTCTCCCAAACTGATTGGCTTAGTTTGGATTCTCCCAGAAGCAGACCTTGACTACAGGATTGAGTACATGGATCCTATTTGGGAAGTACATGTGATACCAGCAGGGAAGGGAATGTATAACAGGTGCATTAAAAAGCCAACTATCATAGTAGGCATTTGGAATTAAATCCACAGGAAGCCTCTGGGAAACTGTAAAGCCCATGCCTCAAAATTAGTCTACCCAACGACAAGGGCACTGAGGTAATTACTTACTAGCTCCCAGGAGTCTTTGGTTGAAGACTGCTGGTGGGCATGTTCATTCCTTGACACTTCCAATCTGCTGTACACATGAGCATCAAGGGTTCCCATCTTTCTAGGAAAAAAAAAAAAACGAAACAAAACATTCAGACTCACAGGTGTAGATATTGCCATTTGGAAGAGAACAGAGGACATTGAAAATCTGGGGGTGGGACACTAACAATATTTGCTACACCTATCAAGCACAAGTAGGGCAACCACTGGGTATCTCATAAACTCATCTCATCTCAATTAACCACAAGTTAAGGTCAAGGGTTATCACCACCCTATTTACTTACTACCAGCAATAAGCCTGCAAATGCTTTAGACTGGTAGGGAATTAAAACCCAAAATATTTGAATATCTCTTTTCTAGGGCCACTTTGTTCTCCTTTGTTTTAGCCAGGCTTTCTTAGGAAATAGAACCTGAGTCAAAATCTCTATGCTAACAATTCATTGATCAGTGCAATCCAGGCAAACAGGTATAAGAGAAAATAGAAATGAAATTTTAAAAAAGAATAAATATAAGTGTATTACCAAGATGATAAGTTCATGGTAAGCTGACTGCTCAATCTTAGAGGAACTCTTCCAGGGATGTTTATTAAGGTCCTGAAACCACATATTTAGTGGGAATAAGGGAGAAAAATATGTTTGCCTACTAACATTCTCCATCAGTCAGTTTTTTTCACTGGGCATTAAATTCCTATGTTTTGTATTTGTACTGAATGAAATCCCAGTAAATCCTATAACCCATCAAACCTTAGTGTCAACAGACAAACCCAAGAATAAGAGCCAAGTGTCATGGGTTTGAAACAATGAACAGTGGAAGAGTGCCCCCAAACTTCACTAAGATCTCTAAGATTAGCTATATACAACCAAGGAAACTTTCTTTACTCTGGTGTCTTCTTTACATATATCTACTTCATCTGCATTTATTTTTATGCTACTTAGTATGTGTAAATCTTCTTTAGCTGGTAACTTCCTAAAAGACAAACACCAACAACCCCTATATGTCCCTCACCCACAGTACCTAATAATAATTAGGTATTTATCAGATGCTTTAAAATGCTGATATCATTTAGTCCTTACAACAAATATAAGTTTGGAACTATTAAGTGACTTTCTCAAAGATCCCCAAGCTGCTAATTGGGAGATGTGGTTTTTGAACTCAGGGTGTATGACCCTAAAGGAGAGTTCTTAATTCTATCCAAGGTTGCATCTATAGCATAATCAATGAAGGATCATTTCAGGAGTTGATAGACTTTATGGAGAAGGGAAAGGTGAGACATAGAGGCAATGGCCTCATTTGGGAGGTACTTTTATGTTACCAGTAGTGAAATTCTAAAAATGAAAAAAATAATATGTCCATTTTCATTTTGAAATTAAGTAATTAAAATTTTTCTTACACGATAATCTCCTTCACTTATTTTGTAAGACTGATCTGATGTTATTTTTCAATAGTACTATTATTTGCACAGACTATACAATAAAGATATATGGATGACTTTGCTTTTTACTACATTTTACTTACTTTATTTTGCTGCAGAATGGAAATTCCAAATAGAATTATATAATTTCAACATAATATTTTTTATGGAGTCTATTTCTTCCAGTGATATTTTGTATTTTAAAATGTAAAAGAAATACTATTGAAAAGCTATTGAAACCATTTAATAAAGCATTGAATGAGAATGTCACCATGAGACAATTTGTTTTGTCAGGTGATGAGGTATTTGGTAATAGATCATCCTTATTAGTGATTTTCTTTACAGATTGTTTTTTTTGTGAAATAAGGCCCCTTATGAATGCTCCAAAACAGCCTGTAATGGCTGCTAGTCACCCAAGTGTCAGAGCTTATAGCTTCAATATATCTTTCTCAAACTACATCAGGAGACAGTAACAATTTCAAGAACTAGTGCTTAAAACCGCCATCAAATAAATTCTCAGTCCCATTTCCCCCAAATGCACATTTCTATTTATGACAGAGGAGGGCAGTTGTCCTTAGTCATGAAGAAATTCTCATTGAAATCTGACTTTCAGCTTTTTCTAGAATAAAGAAAAAAAAAAGAAAGCATCCCTTGTTGGGTAAGTGTTATTCAAGCAAGTTGGTGTGATCCATGGAACAGAGTGCTGAGAGGTCTCTTCTCGGCTGTAGCAGGGTGTTCAGTCGCCTTGGGCAGGGTGTTTTTCTGAGCCTATGCCACCTTTTCCCTCTGGAATGGAGTCAGTGTTTTTGGCTCCAGCCTGTCAGCTCCTGCGTCTATCTGGAGTTCATGCTATAGTTCTTGGCTCAATTTTGATCTTCCACTTATATTCACAGAAGTGAATGAAGACTCTTGGACTGAGCTTTCATTGTATTTCTTACCAGTGCCTTCGTCCTACTGATTGCTTTTTACAGTTTTGATGTACATGAATCTGTGATTTTCCTCACTGTTCTGCCTGATGATATTTAGAGCATTTTGGTTCTTGTGTGGGGGGGGGGGGAGGGGTGTGTGTGTGCCTTACTTTATAAGCTTCTGATTTCTCTCAACTTTACTCTTGCAGGTCTTTGGACTCTGACTTACCCACCTTGTTTTAACAGGTAGTTTAAGTTTGGCTCTTGTTCTCTTGTGCTGTGTGAAAGAATTAATCCTGAGTGTTGTTCCTTCAGTACTTGCCTGATAATTTTGCCTTTGTATCATGCTGACTAATTTGTATGTCACTGTATATTACACACATGTTTTCATGAATTCTTGTCTAAGATCTTACTACATGCTTCTTTTAGAGTGCATAATACTTGTGTATTCTACACAATTTTGTGTATTCTACAAACTAATATCAATAGGAAAAGGCAGATATCCTTGGAACAAGATGGGAGACAGATATAGACTTGTCACCATCTCAGAGTGGAGCCAAGATTCTATTTCTAGGTCATACATTTGGGAGAAGTTTCCTTTAAGCAGAAGAAAGGGATATAAGGAAACCTATGGAAATCGGAGCTAACACCTTGATAAAGTATGGCCCTCCAAATCTTTGGAAACTTGATGTAAATGGTAGAAGCTAAGACATGCATTTTTCTGAACCTGCAGACAAGTTTTTCTGTGTTGTGAGAGATGGAGGACTTAAATAAACTTTATCGCAGACTGTGTGGGTTTGTGCATGGGTGTGCATGGGTGCGTGTGCACTGCGCGTCTGTGTAGAAAATCACCTGTGTGGGACATTTACTTCTGAAAATATAAAGTAAAGGATATCTTCTGACGATAAATATACTTCTCTGAAAAATATGTTGAACTTTGTTTAATTTGTTCAATTTGTCTTTGATTCATATAGCACTTTACCGATCTTATTTCCTCATTGTACAATGAAGCACAAAGTGCTTTTTGTTTTAAAATGCACTTATAACACTCACCTTTTCACATTTATTTAGCATCTATTATGTGACAACTCTGAAGTTACCAGAAACATAATTTCTCTTTTTTTGAGAAGTTTTTGGTCTAGTGGAGGAGTCCATAACACTTCCTAAAAGTTACTTTTTTGGAATAGCTGTTAGTAATAGAATAGTACTATTCTAGTAATAGTACTAGATAGTTTCTAGCAATAGTTTCTTATTAAAATACATTGTAACATGCATATATAAACCATCCTTATATTGATTTCTATATAATTATAATAGGCAGAATATGAAGAGTTTTCTATACAAGTATACAAATATTTGAATATTCTCTTTAGTTTTCATCCCAGAATAATTTAAATTTAAAGGCCAGAGTTGTTGAATTATTTCTGGTTTCCCGTGACTTTATTAAAATGAAATGCCTTTCAAATACCAAGGGAACATTTAGATGTAGAGGCTCTGGTAAAAATGAATCCTTAACGGTAAACAGTGCAAATGAACAATACTGCTCTCCAAGAAAGAGAGAACTTGATGATATAGCAAAAAGAATAGACAAATGAACCACTTCAGTCTTTTTTTTTTCTCTTCCAGAAACATACAAGATAAAAGTGAAGTGCTATACCATTTTTTTTCTCAAACCTTCCATTGTAATAAAAATGGATTGTAAATCAAAGAGTGATCAGCCCCAGAGTGTAATGGTTCCCAGTGTTCGTTTATCTTGAATGGGAAATTGACACGCATATCACTTTGAAAAATTATGATTTATGTCACTACTTCATTTCTTTCCTCCCACTACCATCACCCAAGACTGCCTTCTGTTTGAGGGCAAACCCAGTACCAAACACCTGCATGGCAGCTACGGTCTCTGCTTTCCCTTTTGGGTGGTGCTAGCCTGGTCCATCTGCAAGAGGAGTCTGCATGCCAGTTCTGATTATTCAGGTGGACTAGACTCTTCAGAAATCTGTAAGAATATAAGAAATATAAAGGAAATAGCCTTTCTTCTCCTATCAGCTTTCCTTGATCTAAGTGCTTGTTTTTGTTTTTCCTTTCCTATCTTACCTCTGTTAAGAGTGGCCTTGAATTTCAATGAGGCTTTACTTGATCCAGGGCCAATCAGTCCTTGTGGGGTAATTAATTGGCATACTGACTGGCAAAGACACAGCCCAAATTTTTGTAGGTGATTTTTGGCACGGGTAATTGTCTACTTGTGAATAATTTCTAAAATTGTGGTTAGCAGAAGGTAAGTGATATTTTGATTTTGAAGCAGCTTACAAATTACTACATAAAATTATAAATGCCAAGGAATTCAATTTTAATTTTAAAATATTTTTGACCAACCTGGATTCTAAGACATAGAAAAATTATTTTTGACAATTTAAGATAAGTTTCCAATGTATTGTAACTTTTTTACAATTGCAATTTTTACTTCAGATATAAAAGTTTCATAATTTCCTTATTTTGTGAACAATGTGGCGATAACATGGAAACATTTCTGTTGGCTTGTTCATTTATTAAAAAGCTACTTATTGCATCCCCACAATGTATAAACAGCTATGTGAGTGGTTGGAGCTTACTCTTTGGTGTATAGAATATTTTCTATGAAATCCCAGATGACAAAAGATTACAAAATCAATTTAATCAAGAAGCAACTATTAAACTCATTGAATTGTACAGTTAAATTATATGCATTTTACTGTATATAAATTTCATTTTACTATATATAAATTATACCTCAACTAACCTGACTTTAAATAAAAGAAGCAATTATTGATCGTTTATAAAATGACCAAAATCATGCTGGATGCTGGAACTACAATGATAACTCAGATTTAGTCCTAACTTTTTCAAGAGCTCAGAATCAAATTACAAATATAGTAATTAAGACAAAAAATGGCCACAGTACAAAATACAACAGAGGAAACATGTTGAAGGAGGACGTAGTGCATCATAAATCTTCAACCAATTCTTAAAAGATGGGAGAGAGAGACATATAAGGAGAAAAGACCTAAGTACTAAACTTACATACTACTAGGTAGTGTGTAAATCATCCAGCTCAGTCATCCCTTACTTTTGACTGACGACAAACCTCTTCCAGAAGATCTTCCCTGAATCCTCTATCTGGGTTGATTGCCCATCTCACAGAATTCTGGGTGCTGCCACTGAACTTTGAATTTTCTAACACTCTATTAGATTACTAGTCCCTGCAAGACCGCATCCCATATTTGGCCTATAGTAATTGATCCACACTATTCACTTAACTGAACTAAACTGAATAGAAATGATAGCAGAGATGCATTTTCAAGGAACTTTTTAAGTAATTGAGTATGGGGAGAATGGAACTTATAGCAGAGAGAACGGTTGGTCCTGAAATAACTGTGTTTGGGCAAATAAAAATAGTATGATGGTTTCAAGGGCATGGCAAAAGGGGTAGAAGAAGAAGGGTGATTAAAAGGAACAAAACCAGAGAATGAGCAAGGAGGGTCTTTTCTTCAAGAAAGGGTTTTTGTTTGCTTTTGTTTTGTTTTGTTTAACTATCAGGGGTAGGAGTTATTGAAAAATTTTAGGCAGTGCTGTAACATGATCAGATATATCTTTTAGATAAGCCATCCTCCTATAAGATGACATTAGAGGATAACTATGGAAGGAAGAATTTGGTCGGGAAGTCTTTAAAAATGATTCAGGCAAGAGGTAATGTGGGCCATAACTAAGACAGAGGCAATGGGAATTGTGGACAAAATTTGGATTCAAGAGCCAAGCGCTTGATGCTTAGTCAGTTATCGTTCTTAAGAGAGATTGCCAAGAGGTAATAATGCATTTAATTTTGCACATGTTGAGTTTGAAGTACAAATATCTAGTAAAGATGTGTAGTAAGCAAGTCAATACATGAGTTTTGTATTGAGATGAAAATGTTAGTTCAAATAATAGGACTCTGAGATCTTCAGTGGAGAAGACATAGAATGTGAGAAGAATAGAGTAGAAGACAAGCTCTTAATCCATGTCTCAATGTATTATATATATAGAAGAGAATACAGTGGAAGGAGTTGAGGATGCTTGGAGATGAAGAAAGAGAAGTATAAAGAATTGACAGAAAGACCAACTGAAAACTAAGTCTTTGTTACCAATTTGCATGTGTCAGGAATATGAACATGGCTTATCTAGATCTTAGGGTCTTACAACGTTTTACTCAAGGTGATAACCAAGACTGTGTTTCATATAAATACTCAAGTGGAAAAGAATTAACTTCCAAACTCACATGGAAGGACTTAGTTCCTCATGGGTTGTTGAAAGGAGGATTTCAGTTCTTTGACTGATAGCCAGAACCTGCTCTCAGTTTCTTGCCTCATGGGTCTCTCCAAAATTGGCACTTGCTTCATCAAACAATGGATGCCAAAAAAGAAATAGAGAAGTCACAGTCTTTTGAAACCCGATTGTGGAAATCACATCCTATCACCTTTGACATATTGGGTAGAAGGATTTCACCCTCAAGAGAAAAGGATTACACAAGGCATGAATGGTAGGAGGAGGAGATCTTTGGAAGCAGTGCATTTTACAAATCTATGACATTTGTAACCTTGTTCCAGGACAGTGTTTAGAAGAGTTTCAGCAGAATAGTAGAAACAGAAACCAGTTCCCAGTGGTTGAGAAACAAATGTCAAATAGGCAAGTGGAATTTTACGTAGACAACTGTTTTAACAATCTGGAAAAGAAAGGAAAGGAAAAGTCAGAAGACAGGGACAAGGAAAGACTGTCTAAGGATAAGAGAGAATTGAGTAGGTCTATAAGATGAGGAGATAAAACCATTAGAAATGGAAGGGGAAGACATAGGAAACAGGGAGGAGACAGCTTATGAGCGTCTTACTTGGGAGTGTGAAGAGAATGTAATTTTGTAACTCACAGCTCAGAGAGAAGGTGAGCAATAAACAGGTAGAGGAAACTCTTCTCTTCAGTGATAAAAGAGAAGAAAATAATTGTAGCCAATGTAGGTAAATTTGTAAGGGCAAAACTGACCTAACTCACATCTGGTGCCTTCAAGTTCCCTGCTGAGGTAGGAGAGTTAAGAAATAATCTGTTTGGGTCTAAAGGTCAGAGGCAGACGTAGTGCTGAGGAGGGTAACAGTTTAGAATAGCAACTGAGGTGGTGGGAAAAGGTAGGAGGGTCTGAAACTAGTATCTATGATATCTGATTACATCTGAATATTTTCCTATGTATAAGCAATCTATAATGTGTATTAGTCAGTTAGCCTTTACCCTTTCTGCTTATGGTAATGACATGATGAAAACACTGTTTAAAGAATAACTTGGCCATGCTGTAAATGCTCGAATGAGATGTGGTAGAGCTTGGCCTTGGGAAGTACATTGAAGCTCCCAGGGCTATAATTCAAGCAGAAGGCAAGAAGTTCCCAAACCCATGTGGGAGGGTAAAGAAGAGGATGGTAAATTACAAATGTGATAATAACATCTCAGTGGGATAGATGATAATGAGAAAGTGTGGGGATGAGAAAGGAGGAGGCATATCTTAATAGAATGGAATATGAGTAGGCAGTACACGAGAACTGGGCTGTGAATCTAGACAAGAAAATGTTGGTTTTAGAGAAACTGGTGCCTTTCTGATCCTGTTACCTCAATCAACTATATTAATAACACAAAACATACACACAAATTTTTTATGCAGTTCAAGAGATAAAGTTCATTCACCAAGAGGCAAGGATATTTATTGGGAAGTGCAACTATCATAAAAATCAGTTTACCTGAATATTCTTAAACATAAGGTTGTGTCAAGGTATGGGGAACTTTAATTACTTCCTGAGTGACTCTCAAAGAGGGCCAACTAGCCAGACATAATACATTCAGATTAAGAATTAACTCTTAGTAGTCTCATAATGAACCCTTTTTGCCCATTATCACTTATGTGTGGCTGAGTGTTCTAGCCTAATCAAGGACACAACAGGAAGGGAACATGAGTAGGGTGGCTTTGGCTTTTGATAGACTAAGAAGAAAGTCTATGATCATTGAGAGTTATGATCATTGAAAGATACTAAGTGAAGATGTAGAGAAAATTAGAACTGATAGGTATCTGAAAGACCAATTTAAATTTACATTAACCTACATTTAAGTATCAACCATTTAAGCTTTCACTTTCTGTAAGTGGGCTGGACTGCTTGGTGGCAGGTCAGAATTGTAAATAGCAAGCCTATGCCTCCAAACTACGCTGCCGGAGACTGAATGCTTAATTTATGGTTAACGCATGATTAAATGTTAAATGGCAATCAGAGGGACTTTCTGAGATTATCTGATTAGCTTTTAGCACCCAGAGATCTCTTCAGTGGAATCTGTGCTGTATAATTAAGAACCAGTAGTATAAATGTCTAATAGGGATTTTTGATTCATGTACCAACAATACACTCACAAAAGGCAAATTATAAGAAAGCATTTAAGAAAGAGTTTGAGATTTTGAATACCTCATGAGTTTTTCTTTAAAAAAACCTTTTATTATTATTATTATTATATAAAAGTTAAGGTTTGACTTTGGGACTCCCTGAAAAGTTTCAGTACTTTGTTGTTTTGAAAAAGTAAAACACTAAAATGTATTTGGTTATTAAAATTACTGGTTTTAAGTAGATGTGTATTTGTGCCTTAGCTCAGGTCATCTACGGAGCTATACTATAAACACATGATGTCAAAACTCCCCAAATTTGAATTATCAACACTGGGAATGCATGGTTAAAATTAATTTTTATATAAATTATTTGCATTTACATACATAATTATTATGATCTTTTCATCAGTTTATGTTTTTAAATTATGATTTTAAATTTCAACATTCAGAATTATGCTATAACTACTAAATTAACTGTTGTATAACTACCAAACTACTCACTACTAAATTAGAAATAGCTGCTAACTTATACATTTTAAATTTATATCACTTTAAATTAGTATAATTTAAATAATATGTTACAAATGTTTAGAGCTCAAAAAAAAACCCCTGAGGATTCCCTCGTCCATTGTTTATCCATGACACAGTTTTTAGAATGTTTGTAAGCCTTTTTTTGAAGAGAATTTTATGGGTAAGCAATGCTCCACATGTCTCTTTCCTGAACAACTTTTCTGAATAATTAATATGTTACTATGCATTGCATATCATTAAGAGGGTTACTTTTTCAAATATTCATCTACAGAACCCTGCATGGAACTCCTTTGGGAAACAATTATTTGTTTAACTCCTGTAGTTTCAAGATGAAGTAATGAAGCCCTGGATAGGTGAAATGATCTTCCTACAGCCATATATCTACTTAGTGACAGATGTAAAAAGCATAACAACAAAGCTTGAATTTCATTCCTACTATCTTGTAGGATACTAAGGATACCCTATACTAAAATTGGATCTCTCAAACAAATATTCTAATAGCAAATATCATTTGATAAATACATACTAATCTTCTAAATTACTTGTTGGATTAAATCTCAATGAAATTCAAAAGTCAGTATTGAGTCATGGGTTTCTTTTGAGATGATACATCTATCATCATGCTCATTTCAAATTATTTTTGTCAGAAAGTAGAGCTTAAATAAGCAGATTTTCATGAAAAAGGAGATGATTTATTAAGGAGATAATTTATTTTCATGAGAGGATTCATGAAAGATGTAATTTAAATAAAATACATGTCGTGTTTTTTTAAAAGCCAGAGTAAAAGAAGATGCTGATAAATACTTAGATATACTATTTAATGCCTTTCAAATACTTCTTTTTTTGTGCCTCTCCACTTTCATTTGAATTTGTGATGATACAATTCTGTTATGTTCCTAAATACTAACATCTGCTCAAATAGAAAACTCATTTTAAACATCTCATTTTGCAAGAACACATATCTGACCCATGTTGACAGGTTCATAGACTGGAGCTATGCTATATGACCTTTCTATATACACAGAATACTGGAGGTAGGCCAATGGATGTTGGTTAGAAAAGAAGGAAAGGAAAACCATTTACCTTTCCATTTGAGTTAATGCAAAAAGCCTTTATATTTCAAAGAGAGTCAGAGCAGTCAACTAACTGACATTTGAACTTATCAGAAAATCCTTTGTTCATTGTTACTATACTCCACTTATAAATCTTGAAATGATATCTAAATAAAATATTTTATAGGGCAGATCACTTGTCCTTGTCATCTTTATCATGACAGTGACTTCTCAGTTCTTTCAGTGATATTTCCAAATCACTTAATACTTTCCTAAATCGTACCAACATCCATTCATCACATTAATGTAGCAACTGGTACATTCCCTTACGTTTGTTTAACAAAGGTTTACAGTTTTATTCTTTAGACGTTTTCTGTGAAACAAATTCTTTCAAAACTCTTAAACTTTATTTTTTCCAAATAAACTTTTCTTTCTAATTTATTAACTTAATTTTCTTTCTCAAGGCCACCAGTTATCTTCTTTATTGCAGTTACAATCTAATAACTAGTTAATTTTATTCTTTCAGAGGTGCATTGTTCTCGGAATAGTCATGAGTTTTTGCAAAGCGCAGGTGGATGATGTATGGACCTCATGCTGCTGTTGCTTCTGCCACAGTACTTTATAAAACAAAACACTAAATACAGCAATTAGAGAAAAAACATAAAATAAAGGATGGATAACTAAAATTACCAGAATTGTACAAAA
Source organism: Cryptoprocta ferox (assembly GCA_028646485.1). Taxonomy (NCBI): domain Eukaryota; kingdom Metazoa; phylum Chordata; class Mammalia; order Carnivora; family Eupleridae; genus Cryptoprocta; species Cryptoprocta ferox. Next base: position 130,732,542 of record CM053567.1, on the reverse strand, counting down.
CTTGGTAAGCTTTGTAAGTTATATAATAATGATTAAATTCTTACTTTAATTCAAATCATGCTCATGATAATTCTAATAACACACTGGAATTTTCTTAGCCCACGCTTTGTTCTTGGACAGAGTGCAGTATTTGTTCTTTAACCCTAGCCACAAGGATTTGAATACAAGAACACAAAAGAATCTGGTAAAAATAAGTTGCCCTAAAAAATCTAAATTGTATGTACTTACTCATTATAATAAACAAACTCTATGCCAGTCAGAAAAAGATAACAAGTAAACATCCCAGAAAACTATAAGCTTGTAGATGCAAACTTTGGAAGAAAATACATACATAAAATTTACAATGTATATACTAATACTCCTAAGATTTCTACCTACAGCTTGAACAGCAAAATTCAGAAAAATTCTACATGAAAAAATGTGTACATGATTAACAACACTACTCTAGTGGAGTAGAAATTAGTTCAGACATAGATAAACTTTTTTTCTTTCCCTTCTTTTCCTGTCCATGTACCCCTCCTTCTTTTCCCCCTTCTTCTTCTTCCTCCTCTTATTTATTCTGTCCTCTTCCTTCTCTCATATTCTCCTTCCTCCTCCCTCACAAATGAGTTTCTCTTCTCCAATCTCCCCTCCTCCCTTATCCCCACGGACTTGTTCCTTCCTTCTAGAGCCATAGTTCATAGCAGGTGTCGTCTCCAAATGAATGCGTACGTAGAGGCAAAATTCCACAAGTTTCTTTTTGGAATTTCCTAAAGATCAATCAATTCTTGGATATATAACATCAAGCTGGGACATCTACTAAACAGATGTCAATCAGATTTGTAGTGGGTTGCTTGCCTCTTCTAGATTATCTTTTCTCTTCGAAAAACATAGGAAAGGTCTTGATCAGGTAGTTCACAGACAAGGAAGTACAAATGGCTTATAGAAAAAGATGCCCATGTTATTTTTTACTAAAGAAATTCAAGATAAACCATTAATGAGATGCTATTTTAAATCTATCAGAGAAGCAAGATCATAATTTGAGAGGAAAAAAAGGATTAGCCAGGGTTTGGGATACCACATTCTCATATACTCTTGGTGAGTATATAAATTGGTACAATCTCTTTGGAGCAATATGGCCATAGCTTGAAAAACAAAAAACAAATCAAAACAAAAACAAAAATAAAAAACCACTACCACCACACCACCACCAAGAACAAAACAAAACAACCTTTAGATCTATTCATCATTTGGTCCAACAATGCTATTTTTAGAAATTTAGCCTACAGACATTTTTCACACATGCAGAAAGATGTATGTATAGGGATATTCATTATGGTATTGATTTAAATATAGAAAGAAGGTGGAAACAAGTTAAATGTTTTTGGTTATATGAATTGTGGCATATCCTATAATGAGTACTGTGTAGACCTTAAAATAAAGGTTTGGATTATATGTATTGATAAAAATTATCTCTAAGATGTATTGTTAAGTTAAAAAATCAAATAAATTTCAGAACATTGTTTACAGTCACATTTGTGTATTTAATAATATATGAAGATATATATATATACATATACCCCACATAAATATACATATATATACTTCTGTCTTCATTAAGAAGTATAAAGGCAAAGTCAGGCATTAGCAGAAGTTATTGCCTTGTTTACTGATTTAATTTCATGTGGGCATATATAATTTTTTGTTTAATATTTTATTAAAAACCATCTGAAACTCTCATTTCATTTAAAATGAAATCAAATATTCCTCTTTAAGAATTGACAATATATCTTTAATCAATAAATCTTATAATACATTTTTAAAAAAGAAAAAAGAAAGGTTATTTTATTTTACAAAAGTATTTTCAACAGAAAGTACTATTATTAGACTGACTGTTTTTGTGCCCCCTCAATTTACATTGAAACATAATCCTCAATGTGTTGGTATTACAAGGTGGGGTTTTTAGTGGGTAATTAGGTCATGAGGGCAGAGTCTGAAGAAATGAGGTTAGTGCTCTTATAAAAGACACCCCAGAGAGCTCCGTTGTCCCCTTCTGTCATGTGATGACACAGGAGAAGACAACCATCTATGGACCAGGAAGCATACTCTCACCAGACACCAAATCTGCTGGGGTCCTAATCTTGGAATGTCCAGCTTCCAGAATTGTGAGAAATAGTGTTTGTCTATAAGCCACCTAGTTTTTTTTTTTTTTTATGGGCTTTTTTTTTTTTTATAGTTTATTGTCAAGTTGATTTCCATATAACACCTAGTGCTCTTACCCACAAGTGTCCTCCTCCATGACTATCACCCCCTTCCCCTTTCCCCCTCCCCCTTCAGCCCTCAGTTTGTTTTCAGTATTCAAGAGTCCCTCATGATTTGCCTCCGTCCCTCTCCCTACCTCTTTTTCCCCCCTTCCCCTCCCCATGGTCCTCTGTTAAGTTTCTCCTGTTAGACCTATGAGTGCAAACATATGGTATCTGTCCTTCTCCGCCTGACTTATTTCGCTTAGCATGACACCCTCGAGGTCCATCCACTTTGCTACGAATGGCCAGATTTCATTCCTTCTCATTTATAAGCCACCCAGTTTATGGAATTATTCTTTTATAGAAAAATGAGTGTTATATTTTGGGTTATGAGCACAATTTCTTATGCTGGGAAAAAAAGAAGGATCACAGAACTGTGTTCTAATATGGACCTTTGAGGTTCTATGGAGGTCATTATCCTGTATCTCTTTTCCCTCATATGTGAAACAAAGATAATTTATATCATCTACCTTGTTAAAGGGTGACCTGAAACTAGCAGTTACTTGAATCAATGAGTTTTAAAATATAAAGCCTTATTAATAACCTACTAAAAATTGTGGCAAAATATACATAACATGAAATTTACCATTTTATCCATTTTTAAGTAGACAATTCAGTGATATCAATCTCTAGAACCTTTTCATTTTCCCAAACTGGAATTATGAACCATTCAACAATAACTTCCTTTCCCCAGTCTCTGGTAACTACCATTCTACTTTCTTTCTCTATGAGTTTGACTACTCTAAGTACCTCATAAAAGTGGAATCCTCCTATATTTGTTCTTTTGTGTCTGGCTTATTTTATTTAGTATAATGTCTTCAAGGCCCATCCATGTTGTAGCCTGGGTCAGAATTTTATTTTTAACAGAAATTTAACAGAATTTAACAAAAATTCATTTTTAACACTGGATAGTTATCATTGTATGTATAAGCCACATTTGGTTTATCCATTCATTCATCAATGCATATTTGAGTTGTTTGTATCTTTTGGCCATTGTGAATAATGCCACTAAGAACATTGCTATGCTAAACACACTCATTTTTAATAGAATTCTAATTCTAATAACAAAGCATACTGAATCATACAGGTTTGGTAGGAATAAGTATAGTCATTCAAATGGATTTTAGGTAACATCACTAATAAGTACTGGATTGAGTTTCAAGATTTTTTTTAATGCAAATTGAGTATTTGAACAGCCCAAGTGCTACTGGTTAGGACTTAGCACTTAGACAACTGGAACTTAACATCTGAGTTCAATCATGTACAGATTATATTAAAGCATTGAATGCCAGAAACTGAGTAAGCTTTTCCAATTATTTTCATTCCTCTTAAAATGAATTTAAAGACTTTTTTTCCTAATTTTCCTTGTAGGCTACCATTCAGCAGGTTTCTTGCTCTTCGCAGGGCCCAGCCTCAAAGCTTGGAACATGAGGATAGCATGTGTGTTTGCACAATGAGATGTTTAAAGTAAAATTTTCATCAATGAATGTTTGGTTCAGAACAAAAGCCCTTCACTTACTTCCTGATGGCTAGAAATACATCTCTGAAGACTGACAATTTTTGGTCAAGTTCTGACATACTCTGAGTCTTGGGGAACAGATGGAAGCAAGTGGTAGAGAAAAGGGAAATCCCACGAAAATAGGGTATGCAAATCTGAATGAAGCAATTTTCTGTCTTTTACTGAAAGAAGGAACAAGAAGGCAAAATATGCAATGGGTTCCATTCTTTGCTGGAATACTTTGGTGCCTTTCATGTAGCTTCTGGAATCATTGCTACAACTTGGCAAGGCAGGCAAATAAAATTGAGATACAAAACAAAAGGAGAAGTTCATGCCTCATTAGGCATTACTTGCTTTCCTCTGATAATAGACAAATTCATGTCAAAAAGGAATTTAAAAATCCATAGTGTAGATATTTAATGAATCCTCCTTATACTCATAATTGGAAACTTACTTGGATTGAACATTAAAAACTGAATTAGGAGAGCCTGGATGACTCAGTCAGTTAAGCGTCCGACTCGGCCCAGGTCGTGATCTCATGGTTTGTGAGTTTGAGCTCCACATTGGGCTCTATGTTGACACCTCAGAGCCTGGAGCCTGCTTTGGATTCTGTGTCTCCCTCTCTCTTTCCCGCACCTGCTCACACTCTGTCTTTCTCTCTCTCAAAAAAAAAAAATAAACATTAAAAAATAAAAATAAATAAAACTAAACTAGTGGAGAAAGATAATTATGCTTTTCATTTCTGAGTTGAACTCTGCAGATGACCCCCTACATGCCTTCTTTAATGAGTCAGATCTAGGAAAATTTTAGACTAAACGAAATGAAGCACAAAAAGTATGTTCAAATTATCAAATGTTTCCAGAGGATCTATGTGTCCTACTGAGCTAGACTGAGTTTTTATTTTTGAGTTAAAATCTTAACTTGAGGCACCTGGGTGGCTCAGTCGGTTAAGCATATGACTCTTGATTTCAGTTCAGGTCATGATCTCACTGATGGTGGGTTTGAGCCCCTAGTCGAGTCCCATGTCAAGCCCTGCATCGAGCCCCACATTGGGTTCTGTGTTAACAGTGTGGGGTCTGCTTGGGATTCTCACTCTCCTCTCTCTCTGCCTGCCTCCTTTCAAAATAAATAAATTAATTAAAAAAAAATCTTAACGTGTGTGTATGTGCTTTTGACCCAGCAATAGCACTACTACGAATTTACCCAAGGGATACAGGAGTGCTAATGCATAGAGGCACGTTTACCCCAATGTTTACAGCAGCACTTTCAACAATAGCCAAATTATGGAAAAAACCTAAATGTCCACCAACTGAGGAATGGATAAAGAAGATGTGGCTTATATGTACAATGGGATACTACTTGGCAATGAGAAAAAATGAAATCATACCATTTGCAGCATCATGGATGAAACTGGAAAATATTATGCTGAGTGAAATAAGTCAGTTAGAGGACAGATATCATATAATTTCACTCGTATATGGATCTTGAGAAACTTAACAGAAGACCATGCAGGAAGGGAAGGGGAAAAAAATAGGTAACTTGCTTTTTCTGATTTGTGACCACTTGTACCTCACCACCTTATCAGTGATTGATTAAACTATATTTTTAGTATTTAAGAAAACGGCTCTAATCTAGTAAAGGATCCCATATATAGGTTGAAATATTCGGAATAAACTAGGTAATCGTGAGATTTATTAATATACTAAGTTGCCAAAGGCTTTTATTACTCTTAGAATTTTCTAATTAATTTCAGATTATTTAGCATATGTCTTTGGACTAAATACTTAACTTCACTGGTCCTCAATATTTTCATTTAATTAAATGAGGAGTTTGCATTAAATTATCCCTGAATTCCCTGTTAACTCTTAAATTGTATAGATCTGCTTGCTTCATGTATGAAATGGGGATGTTATTAGCAGTATTTTTATATTTCTGTCCTCTACTGCTGTTACTTATTTCTAACTGGGAGTGATTCTTGGTAAGGAAGCATCTGTTTTACCACTGTATGGATAAAGATAACATTGATCTTATATTAGGAGATACTAGGTCTCATTAGGTGATCTCACACAATAGAGAAATGAATGCATCTATTTTGATTATCTTTGAGATTGTCCAGTCGTTTTTGTGATTGTTAACTATTTGTACCACATTTTGACATCACAATTAACCTAAGGTTCTTGAGTCCTATTGAGCAAGTTTTATGTTGACTTATATTGGCCTCATCTCAACACTTTTATAAAATTCTTCAGAGCAAACCAAAATTTTAAATGTACTTTCAAATATTTGGGGGAATGACTTTTTATGCAACATTTCTGCAGTTTTCTAATCAGCAAGGGCAATTTCCTGTGGGTGATAAATATGTTAGCATGCTTTTATGGAGTCAGTAAATCAGGAACAATAATAATAATAAAAAAGCCCTGTCCATAACTTCAGATTGAAATTTATGTAATGACATCACATCCCTTCTTTAACTCAAACATAGAGTCTCATTTACCTGCTAGTCTGATAAACACTGAATTTTTCTTCAGGTTCGAATTTAATATAGACACATAATATATGACATTTGTATTCAAAGGAGATAATGAAGAGAAGACGAAGAACTGATAAGGCAAATGACGTGATAATATATGCCGGAATGGGTAAGACAGAGGGTGGACAGATGACAAAGCCACATTTCTTTTTCAGACACAGTTCCTTGAATTTTTCAGCATGTACATTTCCAGACAATGAAGACATATCAAAGCTCAAGTGTGACAAGAGAGCTTACTGCTCTAGTTTTAGTATCTTCCATGCATGAATATTTATCACAGCAGCACCACACAGAACACTTCTCCCTGATTATTGCAGTCATTTGCTATACATGCCATCATAGTTAAAAGTCTATACACTTCCTGTTATGAGGAGCACTGCTTTGTGGCTTAAAGTATCTATGTGCCTTAGCTGATGCTGCCTTTAATTTAGGTTGAAACAAGGAGCAACTTTTCACTTTTATAAAACCTTTTATTATCTTTACTTTCCACTAACGTAATTTAAGTATAAAATCAATTTAACTTTTAAAAGTGATCTCTTTTTACATAAAGTTTATTTATTTATTTTGAGAGATTGAGAGTGAGCAGGGGAGGGGCAGAAAAAGACAGGGAGAGAGAATCCGAAGCCCCATGTGGGGTTCAATCCCATGAACCATGAGATCATGACCTGAGCCAAAATCAAGAGTCCGTTGCTTGACCGAACTGAGAGTGATCTCCTTGTAATATGACATACTTATTTTATCTAAGGTGTTTAAATTTTAACACATATACTACTACTCACATTCAATTGTTTCTTTCATCTCTGATTGCCATTTAACATCTATATCTATAGACCACAGATTATGTAATCAAACAAAAGTTCTAAGGATATGTTTGGTTTAATTGTTATAAGTAAAAGCTACATAAATTTGTTACACAGAATCTATTTTGATACCAAAACTCATAAATATTAACTAGGCTAAAGTTGAGGGGCGCTTGAGGAGCTTAGTTGGTTGAGCCTCCAACTCTTGATTTCTGCTCAGGTCATGATCTCATGGTAAGATCCAGCCCCAAGGTGGGCTCTGCACTGACAGAGAGGAGCCAGCTCGGGATTCTCTCTCCCTCTCTCTCTGCCCCTCCCTGGCTCACCCACATGCATGTGCACTCTCTCTCTCAAAATAAATTGACATTAAGATAAAGATGAATGAATGACAAGCTTTGCACTGATTCATAAATATCAATATATGATTTGTAAATTCACATCAAAAACTATCAACCTTGTTAATGTTCCAGTTTATCTAAAAAGCGGTGGTTACAGGCAAGCCTCTTTTGATTGTGCTGTATTTTATTGTGCTTCACAGATAGTGATTTTTTTTTAACACACTGAAGGTTTGTGGCAACCGTGCATTGAACAAATCTATTGGCACCATTTTCCAACAACATTTGCTCACTTCGTGTTTTTGTGTCACGTTTTGGTAATGCTCACAGTATTTCAAACTTTTTCATTATTATATCTGAATTGCTGCAATCTCATGATAAAACTCACAGATGAAGAGTTGCTTCTTACGGATGAGCAAAGAAAGTAGTTTCTTGAGATGGAGTCTACTCCTGGTGAAGATGCTGTGAAGACTGTCTAAATGACAACAAAAGATTTAGAATATTATGTAAACTTAGTTGATAAAGCAGTGGCAGGGTTTAAGAGAAGTGACCTTAATTTTGAAAAACGTTCTACTGTGTGTAAAATGTGATCAAACAACAGCAACTGCTAAGGAGAAATCATTCATGAAAGAAAGAGTCAATGCACAGCTTTCATTGTTGTCTCATTTTAAGAAATTGCCACCCCAGCCTTCACAACCATCACCCTGATCAGTCAGCAGCCATCAACATCGAGGCGAGACCTTCCACCAGCAAAAAGATTAGGACTTGCTGAAAGCTCAGCTGATGGCTAGCATTTTTACCAATAAAGTATTTTTAAATTAAGATACATAGGTTGTTTTTTAGACATAACGCTATTGCACACTTCATGGGCTATAGCATAGTGATCTTCTTATGCACTTTTAATCAAGAAATCCATTTGACTCACTTTATTATAATATTTGCTTTATTGCAGTGGTCTGAAACTGAACCTGTAATATCTCCAAGGTATGCCTTGTGTTATAATTCTAATTACCAGTTTTCCCCCCAACTGTTCACAATCATATTGTTTTGCCAAATTGGTTATTATAGAGTTAGCTAATTTCTACAACAGTCATAAGTCACAGTTGACAACTGAGTATCCAATATAGGAATTTCTTTAGCCCTTATAGAAAAGAAATTATTTATAGTAATCACAAATAACACTAAATAATCCATGTTGATGTTACATGATTTTTTTTGGAGATAGATTTGAGAAAATATGGTATTTCATTGAAAATAATACTGAATAATAGTTCTTCCAAATTTTCCTGTTCCTTACTCTTTCTTTAGGGCCAAGTCTTTTGTTAAATCATTTTTTTTAATTGTAATGATGACTCTCCAAATAATGTTTCCAATCTTATATAAAGATAATTGTATCTTCCCCTCAGAATGCTAACTTATCAGGCAAATGTTAACTTATACCTGAAAGAGTGAACTTGTGAATGTTAAAGTTATCCAGAAAACCAAAATTCCTTAATAAAGTAAGATGTCCTTAGTTAGGTAGATAGTAAAGCTCTATGAGGGTAGGGAACTTATTTATCCCATTCTCACTGCCTAGTATAGAGTCTGGCACATAGTAGGCAAATGATAAGTACTAGTCCAATGAAGTAAAATATAATAAGCACGCACCATTCTAGTTCCACACACCATTGATATTTATGCCTTCAATTCATAATTCCTTCTCTCTAGAATTCTTTTTTTGTTTTGTTTTCTTTTCTTTTTCTAAAATCTGGCTAACCTAACACTCATCTTTCAAAAGTTTGAAATGACATCATTTCATCATTTTATCTAAGAAGTTTTCTGACTCAGCTGTGAGGGCTTTGGCTGTCAGTGTGCTTTCCAATGCAGCCCACTCAGCCCCCAACAATGTACATGCGCTATAGTGGAGGTGCACAACTGGAGTGCCTGGCCCTGACCCTGTGCACAGCAATGGGGGTCAGCTGCAATTGTCTAGGCTGGTGTCTTGCATTCATGTAGCCACAGAAGCCTGAACTGGCTGCCGGCATGGTTCCTGGGCTCTGGTAAGGGCTGAGGGAGCCTTAGGCAGCTCATGTCTTGTCTTCACACAGCCACAGAGGCCTGAGCTAGCAGCTGGTGCAGGTCCTGGCCTCTGGCAGGGAAGGAAGTGAAGGCAGCTGTGGGACTCAGGTAGTTGATGTTCATGAACACAAATGAAATCTGCAGGGGATCCTCAGTAGCTGTGTTGGCCACTGGTTCTTTCTTCAGTGGCAAAATCTGCTGTTTGTCTTCAGAACAGGTCTCTGTGGATCTTGATTTCTTCCTCTGCATGTCTGTTATTAAGAGCCCCTGCTTTTCTTCCTTCTTCCTACCTGTCTCTATACATCCCAGCTTTGCTGGTCTGGGTCAGGTGAAACTGAAATGGGACACTTTGCATGGTAGTAATGTCACCAGCCTTCCTTTGCTTGCCACATAATACTGCTTTCCATCTATTTGCACTCGGTGTATCTTTGTCTTAATTTTATTTTTTTAATGTTTATTTATTTATTTTGAGAGAGAAAGCATGGGGAAGGGACACACACATACACACACACACACAGAATCCTAAGAAGGCTCTGTGTCCATTGTGAAGCCTAATGTGGGTCTCGATCTCACGACCCTGAGATGATGACCTGAGCATATATCAAGAGTCGAACACTTAAGGGGCTGAGCCACCCAGACACATCTGTCTTAATTTTAAAGATCATCTCTTGAAAACAATATACAAGTGGTTTTGCAGCTTTATCCATATTGATATTTCTCATCTTTTGGTTGAAGTATTTAGTTTATTAAAACAATACAATTACTGGGCCCCTGGGTGGCTCAGTCAGCTAAGCGTCTGACTGCAGCTCAGTTCATGATCTAGCAGTTGACAAGTTCAAGCCCAATGTCAGGCTTGTCCTGACAGCTCAGAGCCTGGAGCTGGCTTCACATTCTGTGTGTGTGTGTCTCTCTCTCTCTGTGTCCCTTCCCCACTCATACTCTGTCTCTCTCTGTCACAAAAGTAAAATAAACATTAAAAAACCAATACAATTATTGATATGATTGAGCTTGGGATTACAATTTCATTATTGTTATCTTTTTTATTTCTCTCTTGCTTTTTTGTTCTTTTCTTATCCCTTTCCTGCATTTTGGATTATTTGAATATTTTTCAGAGTGCCATTTTAATTAGTTTATTTTTAAGCTGCTTCTTTTTGGATTATATTTTTATTGAATGATTTAGAGATTATAATATAAATGCTTAAGATTGTACCATTTCATATGAAATGTAGAAATACATCAACTATATAGGTTCCTTAACACCACATATGGCCTCACTTTGTGCTCTTATCCATATAAGGCACATATAAGCACGTATACTTTGTGCCCTCATCCATATATTCTGATGTGTTTCACTCATTCTTGAATAGTCAAGTTTCCCTTGCTATCATTTCTCTTCTGTTTAAGCTTCCCTTAGCATGAATTGTAGTTTTTTTTTTCCCTTTTGCTTTAGTGTTTACATCTTTATTTCACTTACATTGTTGAAGGATTTTTTGCTGCATGTAAAATTCTAGGTTGCCACGTGTTTTTGTCTTGTTTTGTTTAGTATCAAACACTTGAAGATGCTATTCCTCTGTCTTCTAGTAGCTGTTATTTATGATGGGAAGTCTACGGTACTTCAACTGATGTTCCTCTGTACGTAATGTATCCCATTTGCCCTGTCTAACTTTATCAATGTCTTTTTGTCTCTGGTTTTCACAAATTAGACTATTTTGTATCAAGCATAAATTTCTCACAAATTAGACTATTTTGTATCAAGCATAAATTTCTCACAAACATAAATTTTTCAATAATTCTGATTGAAATTTTTTGAGCTTCCTGATTCTGCTCAATCAGATCTTTCACTAAATTTGGGGATTCTGCTCATATTTCCTCAAAAAAAATTTTATGGTCTTTTCCCCCTCTTCTTCTGGAGAATGGCTTTCTTATCAGAGCAGAGAGGGGAAGAGCTTTTGGGTTTATTGATAAAGTCTACTTTTTTTCTTTTTTCTTATTATTATTTTTGTTAGTTTTTCATTTAGTTTTATTTAGTTTTCAAAATTTCAGCTTTTTTGAGTGCTAATTTTTTATTTCTGCATCATTGACAACTGTCTTGTTATTTGTCTACCTTTTGATGTTGAATTTTTCATTTGTTCCTATTCTTTCTTGAACAGTATTATAATCATTTATGACTAGGAATTTTACTGTGAACATATCTTTCACCTTATGCCGTTAGAGAAGACATTATTTACTGAACTATATTTAATAACTGTATTGACTATCTCTTCCATCTAAGAGTTATGTAGAAGTGTTAATTTTGAAAAACTTTAAATGTTTTAGTATTTTTATTTAGATTTAAAAAATTAACTTGTTTAAATAAATTGTAATCTGTGGCCGTGATTAGTATAAGTATCCCTTTGGAATATATTAATGCTTATTTAATTTACCTAAGACTCAAATTTTAATGATAAAGACTTATGCCTCAGCTGATTTGTGCTAAACGTTCAAATAATTTTTTTACTTTATAGTTTTTGCTATCTTATTATTAATGAGCCTTTATTTTTTTCACATATGGCAACTTTTTTCTTGAATTTTATTGTACTTTATATTACTATTGCTGCTCTTGGTTTCTCTATATTTATATGATATATTTTTGTCATTTAAACAATTAGTACTCCGGTGCCATCTACCTTTGGTTTTTTTCAATTAAAAATAATCTTTTTAAACTTTCAGTTTGCATGTTTTTATCTTTTTACATTAATTATGATGATTTATGTTATGATTCTTACTTGTTATTTTGTCATAGATTTTCTATTTTGCCTCTGTTTCCTTTTTACCTGTTTTCTGTTGTGTAGACTGCATTAATTTTTTTTCTTTAGAGATTTGTAAATCACACCCAGTAGTTTCCTAAATTCTGTCTAAAACTTACTTGAATCTATTTTTTTTCTCATCAGTGAAAAGAGTAAAACAGCAACTATTCATATCCCTACAGCTCAGATAATTCATTCAGCAAGCTTTTTTTGTAAATTTTTTAATGTTTATTTATTTTTGAGAGAGAGAGACAGAGTGCAAGCAGGGGAGGAACATAGAGAGAGGGAGACACAGAATCCGGAGCAGGCTCCAGGCTCTGAGTTATCAGCACAGAGCCCGACTCAGGACTTGAACCTTGAGATCATGACCTGAGTCGAAGTTCGATGCTTAACCGCCTGAGCCACCCAGGTGCCCCAGCAAGCTTTTCTTGTTGCTATTTATCTCGCAACATATGGTTTTGCTGACATAACCTCAGATTTCAGATATAGTTTATTATTAATTATTAGCTCGATATTATATATTTTATCCTGTAAGTATTATGTTTGAAACTTTGCAGAGTAACTATTTATTTCTTAGTTGACTTAAGTATATACTCAAATAATTTTTTGTTTTTATGAAGAATTATGGGTGAGATTGCCTATGAGTCTAATATACCTGAAAACAACTTTTATGGGATATAAATCTTGACTCTCAATCTTAGCCCCTCAAAACTCCATAACCATTTTTTCGTATCATTTAATTTTGGAAAGAAAATATATGATTGGAATTCATACTGACTTTTTTTCTCCTCATGGTTCATGGGCTATGGCCATATGACTGAGAAATGCATACCCAACTGCAGGTGTTTACATTAATAGTAGGTGGTTTTTGTCTTCTCACTTTTTCCTGATTGTCCTGTAGGGGAAGAAAAATTTTTCCTCTACTAATCTTAGGGCCTGGACTGGGGTTTGTGTAACAAAAGACAGATTAACAGGAAAAAAATAATCTTATTAATGTGTATCATGCATGTAACACAAGCAGTACCCAGAGGTGAGTAGCTCAAAGAGGTGGCTTAGAATTTCATCTTATATAGAATCCTCAATACAGAACCATGCATTTATAGAGAAATGACAGGGCAAAGGAAAGTGGTTTTAGTCTTTTATGGGCAGCAAACCATGGGAAGGTAAATACATGGGACGAAACTGATGGTGTAAGATTTGACAGCAGATTTCTCTGGTGTCCTCTCTGGTTTAAATTCACGTTCTCTTCAGTAAAGGAAAATTTATATTGTATCTAAAGGAAGAAAATGGGTAGGATAGAGATAGATTGACTTTAGCTCTAAATAATTTTTATTTATGTCAAAGAGGCATGTCCTGTCCTGGGGTGACACATTCAGGATTCCTTTAGTTCCTTTCACAATATTGCACTCTTCATATTAATCTTCTTCATGGGGATGGTAGAGGAACTTATCACAACACCCCTACTAATGACCTACGCAGCCTTGTGACCATGCAGACTCTCCTGTTGTCTTGCCCATCTATTCAACAGATAAGTTGCCATTAGTCTTGAAGTTGAAAGGCCACTGTAACCCGTCTACCTACTTTCCTCAAATGCTGATCTACCATAGGTAGCAAAACAGTGAGTTGGTGCTCTAGGCCTACAACAAATCTTTCATGTGAATGTAAGATCTAGCAGTGATTCTTTTTATTTTCTTCCACGTAAGTGATACACTTCATAGTTTCCAGAGAGGATGCAAGCTTTCTCTTATCTGGATATTTGGTTAGTCATTTCCAAGGAAAAAACGTGAGAACTTGGTTTGGATCTTCAATCTACCAATATCTCTGCACTCCTTCAGGGGTCTTATTCTTCAGTCTGATAACATTTGGAAAAGGAAAAAGAAAAGCTGCAGTTCATCCTTTCTGAGCCAGGGAAGCCCTACAGAAACGACATCCGGGATATGGCAGCGGGTAAAGTGGTGCACCATTAGTATGTAAAGCCTTGCTCCAGATGAATGGCTGTCAGTGCCAATGGGAGAGAGCAACCTCTGTTTGGACCCAGCATCTTGCTGTTTGGAAGAAACCTTTCAACCAAATAGTTTGGGTCTGATCTCACTTCATTCTGCTGGCTAGCTGCACTATGTCTTGCACAGTGCAGCCTCCCTTTTTTTCTATGGTTCTTTGATACCCCCACCTCCCTGCCAGCCTGGTGTGGCTGATCAAGCTGTTCAAACAACTGGAAGACATCAGAAGTTAAACACTCATTATTTTAATTTGATGCTAATCATGTGTTAATGAGACTAATCCTTGCAATGATTCAGGTAATTTGCTTAATGGCTGCCCAGAGTACAGATTACAGCAATCAGTCACGTCTGATAAGATGTCTGTTGTGGAGAAGGCTGTCAGGTGAATGAGGTGGGAAAAGGCTCAGGAGTAGGGGTCTGATGTCAGGCATGTTCTGTGTTGGAGAGTAGGGTTGAGGGAAGAAGACAGCTCAGAAATCCAAAATTTCAACCAGAAATGAGCATCTTAGTGCTCTTGTTTAGGAAGAAGAAGTTAGTGTTGACAGGCAGTCTCACTTATAGTGACAAACATTGAAATAAGCATGAAAGTTTGAGGAGAATTGGATACACAATTCATCTTCGTCTAGAAAAAAATGATTAATTCAGTATAATGTCAGTGGTAGGCATATTCCTTTGTTGAGTTAAATCTCTTTTACTAACAAAATGTCAAAGAAAGGAAGAAAGTAAATCCATTCAGAGCAAAAAGATGTTTTTCTCCTCATACATAGTAAGTATAGGCTAAAACCAAACACCTAAACTGAAGGCTTATGTTTTTGTTACATCCAAGTTGTGTGAGTCCACAAGTCCATTTAGATATAATCACTGATGTCTTAGAATAATCAGTGAGGACTAAGTTTGGGGACATCTTACCTTCTACAACATTGAATCATGACATATCTTTTTTTCCCTTAAAATACTGTAATTTTATTACATATAATAAATATAGACATATAGAAATAACAAAGCATTTAGAAAGTAGCAAGTTAAGGGGCACCTTCATGGCTCAGTCAGTTAAGTGTGGGACTCTTGATTTCAGCTCAGGTCATAATCCCAGGGTTGTGGGATCAATCCCTGCATTGCCCCTCATCCAGCCCTGGGTCAGGCCCTGAAGGCTCTGCTTCAGCCCTGCCTTGGGCTCCAAGACAAGTATGGAGCCTGTTTAAGATTTTCTCCCTTCCTCTCCCTGTACCCCTCTCCTGTTTGCACATGTGGACTCTATCTAAAAATAAAATATTTAAAAAAAGAAAGTAGCAGGTTAAAAAGTGCTGCCAATTACTTCCTTTGGCTTAATTTCTCCATAATGAAAGGAAATTTAAGGTTTATAGGTATATGATGTTTGTTATATCAACCTTAAAAATAAAATAGCCAATTACTTTACTAGCAAAATGGATTAATTAAAAAATAGCAGTGCAATCCTTAGCAAAATAACAGCAGCATTCTTCACAGAGCTAGAACAAACCTAAAATTTGTATGGAACCAGTAAGACCCCAAATAGCCAAATCAATCTTGGGGAAAAAAAAAAACAAAGCTGGAAACATCACAATCCTGGACTTCCAGCTAAATTACAAATCTGCAGTCATCAAGGCAGTAGGGTACCGGCACAAAAACAGACACATAGATCAATGGAACAGAATAGGGAACTCAGAAAGGGACCCACAAATATATGGCCAACTAATCTTTGACAAAGCAGGAAAGAATATTCAATGGAAAAAAAGACAGTCCTTTTAGCGAATGGTGCTGGGAAAACTGGACAGCAACATGCAGAAGAATGAACCTGGACCACTTTCTTACACCATACACAAAATAAACTCAAAATGGATGAAAGACCTAAACTTAAGATAGGAAGCCATCAAAATCCTAGAGGAGAAAACAGACAATAACCTCTTTGACCTTAGCTGCAGCAACTTCGTACTTGACATGTCTCTGGAAGCAAGGGAAACAAAAGCAAAAATGAGCTACTGGGACTTCATCAAGATGAAAAGCTTCTGCACAGCAAAGGAAACAATCAATAAAACTAAAAGGCAACCAACAGAATGGGAGAAGATATTTGCAAATAACATATTAGATAAAGGGTTAGTATCCAAATATAAAGAACTTATCAAAATCAACACCTCAAAAACAAATAATCCAGTGAAGAAATGGGCAAAAGACATGAATAGACACTATTCCAAAGAAAACATCCAGATGGCTAACAGACACATGAAAAAATGCTCAACATCATTCATCATCAGGAAAATACAAATCAAAACCACAATGAGATATCACCTCACACCTGTCAGACTGGCTAAAATTAACAACTCAGGCAATGGCAGATGTTGGCAAGGTTGCAGAGAGAGATCCCCTTTTACACTGCTGGTGAGAATGCAAACTGATGCAGCCACTCTGGAAAACAGTATGGAGGTTCCTCAAAAAATTAAAAATAGAAGTATTTTATGCCACAGGAATTGCACTTCTAGGCATTTAACCAAAGGATACAGAAGTACTGACTCAAAGGGGCACATGTACCCCAATGTTTATAGCAGCAATATTGACAATAACCCAAGTATGGAGAGTCCCAATGTCCATCAACTGATGAATGGATTAAGAAGATGTGATACACGCACACACACACACACACACACACACAATGGAAAACTACTGGGTAATAAAAAAGAATGAAATATTTCCATTTGCAACATGGATGGAACTAGATTGTATTATGCTAAGTGAAATAAATCAGTCGGAGAAAGACAAATATCATATGATTTCACTCATATGTGGAATTTAAGATACAAAACAGATGAACATAAGGGAAAGGAAGCAAAAATATATAAAAGCAGAGAGGGAGACAAACCATAAGAAACTCTTAAATACAGAGAACAAACTGAATGTTGCTGGTGGTGTATTAGCTGGGGGGAAGGGTTTAAGGAGTGAGGGGCATAAAGAAAGACAATTGTTAGGATGAGCACTGGGTGTTGTATGTAAGTAATTAATTTACTTAATTCTATTCCTGAAATTATTATTACACTATATGTTAACTAAGTTGGATTTAAATTAGAAAATAATAATAATAAATAAAGAGAAAGTTTATCAGTGTCTTGTAGAAGTAGAGAGAGAAAAGACCTTTTTTCTATTTTGTGCTTTCTGTATGTTTTTAGAATTCCCTTCAACATGTGGATTTTTAATTTATAAAATAAATGTATTTTTAAAAATTAAAAAAAAGTAGCAGAGAAACTGCAATTTGGGGCAAGCAAACTATGTAGAATCATAGACAAGGTCAAAAAGACAAAGGGAAAGTTCTTAGATTCTAGGAAGAATTAGGGAAGGTTGTTTTAAACAAAAATTTTATTGAAGAAAAATAAGAGTATGACATTGTGACAGTTTCTCACTTGCTCTAAGCTGTGGTTAGTGTTTTGTTGCTAGAACCACCCAGGCTCTCCTTTCTGACTTCATTTTAAATGAGGTTTCCTATACTGTTTCACAGTAGATATCTAAACTGTCTCATTTCCAAAATACTTTGGTGAGAAGGAGGGGTGAGTATAAAGTAGAAATAGATTTAGGCATGAGAGTCATTTTGTAGTTTATTTTGTGTTTAACATAGTCATTTTGAAATACTCATGATACCCTCTTATAACTAGTGTGGATCTCAATTTAGTTCAATTTAACAAACACTTCTCCAGTGTCTATTTTTGTCTTAATTTTTTTCAGGCTACCATAACAAAACACCATAGACTATATGGCTTATAAACAACAAACATTTCTCACAGTCCTGGAGGCTGAGGAGTCCAAGCTCAGGGCTCTGACAGATTCACTGTCCGGTGAAGGTCTGCTTCTTGAACACTTTAATCTCACATGGAAGAAGTGGGGAGGGATTTCTCTGAGGCTGCTATTATAAGGGTGCTAACCCTAGGTATGAGGTCTCCACCTTCATGACTCAATCACTTCCCAGAAGCCTCATCTCCAAATATCATCCCACAAGAGATTAGGTTTCAACACATGAATTTGGTGATGGTGGTGGAGTGGGGGCCACAGACATCCATCCAATCTATAGCAATTCTCTTCCAGGAGCTGTTTGTCTATAAGGAGAAGAGAGGACAAGTATCATTCAAAGAAACAGAATGTGTCCACCTTATGAAAATGAGGGTAGAAATGCATAAGAAAGGACAAAATGAAGAGCCAACTATTTGAAGATTGGATGGCCAACTGCTACACCAGGAATGTGAATTTTCAATGAGGATATAGAGGAGATGATGTAACATGAGCAGAGGATTTTGCATTGACATCAACAAGAGGATTGCAGACATTGGAGAAGACCAGACCTTCTAAGCTATACACAGGTAAAATTATATTTGAAGGTTACCCTTGTGAACTCAGATCAATAGTTTTCTTTTTTCTATCTAGGTAAGAAACCATTTTATCATCACCAAAGACTTCCATGAGCTACCCATTTCATACTGCATAAGCGAAATAAAATACATTTGTATTAGTGACCTGCTTTGGATGAGACTTTCCATTTTTAAGGATCAAGAAGATATTTTAGAAACATCTAATCTGCAAGAGAATGATCCATGGAGTGCTTCTATTGGTTGGTGGCTCATTGATTAGAATTTGGGAACCAAAGCTTATAAATCAGGCAGACCATTGTTTTTGTAGTAGTTGTTGTTGTCATTGTTGTTGTTTGCATCTGGCTCACTTTGTTTAAGGAAATGAGGATGCTTGTATGGCTTGCTGAAAATAAGATAATTTGCTCAAAAGCAGGAGGTAAACCCTTAATCTCACTAGACTTGTATCCATGGATTTTTTATTGTCTCTTTTACTTAACTGAGGCAAGAAATAAATCATATAGAGGATATGAAGTGAAAAATGTTGAACAACTATATTAATGTAAAGAAAGTAGAGATGGGGGATATAAGGTGATGGTAACCATGACGTAAGTAAGTGTTATTTACACAAACTATATTAAACTTAGATGCTTTTTTAGACTATATGGTCTTAGGTCTTTTCTCTTTAGTAACACAGTGTGATATAACTTGACATAATTTTTTCATTCTACCTTTTTTTTAGACTTTGGTCTCCTTCAGAAGTTAAGCAAAACAGAAAGTCCCTGTGTATATACTTACATAGCCTTTCAATAGTACAGTACTTGGAAGGTTGTTAAAATTACCTTGAACGTATTTTTTTATTAATATTATTTTATTAAGGTTTATTTATTTTGAGAGAGAGAGAGAGTGTGCAAGTCAGGGAGGGGCAGAGAGAGAGAGAGAGAGAGGGAGAGAGAAAGAATCCCAAGCACTAATGAACTATGAGATCATGACCTGAGCCAAAGTCACATGCTTAACTAATTAACCCACTCAGGTGCCCCAGACTCGTTTTTATATTTAAGGAAAACTGGAATAATACTTGCAGAAGCTCTATGCAATTATACATTCTGGTTAGAAGTTATTTGGTTTGTAGAAGAATATTTTACAAAGTTGCAGTCTCATAATACGTTCATGTATGTCATAAATTACCCACATATTGGTTTGTTTCCTTAATCTTATTTTCCATGGAATTTAATGGATAATACAAGTTCATTGGCACCCCAGATTGTCAGAGTATCAAAATTTATCTAAATGTTAAATTAGTTGAGAAAATTTATTTTTACAGTACCTATATTTCCAGGCTGTTCAAATACAAAGAGTATATTATTTTGATTACATTATACATATAATGAATTCTAGATAAAGAATTTCTGTCTTGCTTTTCTGTCTTGCTTTTCTTGTGGAAAGTTGGTCTGGATTAATAATATTTTTCTTTCTAATTTTTAATTTAGAAATTGAGTATTGAAGTGATAAACAAATTACCCCAATTTTGAGATACAAGGATAATATATTATTTGTTTAAACTGACTAACATGAAATTCTCGTTTGCAATTATTGCATTTTTGCAACTGTCCTGATTAATTTTGGAAGGTTAATGGGATTTTCAGATTGTATTGCTGACCTAATAAATCTGGTAAAGGAATTCATAGCTCTATAGTAACTTGAAATTGATAAATAAGAGAAAATGGGGCTCAATATTTGATTCTTAAAAGTTATCTGTGCTTTTACTTCCAGAAAGAGAATAGATGTGGTTTTCCTTATTCCTCTCACTAAATATAATTAAATCCTGGACATTTTGTATAAAGTAAACATAAGAAGACTTTGAAATGTAGACAAAAGAAGAATCTTTGGGTTCAAGGAAGTACATGGTAGTGAGTTTTGTATTTTGTTTGTTGGCCTCATATATCCAATGAACACAAAGAGGGAAAAAAAATAGCTCCAACAAAAGTCTCCTTTCTAATTCAATGATCAAGAAGTGTACAGACTAGGAAGGCAGAAATCTTTTAAATAATAATCGTTTTACTCCAAGTAAACACCACAGGAAAGAATGTGGCCTCACCCCAAACACAATAGCAAAGGTCAAGTGGGGACCCTAGACTTCCACTTTTGTCAAGATATAACAAGGTACTCCAACTTTCCAGTTTCATCTAGACATCATCTAAATCAGATGTGAGTAAGACTCAAGATATGATTAATCCTGAAGCAAATTCTTCTCTAGCTATGAACATGTAAAACCAAGTAAGTTATATGCTTCCAAAACATAGTGGTGGGACAAGCATAGGATGGACATTCCCATTCCAAAAAAAAGAAATAGGAAAGAAGAAAGGGGTAATGGGTCCCAAGTAAATTCAAAATCTAACCAGGAAAGCAACATTAAGCCTTAAACCTTGAGAATAATTCTGTTTGGCTTGATGCTATGCCTTCCAGTCCCACTGACATGGCCATATCACACAAACAACTTGGTGTGATAGACCCACAGTGGCTCTGTGCCTGTGCCCCAGCCCCACAATGACTCTTTGATGGGGCTCCACCCTTTTAGTTCTGCTGAGCTGAGGTCACATGATTGTGGCTCAGGGTGGCTCCACCCTTTAAAACCCAGGTCAGGGCAACCATGTCCTCCAAGTCCATGCATTCTATGGGAAGGTAGAGACAGTGCCCAAAGGATGCTGCCAAAGTTTGCTATCTGTGCTCCCTGGAGGGGTGGCCACCGTCACTGTGCTGTGCTGTGGCCTGCTGGAGCCCCATCTGGGGCAGCTACAGAGCACTGGAGTGTAGGAGAGGTGCCCACAACAAGAGTAGGATCTGGAGGCACATGCTGAGGTTCCACAGGCCCCAGTGAGCTTTCCTTTGAAACTCCTCTGATCCCTGGGTTCTTGCATTCTGGACCTATGATTGAGAGTGGCAGCTCTGATGACCTCTGAATTTCTTCCATTGTCTTAGAGAATAGCTCCTGGCTTCTGGTGAGATGGCTGTTTTATACTAATTTTCTCATCAAACTATCACTTGGCCACACCTAGTGTCCTCAGTTGTCCAATATGGATAAGTTGAGAATTTTCCAAATCTTTCAACTGCCTTTTTGCTTAACAATTCTGTCTTTAAAACATTCTTTCTTCTCCCATTTACTATAAGCAGTCTTGAGGAGTCAAGCTTCACCTTCAACACTTTGTTTAGAAATAGTCAGCGAAGGCCACCTGGGTGGCTCAGTCGGTTAAGTGTCCAACTCTTGATTTCTGCTGAGGTCATGATCTCACAGTTGTGAGATGGAGCCTTGGGTCTGGCTCTGTGCTGACAGCACAGAGCCTGCTTGGGATTCTCTCTCCCTTTCTTCCTTCTCTTATTTATTTTTAAATAAACATTTAAAAAAAGAAGCTTCAGCTAGATATTTAATCTCATTGCTCCCAAGTTTTGCCTTCCACAAAGCACTAGAACATGAAAATAAGTCAATCAAGTTCTTTGCCAGTTTTTTTTTCTTCTAGTTTCCAATAGCATGTTCTTCATTTCTGTGTGAGACCTCATCAGAATGACCTTTATCTTCCATATTTCTACCAAGTGAACCAGAGAAATTGAAAATCCTGAGTCTAAAAGGCCAAAAAAAAAGAACTTTAACCAAACCTCATGCCTAAACTGCCACTTAACTCAAAATACACCATAGATTTAAATGTAAAACTATAGAACTTTTAGAAAAAAAAAAGACCAGGAGAAAATCTTTTGAATCTGGAGCTAGGCAAAGAGTTCTTAGAATTGATACCAAAATTATGATTCTAAAAAGGAAAAAATGATACATTGAATTTCCAAAATTATGAGCCTTTGCTCTATGAAAGACCCTATTAAGAAAATGAAAACACAAGAGCAGACTAGGGAAAACATTTCCAAACCACATGTCTCAGAAGGACTTGTATTTGGAACGTATAAAAGCCTCTCAAAACTCAAAAGTAAGGAAATCAACAATCTGTATAGAAACAAGGCCAAAGATCCAAACAGGTGTTTCTCTAAGAAGGATGCATGTACTCAACATCATTAGTCATTAGAAAAATGCACATTAAAACCACAAGGAGTCAGTCCTACAAACCTATTAGAATAGCTAAAATAAAACTGTGCCAACACATAATGCTAGTAAGATCGCAGAGAAGCTAGATTTCTCATATTCACTTGTGTCAGTGTGAAATGGTACAGCAACTCTGGAAAATGGTTTGGTAGTTTCTTAAAAAACTAAATGTGCAATTGTCATAAAACCTGCAATTGCATCCTGGGCATTTATTCCAGGGAAGTAAACTTAGATTCACATAAAAATCTGTATATTAATGTTCATAATAGCTTTATTCATGGTAGCAAAAAACTGGAAACAACCCAGATATCCTATAATGCATGAATATTTACACAAACTGCGGTGTGTCTATACCATGGCATGCTACTCAACAATGAAAAAAACCACCATTGACATTAGCCAGGATAAATGTCCAGAGAATTATAAGGAAAAACAAAACGCAGTCCCAAAAGCTTACTTACTTTATGATTTCAATTATTTAATATTCCCAAAGTGATAAAATTAGAGAAATCTAAAACAGATTAGTGGTCACAAGACACTGAAAAGGAGATCAGGTGGGGAGAAGTGGGTATGTGTATAAGAGGACACCATGAAGAATCCTTCTGGTGATGGAGATTTCTGTATCTTGACTGCATCCTTCTCAATGTACTGCTTGTGATATTTTATTTTAGTTTTGCAAGATATTATCATTGGGGATATCTGGGGAAAGGTAAATGAGATATCTCTAAATTATGAATTACAACTGCATATAAATCTATAATTATCTCAAAATAAAAAGTTCCATTTAAAAAAAAAAAACCTCTTGGATGCCTGGGTGGCTCAGTCAGCTAAGTGTCCCACTCTTGATCTCTGCTCAGGTCATGATCTCATGGTTCATGAGATCAAGCCCCACGTTGGGCTCTGTGCTGACAGCCTGGGCCCTGCTTGGGATTCTCTCTCTCCCTCTCTCTCTCTACTTCTTTCTCTCTCTCAAAAATAAAATAAAGTTTATATACATACATTTATATACATATGTGTGTGTGTGTGTATATATATATATATATATATATATATATAAAGTTAGCTTTGAATAGATCTCAAGTTCACTCTCAACTCCCATGACATAAGGACTTTTTTTTTTTTTTGGCATGGTCCCATTTTGGTAAACTGAAGTAAAGTGTTAAATATCCAACAAAGAAATCCAGGAGAACAATTGTGTTCTAGACTAATAATAATCATTCAATTGCTCTTCTATTCTAATCATTGTCCAATACTTGCAAATCATACTTACAATATAAAATGTGCTCCTCCATCCAGTACATTCAGATATCATTCTCTTTTTGTAATTTATGCATATCTTCCATATTACAAACAGGATGAAATTCTACATGGCAAAAATTAGGGCAAAAATCCAACTTTTTTAGCATTTGGCATTTTGATTGCATTAGGAAATTAATAAATGATTTTGGGGAAAATTCCCTCACATGTTGTGCAATCAATAGAAAGTATTACTATCCAATTTTCTTTCCAACTTCTAGTCTTAAATAGCTCTTATTTAGCCCTTTTCTCTCAACTGCAGTTTTTTTTTTCCCTTTTCTTGTGCTTTTTTACCCTTCTTAATTTTGGTTGCTTTTCTTCACTGCTCTATTGTTTCTCAATCACGTAGCAGAGGAAAAGACTTGTTGGATTGGCAAAAACAGCTCAAAATGTCCCTGAGGGTATGAAAGACCACATATCTAAGTCAGAAGTGTTTGTGTTTTTCAAGTAAGTATAAAGAGAAGTTTTACAAGATGTGTCTGGGAATGAGAATTGTTTCCTCCAGGCAGGTTTTGCCAGGAGGCTAAGGATGGAGAATAAACATCAGAGGACATCTGAGGCCAAATACATTTACATAACCCCAAGACACATTTTCATCTATATTTTCAGACTGATGATTTGAAAAATATTACTTCTGTCTTGAATATACTTCTTATGGCCAATTTTGCTTATTCATGTGTGTTTAAACTTGGGGGTTATGCAGTGTGTATTTGAAAATCAAGCTAGCATATCTCCTGGAAAAGAAATGATTACTCCTTTCCAAAGAAAAGAAGAGAGAGCCTGACATTTTTTGCTTAAGGTCTATGGCACTAGGAAGAAATTTATATGAGCATCGAACTGCTATAGCTCTAAAAGGCTTTCAATCCCCACCTTCCTTTTAGGAGAGACACTGTCAGCTTAAAATTAATTACTAAAATGTGAAACAAATCAAAAGACAAAACAAATCAGGCTGTTAAGACAAACATTAAAAATCAAATTATGCTCTCAAAATAGGCAATTTACAGCTTGGAAGGGTAATTGGCAAACCTGAAATGCATACAAATAGTTGAAATTACTGACTCAAGTGGTATATTACCTATTGGAGGGTATAATTTGACAATGACTCTAGAAAAGGGATAGAGATTCTATCATTTTTCATGATTTAACAGCAAAATATGGTATAGCACTCTGTCTAAAAGAGTCTGAAGGAGGATTAAATGGAAGAAAGAGCTTTAGCTGAAAGAGAAATGGGTATTGAAGCTATATGTCAGGAAGAAGCATGGATTGGTTTTTAAGTTTTACAGTCCTATGTTAAATGAAAACTCTCTCCAGAGGCACCATTGACCACAATGCTTCAGTAAATCATTTAAATGGGTTTACCTTACTGGTTTTGGAAAGTAGGACACGACGCACCCCATCTAACAGATGAGCTATCAAACGTGGTATTTAGAATCATCTCGTGGATAAAGTTCCCTGAAAATTTTACACAATTATTCACCAAATCCCATTTCAAATTTGAAAACAAAGAATTCGTTTTGTGAAAATCTAGGCATTTTCATAACTCCAATATATTCTTTTGTATATTGGGAAAAACACACTGGTTCACTCAAAATGGCAATATATGCCATTTTGACAGCCATGTGCATCAGGAGGCAGCAAAGATAGCACACAGGAGAGCCTAAATGACAGAACAGGGGCCAACCCTGTGTCTCTACTAGACGTCATTTCTTTCTTGGGGCCTCTTACCTATCTTATCAGTGCTTGTCCACCACCATCTTCTACCTTTGGTGTTTCTTTAGACTGTGTGATTCGATCGCCTCTTTTTGGGACATGTATTTTCTCTGCCCTGCAGACAGACATATTCACACCCAGATTTCTAGTTTGGGCTAGTCAATATTCTTATGACTAGTACTATCACTAATTTTCATATATGTTTAACATAACCTAAAAACCAGAGAAGGTTTTTTTTTTTTAAAACAAGTCTTATTGAGGTATAGTTGTCACATACAATAAATTGCCCATATTTAAAATGTACAATTTGCAAGTTTGTCAAAAGCTTACCTTTGTGAAATAATCACTACATTCAAGATAAGAGACAGATCCATCACCCTCAAAAGTCTACTGGTGTATTTTTTCAAATCCTTTCTTCCCATCCTTCTTTCTCCCTCTCATCAGGAAGCCGCTGATTAAATCTTTATGTCTATAGATTAGTTTGTCTTTTCTAGAGTTTTATATAAACGGAGCTGTACAATGGGCACACTTTTCTGGTCTGGAGTCTTTCCGTCAGAATTTTTTTTTGAGATTCATCATGTTGTTGTGTGTATTATTTTTTAATTTTTTAATTTTTTTTATTATTTATTTTTGAGAGAGAGAGAGACACCATGAGCAGGGGAGGGTCAGAGAGAGAGAGGGAGGCACAGAATCCGAAGACAGGCTCCAGGCTCTGAGCTAGCTGTCAGCACAGAACCTGATATGGGGCTCAAACCCACGAACCATGAGATCATGACCTGAGCTGAAGCCGGACACTTAACCAACTGAGCCACCCAGGCGCCCCTGTTGTTGTGTGTATTAATTACTCATTCCTTTTTATTACTGAGTAACATTTCACTGTATGTTCATCTTTTCACCTGTCAATGGCTATTTGAGTGGTTTCTGACAAATATAACTGCTATAAACATTCAGGTACAAATCTTTCTGTGGATGTATGCTTTCTGTTATCTTGGAGAAATATCAAGAAGTAGAATGGTTGGATAATATGGTACTTATATTTTTAACTTTTTAGGAAGTCAACACACTGTTTTCCAAAGTGGTTTTACCATTTTACATTCCCGTCAGCAGTGAATGAAAGTTCTAGTTCCTCTCTATCTTCTCTGAGACTTGATATGGTTAGTCTGTTTTCAAATTTTTTTTAATGTTTATTTATTTTTGAGAGAGAGAGAGAGAGAGAGAGAGATGGAGAGATCCTTAGTGGGGGAGAGGCAGAGAGAGACAGACACAAAATCTGAAGTAAGCTCTAGGTTCTGAGCTGCCAGCACAGAGCCTGACATGGGGCTTGAACTCATGAACCATGAGATCATGACCTGAGCTGAAGTAAGACACTTAACCAACTGAGACACCCAGGCACCCCTGGTTAGTCTTTTTAATTTTAGCCACTCAATTGTTGTGTAGTGGTGGCATATGTTGCTTTAATTTGCATTTTCCTATTGATTAATCATGTTGAATTTCTTTTCATGTTCTTATTTGCCATCCTTCTATGTTCTTCAGTAATGCGTCTGTTAAATCCTTTGACTATTTTTAAATAGGATTGTTTGTTTTCTTGTTGTTGAGTTTTGAGAGTTCTTTATATACTGTGGTACATGTCCTATATCAGATAAATGCTTTGCAAATATTATCTTTCAATCTCTGGTTTGTCTGCTTGTTCTCTTAAAATTACCTCCTTTTTAAAAATTTATTTATTTATATGGGGGAGGGGCGGAGGGAGGGGAAGAGAGAGAGAGAGAGAAATTCCAAGCAGTCTCTGCACTGTCAGCACAGAGCCCAACATAGGGCTCGAACTCAAAAACCATGAGATCATCCCCTGAGCAGAAACCATGAACTGGATGCTTAACCAAATGAGCCATCCAGGTGCCCCTCTTAAAACTATCTTCTGAAGAGCAGATGTTTTGAGTTGTGATGAGATCCAGTATATCAATTTAATTTTTATAGATTTTTCTTTTTGCATCATAATGAGAAAAGTTTGCCTAACCCAAAGGCACGGAGCTTAAGTTTTTTTCTCAAATTTTTATCATTGCAGTTTTATATTTAAGTCTATAATTTGTTTTCAGTTGATCTTGTGTGTGATATGAGATGCAGTTTGAAGCTTTTCTTCTTTACTTTCACAAATAGATATGCAATTGTATCAACACTGCTTGTGACCAGACTGTCCTTCCTCTCCTGAATTGCCTTTCTAACAGAGTTCTTAATGAGAACTCACAGTCAAAAAGTTATTCACTCCACGTCTGAATTGTAGCATAAATAAATTCAGGAATCACATTAGTACACATTTCAGTAGAGTCAAGGAAGTATGTATAGGACAACTATACAGGAATAAGTTTAGGTTGACCACCAAAAACTTTCATAAATGTCATTTAGCTTAAGTGGCACTTAGAAAATGTGAAAAAATGAATGAATAAATATACAAATAAATAGCTTATTTGAATGTGTAGGTCATTCTCCCCCCTCCCCAGTTCTGCTGGGTAAGCCAGTCATTCTTTTTCTTTATTTATTTGTAACTATTTCAAATGATACTGTACTTGGAATTAATCAGGTTTTTCCACAGGAACTGAGGGTCTAGGGATTCTTTAGGATTTGACCACTTTTTTAGCAATATTTTGACTCCATATTTTACAAAGTTCCTAATGATCTCTGTAGCAGTATTGAAAGTTATTTGGCAAAAGTGGCAAAAATAACTAATTAGCATATATTTATGGACTCTTACTCTTCCTTCTCCCTTTCTCCATTTTATCACTTTTGCTTCCTGAATCAGTCTCAGATCTGTTTGGGGTCAACCTAGAATTTACAGGTGACTTCCTGGCACAATTCTTCTGAAAAGCTGCCAATCCCTGACTAAGGAATGAAGTACTTAATTCTTTGGCAATACAAAAATTGAGCCCATAGAAATGTTTAGTGCTAATACTTCAATTTTGCAAAATTAAATTTTAGACAAAAATTTAAAAATAATTTGTTATACAAACTGATGCTTAAAATGTTTTATTTGTATTTAATTTCTCTGTGTGAATCTTTGTAACAAAGCATCAATGAAATAAAAATTCGGCCAGCTTAAAACTTTAACATGTAAACAATTGTTGAAAACATTTTCTTTGAGGGGCATCTGGGTGGCTCAGTCGGTTAAGCGTCTGACTTCGGCTCAGGTCATGATTTCATGGTTCGTGGGTTCGAGCCCTGTGTCGGGCTCTGTTCCTGACAACTCAGAGCCTGGAGACTGCTTCAGATTCTGTGTCTCTCTCTCTCTCTCTGCACCCTCCCAGTTTGTGCTCTTTCACCCTGTCAGATAATAAATATTAAACACTTTTTAATGTTTAATAAATAAACATTAAAAATTATATAAAAAATACACTTTGACTATAATACATGTTTGAATGCCTTGTGATAGTTATTCCAGATATAAAATTCCAAATTATGTCCAGTCTTAAAATAAGTACTGAAAATGATAAGGCCTAATGCAAAATTCTATTTGGTATGAAAATGCTATATTGTTATTTGCTTTATTTGTCTTAATTATGTCTGGGTCACAGACAATATCTTGAACAAATTCTATAGATACATATTTTCACAAAAGCCAAGGTAAACGAACATTGAAAGGAATAGAATAGTCAGCAATAGAAAATAGATACAGCACATATTAAATTATATATATATATATATATATAGTTGTCATGCTGCTTTAATGTCTACTATCTATTACATATCTTGTTTTTTTTAATGTATGACTGATTTTGATGCCAACATTACAGTTTCTATTTTGACTTTGCTGACGAGACAAGATTTGATTTCTTCTGTCATTTACTCATCCCTGTAATTTAGTGATGCTCCTTAAATCGGGATTTCAACCTATTTCCACTTAAGGTCTTATGGTTTAATTATAACTATTGATTTTTTTGGCTGTAGTTTTGTTCATTATATATTCCTTTTCATTTAGTTGGATAACATTGTCATTGGTTTGTTCACTCCTCAGTTTTTCCAATTATTTTTATGCACTTTGGGTTTAATCAATTAATTTTCCAAGCTGTAAATTATCCATTTTGAGATTGTAATTTGTTTTTAATGTATGTCTTAACAACATGATTTGTTTCATGTTTGTAATTAATTTTGAGCTTTGAAAATAAAATTGCATGACAAATCATTATGGGCAATGCCACCACCATAGACAACAAAGATGAAATTTGTCATATAAGCAAATTTTTTCTTATTTTGATGCTTTTTAGGAAAGTTTTAACAGCTAAAAATGAATGAGATTAAGTCATGGCAGCCCAGGAAAATAGAAAGCACATTTTCATATTAAAGCAGGACTATTAATATCTAAGTAATTTTAATATGTGCTATATCCATTGCCTATTACTACATAACAAACCACTCAAAAACTAAGAAGCTTAAAACAGTAACAATTTATTTTTCACAAGTCTGTGGGTTAGATGAGCTGTTGTGTTGATCTGGGCCAAGCCTGGTCGATCTTGACTGGGTTTGCCCATGTTTCTATGGTAAGCTACAGGCCAGGTAGGTGGCTCTGCTTCAGGGAGTTAGCTGTTTGTTGGGTGAGGCATTAGCGCTACTGAGCTACATTATCTCATCTTCCAGCAGGCTGACCAGGCCTTGCTTATCTGGCAGCTTCCAGGGGCAAAGGGCAAGAGTACCGAAGCTTAGAACTGACACATCATTTCTACCACATTGAATTGGTCAAATCAAGTTAGAAGTACAGCTCAGATTTAAGGAAAGGAGAAAGAACAAAGCTGGAAGAAGTAGCAACGTTATTTTGCAAGGGGCTCAGATTGAGAGAGGGGAAGAATTATGCCTATTTTTTGAATCTGTTTTTTTCAGATAAGTCTGATCTCCCAACCAACCTTCATTTTCAAAGTTTTTCACCCTGACGAATATTCTTTTCTATACTCTTGTCTCCATCTCGTTCATAAGGCGTATCTCTGGAAATAGATATTTTGTGAATGCAAATGTATTATTTATTATTTGTTAATATTCCAGAGATCCTTATGCTATAAGTTGCTTTTATTTTCCTTGTGAAAATTATGGCAGTCAGAACAGTACCTAATAAGAAAGTTTAAATAAATAAGTTTAGTGACCTTTCTGAGATTATAAACACATGTTATTATCAAAGATGAAAATAAACTTTGTCATATAAGCCTGAAACTAGTTTTAAACTTGTCTACTACAATGTAGATTTCATCGATTCTCAAGCCACCTCATTGCTTGCTAGCTGTGTAAACTTGGGCCTGTATTTCTTTATCTGTAAAATGGATCATAATAGTGTATGCCTTATATTTTTGTTTTAGGGATTAAATGAGGTAAATGTGTAAAGCACTTAAAGCAGAGCCTGACATATAGAAGGACCCAATATATGACAGATATTATTTTGATTATTAACCAAAGGACCATTGTTGACTATCAGTTGACTATCTCCTATATTATATTTTTGGTCTCCATAGTAGAATGTAACTCATGGCAGGAGGAAATGTTTTGGGCTTAGTAAACAGTACTGATTGGGAAAATTAGACTCATAAATTGTTCAATTTATATTTTAAACTTGAAATGAAAACAATTACATGAAATGTGGTGCAACAGACACCTGCCCCTCCCCTACTGTGTTAGTCCATATGAGACATTGCTGATATAAAGAGGAATCAGACATGGTCCCAGCTCCAGAGAAGTGGAAAGATGACCCATAATCATCTTTGCCCAGGGTACTAGATTGAGCACAATATTTCTTTCTAAAATGGTTCCAGGGACTATTTTATGGTCATATATGAACAACACTATTTTACATTACTTTCTTACTCTTGCCAACAGGTGAGAAAGATAACATTGTAAAATCTAGGATAAATTGTGTTGTGGGAGTTGGAGATGGGCTTCGTGTTAAACAGATTGCAAACACCTTTTTGGATCCTCTGAGAAATGCTCTCAAATCTCTGGAGTACATGGCAATGAAGAGAGGGATTTAAGAAAGAGAAAAAGAAACAGCTAGTTACCCAGAAGGACAGTGGGAGAGAAAGAGAGTGAAAATAAACACTTGAATGTGAGCTGTCTGGGAAGGGAGTAGAAGGAGGTATGGTTGATATTGGAGATGAATTCCATCTTCTCGGATATGAATGAGAGAAATATGGTGTACTGATTTTTATATGTGTGTCAACTGTGCAAAAACTACAGAACATTTCCAAGAAAATCTAGGAAACTAAAGTTAAGGATTAACGAAAATATGTTATTCTAGACCTAGCATTTTTGAGATTTCTTGAACTTTCTAAAACATTGACTTTCCTGAGTGTTCATTAATAATTGTTATTAATCATAACAACGTGTTTTGAATATAATTAATGAAATAATACATTAAGTTTCTATAGCAGACCCTGGGTTGCATAATACATGCATAGTATTTCAGTTTGAAATCAATCCCAGGCTGTTTCCCAGTAGAGAGCAAATGGAAAAGTTTCCAAGGAAAAACAGCCTCTATGCTTTTGTTGGGATGAGTGGCTCCTGCCACCCATTCCACGGGCGAAAGAAGCCCAAGGTTTAGAAACATAACACAAATATTATATTTGATAATAGATTTTCATTTCCCAAAAACATGATGGCATTATTTTTTGGCAAATACAATTACAGGCAAGTCAAAATCTAGAATATTATACCCATTTTAATTTGTGAAAGGATTGCCATGCATAAGTGTTTCTTCTTATTTTTGCTGTATCCTTTAAAAATAAACCTGAAACAAACATTGCATCATAAAGAAATAAGTAATAGTTAACTCATTTAGTCATTTGCAAAACAGTTCACTTATCAAATCAACCAGAGCTATCTGTAAAAATCTTTAAATTATTTTTTAACGTGAAAATGTAATAAGGGATTATATGACAAGTGGTAGCATACTTGGAGACATTAGAAAGTAATTTTTAGTAATACCTATACTATTATGTTAATGTGCCCTAAGTTTCCATTAGAAAAAGATTTTTTAAAAAGATAAGAAATAGAGGGAGGCTAGGAGTGGGGGGGGGGTGGAGATTGAGAGAGAGAGACTAGCTATCTAATTTTAGCTCTGAGATATACAATTTATAGTTTTATTTTGATAAAATGCCATCTTTACTACTCAATTTTTCTTTCAACAACAACCAAAGATAGTGTTCACTTTGCTATAATTCTCTCCACTTGCCTTATCTATGTTATCTTTCTCTACCACACATTTATGTTAGGCAGCTTACACTAACTACAAAATAGAAATACATTTCTTAGCAGCTGTTACCATAATTCTAAAAATACACTTTTTTTTTCTTACAGGATTTCAAACCTTCTGGGCTTCTTCCCAGTGCTAAATCCTGTCGACTGGATTTACTAGGATGAAGAGAGAAAGAGGTGTTATATTTTAAGATAATTTCTTTTCTAAACACCCAGAAAGGTAATAATTCCGGCATTTTGCAAAGCATGTCACTTAGCTTCCTTAGTGCTTCCTCCCAAATATCTGCTCTCCAGTTTTGCTTAGCTTTTTGCCTTCTTACATATTTATTGTGTGATCATTGGGAATCATGAACTTATTGGAAAGAGTATATTTAAAACCAGAAAGTTGAGTATTTTGCCCAGAGCACATTTGAACAGCAAGGTTCCAAGAGGGAGTCACTTCTGCCCACAAAAGGCTTGGTCTCTCCTAGAGTTCAATGTTATACCACTCAGTAGTATAGCATATTGTTTTGTTTTTCCAAAACAGCAAATATATTACTAATTACCTATCGGTGTTGTGATGAAAAGTACTAGGTAATTGCATCCTTCCGGAGACTGTTGACAGTCAACCATGCGGTATGACAGGATTGTGGAGAGGTGAAAGAAGATTGTCAAGTCTCCCCCCATTCCAACAGAAACCCTTCCCCCAAAATGCACACACACATTTTGCCTACACCTCTGGTGTGCATATTTACTCAAGTTCTATTCTTAAGGGACCTCCCAAATTGCACTTTAGGTAGTTGACAATCCAAGGAGCTTTCCTTTCCCCTCTCCACTCCCCGTCAGTTAATCTGAGCTTTTTAGTTTTGCTAAAGAAAGATAAGGGAAAAATGTTTCTCAGCTCTATTTAGTCACTGGCAAGCCAGCACTGGAGTTACTGCCTCATAGAGACTGCCAAAAACACGACCTAGTTACTGCTCCTTTTTGTGGCATCTTACCGTGTGGTTTGTGGCACTTTGGAACACAAATTCACAGTTACCAGAAGTTAGGTTTATCGCTGTTGCAAAGCCACTGAGTTCTGATCCAGAAGCTCGCAAACTGGTGCACGCCCACGCAGAACTAGCCTGTCCAGATAGACTGAACAGGAGGAAAAATGCAATGCCAAGAAGGAAGAAACGGGGTCCTAATTAATCAGAAACAAATAAGTAATTTTAATGGTGATGTTGCAGGAGATAGAAATGTATTCTTATGGGAGCCCTATGTTCCACCAGGGTGACACTGTGAAATTATTACACTGCCAGTTATTGTCACCAAGTAGTGGAATACTGAAAAACAAATGAGTCATTTGGAGTGTGTGCTTAATTTTTGTTTTTATATTTTAATGCACTTCAAGATGTAATAGCTTCTTGGTCTCTTTTTCTTTCTTCTTCTTTACACTCAACTTCAAAATGATCCTTGATTAGCAGATGGATGGATATGGAAACATCCACTTTGCAGAAATCAGTTATAAAAAGGTGACAAAATACACTCAACACTCAAAAAGTTCAGGAGACTTTAGAATGGGGAAATCCAGCCCATTGCCAAAAAAATTAAAATATAAAAAGATTTGACTCTCACTAGGACCATTTCCTTCAGTAAATATTTATTAGGTGTTTGCACTTTTCTACTTGCACTGCTCATTTCATTTCCGCTGCCTGAAACATTCTATCTCCACCATCTTTCCCCAAAGTCCAAACTCAAATATCTTGTATCCTGAAAATATCTCTGTCTTTCTCTCCTAACCTCATCAGTCCTTCTATCTCCTTTCACCCAAAGCCTCCACTGTTTCATATATGCATCTCTCTTAAAAATATATCCCAAGTTACCATTTTGAAGTCTTTTTCACCTTTGAGAGTTGAGCCTGTCTTAGTTAACTTTATGTTTTTTGCAGTGCATTGAATCTAGTAGTGGCTCAAGAAAATGTTATGTTGAGTTTAAAAATCAGTTTCTATTCTTCCAGTTTTTCTCGTCTTTCAGCACCTTCTTGGACTCTCTGGTACACTAAAAAGGGATCACATCTTTTCCTTGCAAATGGTTTAAAATTTGCATTTTTAATGAGTGAGGGGTTGATCAAATTGTGATAAGACGTGAACGTATTTGGTGGGTTCAGAATGAACCTGTTAATAGTTTGTTAGATAATTCACTCTGAAGGGGCTTTGGGAACTTCACTAAATAATAAAATAGATGGGAGGTATTAGAGATAGTATCAGGCAATATGATTTCTGATTGACAAGAAATAACAACCTCCAGAAAGTTTTAGCACAGAGATTTTACCACTAATTGTAAAAGTGGGTCAACCTCGCTCTCCCTTCCCTTTGGATTATGTTCTGAATTGGTCATTTTTAATGTTTTGTCAGTGAGCTACACTGAAACAATACAAACAGCAACATCGAGGAATTCCATGGGGAAATCTGGAAATTTGGGGCCTTTTTATTTAACAGTGAAGACCTTGTGTTATTGGCTTTCAGAATGTCCAGAAGGAAATATAGTCATTTTCAGAAAAACAAAATAGAGAAAAGAGCCATATTTAGAGAAAAAGATAATAGAAATGACCTGGAATTAGAGAATAAAAAATATGGTACAAAAAAAAGCTTAAAACTGGACAAAGTGTTCCAAAATAGAAAAAAAAAAAAATGAATCTTCCTTAGAATTTGGTTGGTAGAAGTTTTTTTGTGAGTTTCTTAAAATGGAGCTGTTACATAGGACATTAAATGACATTCAAACTAATAAATATTTTCAACTATTGAACAGAATCTAGGAATAATTTCTGTTTTCAAGATCCATAATATTTGTGAATTATGACAACTTTATTGCCAGGCTTACAAATAAATAGTTGTTGCATAACAAGATGAATGTATTAAAATAAAAAGCATTTTAAAATAAGCTCTCTATTCTCTTAATACCCACACTATACCATAACTGTACCGTATTTACTTTTATAAATTCATTTCTGTATTTATTTTTATTAGTCTCCCAATATATATTTATGTCTGTTTCTCCATATAGCATCCTTAATTTACAGGTTAGATGCCATGTTCAAGAGCATTTTATGTCATAAAAACATTCTCAGTAAATGTTAAATGAGTAAATAAGTAAACATTGAGGAGCACTGAGCTTAGACAGACCTAAATATAGTTTCACCTCAGAAGGTGAGCTATGTGAAAATGCATAATAAATAAGATTTGAAGTGACGGTTTTAGTTTTCCTAATATATAAATATTTGTGCAGTAGCAATTATTAAAGGAACATTAAACAGCAGTACTTCACCTAGCATTATTTGCTAACATGAGTGAATAAAAATTTCTGGAGAAAACTACATGGATGAAATTGTCAATGATCCATGTCTGTTTCCTTGATTTCTAAACTAATCATTGAATGGTTTAAAGTAAAACACAAGATCTAGCTTGAGTTTAGGTTGCATCCCAAGTAGACTTCTTCAACTGTTTAGGAGGCACGCAACTTTTGCTCTATTAGAGTGATATATTTTCCTTACATTCATTCAAAAGGAATCTTGTGATCTCACTCCAACTAGGAGACATCTGTTATTGTAATCACAAGCTGAGGGCTATAATTTAATAACTGACAAAGGAAAAATAATTTTTAAAAAAAACCTACAAATAAATGGTCTAAAAGGAAGAACCCCCCCGCCCCGCAGTGAAAAAATAAATACAAGTTAAAAAATAAAATGAACCAGTCTCAAGTAGTACATTTAAGCTTGGATTAAGATTTTGAAAGTATCTGTAAAGACTTTATGCTTTCCTGCTCTTGGGCATATCATGGGCTTTAGAATGACTATCCTATTCTGTTTTCAAAGATAAGCATGTAGCAACATACAAGCAACATTATACTGATCTAGCATAGCATACTATTTTTCTTATAATAGCATATGTTTTATGTGACAGTTGGGTTTAAGATACCAATAGGAACTGTGATGATGGGCACTAAAGGCACATTGAAAATTTGTACCAGAGTTTTGTGCTGAATTTTATGTAACTTATTCCCAGAAACTGTGAGACTAATAAGGATACCTGACAGTGGATTAGAAAAAAAAAAACAAAAAAAAAAACAAAAAAAAACAACTGAATATTCTTTTTTTAAAAAAACATTATTTATTTTGAGAGAGAGAGAGAGACAGAGACAGAGAGAGAGAGAGAATGAGTGGGGGAGGGACAGAGAAAGAGGGAAGGAGAGAATCCCAAGCAGAGTCAGCGCTGTCAGCACAGAGCCCAACGTGGGGCTTGAGCTCATGAACCGTGAGATCATGATCTGACCCAAAATCAAGAGTTGGACACTCAACCACCTGAGCCACCCAGGTGCCCTCCAAAATAATGAATATTCTTAATATAAAACCTTTAACGTGCTCTCACAAGAGGCCCTGAGAGAGGTGATAGGACTCACAGCCTTTGTTGTCTGTATCAATGCACTCCAGATGCCACCATGGTTTTAGAAAAAAAATCACTCAGATTGTATTGCACATATGAATCAGGCAGATTGTTGTGAAACACCAGATCCACTATAACCACATGATGAGGAAAATCCAGATTTTGAAATTAAAACATGATGGAATTTTATAGGTTTTGATTATTGGATGAAGAGATGTCCTATTTAAGGAGGTTTCCTAGACTCCAAATTTCATACAACCTAAAATAATGATGAATCATCTACAAGAAAAGGACGAAGTATAACTATCAATTGCTAAAAGGATAAAGATTCGTGATTCAACACTAGTCTCCTTTACCATATATCCCTCACTCCAATCATCAGAGCAATAGATTATCTGTTGGGGAATGGAAGAAATATTTCATGTAGAACTGGAAGCTATAATAATTTAAAAAGTAAGACTATAATTGATATTTAATTATTTTAAGGATTCTATATAGGCACAGAATGTCTGATAGTCATATCAGTAAAGAATAGTCTGGATTCTTTTGATCTCCACAATAACAAAGGCTACCATGCTAATAGTACAACTGGAAAAAAGTTATATACATGTTTTCTACCTAAATTATTTGCATTTCTTTGTCCTCTACAACTACTTAAAATTATATTTTGAAGCCTCTCTTATCAAAGCAGACATTCTTTGAGGCCTCACTCTAAAATATACTCAGCTTTCAATGATTTTGCATTCTGTTTGGGCTATAATTGTCCTCACTGATCACTTAAGAGGGGTCGGTTGGGCACCTCTCTGTATGGGATACTGTGGAAGGAAAGCACACAACCCCTGGTCTTCAAGAGCACATATGGTTGTCTTACTTTTTCAAACAATTTTACTTATTTCATTTTTTTAATTTGTTTAGAATTCTTATGATGTAATTAGTATAATATCTTAAGTGAGAAACTGAGCCCCGTATATATAGAAAAACAATTCTTTTAGCTAATTAGCAGAAAATAAAGTATTGAAAACTGAAAGGAGGTCTCCTCACTGGCCTAGAAGTCTTTCCAATGTTTACCTTGTTTCTCATCAGTGATAAAATTTCTCTGGGTAGGGAAGAGAATCTGAAAAAATTATTTTGATAATATGCATATGCCAAATGTGCAAATATCCTGTGTATGGAAAACTAAAGAGAGTGCTTACACAAGAGCTCTTCTATATGAAGCTGTGTCTATACACCCAGTAAGCAATTGGTCTGGGTAATTGTACCAAGATTATTTTAAGTGTAGACAGTTAAGTGTCCCATTTTTATGGTAGATTCATAACAGAGGTCTGAAAGTATTAATTGTTGACATTTCATAATAAAATGCAATTATTGATTTAACTAAGATAATTCTCTCATAATTTTTCAGAACTGTTCAGTGAACCAAAGGGTAAAGTTTTACTGAATTTCTCAGTGGGCATAACAAATGTGTGCTTAAGGCATCAACAAAGTGGAAGCATCAAAAAAATTGGGGGGGAATAATAGAGCCCTGGCAAACAGTATGGATCCATATGGCTTCTGGAAGGCATCAGGCACAAGGAGAAGTCCAACAGTGCTCAGACATGTACAAAACTAGAGAAGTGAGACATGGAGCAGGGAGATATCATGGTCAGTAAGCATGGACCAAAATGGTTATGTGTGAAAGACCCTTGACAAGACCCATGGCTTTTTGAGTCCCAACTTTATCAACTATAAGTTCTGTGAACTTGGGAAGCTTACTCAATGCCCTTCAGTCAGATTCCTCATCTTTTAATTTTTTTTATTTTTTTAATGTTTATTTATTTTTGAGAGAGAGAGATAGACAGAGTGTAAGCAGGGGAGGAACAGAGAGAGAGAGAGAGAGAGAGAGAGAGAGAGAGAGAATCTGAAGCAGGCTCCAGGCTCTGAGCTGTTGGCACAGAGCCTGATGCGGGACTTGGACTCACAAACTGTGAGATTATGACCTGAGCCAAAGTCAGATGCTTAACCAACTGAGCCACCCAGGTGCCCCAGATTTCTCATCTTTAAAATGGGAAATACTCAAAGGGTCACATTAAAGTTTAAATAAAATTATATAAATAAAGCAATTTACTCTCGGCACATAGTAAAGGCCCAGTGATGTTACCTATTAAATTTATCATTGTTAAGGCCTTCCAAATTCTATCCCTACACCCTTCCATGTCCAGAAGACAGAGTCTTCTGCTATTTGAAAGGTTATTAATATTTAAAATAAAACCCCTGCTGAGTTGGAGCAAAAAATCACAAATAAAACACCTTCTATCAGAGCTTCTTAATTGGAGTTGTACTACCTTATCATTTGCTTACTTATGTGCAAATGCTCACTAGTGTTCACTGCCACCATTTTCACATATGCAGCTCTTGTTCATTCATGGAAGTGGGGATACAAGTCACTATCAAAGAATACAAAATGCAGAAATAACACCCAATCCTCACTTTAGCTAATGATTTTAATCTCATTCTCCCAATTATATCTTTTGGAGGATATAGCTGTTATCAAGGAAGATAAGATTTTTGCCCTCCCTGAGCTGAAGTCAGAGCTAAATAATAACCCAATACATCAAACTGTACCTCAGTCACAAACAGACAGTGTTTACAGGTTTCTGAAAGATAGCTTGACAAAAGCACCTGCTGGAAAAAAAATATGCTTTGGGGTTCAATTTTCTAATCATCTTTGCAATTCATATTTCCAAAATGTAGAAAAGTTAACACAGTTTCTAAGATTCCCTTCTTCTTTTTTTTTTTTTTTCCTCCAGAAATCTTTTCTGGCAGTTACAAGTTCAGAATGCTTTTGTGCATTCCAAGCAGTCTTGCCCAGATTCTGCCACCTGTTCCATCATTCTGGGTATATTTAGGGTATAGTTCTTTTCCATATGGGCAGTGTAATTCCATTAAGTAGCAATCCAGCATAGTTACTTTTTTTTTTAACATTAAACCTCGAGAGTTAATCGTCCATCTGTGTGTAATCATCGATTCCATTAAGCCTTATGGCCTTGTCAGATTATCAAACATTTTAAACAGTACTCCTTTCTTCACAGGAAACACATTTGATAATTAAGGGCATGATGGAAACTAAGGTTCTGTGCCTGACTTTAAGGACCTACAGTGGTTTTCGTTAATCCTAGGTCAAACTCATCTCCACTAGATCATTGAGCTTTGACTATGACAGCAAGACTCAATAAGGCATATGGATCTAGTTCAGTCAGATTTCTGAACAAGCACGATACGATGTTCAGATGTCAAGACAAATTGCTGGTTCTGTTTTTACCTGCAAAGCTTCCTTCAAATTTCTGGTCACAATGACTGAACCACAATAGGTATTGATGAGAACTGTCCCCAGGCACAGGCTATGTGAAACCCTGAGCTTTCTCTTGCTTGTTTGTAGGTTTCTATCACCTTTTATTCTACTAGAGACCAGATTTTCAAATGCTTGACTCTCTCTGGGGAACTTCGTAGAAAGAGAGTGTGGGCAGATTTCTTGTCAACTTGAATTTGAAGTTTGATTTTTTTTATGAAGTAAAAACTACTAATAATGGTTCACAAAATTCTGCCAACCTTCAATATTTTTGTCCTCGTTTTGTTAATCAACCATGGTGATTCAGTCACAGGAGCAGAGATGGAGACAATTAAAATCAAGAATTCTGCACTCTAGGTCACAAAGCACATGATGATGTGTGACCAGGATCTTAAAAGGATAATTTTCTCATTCCCTTCACATGGAAACTTCCTCATGTTTACTAAAGAAATTGAATAGAGTTCATACAATCAGCATATCAAAAATCTTCCATTAAAATAACGTAATTAAAACCCTACACCTGGAACACTGGAAACATAATTTGTTGCATAGTTGACTGACTATACCTTTTTTTAAAATCAAGAAATAGAAAATTCTATTGTCCACTATAATCTAAATCCTAGAAACTATTTAGTTCTGTGTTCTGTTTCATTTTCTTAAGTATCTATGTGAAAATTGAAAAGTTAAAATTCTGGTTTTGGTGTACCCAAATCCAAATCATCGAATTTATATTAGATTTAATATTGTATTTCCTAAAGCAACACAAAGACTTTCTCAAAGCTCTGGAGGCTGCCTGGACCCAGGCGAAGCAGGCTTTGTATGGTCTGCTGGCTGGGGAACTAGACTCACAGAGGGAGACTCTTGGCCTTTGTAAAACAGCAGGTCTGGACAGCCTAGCCCACTGCACAGCCAACTTCGAAGCCCTTCCGGAGCAAATCTGGCCCAGAAGGCTGCACATATTTTTGCCTGGATAGACCCCTTCATGTTCAACAGGAGCCTCTGCAGCGACGATGAGGTCCTCCATATTGCTCACACAAAGCTACAGTATGGGACAGGAAATCTGGCTCTTTAACCCTCTGGCTGCTGCACATGACTATTTGGCTAGCAAAGCAGAAAAATGTCGACAGCCTAAGGTTTAAATGATTAGTAACAGGTTTTTGAGTGATTTTCCCAGAATGTGCTAGTATAAATAGAGGACTGTGAGTGGTTTGGGGATTTTTTTCTTCCTTTTGGTATTGTGATTTGTTTGTTTCCATTTCTTTTCATGACACATTCTCTTTTATGACTGTAGACACCCAAGCCAAATACGCAAATGCAGGCTGAAAGGGAAGGTGCTCACCTCCAAGTGCCTCCTAATCAGGTGTCTTTTTAATCTCCTAAAATACGTCTATTATTATGAGTTATTTTAGCTGATCATACCCTAGATTTTGTTTCTAGGCTAAAAGATTCAGAAAAGACTATTAGAACATTATTATTTCATGCAAGGTTTTAGGTTTCTTCTCTTTTTTAGTTTATTTATTTTGAGAGACAGAGATAGAGAGCACGAGCCGGGGTAAGGGCAGAGAGAGAGGAAAGGAGAGAATCCTGACGTGGAGCTCAAACTCATGAACCATGAGATCATGACCTGAGCAGAAATCAAGAGTCGGACACTAAACCAACTGAGCCACCCAGGTGCTCCAGTTTTCTCCTTTTTAATAAGTAATATGATTAATAAAAACTTAATGCCTTACTTAAGAAGTAATGTTGTCTTTCCTTTAAAATTTTTCTTTTCCACATTTGTGGCTATTATCTTTAAAAAAAAGATGAAAATAACAAGTAAATTCATGTGCTAAGTGGGTCAATAGATGTTCCTTGCATATTGTAATAAAAGGGTTAAAAAAGATGACAACTAATCAGTAAAACTGTCACCAACTAATGCGAGGCTTGGAGCTTAGTTTATTGAAATGAAATAAATGATTTCACCCCTCTAGCTCCAGCTAACATAGTTATCTTATAATGGATCCTGACATTTTCTTTTGGAAATACAGTTCTGTTAAGCAATAAATAAAGCATAGTTTTCTAAATAAAATATATTGTTTTAAAAGTATGTGAATGAGCCAACCATTAGCTCTTACTTGTGTTATGTAGGATGTATGCATGCCACATATTACTATGCATGTTTTGGTGAAAAACAGCAATTCTACTTTTTAGTATGAAAGAAAAATAAAGTAGTGAAATATGAAAATCCTCTAGGACTTATATAAGTTAAGAATGAAAGAGACCAACAGGCCTCTAATTCATAGTTATCAACTGTTCTTATCTACCTGACATTTTATGCTGGCTCAATCTCTGCAAGTCTCCTGTCACAGTAAAAGTACCATATTTAAACAATAAAGGACAGGAGAAAATGATACTTTCTCCTGACATATATACAGGTGCCATCTCTCCCAACTTAAAAAGAAATCCTATTTCTACCTATATAGGTAGTCCAATTTCCCACTTCCCTTTACAGATCATCTTCTTGAAAGATAAATCCAGCTCACTGACTTTACTTTCTCACACCTATTCAATCTATCTTAAGGCCACTGCTCTACTGAAACGATTCATACTAAAATCATCTAAGACCTTCAGATTGCTATATCAGACAGACTATTTAATGTGACCTCCCCTCTCTCCATTCCATTATTCTTGATACTCCCTTTACTTCTTTGGCTTCTGTCATACTCCTCTCTTCTCAGCCTCTTAATTGATCTTTCCCAGATTTCTTTATGGCAATCTTTTATTCCACCTACCCTTTAATTTCCATGTCCCTCCTGATGATGCTACCTTGGTCTTTTTCACTTCTCAGTTACTATGCTCTGATCTGAGCTATGGTGCTGTTTCTCACAATGTGAATTACCACTCACTTGGTAAAAACCCTGGAATTAGTTAAGACTTTTTGGGATACAAATCACAGAAATATAATATAACAAACATAGGGCATAAACCCCCAAATGTATTGGTTCACATGGCTAAAACATTCAGGAGAAGGTTAACTAAATAAAGGTTTGGCTTGGTCCAGTGGTTCAGAAATATCAGCAGACCACTGGCTTTCATAATTTGTTAGCCTTTTTCTTCTGTATTGGCCTCATTT
This sequence comes from Cryptoprocta ferox, assembly GCA_028646485.1. NCBI lineage: Eukaryota > Metazoa > Chordata > Mammalia > Carnivora > Eupleridae > Cryptoprocta > Cryptoprocta ferox. Next base: position 130,688,768 of record CM053567.1, on the reverse strand, counting down.
GCAGACTTACCTATATGGAGACAAAAATGGCCATTGATTACTCTGGGGTTACTTGTTCTTGGTTAACGATCCCACTGAGAAGAAAGTGATTTGCTCTCTCCCAGTATCCTTGCCAATACATAGTTTTGTTTCCTGATTGACTTGGTTTGGGCCATGTATTTTCAACCTTGAAAGGGTAGGCAAGGGAAAGTCAGCCAGAATCAGTAATCTATGATAGGGATATGGTCACAAAAGGAAGGAAAGAACTGATTTAAAACAGAAATAGAAACAGGAACACCTCTAGTACAACTCCCATATCTATAACTTTCTGTATCCTCATTCTAAAATACAGACCAATAGATTTACCTTCTTGAATATAGATATATTTACATGCCCAACTTAAAACTTTAGTCGAGATTCCTTCTACCCCAACCCTCAAATGTGGTTTTTTTCTGTGTTTTCAATAATTTCACCACTGCCTAAAACATCATCCAAAGCAGAAACAGAAAAGATCTTAAACATCTGCCTATCAATTCTATCTTAGAAATACCCATGAAATACATGTTATATTAGGTTTCTCCAAATGTATTGCTATTACATTATTTGGGACCTAAAAATTCTACTAATTGGACTTATCTTCCTCTAATCTATTTTCCATATTGCTACCTCATTATCTTTCTAATACGTAAGTACAGTCATTTTACTCCAGCTTTAAGCCAACTCATCCCTAGGATGAGTTCTTCTCCAAACTTGTTCTCTTTCACTCCACATTCAAAGCCAAAATAACTGAAGCCAGAATAAGCTAGAGTTTTCCAAATGTGTCATTCTATTCTTGTTTCAGTATCTTTGAACACAGAATTCCTTTGTCCTAGAATAACCTTCTTCACCCATTTTTTAAACTTATTTCACAAGATCTATTTTAAGTACACTCAAGCCAAGTTGAACACTTGCTCTTTACAACCGTGAACCTTGTATCTGATTCTATTATTGGGCTTATTGAGATGTATTTGTTTACATATTGTCTCTCTTGTGACTGAACTCCTGAGGGAGAAATATGTTATATTAGAGTTATTGGACTTTTTGAGGGTTTGTTGAATTCCATCCAAAGATAATCACAATGTCTGGAACATTGTTTGAAAACAAGTTTGTACTGAATGAATGCATGCAGACATGAGTAAAGGAATACATGTGATGGTAAATTTTGATAACCTGAAATTGAGGAAATGAGGGCTACTACCCAAAAGGTAAGGAGGAATTTCATTTTTTGGTAAAATTTAAAGGAAAAATGTTAATTTCTGCTGTTAATAATTTCAATAAAATCTATATAATTTAAATGAATGTTTCAAGCACTTTTACATCAAAAGCATCATTTGTGTTTACATGGAAGACCAAAACAGCTGTCATTGCCATTGTTACTACAGTGTGTGTCTGATGGAGAAACTGAGGAGCAGAGTGACTGGGTGCCCATCCCAGGTTCATGGAGGCTGTTTGTGGTAGAACTTGATTGAAGAAAATTTTGCTCCCCTGGTCATTTATAAGCATAAATGAGAACTTTTCTCAAGGATCAACAGAGAAGGCCAGAGCATCCTATTTTAATCAATTATAAAAGTTCTCCTTCTCCAATCAAAGAAAGGTATTAGTGAAATGAATGAGAGTAATTAAATCTAATTTAGTCATGCAAATGAGTTTAATTAAAAGAAATCTACCCTTTAATAACTTCAGGGGAAAATGCAGTTCCTCATGGAGTTTGAAATTTAGTTAAGCTCGCAAGACACAATAGCTGAACTGATGAGACCACACTGTTGTAATCTGCTTGTGTAAATATTGACACATGTAGCATTTAGTTTGTCTCACAGTGATAATACTTGCTCTAGGCTTCTGATGAAATCTGGCATTTACAATTATTAAAAGATGCTTGTTAAAAATGCTCTTATCCATCATGTTAATTCTATGAATGAGATTGCTAATACATTGACCTCCAGAAAAATAAACCTCTTTTCCCTAAACTAGAGTTTAAGACACTGAACATAAATTAACACTTATTGAGCCTCCACTTTGCAGAAAGCATTAAGCCAGGTATATAGCAGGGTAGTATGGGGGCAAAGAGAAATGGGAAGGCCCTTGTCCTGAGGGTGCTTATAGTCGAATATCTACAATGTCTTCTGTCCATAATGATTACAGGGAGAGTTGTTCAGAGTGAAAGTACAAACCTGGATGCCATAAAGCAGATTAAGCATGATCCCATGGGAGAACAGAAAATGGAATTTGGAATGCCTGGGAGGAAGCAGGAAACCCTACACCAACAAAGGGGGTTTGAGCTTGCCTTAGAGACACATGAGATTTTGAGAGTGGAAAATATGGTAAGGAGAGGGACAGTCATAGAACACAGAATATGATAGGCAGAACGTTATGGAACTCCATCCACAAGAAGGAAAACTCATCCTTTGATCAGAGCTTTATTAGTCTGGAGGGTTTAAATCAGAGGCTACATATAAGAGAAAAATTTTAAGAAATAAGGCTCCATTAGCTAGCCAGACAGCAGAACAGCAGGGGGAAGGGGTGTTGAATCCCATACTTAGTGTTGGGATGCTTGTCTGGAGACAATGCAGAAGGGGCAAAGCGTTTTGAACAAAGCAGTAGCATATCTGTAGTTGTCATTTGTAATGAAAACTCTAATCAAGGGTGAAAAAGAATTCATAATGGAGAAAGAATGGGGACAAAGAGACTGTAGGAGTTTGTTGAATAATCTGAGTGAGAGATAAAGATGCTCTGGTTTAAGGTAGTAGCAGTGAGAATACAAAAGGAAAGAACAGTGTTCCAAGGCTTTAGTAGTCTATGACTTTTTTCAAAAAATTTAGTAATGTTTATTTATTTTTGAGAGCAGTGGGGGCAGGGGGAGGGTGGATACAGAAAGAGAGGAAGACACAGAATCTCAAGCGGGCTCCTGGCTCTGAGCTGTCGGCACAGCATCCAATGCGGAGCTTGAACCCGCGAACTGCAAATTCATAACCTGAGCTGAAGTTGGACACTCAACCATGAGCCACCAGGCGCCCCAGCAGCCTATGACTTTTAACTTGAGTGTCAGGGTAGACAGTGATGCTCTCAACTAAGTTAGGGAGTGCAGACAGAGAAGAGATATTCAATGAAGCCTACCCACATCACTGCATTTAAAATTCTCTCCTAATCCCCTACTTCCATTCTACTTTTTCTTTTTTCCATGTTTTTATCATACAAGAGAATTTACTTCTTTCTTGTGTGTGTGGTTTCTTCTTAAATATAAGTTCCACAAAGACCCGGAGTTTTAGCTCTGTTTTTCACATCTGAATCTTGGAAGCCTACCACAGACTAGGTGCAACTTCAACATTTAACACACAGTGGAATCTAGCACATAGTAGATGCTTGAAAAATATTTGCCAATTACCAGTGAAAAATTATAATTTTGAAACCAAGTTTTGAAGTAAAAGCTACAATTTGAAAACACAGCTTGGGAAACACTCAAATGTCTACCCCTACTTACTTGTTTCTCTTCCTTTACTGTTCCTCCATGGCATTCCATGCTCCAGTTATACTGAACTTCACTTAGCTCTATGAATCTTTCATGTTGTTGAATTAAATATATACACAGACAGTCACAATAATTATCTTCAGACTTTTACATATGTTCTTCACTTCCCTGGGAATCCCTAACTTACTCTGACCTACATTACCTCTGCCTAGTCAACTCCTCCTTATTCTTCTGAGATCAGCCCTTTCCCTTAGAAACCTCTGTTAATTCACCAGATGTGGTATGGATGTCTCTAATTTGTCCTTCTATAACATGCCATACTCACTGTTGGAGTAATTTTCACACTGGATTGTCATTAATTGCCTGGTACTTGTCTGCTTCCCCATCAAACCGCATATTCATGAAGGAACATGTCAATGTCTTTCACCAGTGCTCCATCAGATATCACAGGACCTGGTTTATATGGACATGTAGATACATTTCTATTTAAAGAATATACATTGAGGTTCAGGCTTCAAAAATAAAATTCAAAAATTCTAACATAGAAAGAAAAAGAATGCATAAAATATTAATACAGGTATAGTCTCAAGTAGAAGAGAAAAACATTGAAATTCATATGTGGTTATACTAATGTCTCACTTAAGTAAAATGTAAAGCTACTTATAGTGATAAGTTAGAGTATGAGAGTATATTGAAAGTAAATAATACTTGGAATAATTATCTAAGGAAATTAGGTAGAAAAATAGCAAGAGGTGACCTTAATTAATTAATTAATTCCTGATCACTCTCAAAGTGCTCAAGTAAGGGTGAAAGTTATTTATTGTAATGGGATTGATCTCCGATTTATAAGATAAGATAATTTAAAATTGAATATATTATAAATAACTATTTTACAAGACAAGAATTAAAGTTAATCAATTATATTCTTTTGAGGAAAAGGCACACAATGTTTTTTGATGCAGAGTCAGGAGATCTGGAATCTGTGGTGGGGAATGTGTAAGTTGTTTAGGGTGATACTGTAGTTACTGAATTCAGTTGATAGTATTGGGGGGGGGGAGGTTAGCCAGAACCACCGCTTATAGCTGCACTGGTTCTGCCCTCCACAAAGCTCCCAGTGCCTGGAGTGAGTGGAGGCTGTAACACAGTTCATATTCTGCTTGCCATCCAAGTGCCTGATGTGGGCCTACATCTGCTGGGGAAAAGGGGCACAATTTTCTTACCACTAACCCTGACCTTAATTGTTTGCCAAGCTTTGCATCCACAGGGCTGCCTTCCCCTAAGAGGAGGACTTTTCCTTGTTCCCCTAAAAGCATGGTATGAACTAGCAGCAGCCCTGTATACAAGGGTATAGGAGCCTTAGTTCAAATTTCACATCTAAACACTAACTTCTGAAATTTTGCATTCACGTTTGAAATGCTTTAATACATTTGCCATCAAAATCAATTTTAGAAGAAGGCAATAGTAGTATGATTTAATAAATATGGAATACTTTTAATATCAGCCCACTCAGGATTTCCATAATGAAATTATATTAACACAAAACCTCTTCAAATATATTTTTGGAAAGAGTTGGAAAAGATTGAATGAATACATGCATAGAACAAAGGATAAATGTTTAGATAAATAAATACCATTGTCTTTCTGTTTGAGTTTATGGCAAGATTGTCTCTCTTCTCCCCTTGCCATGGTTATTTTCTATTAGTGTGGTATCCTTATGGCTTTACTGATGAGGACTGAGGGAGAGGCATGGGGTCAGGTATTGCATTCTGGATTTCTCAGTGACTCTGGATACACTTGTATTAGTTCCAATGACCTATTTTTTAAAAATGAGAACATTAATAAAAATGAGAATTTAAGAAAATATATTGTAAAGAACAAAGAAATTGGAATAACTCATTGTCTCTTCATCTTATCTAGAATGAAGGATTTTACCTTGTCTATAATTAGGGTTTTCTGTAAGCATCATAGAAGCTTCTATTCATAAAATTAAAGTATAATTTATTTAGAATTTAAAATAATAAATTGGCTTTAAATATAGGACTCAGAGAAAAGAACTTTTCAATCATGTGTCTATTTCTTCTAGAAGAGTTAGTAAGCAGACACAATCAAATTTGTTATAATAGATTATATACCAAAACACATGATCAAAAACATGTAATGTACAGGTTTCTTGCAATCAATTCAGGTTTGCACATATGTTTTATTTTTCATTCTGCGAGGAAGTGAAAAATTAGAGATAAATTATCTGAAGGACTGTAATTTAAAGTGACACACCAAATATTAATATGTCTTCTAAGTTAGGAACCTTGTTCTTTTATCCTAATTATTTTGCAACATAGTATTTTTTTATTTTTATTTTTTGGCTCTTGAGCCATTTTTCCATGGGTAAAAATCTTCTGAGTTATTTTACAATGTCATTGCTCAATTGCTTATGGCATTTCAGTTTTCTGTGATTAAAAAAAAAACCTGTCTGTGTGTGTGCACACACATGTATGCACACACATGTGTAGAGTTGTAACTACCAACTGAGCAGGAACTACAATGCTTGAGAATCCAACAATTCAACATGATAGAAAGCAAGTTCATGAATCTAGAAAGTTTAATAGTTACTGATAAATTTGGTGGATTATAAACATGGTAAAGGAATTAATGCAAATGATTAATATTGACATTGTACAAGGGAAGCTTACAGGAAGGGGTTTTCAGAAGAAAGGAGGAGCATAGTGGCTGATTAGGAAAGTATATGTTGGTTATCATAGAGTTATTGTTTAATTATAAAATGCTTTCTGTCTCTCATCTGTACTGACTTGACTGAGAGTATAACATTATAATGAAGAGCATGATATCTGGGGTCAACATACTTGATTTGAATTCTGGCTTGGCAACTCTTGGCAAGGATAAAGTCAGGGCCAACGTGAACATTACTGTCTTCCCTACCAATGCCCCAGCAATCATGATAAATGCCTCTTATGATGTTCCAGAAATAATAAGCTACACTTTCAGCTTCTCACCACATTTGGCCATAAGAAAATCACCCATGTTTCTAAATTTCAGAAGATTGGGGTGGGCAGCCATGAAGAGAACAGAGATTAAGAATACATATTTTTTTCCTTATTGTGGATCTATTTGCAACATGTTTATAATTTATATATAAATTTTTATGAAATAGTTAATTGACAGTGGTTTCTTGAATGAACTAAGAATTTTATAATGCACCTTTTCTTTTTTGGTAAATCTATTAGCTGGATTTTACTTGTCTTCTAGCTTAGGAATACTAAATTTGGCAAGTTACTTACTCTCTGTGATAGTTGAGCTGGTAATATTGAAATTTTGGAGATTTTAATGTATTTTTCTTTTATGGTTTGAGAAATAATTTTTCCCATTTCTAAGAAGGACATTTTATCCACTGGAGTTAGAAAAATAAATAAAAGCTTGACACTTCCTTGCAGATGAAAAATCACTGATGTCGTTCTAGGAGATTGTAATTTTTCAGGTGACTTGCTGTTTTCTCATTTGCATTCCTGCAGTGACTCTGTGTAAAAGATTGCTAATACTCATTGATATCCATTTCTCTGTTCTTCTTGTTTTTGGACATACTGCTAAACTACATTTTCTGCTCCCTTGCAGTTAGATTAGGGATATGTAATCCAGTTTTTCACAAGGAATATGCTATAAATGGTAAATTTACTTCCAGATCTGTCTCATAAAAATCTCTCACACATAATCTGTCATTGTTTTCATTTTCCACAGTGATTCTGGGAACCTGTTGAATTTGGAGGCATTGAAATAGAAGAATTTTGTGTCTCTGAATTACTGCTTGGAACAGATTCTACCACTGTCCCTCCTCTCCCCACCTCATCAATATCATTGGACTGTTAAGTAATGAAGCATTGAAATTGTATTGTACTCTGCAACAGAGATTTCAGACTTTATTTGTTACTGCAGGCTAGCTTAGCCTAACTAACAAAACCTGGCTTGGCGCTGAGCTTGAAAGACGTAACTGTTGCCAAATTGAGTCACAGAGACAATTTGTACAGCAAATATCCTTCAAATTTGCAAATCTTGGACTGCACTCAGTTGGTTTCCATATCCCAGTAGTAAGTCAGTGAAGTTTAGGTGCTCTTATTTGTTCAGGTGACCCCAGTCTGGATGTGAATGTGTTTTTAGGCACCTTCCACATGGAAGGAGATACTCATCAAATGTAACTGAACAGTCTTGTGATTCACAGCTTGTCTTTTGAGAAGAGTGGAGGAAAATGTGTCATTTATCATAGGTAATTCCAATATGGCTTATACTATCAATCTCCCTGACAATCTCCTCAACAACTCAAAGACCAATCTGAGGCTGGAAACTGTCCAGGTGATAAGTATCAGGATGCTGTGGGCCAGGCCTGCTACAACACCTGCTCTAAAGTCAGATGTACCATCTGTAGTGAATGTAACCCAACATATGAAAAGGAATCCAACAGTGTAGCAATGTTACAATATGCAAGTAAGAAGGGACTTGGTGATATCTCAGCAGATTCATCTCTTTATTTGAACTGAGCAATTTTACAATTATAGAAACAATTGTTCTCTTCTTTAATAAAATGTGTAGAAAAGTCTTACCAACTTTTGGAAAATTAAAATGTTCACATTCTTGGTTGGTAAGAAATTTAGAGATGGAAAATAAATGCATTATGAATTTGCTATCCCAGTTGGATACAAGCCTAAGAGAATTTGAAATATTTTTCTTTAATGTCCACTATTGGGATAAAAAATATAGGAGTAGGTTTTTATTTTTAAATCATTCAGTAAATTTGTACTATTTTTATCTTTGAAAAAAACTGCCTCTCCCTTACTTCTGGGCATAATGTGTATTCTAAAAGTACCAATTTTCTCCTTAAATAACTTTCCTTTTCTCAACAGAGTGTTCGGTTAAAAAGTCATCAATTAACTCAAAGGAAGTCAACCACAGTACTCTAAACCCTTCGCTACAGTGACTGGTCCAGAGCGGGCCACATGAACCATGCTAAGCCGATCAAAGTTCTTTCTCAGATGTTTAAAATTTGAGCCAATAGGAAAGATCTTTTCCTGCTCATGAGGCTGTGAGAATTTAACCCCAGGAGCTGTAAACTGTTCCTGTTTCTTCCAGCTTGGGAAATCAAGGCCAGCAAATAGAGCTACTCTTGAAAGAGAAACGGAGAGGCCTGCCAAGATTTGAAATCCTGGTTCTACTTTTGTGTGAGGTTGGCTTCTTTCTTGCCTTCCTATAGTTTGTTTCTGTGAGCTATGTTTTGGTCATATGAACCAAGAAATTCCTTTGTGGCTCAACTTTAAGATACATTCAGATAAAGTCTTTCTCAACAAACAAAAGTTGGGGGAGTTCATCACCATTGGACCTGGCTTACAAGAAATGCTGAAAGGAGTTGTTCAAGCTGAAATTAAAGGATAATAATTAGTAACATGAAAATATGAACATATAAAGCACATTGGTAAAGGTAAGCATATGGTCAAATCCCGAATACTCTAATACTGTAATATGGTGGTGTGTTAATCACTTAACTCTAGTATAAAATTTAAAGGACAAAGTATTAAAAATAACTATAGCTATAATAATTTGTTAATGGATACACAGTATAAAAACAGGTACATTGTGACATCAAAAATATAAAATTTGGGGAGGGAAGAAGTATAAAGGTAGAGTTTTTGTATGCAATTGAAGTTAATTGAAGTAAATTATTAGCTGAAAATAGACCATTATGATATTTCATGTAAGTTGCATGGTAAAAGCCAAGCAAAAACCTTCAGTAGATACACAAAAGATAAAGAGGAGGGAATCAAAGGAAATGTACAACATCCTAAAATGTTCCCCTGTTTCCCTGCCCAATAGATTCAATTTGTCTTTTCTAGAGCTTCATATGAGTGAAACCATGCAATATATACTCTTTTGTGTTTGGATTCTTGCACTCACTATAATGTCTTTGAGAGTCATCCATGTTGTTGCATATATTATTTCATTCCCTTTTATCTTTTTATTGCTGAGTAATATTTCATTGTATTATATACCACAATTTGTCTATCTGTTCACCTGTTGATTTGATGAACCCAATGGAATATTTTCTTTCTTTCTTTTTTTTTAGCTACTTAAAATAGCTATTTTGAAGCGGCCATGAACATTAGTTTGTAAGTCTTTGGGGAGGTGTTTTCATTTTCTGGGGTAAACACCTAGAAAGGAATCACTAGATCATATGAGATATGTATCTGTTAAACTGTTTCTAAATCAACTGCACCATATAATGAAAGGAAATATTATGAAATATTATGAAATCAACAGCACTAATGGATGAAAGCTTGAGTTTTCATCAAACCTGCAAACACTTGATATGGTCAGCCTTTCAATTGTTACCCTTTCTAAGATATGCAGTGGTATTTCATTGTGGTTTTAATTTTTATTTCCTGGTGACTAATGATGTTGAGCCCCTTTTGATAAATATGATACATGAATGTCTCTTTTAATGATGTATTTGTTTAAATGTTTTGTGAATTTTAATTGTTTTTTTATTATTGGGTTTGTTTATATATTCTAGATATAAGTCCTCTCTCTGTCTCTCTGTCTCTGCCTCTCTCTCTCTCTCTCTCTCTCTCTCTCTATCACACACACGCACACACTCCATGGCTTGTTTTTTTAAATCTCTCAACAGTGTTTTCCAAAGAGCCACTGTTTTTAAATCTTGATGTGACCTCTGAGGGTTTTTTTAATAGACTTTATTTTTTAGAACAGTTTTAGGTTCACAGCAAAGTTGAGTAAAAATTAGAGTTCTTGTATACTTGCTGCACATACCCCAAGTCTTCCACACTATCAACATCCTGCAACAAAGTTACATTCTATGAACCTAAACTTACACATCATTGTCCCCGACAGTCTGTAATTTATACTAGAGTTCACTCTTGGTGTTTTACATCCTATGGGTTTTGATAAATGAATAATGACGTACATTCACCATTGTAATATTATGCAGCATAGTTTTACTGCCCTAAAAATCCTCTGTCCTCTACCTATTCATCCTTCCCTGCCCCCAACTCTAGCAACCACCAATCTTTTTACTGTCTCCAGGGTTTTACGTTTTTTTAGAATGTCATGTAGTTAGAATCATCCAGTATGTAGCCCTTTTATTTTTGATTTTTATTTATTTTTAATTTTTTAAATGTTTATTTATGAAAGAGAAAGAGACAGAGTGGGAGTGGGAGAGAGGCAGAGACAGAGGGAGACACAGAATCTGAAGCAGGCTCCAGGCTCTGGGCTATCAGCACAGAACCCAGTGTGGGGCTCAAACTCACAAAGTGCAAGATCATGACCTGAGCTAAGTCAGACACTTAACAGGTTGAAACACCCAGGTGCCCCATACAGTATGTAGCCCTTTTAGATTGGCTTCTCTCACTTAGTAGTATGAATTTAAGTTTCCTCCACGTCTTTTCATGGTTAGATAGCTCACTTCTTTTTAGTACTGAAAAATATTGCATTGTCCTGATGTTATCACATTTTATTCATCCATTCATCAATGAGGAACAACTTGGTGGGTTCTAAGTTTTGGCAATTATAAAACTATATAAACATTCATGTACAGGCTTTTGTGTATATATGTTTTCAACCCGTTTGGATAAATACCATGGAATGTGATTGCTGGATCATATGTTAAGAGTATGTTTACTTTTATAAGAAGTTGCCTGTCTTCCAAAGTAGCTATGTTATTTTGCATTTCCACCAGCAATGATGAGAATTCCGGTTGCTCCATATTTTTGCCAGCATTTGGTGGTGTCAGTGTTTGGATTTTTGCAATTCTAATAGGTGTGTAGCAGTATCTCATTGTTTTAATTTTTAATTCTCTAATGACACATGATGTTGAACATCATTGCATATGCTTATTTTCTATCAATATATATTTTTGGTGAGGTAGGTATTCAAATTTTTGATGAGGTTGTTTGTTTTCTTATTGTTGAGTTTTAAGACTATTTTTAATATTTCAAATAGGAATAACATAGATTTTTGTTTTGAGGGAGAGAGAGAGACAGAGAGACAGAGAGAGACAGAGAGAGAGAGTATGCATGTGAGTAGGGGAGGGGCAGAAGGAGAGGGAGAAAGAACCTTAAGCAGGCTCCATGCTGGGCATGGAGATACTGACACGGGACTCAATCTCATGACCCTGAGATCATGATCTGAGTCAAAATCAAGAGTCTTTCACTTAATCAACTGAGCCACCCATGTGCCCCAGAAATACCATAGATTTTTGTGTATTGACCTTATGTCCTCTGACATTACTAAACTCATCCTACCAATTTTATTTGATTGATTTTTTTTAGGTCCTTTGGGATGTTCTTCCTTTCCAATATATATGCCTTGTGTGTATTGATCTGTTTCATGATGCCTTTTAAGTCCCTTAAGATTTATTTATTCTTTCCAGGTTTTTTTTTCTTTTTTTTTTCTTTTGACTTCTCTGGTTGAAGAGATCAATGATCCATTTTCAAGTCTATTGATCCTTTCTTCTGGTTGATCTAGTCTACTATTGAGCCTCTCTACTAAATTTTCCACTTCAGTTATAGTGTTCTTTAGCTCCATGATTTCTGTTTGATACTTCTTAATATTTGCTTATGTCTTTGTTGAAATTCTTGCTTTGTTGATGTATTTTTCTCTTGAACTCAAAGAACATCTTTAAGACAGTTATTTTGAATTTCTATATTATGTAAATCATATAACTTCATTTAATTAGGGTCAGTTTCTTGAGATTTATCTTATTCCCATGTTTAGAGAATCTTTGCCTAATTTTTAATTTTCCTTGACATTCTGTGCTGGTGTCTGTACATTAGATGAAGCAGGCACCTCTCTCAGTTCTCATGTATGGGCTTTGTACAGGAGAGGATGCTCACCAATCAGTTTGAGCAGAAATTGTAAGAGCTTCTACCAACTCTTTCCTCCCTGAGGAGAAGCAGACAGCTGTGTTTTTTGTCTGCTTGCTCCACAATGTTCTGGGATATCAAGAGTACTAGGATGTTTACTTGTCCAAAGTTTCATCTCTATCTTCTCCCAGGTGACTAGACTGAGTCAGACTCCTCACAGCTCCAGCTTGACAAGACAGATGACAATTCTTTAGGCAGCTTCAGAGTAGTTGGGATGCTGGATGTATGGATAAACTCTTTCCCTCTGTAGGGGGAAGATGAAAGCTGGCAATTTTTTGTCTGTTCTCTCTATATTGAGCAGGCAAGAGAATCTATGATGTCTAATAATCCAAACTGCTATCTTTCTTCTCCCAGGTGCTGGACTCATTAGAGCTCCAAGATTGGCAAAATAGGGGTCAGTCCTCTGGGGAATCCCCTCAAAAAAGTTGGCATGCTGGATACATGAACTAACCTCTTCCCTCCCCAGGGAGAAGCTGGAAGCTTGGGGACCTCTTCCTCATAGTATGATGCTGAGTGGGGAGCAGGGATTTTGGTGTGTTTGGTTTCATGGTCACCTGAGGTTCAAGAGATTTTATTAGTTTCTGGATTTGTCAAAAAGGACATTTTTCAATGAATTGTTGCTGAATCAGCGTGATTATGTAGAGAAGGAGGGACCATAGCTTCCTATTCTGCCATCTTGCTGATGTCATTTTCTATCTATGTCTGTTATCCTCATCTACCACCATAGACCCAGTGCCTACAATAGTGCCAGACACATTTTAAGTCCTAACAAATATTTGATTAGTAAATGAATGGTCAGGCTATTGGAAATGTTCTTTTAATAAATATTAAAATGTCCGGTATTGTGCAGCCAAAAAATAGAAGAGAAGTATAATGAACTAGGGACTAAAATATTTGCAGAATGAGGGCAAGTGAGCCAAGGGTCTGCCAATGCATTGGAAGGGATAAGAGTGAGATATTCTGATGGCATAAGCTTCAAAGAAGGAGATTTCAGAGAGGAGGGAGAAACTGTAGCCTACAACTATCCATAAGAAGCAAGAAGGACACTTACCACATCTCCATGATCATGATGCTGAGGACTGAAGGAAACAGTGCTCTGAGGAAAGGACTATCTTCAGGACAAATTTGAGTTTCAGGTAGAGTTAGTAGGGGAAAGGAATAGTAAAAGGAAAAGAATATAGGTGAATATTTAGATATAAAGAAGAAAATATTTGAGATATCAGGGTTCAACTTCTCTTGTTTCTCACTCAGGAAAGACAAGCCATAAACTACTTATTACAAATCTAAACCCTCAGAACCACTTAATTTTCTTTTCTAAAGATTTCTTGAGTCCCCTTTGATTTTTACTTTTTCTTGAGCAAGCTTGAAATTCCCTCATCTTAGGACTTTTGCACATGGTCACACCCTAGATCTTGTCAATACCAATAAGTGCATCCCTCTAGTATCTCAGTTTTAAGCATGTCACTTTCTGTTCACTATTTCTGTATTTTCAGTCTCCATCTTCAATATTTCCAACTCCTATACTCTTTCATTTCCACTGTGATCTACAGTTTATTGCTTTCCCAAGTTTCACTCTTCCTGTATCTACTTCCATCTTTTTAAAAAATTTTTTATTTAGAGAGACAGAGAGCATGAGCAGGAATGAGAGGGGCAGAGGGAGACAGAGAAAGAGAGAGAATCTTGAGCAGGCTCATGCCTAGTATAAAGCCCAATGCAGGGCTCAATCCCAGGATCTGAATTAAAAGCAAGAGTTGGACACTCAACTAGCTGAGCCATACAGACATCCCATACTTCCCTCTTTAATTAATATTTATCTGAAAATTACTAAAATTACTCAATGTATTTATTCTCAATTACCTTGCCTACTCTCCCTTTATCATATTCACCACTGTGCCTACCAGGAGATATACTCTCACTCCAAATATCTATGATATTCCTCACTGCTTCAAAGCTTTGCTCCTGAACTGAGTCTCAATGAAGACTCACCCACTCTGTTTCCTCCTATTACTATACAAATTGTCACTCCTAAGGCTCTTTTGTAACTTATTTTCCATAGTATTTATTATCTAATATACTAAAAAATATACTTATTTATTAGATTATTATTTATCGTGTCTTTCCCCACTTCCTCCAGAGACTGAATACACCATAAGGATAAAGATCCTTGTTGTTTTGTTCACTACTGTATCTGGTCCTTAAAGCATTACTTGGTTACCTTTCAGTTATTTAATGGATGAATAGAAGTGAAATATGGTAGTGAAAGTACTAAGGATTGGGTTGAATTGGAAGTGGTGTTAAGAGTTCTTTACATGAAGACATGAACAGGGATATTTAAGTGAAAAGCAGATGATGCCAAGAAATACTGAGCTACTGAGCTAAATGGAAGAGATGAATGCACAAATCATAGATAGACAGTGACATTGGGATCAAGTGTTTGAGTTTAGTGAGCCATTCAAGAGCTCTCTTTGTCTGCCAACCACAGGCACATGGGAGGAGGATTTTTTTTCCAAGTCTGGCACATAATGAAGACTGCTTTGGAAAGTTACTACACATCTTACTGTATGTTTTTACTACATTAAATGATTCGAAGCCCCATTATAAATATTTTAGTGCCAGAAATAGGATGACTTACAATGATACCTGTTGGTTAGGCCAGGTTGATTTTTTTTAACCCCAATTGAATTTATGAATAAAACACAGTACATAGTTTAGGTATATTGACATATTTATCACAAAATGGTATTAGTTACAATAATATTAGCACCACTAATTTTTTTCAAATGGCTATAGTTTAATAGGAATATTAATCAATGAATTAAAAATAGAAATATTAAATCCAGTGTATCACTAACTTTCATTAATTGACATGTGTTCTTACAGAGAAAAAAACAATAATAATTGCCTAAAAAAGGGATGCAACAGTGGGTGATGCATTGGTGGGATTGTCAGAAGAATTTTCAGACCATTATTTCCTTTTATAAGAACATCATTCTTTTATTTGTAAAGCAATTTATAAAGCATGGAATAACTTGACCTTTGCAGAAGATCTAGAGGAGAAAACAATACTCAAGAAGATATAATTAATTGTCCAAAGTTTCCTGACTAGAAAATGGTAGCCTCAGAATTTTTACCCAGGCCAAATGACTTCAGCCTTTACTCTTTCCATTCGTTCTAGAACATGAAGCATATGTAGTAGGTGCTATACCACATTTAGGCCTAAATATAGTTCCCTGAAAGGATTTGGATCAGGAGCTAGTGAAACTAAATAAAGTATGGAGCCATGTGGTTGGGTAATAGTAAGATGAGTCAACATTTCCCCAAAGAAGATATGTAGATGGCCAACAGGGGGTGGGTGAAATGGGTGAGGGGAGTCAAAAGGTACAAACTTCCAGTTATAAGATTAAATCACGGGGACATAATGTACAGCATGAAGACTATAGCTAATAATGCTGTATTGCATATTTGAAAGTTGCTGAAAGAATAAATCTTAAAAGTCCTTATTGCAAGATGAAGATTTTTTTTTGGTAACTATGTATGGTGATGGATGTTAACTAGACTTATTATAGTGGCCATTTCTCAGTATACATAAATATCAAATCATCATTGTACAACTGAAACTAATATAATGTTATATGTCAATTATATTGCAGTTAAAAAAAAAGTCAAAGGACCAGATTTATTTTAGAAGATGAAAGTGATCTATGTTTGAAATGAATATTCCTAATCCTAGACATTTTTAATGGATAGTTACCTCTTTGGAATCTTTTTTTTTTTTTTTTTTATGCCTGTAATAGTCTCTGTAGAGCTGGAGAGAATTCTGTCATTGTTTAGTCTTTTTTTTTTTCTCCTTATCATTGGGGAATTCTATGTCTTCTAGCCTCTGGTGGGTCCTTACAAAGGTGCCTATGTTCCCTGAATATTTGATTGGGAGCACAGGAGAGGAGGCAACATGCAGCTTCTTCTTTACGAGTTTTATCTCCCTTTTCTTGGGTTGGAAATAATAATATCACTTCCTCATCCTTTCATTGTTCCTCTGAATTTGGATATTTTTCTACTTTCCTAGAAATGCCAAGGATTTATACTTACAGGCCCTGAAACTGAAATTTTCATCTTTGCCTATGTATTTACAACATGCTTAGACATTTACTATAGCATCTTGTTAACTAGGGTATGAGAGGAATATATGTAGAAAAGCTTAAATATTTTTATTTGGACCTTCCAATTTTGTCAAAGAGAATATTTTTAACCATTCTGTTATATGTGTATATATATGTTATATATAATTTTATAAACAATAGGTTTAATTAAGTAAGATTATCTAAGTATTGATGATAAGGTTCTCTTTTCTTTGTGTGGGCTTCGAAAGTTATGCAATGTTACCTCCCATGCTTTAAATTTTGCAAACAGCACTGTTCATCTCACAGAATTAGTGGAAGTCTTTCCAGATGTGGATTTGATTAATAGAAGCTTACTAACTGTGGCTAATTACTGATAATGATAGTATCACAAGGCAACTTCCTCACCAAAGTCACCTTGGTCTTTTCTGGTTGCTAGAATGGAAAGAACCTCCACATGCACCCCCATCCCTCAATCAAAATGAAAACAGAGCAATAATTAAACTTTGAAATGGTTGGTAATTAATATAGGTGCTGTAACACTAGCCTTTTAATGTAATACAAATTGTCATTTAGAGGTATGTGAGGACTTCAGCCTTCTACGATCTGGTTTTACAATGTGGCTAGATGAGTCTTGGAGAACTACTGTTTGAATATGTGGAGTGCTGAGTCATGACCTATCACCTTTGGTTCCACTGAAGTTTAGATTTCCATTTTAATTGTTTCTATCATGCAGAAACAAAGGAACAGAGCCAGTGTGATATGAATAGAAGTCAAAATGTGTCTTTCTACTTCCTTCTCACTTCAAACTAGAAGATGAGGCCCTCTAGTATGATTGATTTTCCTTGATGGCTTCCCTCTTCCAAAGCTCACGTAGTAGGCCATATGCTGCTTCTCAATAAAGTGACATTAAAACTGAAATTCACTGAAGTTGTGAAAATGGACAATCAGCAATCAACTGAATAACAAATGGAGATCTCCTTAATATGTTAGAAGAATGGACAGACAGCAAAGAATGAGACAAGAAGATTTAAAAAGAGTGAGTTAATATTCCACATGACCACCTGTTCTGAATTTTTGGACAATGCACTGTTGCTCTTATGCAGCAGAAATCAATGTGTAGATGTAAGAGTCCATTGGTCAACTTGCATTTTAACCAAGTGGACAAATGAGAAAACATTAAAAATTGTGGTTGTCCAATTCATATTTGTCTGTTTGGGTCATTCCAATCACTGTAAGAAAGACTCTGTGAGAATGTGAAAACTAATGTTTGGGGTTCTTCTGAAAGCCAAGAGTGGAAAAGAAAATGGCTATCTGCAGAACAACTGGAGAAATAAGATGGAGGGAAGTCCTGAGAGAGTAAGTACTTTGCAATAAATAGAACTGATCTGAAAAAAAGAAATAAAAACAATACAAAACACTCATAGATCCCATATTCTTGACTGTCTTGTGATGATGTCTTTTCTTTTTAAGAATATTGTGATTATTAAGAAGCAAAAGATAATCGTGCCAATATTTTGAAGTAGAATGATTTGTTTTGGACTTATCCTAAGCTGTTTCTATTCATAGTGTTCATAAAGTCTATTCAGTTTATTTTGGTAACAGGATCTTATGTTTTGCAGACTTGGATGTGAGGTGGTATTCTAGGAGGTTCTGGAAAGGCAGGGAGGAAAAAAAAAGAATGTTTTTGGTTCATCAAAGTGGTAAGCAATAAGGGAACACCAATGAACTGGGCAAAGAGGGAACAAGAGTGATGTACCACATACTTCATATTTCTTTCTTATAAAACCAACAGCAATCATGCTGGTATTCATAAATGTTGCTGTTAGTTTGCAGTTACATAAAATTGTTAGTGAGCTTTCACAAAATTCAAAGCATTATAATACGAAGTTAAAATGTTGTATGCATGTTGTAGAGGGTAATTCGTGTAATTTATGCCTTATCAGTACAATAGAAGGCACAATTCCTTTTATCCACACATGATTATGGCATTTCTCCCCTTCAAGCATAACTGCTGGAAATTAGATTGTCAGCATGCTCCCAGGTCTTTGGAAGAAAGGTACAGAACATTCCGAAAGGGCTTATGCATGGGAGCTCTTTCTCTTGGCTTGGCTTGCTTTGCTGACATGTAACTATACTGCTGCCTCTCCTACAGTCAACTCTTCATATATTTCCACTGTTGAATACATTTCTTTACTTACAGCCATTGCTGAAATTCCCAGTATGGCTTTATGGAGAGGATACTGCTTTTTCATTGATTATTCTTTTGAAAATATGGCGTAGGCACATTTTAATTTCCCCATGACACAGAAGAGACCAGACTGTAACTTTAATTTTTTTAAATGTTTTATTTATTTTTGAGAGAGAGACAGCATGAGCCGGGGAGGGTCAAAAAGAGAGGGAGACACAGAATCTGAAGACAGGCTCCAAGCTCTGAGCTAGCTGTCAGCACAGAGCCTGACGCATGGCTCAAACCCACGAACCGCGAGATCATGAGCTGAGCCGAAACCGGACACTCAACCCACTGAGCCACCCAGGTGCCCCTAGACTGTAACTTTAAGTAAGTCTCAGGGATGATGAATTTGCAGTATAATACAGAGAAACTTTCATCACCTATTAAAAGTGGTCACATTTACAACAACTTTTCTCTGCTGGGGAAGTACCCATATAGATGTTGATACTCCAAGGAAACTTTGTTACAGACCCACAATACACTTTTCAAAGTTTGGATTACTTACTTTTAACGAACAGCTGTTAAGTAGCATGCCAACACTATGCATGCCACACCAATAATTCACTCCAGGTTGCCTTGCTTGGAGCCTTGTCTAGTTCTTTTCCGAGTCTGTGTGACCTTTCTGCAGTATTTCTGTCTAAGCATTGTACCTTGGAAAGACCTGCTCAACAGAACACATTCTACCCCTCAGTAACACCCCATTATTTATGGAGACAGAGCAGGCTAAATTTAGATTTCAAAGAGATATATTTCTTTAAAACAGAGGTTACAAACTGTTGGTTCATGGACCATATCCACTCTGTAGACATTTTGTTTAACTCATATAATGTTTTATTTCTCATTTTGTTTTTAATGTTTATTTATTTTGGAGAAAGAGGCAGAGACAGAGTATGAGTGGGGGAGGGACAGAGAGAGAGGGAGACATAGAGTCCGAAGCAGGCTCCAGGTTCTGAGCTGTCAGCACAGAGTCCTCTAGGGGTGGGGGTAGAGGGGCTCGAACTCAGGAACCGTGAGATCACGACCTGAGCTGGAGTCAGATGCTTAACCAACTGAGCCACCCAGGTGCCCCTAACTCATATAGTGTTTTATAAAACTTTAAATTGCTTTCCAACACTTAAACAATTGAATATTTCATATAAATATCTAGAATATTAGGTTCTTTTGAGAAATTAAAATATATAACCCTACGGTTATATTGTAGGGTCATAATCTGTTGAGGCAGAGTAAAAGGTGCCCCTTTAGTGTGAACATTAACTCGTGGGTTACTCCAGACCCTACCTGGGCCACGTTACTCATTTACTTATCCACTTGCTCTAAGAAGCCATTTGAGATTCAATTCCTTGCTCCAAAATCTGCAAGGGGATAGATACACTTAGATATACCCAATTTATACTGCTATAGAGAGCACTATTTTCCTTGATCTGGAATGGTGCAGCTTAGTTACTTCAAAATTACTACTTCTAGATCTTCTCCAAAAAATAAAGGCAAGCACTTGATTTGAATTCGCATCTAACAATTTACGATAAGGTTATTTTCTCCTAAAGTGTAATTTGCTCTGAAGTTAAATTCCAGTCTCATCAAAGTTCATAACTGTTTCTAAATTTTAAATGGCATTTTTTCCAATCATTAATCAAATTAACAAATATCAAGCTTTTGCCTTCAATCAGGTAACTGTGTAATCCATTAGAAGATTAAACACATATTAACTTAAAATGTGATGGGAAAGACAGGCCTTTGTGTGTTATATTGTCATTGATCAGGACAAGTGGAAATTGGAACAAACCAGAGAACAGCCTGTATTGTGGTACAGAGATGGGCTGACTTTAAACAAAGGAAACGTTGCTGAAACAGTACAAGGATCATCAGTTTAATTCACTTTCAGCCTCAAAAATAAGATATGTTTATGTGTACTGAACGATGGGTCTACATCAAGTTTGTAGACATAGGTATGAATATCCCTCTCTCTTCTGGTTCTTTTGGGGCAGTCAGAATTCATTGAAAAAAGTATGTAAGAACATTTAAAATGTTCATCCTTAGTGAGGTTTCATCATTTAAAACTTAGTCATTTATATACTCACTCAGTTTCTCATTCATTCACGCATTCAGCAATTTTCTATTGAGCCTCTCATCTGAATTAGTTATTAAGCCTACAAAGGGAATCTTACCTCCAGGACTCTCAATTTTTCCATTTGGAGGACTTTCCATTCTAAAACCATAATACTTCAATATAATGATTATTTAAAACTAGTGGAGGAAGTAGCTACACAGAGGAAAACCAAAACCTGGATGCTTATATTATGGAACATGGTATTTACAGTGACATTTGAAGCATGAGCATGAACTTTTCAGTCTGACAACAGTTTGGGAGTTGAGGGTGGTAGTGAGAGAGCTTTTAAGCCTAAGAAACTGACAAACCAAGGAAACCCCAAAAAGCTGGGCTCGTTCTAAGAAGTGCACTCAATTTTGAAGTTCAACATACCAAAAAAGTATGGGAAATGAGGTTAGACAAGAGCTTGCTAAAATGCTCAATAAAACTTAAAGTTGAGATGAGGGAAGACTGTGTCAGTTACAGTCAACCCCATGCAGCTTTCCTTTTTTCATTAGTCTGAATTGTCTTCGAACAAAAATATTCCAAATAAAGATCCTGCTAGACAGGCAGGTCTACTTTAATGTAAGACAGCATCCATTTAATTTGTTGCATGTTAAAAAGAATTGGCTTTCCTAAATTGGATAAGGATGCCCTCTTGCTTAGAGAGTGCTTCCTCAAATATAGGGCAAAGTTTGCAGGGCAAAAGTGTCAGTACAACCCAGGTCAAATGATTACCACTCCCAAATTAATTGCAGCTGAGCTAATGAGGCTACACTAGCTTTGTAGTGGACTAGACAGGAATTCAGAAGTAAGCTTTAATAGAGAAAAATTGGAGTCCATTTAGAAAATTCTTGCAAAAGAGTTTAGAGCAGTGCTTTTCAAACTTTTGTGTGCAAATTAATTGCCTGGGAATTTGTTAATACTGCAGATTTTGACATGGTAGGTTTATGTTTGGGATTATGAACTTGTAACAAGCTCCCAGCTGATGTTGATCCTGTTGGTCTGTGGTCCATATTCCCTGTAAGAAGGGTAGAATGTTTCCTGATCAGAAGTCCTTCTCTGTTCTGTAGAACAGAAAATTCTGTTTTAAGAGAGACAAGAACTCTTAAGGGAGGAAGAAAAGCCCTCCAATATATCAGTGCCATGTTTCCTGATGGAATCATGCTTTATCGACTTATAATCTTTCATTTCCTATAATAAGAAAGAAGCATACTTAAGTCTTTAGGAGTAAATCACAACATTTTCCAAATCAGCTTCTGATTACTAAGTTTACATCTAAAGCCAAATAATTTGCACATATAGGATGACCAACCAGGGCACTGTACTGTTTTTAGCACTGAATGTCCCGTGCCCCCCAAACCTCTTAATCTTGACCAAACTGGGATGGTTGGTCACCATTCAGAAGGCACATATTGCATTATGGGAATTGATATGATCTGTTCAAAGTGTCACCTTATTATCTATGAAAACATCATTAAAAAAATTAAAATGCCTTATTTGGAAATAATTTATTTTGCAATTTGGAGGATGAAACAAAATTAATCTCTTTTATGACAATAAACTAACTTTTATTTTTAATAATTAATTATAATTAATCTCTTTTATGACCTAAAACTAACTTGCTGAGATAAGCTGTTAACTCTGTGACTTTTCTTGCTCTTTCAGTTCTTAAAAATTTGGGCTAAAGAGAAAATATTGAATTTAGCACAGAAAGTGGACTCTATTTTTGACCTTTAAACTGTTTATCTTTGCTGTACTTTGTCTACCTCCTGAGCTTCCCACATTGTTTTCTGATATATCATTATAATTATTCAAAATATTAATGGAACAGAATATCTTCTTTTAAGTTATGAATGCAATCAATTTTGAGTCTTTAATTGTAATTTTTTTTCCATAAAATTCTTTTAATTTAGCCTAATATAATGGCACATCAACCAGTAATAGGTACATTAAATTGAATCATGATGCTCATATACACATTTTATGACACAATCAAATATCCTAATGCATTAATTCATATCAATCAGTTAATAAAATCAAATAGGAAACATTTCTCTTTTGCTGGTAACTACTTACTTCATTTACTAGATGAGAAGTCTAAAAGATCTCAACAACTTGACTCTCAGGACTTTTCTGCTTAGATGTCTGGGATTTGACTATTACTCTAGGTTTTACCAGGTTGGTTGGCTGGCAGATAAACTAAGAACATACCTAAAATTCCACATTATGCTTTAGATTTTCTTGAAGTGAAACCGTTCTTGCCAAATTAGTAACACATGAAATGATACCAATATTGTGCCCAATCTGATGGAAAAAGTGATAATGACTCCCCAGAGGTACCTTAAATCTTGTCTATTACAAGTCGTTACTTTGAGTGCACTAAGAGGTAACCCAGAACACTGAAAAAGTTAAAAGTGAATGGTCAAAAGCAAATTATTTGATCATTTAACCTAGTAAATACCTTGGGGGGTTACTATTTTTAACCTGGAACCATAGTTGATATTGTTAGTGACGCTAGTATATATAATATATATTACCTTACTTCAAAGAGTCAAAGAATACTTAGAAGGCACACACATCTAATATACCTGAAATAATTAAAAGGCAATTAAGTACTCATCTACAAAGAGCTATAAGCTCAGTAGGATTCTACATTCAATGTGTGGTGCTTTTTCTCCCTACCTTTTTTTTTTTAAAGCCTAATGTGTGTTTAGTGCTAAGTACATTACGTTCTTCTTTGGTCAGAGACCTGGTTCAGCCTAGCTTAAGGCAAGAAAGGAATTTGTTGAAAGAAAACCAGAGTGTATAGTGATACTGAAGGAACAGTTGACTACTGCAGGAGGAGCAAGGATTCAGCTGGTTCTCAGGAACAATAAAAGCAGGGACCTGAATGCCATCAAGATCTCTCTCTCTTCTCTGCATGCCAGCTCTATTTTGTCCTCCTGCAGACCAACTTCTTCCATATGGTGGGGAACATGGCCTCTGACAGATATTAGCTTCATATTTCATGGTACCACACCAGATGCTATTGTCTTTTCCTATTTGAATGCAAAACATTACAAAAAAAAACTCAAACTGGCCTAGCAGGGCAGATAGCTCCCACACTCAGATAAGATAAGGATCTTTTCGTATCTGATAAGATATGGTTAAGTTACCTGAGTCATATATGGGTGTGGCACTACCCAGCAGAATTACAGTATGGAGTGGAAGGAGAACAGTTCTCATACAAAAGGGAAGACTGTTCCCAAGGAAGGAAAAGGTCTGGGTAACTATAACATAGTTATAAAACACAATTCTCAGATAAAACATAAAGCCCCCTTAAAAGTAAAATATTTTTACTTTATTACAAAGTTATTATTTCCATTTGATATATTGCAAAAGTAGTTTTGCTCTTTCATCTACACATTATGGTTATGCTATATAATAAGGTACATATCTGGTAATGATAGTAGTTTAGCTTTATCTTTGATGCTATTGGAACTATACCCCACCCCCATATGGCCAATTTATTATTAGTTTAGCTTTATCTTTGATGATATTGGAGCTATAACCCCCCTGTGTCCCCAGATGGCCAACTTGTGATTCCAGCTGAATAACATTTATAGACCCTTGCCTCACCTGAATTCCCAAACCTACCCATGTCTTCCATTTGGTCTTTACTCTGGAAGTTGACTTTGATGTCTCCACCAGATGTCTTGCTAAACACATACACCTGTACTATATAAAATGTTCCTCTCCCCCAAATTGTCATCTCAGGTTGGGTCCCTGACATGTAGCTGTGCAGGCTGTCAACTGCCCAACTCCTGGAAGTGCCATTCTCCCAATGAATGAAGCCTCCTGGAATTGTATAATGCAGAGGCCCTATTTAAGATCTGTACATCATTCTAACCATTTCTGCTTGGTCCAACTTCTGGCATTGTCCTTTCTAGCTTACTCCATTCTCTAGTTTCCTTCCCTTCAATGCTCAGGCTACCTACTTTTGAAGGCGAGTTTTTTCTAGTCCTTCTCAGAATTCCTGATACAATAAGGTAAATTATTAGATATAAAGACATAAAGGATTTCTTGTCCAGTATACAGTGAAGTCAGAAAGCCAAAATGGTAGCCTCTAATACAACCTTCCCAATTATTCAAATGCACCATCTAATTGCAGCCACCTGGTTAACCTGGCATCTCTTCCGTGTCTTTGGACAACCATGGCTCAGCTGTGTAGACCATGTGTTATCACTCAGGGCTTCCCATAAATTCTATCCCCAAGCTCCAGCTAAGGGACTAGTGAATTATTGTGTGTGTGGAAGAGCCTAGCCTATACACATTAATGACTGTAATGACATTTAGAAATGGGTCATTTTTCCCTTCTCAATAAAGATAGGCTTTGTGGATTTAAATCACTAACGCTCATTGGGTTTTTTTCCCCCTCAGCATTATGTTACCATAAAAATATTGAAGTGTAACAAATGGTTTGCTTATCTATCATTACTAATGAAATAGTTGGAAACAGCTTAGAAACAGTTTTCTGCTTTTATTTAGCTGAAAAAAATACCAGTTTCTATGGCTTCCTTTTTATGCAGATGAAGATGCTACTCTCTTTGCAGACATTATTATGGAGGGATATCATTGATCATGTCCTCAGGGTAATAAATAATTACTCTACTAACGTATTGCTCTGAAAGAAACTGACATGAAGTAGTTTCAAATTAACCACTGCTAATTGCATGCATTGTTTCATACTTATTACTGCAATCTGATTAACATGCTAGTGAATAGAACTGGCAGGAAAGGTTCTTTCTCCTTTATTTTAACTTGTTTTAGTTAAAAACTTGACTAAATGTAGAATTTACATTGACTTAGAAGTTGAGAAATCTAGTGCTGAGGTAAAAAATATCACTGTGATATAATGAGCTTGACCACTGCCAGAATTCTTTTTTCTTTTCGTGAGTTTGTATTTGGAAAATGGGAGGTTTTTAGATTTCTAATAGAAAAAAGTACCCTTTATTATATTCATAATATATTCTAGATTTAAAAGGTATGAATTTTTTAATCATGGAGTTCAATAATATATTTAACATAAAAAAGTTCCAATTCACAACTTAAAAGAGGTTTTTTTTTGTAGAAATAAAAAATAAATCTTGGCCTTGTTACTAAATTTGCAATAAAACTCTAAATAACTATAAAAGGACTTAAAAATTGCTGTATGCTTGTTATTATAATTATTATTCCCAGTTATCTTCCCAAATTGTTGGGATAATATAAAAGTACAAATAAAGTTATGCTTATAAATGCAAAGTTAATCAGTTACCCCAATGAGCATTTGTATCATGGCTGTCCTGTTGCTCTGTCCAAAGTTCAAAGGCAAGTTTATATACCGCTAATGATGTTTTTCAATAAAAGTTCCCAAACTACATTTTATGCACCTTTATTTTACAAACATTTAAACAGTATTCTCAGTGCACCGGATTCAGATATTGTTTTATGTACCTTAGAAATACTAATTTAATTTTAAATATGAGTCCATGGAATAGGTACTATTAATATCTCTGTTTTAAAAGATCATGAAACTAAGACACAAAATGGATGTTACTTTCTCAAGATTAGAGAGTTAACATATGTAATAGCTCAAGTTATTGAGTCTTGGCTCCAGAAGACATGTACTTTACTGATACACTATGCTGCTTTAACATATGGCCCTGGAACATTTGAACATCATGTCAATGGATAAGGTACAATATATTTTGTGAAGGATGGCATTGAAACTCATACTTAGGTTATCATACTCCAAAATGTTGGCTTGAGCTCTGATTTATAACTGATACTGTTGCTCATTTGTAAATAGCTGATTACCTATGGACTTCTGGCCTTTCTCTGAGTCCTTGTGCCTATCCTCTCTTTTATGGCCCATTTACTCAGCACCCTCAACCCTAGAAGCGTATCTATAATTAGTGGTATGCAGTAGCCCCTCATACTAACTTGGATTGTGACTATCTTTCCCAGCTCTCAGTTTAATGGCTTCACATTGGTAACTTGAAATTAGTTATGGTAGTAGTATTTCCACCCTGGAAAGCAAACACCTTCTCCCCCATTCCTTGCCCCACCACTTGGAGATCTGGTTTATTTTTACAACACTGCTGGCAATCTACTACCATTGTGTCCCAGTATGAACATATCCCTAAACACTGAGGATTTTATACATCTTTACTTAATGCTCTCATATTGCATTATGAGGTCAACATCAGTGATATTTAACCCATCATGAGCCCCAAAGAAGAACACAAAATAACAAAATCTCATCAATGGGACTGTAAGGGAGTCCTTTTATATAAGGGAGAGAAGTATATGGAACACACGCTCTCCCTTACTGTTCCTCATTTATTGCAGACATTACTAATCAATCATGACATTACAGAGACTTCTCAACCTAATGCTTTAGAATCTAGACATTCACTGCCAACCACTGAGATTCAGTAAAAGAGATGAAATTATTTACCACCCCTTTTAGAATCAGAAATTCTTATTCCTCCTTATATTTCCACTCAGTATAATTTATAACTCTTCTCTAAGTTATAGAAATATTTTTCAAATGACGACTACAAAGGAAAACTTGCTAAGTTGCTCTGAAAATTTGAATATTTGCCACCAGAGATCTAGCTGCTATTCTTGCTGATTGATTGCACTACGAAGTATTTTGACATATATAATTTTACCAAAGACTTTATACTCATAGATTGATATTTACCCATGATTAAATAATTATATATTTATAATAATCCCTGATAATTAACAGAAAATGTATGTGTTCTTTGTTAGCTTAAATCAACCCAATCTTAATATTCTTCATCTTGATCAAAGAACTTTACCTTGGGGCACCTGGATGGCTTAGGCAGTTAAGCATCCAACTGTTGGTTTCAGCTCAGGTCATGATCTCATGGCTTCATGAGTTCGAGCCCTGCATCGGGCTCTGTGAGGGCAGTATGAAGCCTGCTTGGGATTCTCTCTCTCCCTGTTTATTTCTGCCCCTCCCCCACTTGTGCTGTCTCTGTCTCTCTCAAAATAAATAAACTTAAAAAAAGAATTTTATCTTGCCAAAGATATCAAAATTTTACATTAAAGCATTTTATGAAGATAGAAATCTCTAAAAAATGTTTAAGTATTACCTATTTTCTCCTCATTCTCCTCTTTTCCATCCAAGATCATTTTTTTTTAGAAACAACCCCCTTAGCTTTTAATTTATAAAAGGAAATGGCAAGTATATCTGATACATTGTTTCTAGATAGATGATTTCTAGAGCTTGAGTAGTTTTGAGGTGGGGAAAGTCATTTACTTGTCAGTACAGTGAAAACCATCGCTAAGTGATGATATATGCTGCCTATATCCATTATGAATAAACTTACCTAATATCTACACATACAGTAAAGAGTGGTAATGATCTCCAAAGATCACTATCCAGCTATCTGAAAATGGCATATGCATTTGCAAACCTCTGAAACAATATGAGAGTTCTGTAAAAACACAAAATATGATTTACAACCTTAGCTGTTCAAGGAAAGCAGAGAAAGTCCAAGGTAAGTGGAGAAAGTCTTCAGGACCAAGGTCCTAAAGTATGAGTGAGAATGAGATGCATGAGAACTGAGAATAAAAGGAACATTGAGAGGGCTAGCTTGAGCAAAGGCTCAGATGAGGGGCTAGAAATGCCTTATTGAGCAGACTAGCGTGCATCAGAATACAGGCATCTCCAGTGGGGTGTCGTGGTCATGGAGAGTGGGTGACATTTGAATGCCAAACAAAGGGGTTTGTTTAGAATGATGTGTTGTGACTGGCTTCATTTCAGTCTATGAAGCCATTGTATTTTCATCTCGTGTTTTGAGGTATAATAACCTGGATACGAACTCTTGCTATGTGAGGGCAAGTTTCTTATCTCATGTTACAGGAGCTGTGGAACAAGCACAGGACTTTGAAATTCAAAAAACCTGGGTTTGAATTCTGGGACTGTCACTTACTAACTAATGATTTTTGTTTGTGACTTAGCCTCTCTAAACTGTAGTTTCTCCATGAGGATAATATTGCATAGCTGCTGAGGTTGGGGAGTGGAGGTGGTTATAATTAAACATGTTTCTTCCTTCTACTCCAATTTTATAACCAATTGACAGAGTAACACAGAATTTAGAGATGGGATCAAAATACCAGCTTTGCTGCCAGTAGCTTTGGATTGCCAAGCAAGGTTCAGAGCTGTGGCATAGTCAGGCTTCCTAATCCTGAACTGAAGTGGTGATGTTTTCATTAGTTACTATCTGAGAGCTGACTGACTTCTGTCATGCATATATGCGAGACAGACACCTTCTGGAAATGACCAGAAATATTTAGGTTTCCAGATGAGGCATTTCAAAGGTTCAACTTTGCCAAGAGTAAATGGGATAGAGGGCAAGAGGGAGCATTTTGCTATCAAAATGGTCCCATTTTAAATTCCATGATGGAGGGGCTGATGGAAATATGGTATACCAAAAGAAGCAAGTGAAATGATCACAGAAGTAAATAGCCTAGTGAGGCATAAAGGAGGGAGGAGCAATTGATTCTATTCTGAATGAAATGAGGGTCAGAGAGGTTTCACAAGTCCGGTGGTTCAAGAAGTAAAGAAAAACAAGGGCACTTTCCCTTCTCTCTTTTAAGAGCATCCAAATGAATTCTTGGATTTGGCTGCTGAGCAAATATCCAAGTAATAACCTAGGATCAGCTGGATATAAGTGGGTTCCACCAGCGGTCCATGCAAACTAATGTTTTTAAGCTTCTGTTGGGCCACTACAACAAACAATCAG
This sequence comes from Cryptoprocta ferox, assembly GCA_028646485.1. Lineage (NCBI taxonomy): Eukaryota > Metazoa > Chordata > Mammalia > Carnivora > Eupleridae > Cryptoprocta > Cryptoprocta ferox. The sequence goes on along the minus strand of CM053567.1, from coordinate 130,659,110 downwards.
CAAGATGTTTACACAGTTGATTCTGTTGGCAGCCCAGCTAGTTTTTAACTATATCATGAGAACTGGCCTGGGGGTAGAGCTTGAGATTATTCCAGCCCTGCTTTTGCACAGCCAGAAATTCCCTTTCTGTTACAAATTTCTGCCCCAGTGGGGTTTTCATAGTTTTGGCATTTCCATTATGGATCAGTGAGTCAGCTAGCCCACAGGCCAAGGAGAGGGGGGGAAAACCCTCCCAAATAAAAGTCAACCCAATTAGGATGTCTTCATCAATTTTTCAGTGGGAGAAAGATACAGCTGGGTTCAGTGACTTCTATCAAAAGCAAACATCACTAGTTGGGATTTTTTTTGTACTCTCAAGTTTTGGAGGGCATAATAAAGACCCAGCCTCAGTAGCATCACTTAGAAGATTTAGTTAGTTATTTTGCAAAGCTTGGGTAGTGACACTTCTGCAAAATGCACAAGCACATGAGCAAACATAGAGATGTGTGAATTCAGGAAAGCAGCCAAATGCACATCATAGCTGAAGAATGTCACAGTGAAATGAAGGAAACTTGTAAACACCTATCAGTATTTTTAGGTAGAGAATGTTCTAACATATTGCCAGTGGGTGTTGCCTATGCATTCATTTCCCTAAGCTTTAAAATCAACTGATATTAAAGGTGATTTGAAAACAATGAAAAATGACAGCTTTATTAATCTAGATGGTGTGTGTAAGAGTGTGTGTGTGTGTGTATGTGTGTGTGCATATGTGTGCACACCGTGTGACTGGCTACATGTACAGACCGTGCATTTGTAATGTGGGTCTTGTACAGACGAGGGAGCCCTCTACTGATTAGAAACTGTACTAGATGTAAACTGTAGAGGGTTGCTTTTCTTTCATTGCTTGTGAATTCCTCAAAAAGGAAGACATTTTGCTTTTTTCTTTTAAAATCATAAGAGGAGTTGTTTTTTTCTAAGGAAGTGTAGATGTCAGCTCTCCTATGTACACAAGTACATATAATTCTTTCTATTTAACATAAAATCCTTCCATTTATTGAAAAAATCTATCTACATCTACTCTTCAACTTTTAATGTAAAGATGCTATGGCTATGATACAATTAAACCACAGATGGCACACGACTATAATGAAAACCTGTGACAGAAATCACAAAAGCATTTGTTTATTACTTTGGTTTACCATATATTATTTTTCCCTGACTAATGTATTTTTTATTTTACACATTTTTATCAAACAGAGGAAAAAGACAATTTTAAAGTTGATCACTTCAATTAAATCATATGAGCATATTTAGAGGAACTATATTTTAATATGTATATTTAATGCATAATTTTACTCTGTTTAGTCTCTATATACTAAGACTTATAGTCTATTTGTGTTCAGATACCTTTATTGTGTCTAGATACCTGATTTTTTAACTCCATATATTTACAAAATAATAATAGTTCAACCTTTCAATAATGTGAGTGGAAGAAAATAAAATAAAATAAAAAATACCATTCAGTTATTTTCAACACGGCTAGCCTACATCTATTATGGGATAGTCTTTTTTGCCCCCATAACGTGATTACTAGATTTTTCATTTTTAGAGTGCTAATCATCTGCCCTTTAACAAAGAATTAACATTTTTTTCTTGGAAATTGGCTTGAAATTTCCTTTGCCTTTTTTTTATGAATTAAAAAAAAAGGCTGTATGAAATCAATATTTTTCTTAGATGTAGGCTCCCAGCTTGGCGCTGTGTGTTGTGAAAGAGCTGCATCTGGAGTTAACATGGCAAGATAACTGAGTAATATGTGAGAGTGATGTAGCTTTAATATCTGTCACCTTTTGACCACCAGCATTGATTTTGCTTCTGTGCCAATGCCCCCTTCCTCTCCCATAGATCCATCATTCCTTCTGTAATTCCAACATTAAATAGCCTTTGCCTTTCTTTCACTGAGCCAAAAGTATAAAAGATAAACCAGGCAAATCAAAGATAATCAATTTACCCTGTTAGTAACAGCCACTTTTATGGAATGCTTACAGTATGCCTGTCCCTTTTCAAAAAATAACCCAAACTCTATTAGAACCTGAAAGGCAAATGTCATTATGCCAGTTTGTTAGTTAGTATTCTTTTATTTGCAAATGGCAAACCCTATTCAGAGTTAAGCAGAAGAAAGGGACTTCATTAGAAAGACCCAGGGATGTCTTACAGAACCCAAAGATAGGGTAGTACTGCTTTTATAGGTGCATTTCAGGTTAACAATGGTTTTTAAGAAAATCACAATCTTTATTTCTGGGCTTTAAAAACTACAGTGAATTAAGATACTCTGTTAATGTCTGACCTTGATTTTGATTTTCTTTAAGACAGAATTTTTCTTTTTGCTGGCTTTTTTCTCACATTTTGCACATCCCTGGATATTTCACATTCCATATATCAGAATAAACATAAATGTTCAGTTGATTAATAAACTAACTAAAGAATTTTAATAAACCTGCTACATTGCTTGTAATGCTTTCACAGCAAAGGAGCACACAATAGTCAATGCTAACAAGTGCTGTATATTTTCACATTTGCTTCCTTTTGTAACTTGTCTGATTCCTCAGCAAAGCACTGGCAACGCTCCCAGGCACTGCCAGCCCCTTCCCCATGTAGCTGAGGGGTAGTCTGTGCAGTGACTAAGGAAATGGCCACAAAAGCAGGCTCTCCTCAGTTGTAGAGTATCTCCTGTGCTGTCTCTGTAGTTGAAGCATATCTCCACCTGCCAATGAAGCCAATGGAGCAAATGGTGACTCTGAATCTAAATACTTCTAATTTTGTCAAATTTGCCCCCTTCCTGGGATCTAACCTTCTATCTGACTTGTTTACTGGACTCTGCTTTGAGATTCTGCTCCAGTCTCCCACTCCACATAGGAATCCCGTGTATACCAAGTCTGACCAGTATAAGTTAATGTATTTTGCTCAGTAAAGTGGTTCTACATTCAATTACAACAAAGACCTACTTCAGTTAGACTGAGCTTCCATCACCAGATGAGGACAAGAGCCTGTGTTACAATTTGTTGGGAAGAGGGCACGTTCACAGAATTTATGTATATTGCATTCCTTAGGGTGCGACCCCACACAAGGTGCATTTGTGCCTGGTCCCCTTGAAGCCCTGCAACTCCCTAGAAGAAGAAAACTCCTGTCATTTGAGTTTGTCTAATACTAGACATAGATCATGCAGGGTCTGTGCTCTGTTCAATGATCAGAACTAGATACATAAAATTTGGGCACAGATATAAAATTTGTACAGGCAGAGGGAATTTAATCAAGCCTGAAAAAGAAATGATTGCATGTTACTTCTTGGAAGGAATCATTTAGTATGCTACATTTCCAATGAGTTAATTTAACTGTCTGGGGAAAAAATTCCATGGAATATTATGCACATGTACGCTCACCCAAAAAACAGTCTTATTTTGATTTAGAAGCTATTACTCCTCTTCATATCTAACCACTAGGTGAGTAAATGATTCTTTCATATACGCACTTGTCTTCTGAACAAAAATAGACAGTTATCCTGTACTTTTTTTAGTACTTTATATCTTGTGATAAGAGTGAGTTTTAATGTTTTCTCTGTTTTTCATAATAGTGCTGTTTTGTAATACTTTCCAAATGCAAGATTCTCCAGATCTTATAGCTGATTACCCTGAAAGCACGCTGTCTCAGGGGTTTGCTGGACTGGAAATGTAGTTCTGGTTCAAAAGCACAGTCAGTGCAGGGCTAAAATGCATCCTGTCCAGGAAAGGACTACACTGAGCTATTCGGTTGAGCATGTCACAGTGTTCATCACCTTCCCCGTCTAGGAATGATAAGAACACATTTTCATCATGCAACAATTTGGTCTCAGGAGGCTCTGTTGGAAAACCTCATCTATTGCTTCTGGATAACTCTTTGACATTTTATTAACACTTGAAACCCTATTTCATTTCCTGGACGTTGGGTCCCTTGAAAACCTGAAGCTTCTTGAAATTTAAATATATAAAAAATAAACTTAAAATGTGATACCCAGGGAAGTTTAAGATTAAATAAGGTAATATTTATAAATAATATAGCTCAGTGCTTGGAGCATAGGAAGCACTCAGTAGACATTATCATATTGTCAAAATTTTTTCTAGGTTTAACATTCATGTGAGATTTTGTCCACTGTTCTTAAATTACACAGAGTCTATATAAGTGTTAAATAAGTTTGACCACTCTGGGTGTAAGCATAGATAATCATACAATGGCATGAAAATTTAAAATCCAAAGCAGTTATGAGTGACTGTGAACTTGGTTAACTGTGTCTGTAGTCAGGGTATTTGAAAGGATTTGGATTCAGGGTCCCACAGTTCGGAGTCATGAACCTGGATTTAATCTCACTTCTCCCATTTAGAAGCCATATGCATCAAAGTGATTCATAATTGCTGCCTGATTCCAATTCTCTATCTTTTCTTGATCTACTCTTTCTTGATAAAGACTCTCCAAAGCCATTTCACATGAAGAAAACGGAACAAAAGTTAAGAACATGGAATTTAGCATCTGATGATTTGAGTTGGGTCCCATTTCTAACACTCACTAGCTATGTGACCTTGGCAAACCTCTCTAAAACTCAGTTTTTTCATCTGGAAACTGAAAATAAAATTATTAACTCCTCAGTTGTCTGTGAAGATTAGACAACTTAGTAAAGGAGTGTTCAGAGCATGGTGTTTGCAACATGCTGTTTTGAAAAGTTATTAGTTCTAACTAATTTTACCTTTATTGCTACTTTTCAGCCTCCTCACCTCTAAAAATGAAATAATTATGTTAGTTTTGTCTTTGCTACAGTTTGTTTGGAGTATCAGATGAGGCAATGTGCTATACAAAACTAGATATCTATAAAAATATATTTTTTAGTTTATTTAATTTTTGAGAAAGAGAGAGAGTAGGGGAGGGGCAGAGAGAGTGAGGGAGAGAGAGAGAATCCCAAGCAAGTTCCCCACTGTCAGCATAGGGCCTGATGTGGGGCCCAAACTCACAAACTGTGAGATTATGACCTGAGTCAAAAATCAAGAGTTGGACGCTTAACCGACTGAGCCACCCTGGCACCCCTCTGTAAAAAATCTTTTAAATTATTTTTGGGGACAGAAAAATACATGGAGAACACTGTCAAATGCTAAGGCTTAGAAGATGTCTTGCCAGAAGACATGTTTATCTTCAGTTTCTCTCATGTTTACTGCTATAAGGAAGTAAAACTGGGACGGTAGTTACTTTTATCTAGCTATTGCAATCTGTCAATGATAAAGCTGCATTGTTCTAGATCAGCTTTATCTAGATCAATAGGTGAATTTAGTTAAAATGTCATATATATGTAGTAGCTATTTCAGTTTATTTTCCCCCTTTTCAGTTAATAGGTGGGACACTGGAATTTTTTGTTGTTCTTATTACTCTCTGGATAGGAAGGCTGCAGTCACTGAATATCTCATCTCTTTTAAGGTTCTCTGGAAATTAGAAATGTATGATTATTAAACCAGTGGTAAGTATTTCTTGAAACCTGTATACCTACAGGTGTGTTGTTTTTTTTCATAGACATATTTACATATTCTTTTATTCCCCTAAACATATTGCCAGCGTTTCATTCTTGAATTTATAATCTAAGGTCTGGACACTCTAAAGAATTGTGTAGCACTGTATCATAGTTCTTGAATAGTTTGGGGAAGCTTTTGGATATATTTTCATAACGTTGCTATGTAGATAATGCCCTTTCCTTTCAAAACTATTAGAACTCTTGATGCAAATGCAAAACAATATGCATAACATTTTAATATATGTTCATATTGAGGTTTATCTGAAAATGTCTAGTACAATTTATTGATGTGATATTCTAACTCAGCCTTTTTTTTTTTTCTGTGATGCTGGTCAATTGAAATTAGATTGGAAAATTCAACAAATAACAAGTGCACACAAAAAGGGACACAAGTAAACCAGATGTAATGGTTGAAATTAAAATTAGCATCCTTTCTTCTCTTGTCTGACCCCTAAAGGGAATATTTCCTAAAAGTCTATCCTTATTTCTTTACTCTTTTCAATGACACATTCTTTTTAAAAAATTCTTTTTAAGTGTTTTTATTTATTTTGAGAGCGACAGACAGTATGAGTGGGGGAGGGACAGAGGAAGGGAGAGAGAGAGAATCCCGAGCCGACTCTGCACCATCAGCACAGAACCTGACTGGGGGCTCACAAAACAGCAAGATCATGACCTGAGCTGAAACCAAGAGTTGGACTCTTCACTGACTGAGCCACCCAGTGCCCCAATAATGCATTCTTTGAGAGATCATCTCCAAACCTTTTACTTTAAATTCTACTCTTACTGCCAGTGACTTTATGTTTTTACCTTTCAAGTTCATATCTGTATTTTCAAATGTCCACCAGAAAGTTCTACCAGTGTGTCCTATATGACCATAAGCGAACTATCTTCTCCACTCTTTTCCATATATCTCGCCCATATTATTAAATGTCTCATATCATCCACCTAAACCTCCAGATTAAAAACCTAAGAGACATTATCAGCTTTTCCTTTTCACCCATTTCCACATCTCAGCATTGGACAGTATTGTCTATTCAATTATCTAAATCACTGTTTTAATCTAGTTTCTCCCCATTCCTTTTGTATTACATATTATCTCTGTCTGTGTCTCGACCCTCTCTCTCCTCCAATATAATCAAGTTTGTCAGAGTCAGGTTCCTAAAATAGATATCTGTTCATGTTTGATGCTTAAAATTCTTCAGTGGGCCCCTACCACCTATTAAAATCCAACTCCTTATGTGCCAAACATGAGTTTTCATAATCAAGCTTTATTCTATCCTTACAGATATGGGCTGACAATTGTCTTCATGTCCATTTTTATTCTATGTGATTCATTTTATTTAGTATTTCCTTCTTACTTTCAGTATCAAGTTGACAAATTTTCACCGATGATCTAATAATCTGTCCAAATAGTTCTGATAGTTCTGTGAAGCTTTTCTTAAATTTCTCTCCCCCATTTCCCTCTGGAGTTGTACAGTGCCACAACCCTGTTGTGTGTTCCTTGATGTATGTGTGTGTTTATAATATAAATGTTCCCTTATAGTTTGCTTATAGTTTGCTACTACATTTGCTGTAAGGTCTTTGAGGAATTTTGCCACTTACGACTTTGAATTCCTATACTTAGCTGGTCACACAGTAAATGTCTTTATCTGTTTTGAATGAATGAATGAATTAGTGAATGGGAAATTACTTAGGCCATCCATCTAAGGTTAGAAGATGAATCTTTTTCTGTGGTTCATTATATATACACCTTGAATATAAACTTTTTTCAGTGTTAGAGAGTACAAAAATTAAGTCAAATATTTCTTGTCTAAAATGAGTGTTTCTTCATAAATTGCTTCTCCATGTGGTCATTATTTTATTAAACACACCAGCAAATGTAGTCAGACTTATTGTTTTTGCAGTTGGCAAGAATAGAGTTTAAATTTTCTCTTCAGAATAGTATTTTATATCCAGAAATTATGATCTTTGGGAATAGTTTCTTACATCATGTAGGGTTGATTCTCTTCCATATAAATGTTGGCTGAGTTTGCTTTCCAAGACTCATGTTAAAAGCTCGAGGGAACACTGGGTTCAAATTATAAAATAAGTAAAAGATTATAGATGGATGATTACCAGGGTGATGTGATGTGTGTGTGTGTGTGTGTGTGTGTGTGTGTGTGTGGTGTGCATCCTGGTGGTCTTTTCTCATATTAACAGGGCTCATGAAAATATATTGTATAGCATATTTTTTCATTGTCTCTGCCTGATTATGGAAATGTGTATCTTTTGTACATTAATACCTGTTGTGATAAATTGGTTTGGATTACTATTCCTTAGTTACTTCTTATAATTCCCCTATCCCCACATTATTCAATTCAAGCCCAGAGCTATTGCTCCTGGTGCTTGACTATAAAATTATGTATATATCACAAAGACAAAGAGATGTTATCCACAAGGCTTTAAAAACATAGATTCTCAGTTTTTACACTTGTCAGAAGTATTAGCACTTATCACATTGTACTTTGCTATTTAAATAAGGCACTTACATCTGTGTCCATAAGATATAAATGTGCCTTGACCCAGAAAACTATTCCTCCTGGAAAATATGTGCAATATCTTCCCCAAAGGCACTTGGATACTTTGTTGTGACAAGACTTGTTTCTTCTCTTGGGTAAGATTTGAAACCAGAGCCATGAGCATTTACACTGGTCAATAACTCTCAGACACATATTTGGATAAGACACAGAGAATTACCTTCAGCCTCAGACCATTTCCATTTGGCTAATTTTCCTGCACCTGTTAACGTTGTTCTGCATGCTGAATGGCCTCCCTGCTCTCCAGATATTTTGTCTCAGGCTTCAGAATCATGTCTCTGTGCATGGCTAAAACATCGATGTGTCTTGCCAGAGTGCTTGGCTTTATTATTTAGTGCACTTGATGCAGAAGTCATGAACTAGACTAAATGCTTAGAGGAGAAAGATATTATGTTATAGGTGGGTGTTGCTCTGTCAGAACAAAACTTCTGAGTCTTCAGCATAACTTTATTTTATTCTTTTAATGGTTGTTATAACACAAATGAGTTCAGCCACAAATAACAGAAAATCTAACTAAGGGTGGTAAAAAGAGGTGTAATTTTTCTTGCACAACCAGAAGTCTAGGAGTAGGCAGTCCAGACTTGCACAACAGGGACCCACAGTCTCTTTCCACTAAGTTATCTTAACATATTGTCTTGTGTCCTCCTACTTTTTATTCGGATCATGGTCACCAGATGGTTGTTACCCTTCGGGGCTTCCAGTCCCCATCTTCCAGGCATGAAGAAGGGGAAAGGGAAAAGAGCAAAATGTCTTTCTTCTACTGTAACTTTGTGTTTTTGATTAGGAAGAAGAAATCTCTTCTGAGACTTTGGCCTACATCTCTGTGGCCTGAGCTAGGATACATAGCCATTCCTAGCTCCAAGGGATATTGAGAGATTTAGTAGGTCTTACTCTTGAAGTCATGACCTGTTGGTAAGAAAGACTGGGGTAATGCATTTTGGATGAGCACCTAGCACTGTCTCCTACAGATGCTTAATATTCTAGTCTCTCATTAGTAGGACTTCAGGTTTACTCTCCACCCTTATTCACTCTGTTCTCTATTCCATGAGTTGATCTCTATGACTACCTTTAACATGCCCTTGTTCTTTCGTAAGTAAGATTCCCTAGAAGCACACCCTAACATGGGGATTGGAGAACACAAGATACATCAAGAGGTGGCTCTCAGGAGAAACCAGTGTGGGAGTGAGAGAGGCAAATAGGAAATGGGAAAGAGCTTCAGAAGAATGTGGTTTCAAGTGAACTGTAGCTTTAGAATGATCCCATGGTGAGCTGTGGGGTGTAAATTGTGACACAGAGTCTTTTGCAACTTGAGACAATGGCACAGGGTTTTTGTAAGCGGCATCCCCATCAGTCACAGAGGATATGTAACTCCCAGCCACCTCCGTTCACAGTGACCTCAATCACCCAACGATAGTCCTCTTGAGAAGGTTGCAGATGGAAGTCTTTCGCAGAAGTACCTGCAGCAACTGGGGAATGGTCACCCCAACGAAATCCTTGAGAAGGATTTCAGTGCTCTGGTCTGCAACTAACAGCTTCTATGTGGGCTTTCTGACTTCCCTAGGGTTTTAGGCAGTGGGAGATAAAGCAGGTGATCAAGAGAGTGAGGTCAAGGTGTTTATTGCTCTGTCTCCCTCCCTTCTGATTTCTTCATAAGAATTCTCAGATATGTAAGGAAATGTTAACTCAAGCCTGTTAAAACAATTAGAATCCATTTAGAAAAGATATGAGGCACACTGGAAGAATTAAGCTAAAAAATAAAAAATCCTCAAATAAAAAGTGAATCATGGACTTTCATAGATAGTAAAACTAATTTTGAATTTGTTCTATTTATGCTTAATGGATCCAAAAAAGATATTTCACTTTTGAAAGAATTTATTTTTTATTTTATTTATTTATTTTCTTAAATGTTTGTTTACTTTAGAGAGTGAGAGACAGAGCGCGAGTCAGGGAGGGGCAGAGAGAGAGGGAGACAGAATCCGAAACAGGTTCCAGGCTCCAAGCTGTCAACACAGAGCCCGATGCGGGGCTCAAACCCACAAACCATGAGATCATGACCTGAGCTGAAGTCAGAAGCTTAACTGACTGAGCCTCCCAGGTGCCCCAAATTTATTTTTAAAATTTAGAATAAAAGTTTTCTCCCTTAATTTTAAGGAACTACAAATAAAATCGGCAACAAGAATGACATTTCTTTAAAATGTATAGAACGTGTATGGAAATAAGACAAGCATGGAAATATTTGTATGACTATGAAAGAGACGATTCATAGTCATCCTGTGAATCTATATCCATTAGTATGAATACTAATTTCTACAGGAAACGTCTTCCAGATATTATAGAGGAAGTATAGAGTTGACTGAAGAGAGATCTGGAAGAAAATTAGCTAGTTACCAAATTAAATTTTTAAAATAATATTCTAGTATTGAAAACATTAAATCAAAACTTCAATAATGTATGGAACTAAGTTGTGGTTTAAGAGGAAGTAAAATTGTTATATAGGTGATAGTGATTTATATGCTACGTTTAAAATATTTTGCAATAATTCCTTTGATAGTAATTTATCATGTATGACCTTATTACAATATTTAATAATGATTTGTAAAATTTATGGTTAACATCCAAATATAAGAAATCTTTAAAAATATCATTAAAAATTCCAGATGATACTCCTTCAGAAAAATAAAGATTCTCTAGATGGAAGTCAATTAAAATGAACCATCAAAGAGCTATAGTGTCCTGAGAGAGAATAGCTAATCTGTCATTGTTGTAAATAGAACTTAAATTATGTGAAAATATTTATAATAACAACATACTTGGTGATTTTCCTCAAGTGAAAGTAAAAAGAAATAATTTTTATCAAAAAACATATAATACATAGTGAGTTAGGTATTTTTTAATTTTATTGTTTGTTTGAGTATAACAGACCTAAAAAGAATATGCAGACAAGCATAATAATAATTTAATTAAACTGTTTTTGATGTTTTGCTGATTTGCAGGCATATAAAAATATAGCTGTATAAAAATGCACATTATATATACTGATATAATTTTTGTTAAAGTATGCTTATCAAAGTAGAAAGATAGAAAACATGTTTTCTTATGAATTATTATACTTTTTTACCAAAGACAAAATACCAATAATGTATTTGAAAAATGGTGCATCCTTCCAAAAGTGTCTAAAAATTAGCAAAAATTGATAATGACATTGATATATTCACTGATAGCTACTTACTGTTTACCAGCAGTCACTTTGCTGAACATTTGACTTGTTTTTTCATATTTAGTTCTTACAACTACAACATGTGGTAGGTAGCTTTTCAGTTGACCCTTCAACAACATAGGTTTGAACTATAGGGGTCCACTTCTATGTGGATTTTTTTTTATAAATTCAGTACAGTATTGTAAATGTATTGACTCTTCCTTATGATTTTCTTAATAATATTTTCTTTTCTGTAGCATATCTTAATGAAAGAATCAACCAAGCATCAGATATTTTGACTTAGCAAAAGTAGAGCTTTCTTCTGATTCCATTTTAGAAATAAATAGGATTCAAATGATAATTTGCATCTGGAAAAAAACTACATTGATTTTTAACCCATTTTAGGAAATAAACATTAGAGAAGAGAGTTTTAACATTTCTGATACCTTCTATATGTGATAATTGAATTGTCTTGATCCATAACTTTTAAATATAAGGCATGTATTGCACAATCCTCCATTTGTTCTTTTGCTGCAGCCCCACAAATAGTAGAGGCAGGCACTCACCTCTTGCTATTAATGTTTACATACTAGACCTCTGCCAGCACTCTGAAAGGTTTCAGTCATTGCAATAAACTCTATGTTCTGTCAACAGCAATTTAAGGATCTTTGGTTTAGGACTTAGTTAATAAAGTGGCTACTTTTTCTCCATTTCAACAGTTTGAATAGCTGAAGTAATATTATAAAGATTCAAAGCAAAGTCCAATCTGCATTTAAAAATCTGACCCCATCAATTATTATTTAAGCAGATGAAGGTAAGTTAATTAGCCTCTTCTGTCTTCAACTTCCACCTCTAAAATAAAGATAATTTTATTACTTCTTTAGATTGTTGTGAAGTCTAGTAGTCTTGAGCCCAGTAAATAGCTATTATATAGTAGCTGTTACTATTGTCATTGTTGTCATGGCAACAGAGCACATAGCTAGACAGCACACACACCAGACCCGCCAGAGCAGCATTCTAGGGAAAAAACTTGGAGACAGCAACAGCAGCAGGTGTGTGGGATTCTGGTTATCCATGCATTCTTGAGCAGACCTAGAAGTCTAGCCAAGCCAGACTTCTAACTCTGGAAGAGAGACTCTGTCCCTCAGGTCCTGGGGGCTCTTAAGCAGCACAATTACAAAAGCAACCATCCATTGCCTGGCCTGAAGGGGGCGGGGTGAGAGATAGTGGTATGGTGTGGAGGAATCTGGGCTCCAGCCTTTCTCTACCAGCAAGAGAGTGCACCTGTGTCGAGGGAGAGTGCCAGCCCCAACCTTGGTAGGATCAGTGGATGGAGCTCCAGGTGCACAGTGGAGCTGAATGACAAGGCAGGATTGTTGTAGGGTTTGCCACATCAACATTTCTATTTGCAGAAGCTCTATCCACTTTCTGGTGTGATAAGGAATGGCCCTAAGGACACAGCAGTAACCAGCCTAGGAGATTTGTAGGGGGTCACCTCTTCTTCTGGGAGGCCAGACTGCCAGGACCAGTCTTAGACAAGTCACTTTTTATCCTCAGATATTACTTAATGGATGTATCTATTCCGCTTATAGTAAAAGGAGTTTATATTATTATTGGCTACAACTTCCATAGTAGACTATCTCAAAACTTTAATAATAATTCTCACCAATAGAGTTGTAACATATAAGTGTGTGTGAGAAGTGCTTGTTTAATATAGGCATATATTTTATTTTAGTCCTTAAGTGGTCTTTAAAAGAAAAGCCCAGTTGGTAAGTGTATGTATTTTTAATGACAAGAAAAAAGAGGTCACAAATAATTATAATAAAAAATATCCGTACAAAGAAGGGAAGAAGTTGACATGTCTAGTTACAAATTTATGGCCTTATAAAGAATTCTCCTAAGGTGTCAGATTTGGAGATAGAAAAAATTCTCTGATTATGGCTTTTACTTTTTTATTCTCTCTTTATGTAAGAACTCTGTACAACTAACTCATCATACATACAAATGCACATAAAATCATGTAAGGAGCTGATCTTTCATGTGTCAAAATTCCACTCCAAATTGCAGATACAAACCCTTGCCAACAAGAATTTATTTTTATTAAGTATATCTATTTATTTTGAGAGAGAGAGAGAGAGAGAGAGAGTACTCAAGCGAGCAAAGGACGGGCAGAGAGAGAAGGAGAGAGAGAATCCCAAGCAGGCTCTGCACTAACAGTGCAGAGCCCGATGTGGGGCTTGAACTCACGAACCATGAGATCATGACCTGAGCTGAGACCAAGAGTCAGACGCTTAACCGAGTGAGCCACACAGGTGCCCCAACAAGAGTATATTTTTCAGATTTGGATAGCCTGTTCACTATGACAATTCTATGAGGCACCATCAAACCAGTCATGGTATAAAAGACAAATGAGAAAGAATCAACTTAGAATAACTTAGTAGTACTACATTGCAAAGTGATGACAAGTATGTGTTGTTCTTTTACAGATATTAACAAATGTGGTTGAAAAGTAAATTTGCTCCAGTTCTATGAGACTCCAGATTGGAGGCTTCCTGCTCATTTTCCCCCTTAAATGTGAAATTATCAGCATGCCTTTTTTTTCTTTTATAGTTTATTGTCAAGTTAGTTTCCGTATAACACCCAGTGTCATCCCACCAAGTGCCCTCCTCCATGCCCATCACCCCCCTTCCCCTCTCCCCTACCTACAGAAGCCCTCAATTTGTTCTCAGTATTCGAGAATCTCTCATGGTTTACCTCCCTCCCTCTCCCCAACTATTTTCCCCTTCCTCTCCCCCATGGTCCTCTGTTAAGTTTCTTCTGTTCCACTTATAAGTGAAAACATATGGTATCTGTCCTTCTTTGCCTGACTTATTTTGCTTATGGTAACACCCTCAAGTTCCATCCACATTGCTACAAATGGTGAGATTTCATTTTTACTCATTGCCATCTTGTATTCCATTGTATAGATAAACCACATCTTCTTGATCCATTCATCAGTTGATGGACATTTAGGCTCTTTCCGTGATTTGGCTATTGTTGAAAGTGCTGCTATGAACATTGCGGTACATGGGCCCCTATGCATCAGCACTTCTGTATCCCTTGGGTAAATCCCCAGCAGTGCTATTGCTGGGTCATAGGGGAGTTTTATTGATAGTTTTTGAGGAGCCTCCACACTGTTTTCCAGAGCGGCTGTACCAGTTTACATTCCCACCAACAGTGTAGGAGGGTACCCGTTTCTCCACATCCTCGCCAGCATCTATAGTCTCCTGATTTGTTCATTTTAGCCACTCTAATAGGCGTGAGGTGGTATCTCAGTGTGGTTTTGATTTGTATTTTCCTGATGATGAGTGATGCTGAGCATTGTTTCATGCGTCTGTTGGCCATCTGGATGTCTTCTTTGGAGAAGTGTCTGTTCATGTCTTCTGCCCATTTCTTCACTGGATTATTTATTTTTTGGGTGTGGAGTTTGGTGAGCTCCTTATAGATTTTGTATACTAGCTCTTTGTCTGATATGTCACTTGCAACTATCTTTTCCCATTCCATCAGTTGCTTATTAGTTTCTTGATTGTTTCCTTTGCTGTGCAGAAGCATTTTATCTTGATGAGGTCCCAATAGTTCATTTTTGCTCTTGATTCCCTTGCCTTCAGAGATGTGTCAAGTAAGAAACTGCTGTGGTTGAAGTCAAGGGGGTTGTTTCCTCCGTTCTTCTCTAGGGTTTGATAGTTTCCTGTCTCACAGTCAGGTCCTTCATCCATTTTGAGTTTATTTATGTGTATGGTATAAGAAAGTGATCTAGTTTCATTCTTTTGCATGTTGCTGTCCAGTTCTCCCAGCACCATCTGTTAAAGAGGCTGTCTTTTTTCCATTGGATACTGTTTTCTGCTTTGTCAAAGATTAATTGACCATCCATTTGTGGGTCCAATTCTGGGTTCTCTATTCTTTTCCATTGGTCTGTGTCTGTTTTTGTGCCAATACCATACTGTCTTAATGATTACAGGTTTGTAGTAGAGGCTAAAGTCTGGGATTGTGATGCCTCCCATTTTGGTTTTCTTCTTCAACATTACTTTGACTATTCGGGGTCTTTAGTGGCTCCATACAAATTTTAGGATAGTTTGTTCTAGCTTTGAGGAGAATGCTGGTGCAATTTTGATTAGGATTGTATTGAATGTGTAGATTGCTTTGGGTAGTAATGACATTTTAACAATATTTATTCTTCCAATCTATCAGCATGCCTTTTTAAAGAAAAAAGCTAGATTTTTATTGTAGGATACTCAGTTATCTTTCTGTGAAAAATGCGAACTTCATTCAGGTGCTTCAGGGAATATGGGGTTAACATTGGGCGATTTGCTTCTTAATGAAACTTGGATAGATGGTCTTAGGACCATTTCAGATCAGATGAATTCTCATATCTGTGCTTCAACTGCCTGTTTTTCCTGAAGCAACACAGTTTACTCTTGACCAAGGCAGAAATGATAGGGGGTGTCTGGAAGGATCTATTTTATACTTTGAAGCATCGTTTTCACTCTTCTAGTGTGCTTTTATTCTGCTGCAAAAGTTGTTTGGGGGAGGCTGCCAGTCTTGGGTAGGTTAATGTGAGCAGTATCTGCTGTTGGGCAGTACAACCAGGGCTAGAACTTACCAGGAACTCGGTAATTTGTCCTGATTCAAGATGTCCCCCTCCCAGCTTCTACGCAGTATTTCCTCACTGACTCCTGCGTGTCTCATCCTACCCTCACCAAAGAACGTTGGCTTTTTCCACTGTTCTTTCCATTTAGTGTCTGTTCCTGGCCAGTGCCGATTCCTGTTTCTCCTCGTTGAGCTACATTTTTCCCTCCAAGTCCTCTCTCTCTTCAAATCCTGGCCCTGCTTCCTTGCACTGGCTATGCAACACCTCAGGTGTGGGTCTTATTACTTCACATATTTGATCAGAAATAAAGTGTTTATAAATTATAAAATCCTTACAAGAGTTAAGTAAATATATAAGTAGGGATGAAATGAAGCCCAAGGATTTTCTCCCCTCCCCCGCCGGCCCAATTCTCCTTATGCTATTAGAAATAGAATAGGCTTAAGATCCAGAAAGCAATCCTACACAACCCGTAAAATACAATGTTTGGCAGAAAATAAATCTTAAGAATTTTAATTTTTACAATTATTGTTTAATAATAAGAGTATATTTATTTTAAAGTGTGGGCAATTATATAATTACTTCTTCTTCATGACAATTAACCACCAAGTTAAAGTATATTTTGGCATTGAACAAGAAATCATTTTAAAAAGTAAGTGTGTGAGAAAGGATAAGTCAAAATAGCAAAGGACCCAGCTACTTATTTGTATCTATAGATTGGTGGAGAGTTATAGGTCCAGAGAAAGGTTTTTGAAAGAACCAACTAGTGAAAACACTTAATGAAGTTTGAGTTATTCTGGAAGGTGTAACTCATATTGACTTTCTAAGGAAATCAAGAATATAGCACTATAAAAAAAAACCCACAGATTTTTCTATTTGAAATAGTGGAGAAAAAATGGTTGAAGAAAAGATGAAGGCCTAGGACTATATAATGAAAACAGACTAATTCACTTGATGACAGATGAAGTTCCTAATGAAACTCAGGTTAAAGAACACTTCTGGATGCATTACATCACCCATACAAGGCATCCATATAAGGCACCCATGTAGGACACCACTGTATGGTGGCCAGTATATTATAGTTTATAAAGTGTCTTTATTCTTAATTTCTCAGATTAATTATCAGATTAATTTTGATAGTGATTGTGAAATGGGATAATTTTGTCCCCATTTTCTTTTTTTGTTGAATAAACTGAGACCAAGAAAGGTAAATTAATCTTCAGATAGGCATACAATAAAAGTTAAGGCTCAAACCCATGATCACCAACTCCATGATTTGTGATCTTAGCATTATTCTTTCTTTTTGCCTCACTACATGTAACTTATAAAGTGCTGTCATAAATAGTCAAAATTGGAAGGGCCCCTGTAGATCTACATTTTCCAAACTTTCCTCCAAAATAGGGTAGCTCAATAACTCTGCCAGTGATCCTGTTTCTGCTTGAGAATTATTTTCATCTCATTATTTAGGATCTCTAATCATTAGAATGTTTCATATACGTGTCATATATGAAACCAAATTTGACTTAGAGCATATACTTGTGGTGAAATAATAGATAATGTTATCTCAGCATGATGCTTCAGTAATCTTAAGATTAAACTTAAGACTCACCTATTTCTGCTCTAGAGTTATAACAACATTTCACATAGGTAGTGGGATAGAGTGGGGACAGAATATACTCTTTAGAGATAGAGAGACCCAAACTGAAATCTTGGCTTTACTATGTTAGTTCTCTGGATTTGTTTGCTTATCTAAAATGAGAATGATATCACCTATTTTCAGGGTTATTGTGAACAAGAATTACTAGTATTACATGCATACTTGGCATTTTGTGAAATGTAACTATTATTATGCATAGCTAAGGGCTCTTATATGTCTCATTCAAGAATATATGGGAGAATATGAATTTTCTATATAGTATGTTTCATTTTTGAAACCAATCTTTTGATGAACTGCCTCATAATCTCATATAATTACAACAATTCTTTTTTGTTTCTTAGGAAACTCAGAAAAAATCATTGAGAAAGAAGTTAATGAAAAAACTGAATCCACAGATAGACAGAAAGCTACAGATTTACTTGTCACATGAAAATATTTTCATTCAGTATATGCATGAAATAAGTTTCTCTATCCTAAATATTATCATGCTGGCATCCAGGAAAGGGAACATTTGAGATTTGGTAGGGTTGCCTTTATCTACAGACTATTTATCTCTTTATTGTTTGTTTTTCTTCTCTATTCTAAGGCCTCTGTACATGTCTATAAACAAATGAAATGACCTATAAGATAGTAAATATTGTGCCTTGAATGATTCTAAATTGAGAATCTTGATAATTAAATCTTGTGCATAAGACAGGATTTAAGCATCATGACCATGTCTTATTACTATGTATTTGGGTTTATTTTGTTCCCTTAAGTCTCTTTTTTTCCCTAAAATAATAATTCTAGCTGAGTTTCTTTATGATGTCTAATTATAATTCTGTGTATAAAAAGCAAGTCTATGATGAGCTCAAAATAAAAAAAAGTGTTCATTTTAAGCAAAGAAATGAGCTCTAATTGCTACAATGTGTCTCCAGTTTATTAGTGCCATTGACAATGGGACTGACCGAAATTATACAATTTATACATTTGTGTGCCCTCATTAAAATCCTGGAAAACATTAATTTGTATAATTGTGAGTATCCCCAAATTTAAAACTATGCTAAATATCCCAATGTGGTCAAATATGTGCAGATTGGGGCTATGACATATACTTTTATGACTCTGGAGATCTAATTTATTAACACTGTTACAAGCTTTTTAATGGAGTGAAAATGAAGTCAGATTAAACTTCTTCCTGATGATATTAAAGCTCTAATCACAACACATAGACTAATAAATGTTACTTTTTAAGTAATGAATGTTCCATCAAATCTCTTTTAATGTGAATGAAATGGTAATTGGGAATGTTGTGGACACTGAGGAAATGCATAGTATCCCAGCACTATATAGAGCACAAATTTTGAGCATCTAATTTCTGCAAGACAATGAATTAATCGTTGAAGGTTATAGAGAGAGAAATGAGGCAAAATCTCTAAATTCCAGGGGCTTACAAACTGCTAAGTTGCTACCTATTGTGAGATCTATCATCATTTTATATAACACAAAGATGTAGAAAAATAGAGCAAAACAAAACCCCACCAAGCAATTATAAGATGTCATTGCATTGACTATAAGATGCACGCCTATTTCAGAGATGTTTAAATGTGAAAAACTATTTATTCTAGAATCTGTGAAATATTGTATTTTGGAACTATAATGCAAGCTATGCTATACTAAGAGCTTTAATACAGCTGTCACATGCTCTGAGAACACAGAGCGAAATATTCATTTTGACCAGAAGATCAAAGAAGGCTTTGCAAAGAGGAAACAATTGTGTGAAGTCTTGAAAATAGACTAGAGTTTAGACTTACACAGAAATGTTGGATAAGAGAGCTTTATCAGAAGAGAGGACAGATGCTTGAGAGTTTAGGGAACCACAAGAGTCATGTGAGTGAACAGCCACCTGAGAAATTATGAACACCAAGCGAAGCAGGTGACAAATTGGAAATTTTGACTGGGCCATTAAGATACCAAAGAGGTTCTGAGCCATATGAAAGATTTCAAAAGATTTGGCTTAAAACCAATGGTCTGACTCTTGAACTTCTCAGTACATCACATTGTAAGAGACTTAAGAAAATGAAAAAGGGAAGATTACAGAGGAGAATTTCTTTGGAGACACCTGCCCTGGGGAACATTTCTCTCTGCCATCTTATTTCTTCACATCAAATTTAGTAAGGAGACTTTAATGGGGCAACTCACAGGGCTTAAATTGTGTGCCCTGTTGAGGATATGGACTTTTTCAATAGTTTAGACACCAAAGTAGTCACATCTGGGATAGACCTGTCTTCCTCAACTCAGTCAGCTCTTTGTAAATTTGAAGGGCCAGGCATGGATGTTGAGGTAGGGTTGTTACTTTAAAGGATCCTGCCCAGATAGTGGCTTTACAAAACAAGTGGACCCCGGTTGTGAGAGGCTGTGGGGGAGCAGTGGAAGCTGAAAGAAATATGGGGTGGCCAGCTGATGGAGAAGGCCTGCTTACACACAGGATTTTGCATTCAAAGAAAGAGGCAGCTTTAAACATTGGCCAAGATCAGAGCACATGAGACATCTTAATTAATTTATTATTTATTTATTTATAAAATATCTATTATTGAAGTGTAATTGACATATGACGTTATATTAGTTTCAGGTCCACAACATAGTGATTCGACAATTCTTACACTACACACAGCTCATCATGATAGGTGTAGTTACCATCTGTCGCCATACAATGTTATTACACTAGTATTAACTGTATTCCCTATAGTGTACTTTTCATCTCTGTGACATTTATTTAATGTCTAGAAGTTTGTACCTCTTAATCCTTTTCACCTATTTTGCCCATTCCCCTACTTTCCTCCCTTCTAGCAACCAACAGTTTATTTTCTGTATTTTTTAGTGTTTCTGTTTTTTGTGTGTGTGTCATTTTTAGATTCCACATATAAGTAAAATTATAGGTACTTGTCTTTCTCTGTTTTATTTCACTTAGTGTAACATGCTCTAGGTCCATCCATGTTGTCACCATTGGCAAGATCTCAGTCCTTTTTTGTGGCTAACACTCCATTGTGATATATCTATATCTATATCTATATCTATATCTATATCTATTTATCTATATACCACATCTTCCTGATCCATTCATCAATCAGTGGACACTTAGGCTGGTTCCATGTCTTGGCCATTGTAAATAATGCTGCAGTAAATATAGGGGTGCATATGTCTTTTCAAAATAGTTTTTTCATTTTCTTTGGATCCATACCCAGAAGTGGAATTCATGGGTCATGTGGTATTTCTATTTTTAATTTTTTAAAAAATGGCGTACCATTTTCCACAGTGGCTGCATCAATTTACATTCCCATCAACAGTGCATGAGGCTTCAATTTTCCTCACTTACATTTATTTATTGTCTTTTTGATACTAGCTATTCTGACAGGTGTGACTTGATATCTCATTATGGTTTTGATTTTCATTTTCCTGATGATTAGTGATGTTGAGAATTTTTTCACGTGTCCATTGGCCACCTGTAAGTCTTGTATGGAAAGGTGTCTTTTTAGGTCATCTGCCCATTTTTATTTTTTTATTTATTTAAAAATTTTTTAATGCTTATTTCTTTTTGAGGGAGAGAAACAGAGAGTGAGTGGGGAAGGAACAGAGAGAGGGAGACACAGAATCCAAAGCAGGCTCCAGGCTCTGAGCGCGACACGGGGCTCGAATTCATGAACTGCAAGATATGACCTGAACCAAAATCTGACACTTAACCGACTGAGCCACCCAGGCACCCCTTCTCTGCCCATTTTTAAATCAGATTACTTATTTTTTTTAGTGCTGAGTTGTGTAAGTTATTTATATATTTTGGGTATTGACCCTCATCAGATATAACATTTGTAAATATCTTCTCCTGTTCAATAGGTACCTTTTCATTTTGTTGAAGGTTTCCTTTGCTACGCAAAAGATTAAAGAAAGAAACTGGACCACTTTCTTACCCCATACACAAAAATAAACTCAAAATGGATTAAAGACCTAAATGTGAGACCTGAAAGCATGAAAGTCCTAAAAGAAAAGAGACAGTAATCCCTTGGACATCGCCCTTAGCAATATATTTATGCATATGTCTCCTCATGCAAGGGAAACAAAAGCAAAAATAAACGATTGGGACTATAGCAAATTCAAAGGCTTTTTCTCTGTGAAGGAAATCATCAACAGAGCCATCTTATTTCAGTATTGGTCAGATGAGCGTTTTCCCTCCCTCTTACCTCTCTTTCACGTTTCATGTTTTACCTTAGCAAGGTCGAAACAGCAGCTGACTAGTGAAGGAGGAAGTGAATGAGACAAAAAGGGAATTTTCTCCTTTTTCTCCTGCAAGCAGTAATTTATCCCAGGACCCAGTTTAGAGGAAGGAAATAATTTAACATTACATTAACTTTAGAGCTTTGACTGACATATTGAACTGGCAAATTTACTCACTGATCATGCTCATAACTTAAAGGGAGTATAAGAAAGAAAAAATCTAAGAGGAAAAAAAAAGGTCATCAGATTGTCTAAATTTGCATTTGAGGTAGGGGAAGGAATATTTACACTGAACAGTTTTTTTTTATTCTTTTAACATTTATTTATTTTTGAGAGATATAGTGTGAGCGGGTGAGAGGCAGAGAGAGAGAGGGAGACACAGAATCCGAAGCAGGCTCCCGGCTCCGAGCTGTCAGCACAGAGCCCAATGTGGGGCTCAAACTCACGAACCGATGAGATCATGACCTGAGCTGAAGTTAGATGCTTAACTGACTGAGCCACCCAGGTGCCCCGACGCACTGAACAGTTTTAAAAGGATGGTGAAAGATAAAAAACAAGTTACATTTATAATTAACATCCATTAATTCTGTTGTTTAACTTACAGTTTATACAAGGCAAAAAGAAGGGTTTAAACCAGAGGACGTAGAGTCTAGCTATCAGACTAAGATTCTGGATTTTATTCTGTAAACTGGTAGAGAGACATTACGGGTTTTGAGCAGGGACCACCGGAATCTCCTTGTGTGTTATAGAGTTTCAGTTCTTTGCATTAAAGTACTGTTTTTCCTTACATTGTACACTTTCAGAGAGCTGTGTGAGTTTAACTTGTCACGCTTGACTTTCAGTACTGAAAGTGTGTATTACACTCTTTGATAAGGGTGATATTAAACCTAAGTAAAATATCTGTGCTATCATAATCATTCAGGGTGTCTTTAAGAACAGATAAAAAGGATCAAGTAGTATAAGAAAGTTTGCAACAACTGAACATATAGATAAAAAAATCCATATAAACAAAATGGATGGTGTAATGGTTAACTGTGAGCACAACTGGTCTGCATAACCACAGAGAAGAGCCCACACTTCTCAGTCATAGAACAGTAAGCTTTCACTTAGTTAATGTGGCTGTAGGTTGACAGAGGTTGGCTCACTCAGCCTGAGTTCAGCTGGGGTAACTTGGCTCTGTTGCTCATCTTCCTCATGGGCCTAGCAGACTCTTCCAGATGTGTTATCCCATAATCATGACAGAGATGAAAGAGCACAGGTGGAAGCACCAAAAGCTTGTTAAGCCTTAGGTCACAACATGCCTGCTAACACCCAAAGGTCAAAGCAAGTCATGTAGCCATATCTAAATTAAAGGTTGAGGCAATAGCACATACTTTTAGTGTGAGTAACTGCAAAGTCACATGGTTAATTTTATATGTCAACTTGACTGGCTCATAAAGGTGTCCAGACATTTAGTCAGACATTATTCTTGGTGTCTCTGAGGGTGGTTTCTAGATGACGTTAATATTTAAATTGGACCTCCACACAAGGCAAAGTGCTTAAATATAGGCAGGGGTGAAGAATTAGAGCCATTAATGCAACCTACCCAGGTAGTTACCTAAATAAGTACCATTAAAAAAATAAAGTATGTTCAAAATGTAACACAGACACATACACATATGTGCATACATACATACATAATCAATTACCATGCAACAAAGCCACAGTTATTGTCTGTAACACCAATAATAGTACTACTACATTTGGCGCTGTGAGGACAGGTGATTTGAAATCTTCTTAGTGAAAAGCTAAGTGAAGATTGAGAGGAAAACTATGTATTCTTTTTCAACAGCAGCAGAATTAGGTCAAGATCAGGCAGATGGGAATGAAGGCAGTAGGTATTTTGTGTTTTGCCCCTGAATTCACTGTACTCCTGGATATTAGAGGCTCCTTGGGAGCTCTGTTTATTGATTAGATATCCTTTAAAAGTTTGAGTATGAAGACCTCTGGGTTATAGGCAGGGTAGGCAGATTCCAGAGCTTTGCCTGAGGCTTTCAATGGAGAAAATCTCTCTAAGGGTCTCAGGCTTCAAAGCTTATAGAACCAACTGGAGTTTGACCTGGTAGAAGGGCCAGGAAGGGGAAAGTGCAAAGTACCACCTGGTCCCCTGCCACTGCCCTCACTCATGATGCATCACACGCCCCTTGTATTAAGCTGTAGATCTGTTTTGTCTAATAGTTTTTCCTGTTCCTGCCACATTATTTATTTTGGCTATTTTGATTTTCTTTTATTTGATTTCTTTGCCATTTTATCATTCTCTTGTTCCCTTTGATCAAGTTATGATTATCTACTTTTTTAAAGTTTTAAGTTTCTCTTTCAACCTCGCTTTTATAAATGGCCAGTCAGAAGTTAACATCTCCTAGCAGTAACGTCTGTGTGGGTGGGTTGCGGCCCCGCCCTCCTCCCCGCTTCTCAATGGCTCCCCGCAGCGGGTGCCATGTCTTCAGGAGCTACATCTTGCTTTGAGACACAAGCACACTGCAGGTCCAGGGAATGGAAGGGTGCTTTCTCCCTTCACCTGTAACCTGCCTTGTCTAAACAGCAGAAGGTTTATAAGACACCTCCACACCCCATTTCTTCATGAAGGTAAGTGGGAGGCCATGGAGTGGCAACCGGGGTCCTCAGTAGGGCTACCAGAGGACAACTTGCTCTATTCTCCTGCCAGGGCTGTAGGTGTCCTCTGTCTAGGAAGACGCCATCAGTCTTTAGTGTGGATCTTCTGACATAGACTGTACCTACCAGGGGTTCTTGGAGTACTTCTAAAAGGCTGTGTGAATTTTATTTATTTTTTTTTAATCAAAGAATTTTTTTTGCCAGAATGTGAGGACTGCAATGGAACTTCCTTAGAGCCCAGTTCTGGGAGCTTGTTTGAATGAAGCAGGGCTTCTTACATCTGAGTGTCTTGAGTGTAGTTTGTCAATACTATCTCACTTAAATATCTAAAATGGAAGAAAAATTAAATACATTATAATGAACATGGTGAGGGGAACCAACCTTCCAAAACAAATCCCTAGTCTTCTGTCATCTACTCTGTGCCTCAGTTTCCTTGTCTACATAATGGCGATAATGATATTACCTACCTCATCAAGTTTCTGTGAGGAAGAAATGTTGCTACGATAGTGCAAAATAAATATCGTTCAATATAGATTTCATGCACACATATGTAATTACATGGGCTGCTAAGTATTGCTTCATAACCAATAATGACAAGAGAAAAATGACACTTGCCTTCTCTGAAGTCTGGCTGGCTCAGGAAAGAAGTGGCTATCTGCAACTAAGGAGAGACACTAGTCCTATAAATTTAGTTACCTCCTTAAAGGCTCTATCTCCTAATAGACTCACACTGAGGGTTAGAACTTCCACACACATATTAAAGGGGCGTAATTTGGTCCACAGTACCATTAAAACACTACTTCCTCAAACACACACAGGTTAGTAGAACTTCTTGTTATGTACTCTCAATTATTAATAATTTTAAAGTTATTTGTTTATTGATTACCTCCCCTACTAGACTGTAAGTTCCATTAGGGCAGGGACAATGTATATCTTCCTTGCCAATATATACTCAATGCCCAACATAGTGCCTTGCACATGGTAGGAACACAATAAATATTTATTTAAAGAATAAATGGATTTATACTGTCATGATTTTATTTAAAAAAAATTTTGGATGTCACCACCTTCCCATATTGAGCCAGAAATCATCTTGCCCCTTGGATATCTCCTTTGGACCAGCTAGGTATTCTCTAATAGAGTGGGTTTTATAGCTATTTAGATCACTTCAGTTCCTATCTTACATAACCCTACTTTTCACACTTTTCACAACATGCCAGTGAAGGAAAGGGAGAAAAACATGCTTCTTAAAAAAAAAAAAAGAATCACACACCAGTTTTGCTTCGTCCATTTCAGACTGCCAGCTGTCCTCTGAGATTCTTCCTCTCACAAACCCTCTGCCTCCAGTTTCTCTGCTACCTATATCTCTTGTATGCAAGTGACCCTCTCCTCCTCTCCTTTCCTGTTTCTCTTCATTGTTTTTTCCTACATTTCCAGTTATCCTAACTAGAGTTACCTATTTCTCCCTGAAATGTCAATCTGTTCTCATGCTTTAAACATGCTGTTTGGATAAAAACCAAAATAATTAACACAAGAAGACCCCCAAATCCCTAAATGGCTTCCCTCTGCCTATTTAGCAGCCTTATCTTGTGCTCTGCATTGCTCTCAGGACCAAGTTCAGACTCTTTAGTACAGTTTACAAAGCCCTTTAAAAGTTGAACTTCACTTAACTCTCCAGTTTCATCTTTCACCAGCTCAAATTACTTCCTTTCCCCTCAACTCCCTTTGCTTTTTCTCATCTGTGGCCTTCATAATGCTATTCCCTTTTCTGTGTCAACCATCTGGCTATAACTCCATCTCTCGTGCATGCCATTCCATGGATACTTCCTCCAGAAAAACTTCTATGTTACCCAAATTTGGTCTGGGATCCATCACCCTATCCTTTTCCATCACAGCAGGCAGTATAAAATATCATAACTTCATATTGATAAGGCTACTATTCTTCACTCAATCTAACTTAATTTTTCAATTGTGGAGTAGGTTGTTTCATTGAAATAATGTGTGCGTATGTCCTGAAACCCATGACAACAAAAGACAACTGAATACAAAAGCAAGTAGAATCAATGGATGGAAAGACATTGACAACTAAGCCAACCATTTGTTAGATACTATGCTTCCTCCCCTTTGTGTCCCTGTTCCTCTCTTCCTGTCTTAATGTTCTTATCTCTCTGCGTATTAGTTTCTTTGACCTCAATATGGGGCAAAAGCTGGCCTCTCTGTAGCTCTTGGTTTTTCATTTTGTTAGTTCCAAGCTGACAGAGAAAGAGACCCAGAGAAAATTCTGTTGGCCTAGCATAGGCCTGTGTCTACCACCAATCCAAAAATCTCTAGCCAGGGAGGCAAAGTCATATCATATGAAATTCTGTTGGAAACCTCAAATTTTGGGTTTGAAAAGAAAATCTAAAAAATTTTCTTCTTGCTGGGTAAACAATACTTTTGTATGAATTCGGAAGAGCTGCATTTCCCTTGCAAAAGTTTAGTGCTAAATGTGGTGAAAATTATTATAAGGATATATATGTATAAAACAAATATATATATTCATTTTTAATGAGTAAAATGTATAGTATTCCCTAGATTTACAAGCCATGTGAATGTACCTATAAACCCTGGTTAGGTTCTCAGCAACTAAGCAGACACCTCAAATAACTTTCATAATAAGCATTAAATAATGAAAGTTATTATTGGCAATAATACTTCTATTTTGTAAATTGATTCAGTCAGGTATTACACAAAATAAAGCTAAATTTTTTGTACGAGATCGTAGAGAAAAAAAGTAATCTATTTACCCCAAACATATATTTGTTAGAAGGACCTCACAGAGTTCATTTGTAAAAATGCCCATATTATATGTTAATGATCATATTAGAAGATAATTTTTTAGTTAATCATTAATTCAAATTGTCAGTCCCTAGAAGCCCTGCTGAATGGAATTGGAAACTTATTACATCTGAATCTTACAGGCTCAGAAACGATCTCCAATTTAAATGTGTTCAATGTCACATCTAACCTTTACCATATAGGCAATGTCTTTCTCCAAATCTCCAAATTATGAAGCTTCCTTTCAATAATCATATTATGACTCTTTTCCCCCACATTCCTTGTTATGGTTTAATCTAAAGATAATTTGCTCTTCTTTCTTGATAGTAGATAATGGGGTAAATAAGTTATAGGACATGATTTGGTATATGGAAAAAATTAAGGAGTTGAGAAACCAAGCTACCGTACTAGTTAGCAGGAAAGGAGATGGTAGCACATTTGGAATATTTTAGAAATAATACTAAATCAATGGGTAAGTAAGATGATTACCACAGGCTTATGTTGTCTTGCTGCAAACATGACTCATACAATTACACTTCCTTTAAAGAAAATCGGAGCTAGCATAATGCCATAACAATACTCAAGTAAAAATAGTGAAACCCTAATGCTGATGTGAAGGAGCAGTGCATGAAAACAAGGAAAGAGTAACTGATCAGTGGAACTTAAAGTTAGAAATGCAAGTAATCTGAATAGGCTGGTTCTGGAGTGGGTGAAGTCAGGGGCCCCAGCCTTCTCTGAGCTTGCTCATTTGCTGTGCAGCAATCATGTTATAGACCACGTTGATGTTTCTAATGCACAGATATATTTGACGGTCTTTAAAACATATACCTTAAATGGACTTTACCCCTAAAACATGGAGTGCTGAAAATTTCCTCAAGCAGATTGCTACCTAAGGTTCGTCCAGTCTGAGAGTGAGAGGGTTAAGTGTTGTGATCATAAACCATACAGTAATTGCTCTCAGACCTATTAGCAGAATATCTTGCATAGAGTGTCATCCTGCCATTCCCCATGGGTCCTGTTCACTAACCCCTTGCATTTTGACAGTTATTATCATCCAAGCACAAAACCGTTGCTACAGCACAGAGCTACCCGCATAGTAATGTATCAACATCAACTTGGTTTCTGAAAATAATTGTTAAAATCCTCATTTTAATTGGAACATGGGAAAAGAAAGCCAAGCTTTTGCAATTTGTTTTTAAAGGATGCTAGCAAAATGAATTCCTGTTGAAATCACAATAAACACAACTATGTGCACCCTCTACTGAGGCAATGTTGCCACATTTACAGGAACTCAGGAGTCCTGGCATACTTGTTGTGTACTCGTTTGAAAATATTGTCTGCACATCTAGCTCTCTTTAAGACTTTGTGACATGTAAATCATACACTGAGAACTTCTGGGGATGCTGATTTTTCAGCAAAATGAAATGCTTTCTTTCCTAACTCATTTGCCACGAGTCTTGCATTATAAAACTGTCCCTTTCATCAATATTTGTCATCTCTCCTTGATTCTTACATATTTCTTTATTAAAAGACCCAGTTCTATTGGCTTGTTTTTTCTACTCCTTAATTTTATTAAAAGATTAACTATTCTAAGCAAAAAGTTTCTGTTTAGTGAATTTGAATCCTCATTCTTTCATTCATTAAATAAATTTTTATACTCTACTTTTAAAATAATTAGCCAGAATTCACTTGTCCTTTTATTCATTCACTTACTGTATGAGTTCTTTCACTATTGCAAATACAGTAGGGGCTCTCCCAGGTGCTAGATAGACAAAGAAAAACAATACATTGTCTGTGCTCTTGAAATGCTCGCTACGTGGTTCAAGATTACAGTCTGTGGTCATTTAGTGAATTAGACAAAGATACGATTCTACTACACTAATGGTCTCGGTCATATGCCTGAAACCTAACTATAGCCCATTTACCTATATGTGAGTAAACCAATGCCTATGGAATATTAAGTGCTGCAGAAAATATAAATTGATAGGGGAAGAGTATTTAGGACTTCAAAGTATAACTTCTAGTTTAATTCAACAAGCCAGAATAATGATATATAAAATTTGACCCAAGAATTCAGTGGCTTAAAATAATAACCAAAGTATTACTGTTCACAGGACTACAGGTTAGGAGGTTCTTCTAGTCTCAGATGGGCTTCCCATGCACTGACATAGATTATGGGTAGTTATGGATTGGACAGATGGCTCTGCTCATTTTGTCTGGGCTTTCTTATAGATCTGGGGGTCATCTGATGATGGGTTGGCCTGGAATACCTACAACTCTTCTTCATGTCCTCAAGAAAAGGCAGGGAGATGTATAGGCGGCACTAAGCCCAATTGTTGAGTGCAAGCAAGAAAAAACAAAAACAAAAACAAAGGAACAGATAGAAAACACAAGCATTTTTTTAAAGCCCTGTCATTCCCTTTAAAATGTGAATTTGTTCTTCTCCAAGCTTTTCTTTTCTTTTTTTAAGTTTATTTATTTATTTTGAGAGAGCACACATGTATGAATGGGGAGAGACAGAGAGAGAGAGGGAGAGAGAGGGAATCCCAAACAGCCTCTATACTGCCCGTGTAGAGCCCATTGTGCAGCTGGATCCCACAAACTCGAGATCATGATCTGAGCCAAAATCCAGAGTTGGACACTCAACCGACTGAGCCACCCAGGCACCCCTCTCTAAGATCTTCTAAAGGGAAATCTATACACATGACAGAGTTCTGCTTCTCTTCTTTCCTTTTCCCTTCCTTTCCCCCTTAATTCCCTTTCCCTTTTTCTTTTCCTCTTTTTCTCTCTTCCCTTCTCTTTCCTTGCCTTTACTTCCCTTCTTAACCTTCCTTTCCCTTTTCCTTCCCTTCTATTCTTTTTCTTTCCTTCCCTGCAGTGTTAGATGGGATTTCAAAATATTGGTGTGACTCCATGCTCTTCAGTGTCTTTCAGTACATACAGAAATAAATCTAAATCTACATCTATATACACATAGTCTTTCCGTTTGTCCATTGTGAGGGCCTGAGAGGAGAGACACCCACAATAGCAACATTCAGACATTGGCTTCTGGATACTGCACTAACAGAAAAAAAGTTCCTTAAAGAAATGGTCGATTCTCAGTACTGGGGCAGAGAAAGCGAAATATGAGGAGCATCTTGTGGTGCTACAGATCAATGGAGGCATCCCCAAAGGACTCAGAAGTCCACGTGAAGGGGTTCCCACTGGCCGAATCTGGGACAATTTTGGCATCAAAATAAAAAATGCTAGTATTGGGTTATATAACACATAGGATGGAATTGGAATCCATGAGTCCATATTATATGAAAATAAATGACTACATCAAATTCTGATAAGAAAGAGGAAACATACACTTTCAAAGTTCCACCCCACAAAATACACATTAACTTAACACGGGAGATTATCTTTCTAGTAATCTGCTGCAGCAGATACAGCAGTAATCACGAATTCTCAGTAGTGGGACAGACTGAAACTGTATATACCACCGGATACACTACAATAAGAGTACAGCATCACTTCTGTGATACTTTTGCCAAAGATGCATAACATGACTCTAAACTTGAGAAGATATCAGACAAACAAACTGAGGAATATTCAAGAAGAGAACTGGCCTGTTATCTTCAAAATTGCGAGTCATGACAGACAAGGTAAGGCTGAGGAACTGTTGTGATCTGAAGAAGATTAAAAACACATGACTAGTAAGTGCCATGTGTTGTTATGAATGGGATCATTTCACTATTAAGGACATTATTGGGATAATGGTGAAACATGAACAGGGTCTGAGAATTTGCAGATTCAAATATATTCATATTAGCTTCTTGATTTAGATACTTTTGTGATTATGTTAAAAAATGTCTTTGTAGGAAATAAATGTTCAAGTTGGCTTAATAGCACATCTGGTCAGCAATTTTACTTTCAAATGGCTTAGCAAAATGGAGGGTTCTTTGTACTAAATAGCCAACTTTATAATAGTTATTTTAAAGTTTAAAAAATCTCCTCTCCCCCCAAAAGTCAATAGATCTTCAATTAGTGATATTTAACAGTGCCATGAGCCCCAAGACAAATCTAAATACAATACAGTCACTGAACAAATAAGACTGATGGTGGAAACTTTCCTTAATTTTAACTTCAAAGAAATAAAATTATAGTAATTATTATTTTTAATTTTTAATGTTTTTTTAAATATATTTTTGAGAGAGAGAGAGAGAGAGACAAGAGTATTAGCAGGAGAGGGGCAGAAAGATAGGGAGACACAGAATCTGAACAGGCTTCAGGCTCTGAGCTGTCAGCACCCAATGCAGGGCTCAAACCCACGAACGGCGAGATCATGCCTGAGATGAAGTCAGACACTCAACCGACTGAGCCACCCAAGTGCCCCTATAATAATTATTTCTTGACCGTTTACCTTTTCCTGTCACTGAGTATATATGTCATTTCTAATCCTTTACTAGTATTCACCACGAAAATCTAGGAAAGTGTGTCTAGTCAAGTTAACTCACACTGTTAACCAGGGGTGCAGCTGGGATTTAAACCTCTGGCTTCAGAATTCACCTCTTCACCTTTATGCTGCCACTGCTCTCTCCACGTGTCATATCTCTTAGATACCATGGTTTGATATGGATGTTCCAAACTATTTCCATTCTCTTATTTCCCACATCAGCTGATACATGACTGAGTTACCAGGTGTTATAGTAATGTAATCATCTATAGTAAGGTAATCACTAAGGAATGAGATATATTTCAATGGAGAAATGAAGGATGAGGAGTATTTTCCATTTCTGAGAAAACTAGAGCAAGGGGAGAAACTGAGGGCTTGGAATGAGAAGAGTTGGAAGAAGAATGAGGGTAATCCCTACAAGGGTAGGAACTTTTTGCTTAGCAGAGTGCCTAGCACAGAATAGGTAGTCAGTAAATAAACTTTGAATGAATGAATGAATGAGTAAATTGAAAACAAGTCGATTCCAAAGATAAAATTTGGCTTTCTTTATAATTTCACCTAAAGCTAATTTGAATTCCAGCCAATACATATTAGAGAGTACTGTGGGTGCCATTAATCCACTCGATATGCTGGTTAAGTGCTCCTTAACCAGGACTGGTTTCAGCAGAAAACATTTAAATATACATACATATTTTTTTCTCCTGATGTCTCTTAATCCAAATCTTTCTGATGCTGCATAATGAATGTTAATCATGGATAAAAGATGGATGGTGACTGTTCAAGTGCACTATAATTCGATTTGGCATATCCAAAATTTTTTTGTCCTCTGATAAAGCTCTTATAATAAATGTCTAAGTGTTCCTGCCAGAAGATATCAACATGACAAATACAGCAAAACTATCCAATGTAGGTCAAGAACAACTTCCAAATGTGGAACAATTCCCAAGTGTCTCTGGATAATACAGCAGCAAAAACAACAAGGTGCTCTTTGGTGATTGGTATTCTTATGTCCAGTTGTTGATGGCAATAGAAAATAACACCACACAAACCAACCCTCACAATTCCCATCAGTCTTTATGGATGGAGCCCAGCTTGTAAGTCTGCCCAGAATCGAGTGGGAATTAATTCTTTCTAGACACCATGTGTCAACCTAATTTGTGGAGTCCTTCCCTCCTGAGTTATTGGCAGAGGAAAATAAAGTGTCAGTTGCATTGTTTTCTCACCTGAGCCACGGTTAGTTCCTGTTAGTGTTCGTATGAACACTGACCGACGTAGAAATAAGGAAATGATGATTAAGGAAAGTTTAAAACTTTGGAAATTTTGAAGTCCTTTATTTAAACCCTTTGCTAATGTGATAACACATTTTTATTTATGAAAGAAAAATAGAATATCCTGTTTCTGAAATTTTTTGATAGATCACCAGATGCTTTATCTTCCCCTGCCACATTGTAGATCAATAGCTTTGTGACCATCTTTAATGTAGTCCTCTATAAAATGTAGGTACCATATGTAATCCTACATGTAAAGCTTTATATATTTTCCTGGGCCTTTTATAATGTGGTCTTGGGGAAAGATAGACTTCTAATGTGTTCTTTATCTTGATTGCTGTGGCTGCCATCTACTCAATCACCTAAACTAGAAACCAAGGGTTCAAACTTTTCCCTTCCATCATCTGCCCCAATTCCACCCTACCTTACCTCCAGTAGCCATGTCCTGTTGATTCTGCTTTTGACATATTTCTAGAATTTATATCCTCTGTCCATTCTTATTCCCACCATCTATCTTTTGACTTGCCCTAGACTATCTCAGATTATCAAGAGCCCCCTAACTTGTCTCCTTGCATCTAGTCTTGGCCCCATCAAATCCATCCTCCACATAACAACTAGAACTTTTTAAAATCTTACTTAATATTATCAAATTGCTCACTCTCAATCCTTCTACAAAGAGACATTACTTGCCTTGTTCAATATTGTATCCTTATTGACCAGAACATTGCCTGACATAGTGGGAACTAAACAATTATTTGTTGAGGGAATGAATATATGCTTCTGAACAAGAAGAGCATGACAGACTTACCTGGGCTGCTTTTCACACTGAGCACACCAACCCTCCACTGCAGGCTCTGGTAAAATTCTTGACCTAGAGGACAGAGATTACATTTTTAGCACTGTGTGCCAGGGCCTTCCTGATCTGACTGCTACCTACAATCCCAGCATCAGCTCCTGCAACACGTTTGAATTCTGTACCTCCGAGTGATTTTGAATTACTTAGAGTACTGATACACTGTCCCAATTTCATGCCCTGTCCACCTGAAATATATTTTACCTCTTCTTCGTCCTTTACCAGAAATTCTTCCATGATCAATCCCCCCCTCCCCTGCAGCCACTCCAACACACATTTCTTAAACTAAGAAAGATACTCAGAATAATCTATGCATTTAGCTGTCATTGCCTTTATTACCTTACTTTGTAACCATCTGTTCAAGCATCCTACATCCTCCCTAGAGTATCATATTTGGGAATTAGAGACCACAACTTATTCACCTTTGTGTTCTTAATACAAACCATAGGGCCTGCTACACTCAATGTCAGTTTGTTGAATGAATAAATGATGCTCAAATTAGAGAAAAAATGATAAAAGTAAGGATTATGCTGTATTTATGTTTGTATTGTGCTGTTTGATTAAACCTTTTGTTCCAGTGAGCAGTAACCGAAAGTACATTAAAATTTCAGCAGTCAGATCACATTTCAACATTATATTTTTGCTTTTCTCAGAACAAACCCAGTCTTCTCTAACACTTTCTTTGCTGGCATCTGTAATCAAGACATTAGCTTTCACCCATACCAATCAAATATCACCAATCATAATAGAAATGTAAGGAGATGATTACTTAAATTTGTGACTTTTCTTTGCTAAGACTATTTGATGTTGTTCTATCTTTAGTGAACAGAGTTCACACGAGCTCTGTCTGACCACGTCCCTAACACCACATTTGAGGTGGAAAAGAAGACTTTTGTGTGGAGCTGCTTTTTATGTGGCTGCGAAGTCTGTCCTTTAATTAGCATTCCTATCTGTTTGCAAAGCATGCTGTTTAATCCAATTTCTATATTGAACAAAAAAAAGAAAGAAAAGAAAACACAGGAGTATTTCTTGCACAAAGAATGACAGAAAAACATGTTTGAATTTTTAAATCAAAAGTATGTGAACCACTTACGCTTGGATCTTTATCATCTCTGCAGAAGTTCAAATGGGCATAGACCCAAGGGCAGTGGGCCTTGGGGGGCACACATTAAAACTAAAGCTGAAAATCTAGCTGGGTGCAGAGTGTCTCTCTGAGAAGCATGGTTGCTATTTTAGTTAGAGGTAATTGATGGTCAATAGGGACTGGCTTTGTCACTTCTATTCTTTTGAGCTGAGCCTGATGAGTCTCTTGTTATCCATGGATATGTTACCTCTACCCCCAGAGCACTTTTTAATTCACTGTCTCCTTTGGACAAGTGATTGAGTTCCCCTGTAATATCTTTAATGGACACTGTGTTGCTAAAATGAGGAAGCTTGGGATGGAAGAGACAGGTGTTTATTTTTAATGGGGTCACCCCGTATCAGGTGAAACCCTCTGCTTATGGGTCGAATGCAAGTGTCACACTGAGTAGATGTTTCTATGGGCTGAGGAGGAAGTAGAGCTTGTTCATGCTACAATTCCTGGGCCACCTGTCTTTGGAGGTGTGCACTGCTAATAGGCTCGTAAGTCATCCTTGTTGACAACTGCTGACGTGGAATGGTGAGATTCCAATTTACATATAATGATTTTGTCTTTTTGATATTTCAGACACTGATAGTGCTAGCAATTCAAGTTTCTCTTTGTCTGCTAGAGGGCAGGACTTGGTAAAATGTTAGATTTTTCCTTGTGCTGCTGAATAGGTTTAAGCTAATTTCTGTGATAATGAATCCTTGTACTGGGGCGCCTGGATGCTCAATGGGTTAAGTGTCTGACTTCAGCCCCAGGTCATGATCTTGTAGTTCAAGAGTTCAAGCCCTGCATGGGGCTCTGTGCTGACAGCATGGAGCCTGGAGCCAGGAGCCTGCTTGGGATTCTGTGTCTAGCTCTCTCTCTGCCCCTCCCTCGCTCGGTCACATGCTCTTTCTCTCTCAAAAATAAATAATAAACATTAAAAATTTTTTAAAAAGAATCCTTGTACTGTGGAATTTTACCTTGGGAATCACCTCAGCTGTTTTAAACATTTTATCTTAAGTACTTTAGAAAATATTAGTAGTAAATTAAAGTTAGAAATTCAATGTTGTTTTTCCACCTTTGATATTGGACACAAGCATTATAAATCAAAAACATATTAAGGTTTTGTTTTTAGTTTTAGAAAACATGAAAGTAGCTTATATGGCACTGTGATGCATTCTTATTTTTTCTCATTTTTCTATTTTTAAAATTCAAAAAAATTACTAAATTATGTCTGTCTCAGTGACTGTAAGTTTTGATTATGGTTCCACTACAAATTAGCTGGATAAAGTGTGTATATGATTTAATTTACAAATAAAATAATGGAATGAGATGGTGGCTCTCTCACAACCATTTTGATTTTAGGAGTTTACGATCTTGTGCTCTTTGGGAAACCTGAAGGTTTATTATGTTACTGATAAACTCACCTTATATGATTTCTACAGAGTCTCTGTGTAGTATTTTACTTTTTAATTTCTATGAAATTTGAACCTGCTCTACCTGGTTCCTTAATAGTTTCTTCTCATGAATGATAAAATACTGTAACTGACAAGGTCTTAGAAAGCAGCCATGTTGTAACATTGTTGAATGGCTTATCACAACATACCTTCCTTGAATATTCAGGATGTTGCCCATGATAGGTATTCAATGAATGAACCCAGCAGGGTATATGGCTCTAGGAATCTATCTGACTCAAAGAAGACATATACCAACCACCCCCTTTTGTAGTAATGAGGGATTTTTTTTCCTTAAAAAAAGATTGCTTGTGAAACTAAAAATTTGGGGAGAATACCCCCAAAACAATATGTTTATTAAATTCAGGCTGGGCAATAAAAATGTATCCAGTAGCTACCATGTTCCAGGTTTTTGTCTAATTAGTGGGGGTATAAAAATATATAAGACAAGCTGCTGTAAGAATTTTGTAATTTAGTTAGTATATCCAGTTACTTGTAAAGGGAGTTTTAATACAATGTGGTAAATTCAGTGTGAACTCTGCCATGCAGCTAGAGAGAAGTGGTCTTTTGGGAAAATCACTGGAGGGGAGGATGGGCAGAAGAATCCAAGAGGTATTCCAGGAAAGATAACTTCAGAGCCATATTTTGAACAATATGCAGGGATTTTTTTAGGTTGGAAGTATGTCTCAGTGTGGCAATGTTTACATATATGTATGTGTATGGGTGTGGATGTGGGAAGAGCAGACACAAGGGGGAGGCAAATAGCTTGAGTCAAAGAAGCAGAATACAGGGAAAGGTTATTTTTTATTAAATGTATCAATTAAACAGAGGGTTGTCATATAGAAAAAATATTGGATACATTGACTAGGTTTTTTTTTTCAGTCAGTTGATTTGCAGCTGTATAAACCCAGTTACAAATAACTCAACACTATAAAACAAATGCAATGCTAATTTATGAGGAAGAATACTGACATGTGACTCTGCTAAACAAACATGGTGTTATTATGAAATCTTCTGCTTTACAAAAATAATTTATTACTTAAATAACTATTTCAACTACATCACAGAAATATTTGAAAAGTGAATTTATTAAAATCATCACAATGACTATTGTCTTTTATTTAGGGTTTCTTCCATTTCTTTTCTTTTTTCTTTTTCTTTTTCTTTAGTGTATATACAATAAAATTCACTATTTTTAATGTATAGCTCTGAGATTTGATGAATGCTTTTGGTCACATAATCATCAACACAATTGAAATACAGAATGGTTCTATTACCCTAAAAAATAGTCTCATGCTGCCTTTTTGAAGTCAGATCTTCCTCTAATCCTTATCCCTTGCAACTACTGATCTATTTTCTGTCCCTATAGTTTTACCTTTTCCAGAATGTCATATAAATAGAATCATACAGGTTTTAGCAATTTGTACCTAGCTTCTTGCACTTAGCATAAGGCATGAGATTCATCGATGTGGTTGCATCAAATAATTTTTTTTATGTACTACTGAAGTTTCCACTGTATGGCTATTCCACAGTTTACCATTCACCAATTTATGTACATTTTCATTGTTTCCAGTGTTTAGAGATTATAAATAAAGTTGCTATAAACATGCATGTACAGATTTTCGTGTGAAACTACGTTTTCATTTCTAGAAGTGGGACTGTTGGGCCATGTGGTAAGTGTATGTTTAACTTTATAAGAAACCGAGAAACTGTTTTTAAAGAGACTAACATTTTGCATCTCCACAAGAAATGTATGAGAGTCCTAATTACTTTGAATCCTCATCAGTACTTGGTGTTGTCAACTTTTTCTTTTTAGCTACTGTAATGTATGTCAGTAGTATTTCTTAGTGGTTTTAATTTGCACTTCCTTAATGAGTAATGATGTTGAGCATTTTTCTAATGCTTATTTGCCATCCAGATATCTTCTTTAGTCAAACCTCTTGCCTGTTTTAAATTGTGTTTGTTTTCTCATAGTTGAGTTTTAAGAGTCCTTTTCATCTTCTTGATAAAGTCCTTTATTTGGTATTTAATTTGCAAATATTTTCTCTCCTGTCTTTTCATTTCTTGATAGTCTTTTGCAAAGATTTTAATTTTTATCAAATTTTATTTTTTTCTTATACAGATGATGCACTTTATCTTATTTTTTCTATTTAAAATGACTTTTTAAATATTCATATCCTTATAATACATGCAATTTTTTGTTGTCTATTTTCATTACTATATCAAGAGCACCTTTTGGTGTTATTATAAATTCTCATTCATTATTGAAAATAACACATTTTCCATAGAAGATAATAACAAATTCAGGGGGTTCCTGGTTGGCTCAGTTGGTTAAGCATCTGACTTCAGCTCAGGTCACGATCTCCCGGTTCACGGGTTCTGGCACCATGTTGGGTTCTGTGCTGACAGCTCAGAGCCTGGAGCCTGATTTAGATTCTGTGTCTCCCTCTCTCTCTCTGCCCCTCTCCTTCTCACACTCTGTCTCTCTCTCAAAAATAAATAAACATTAAAAAAGTTTTAAAAAGAAGATAATAAATTCATTTGTTCAGCATAAATTTATTGAATACCTATGATGTACAAAGCACTATAGTTGCAAACCGAACAATAACGCTCCTTTCTTTCACATTAAGCTTACATTCTAGTGCCACATTCTCCAAAATTACTTGATCTATTTCTTAAAAATGCAGATTATCTAGTTCTTTCCCTGAAAACTAATTTAATAGGTGTGAGGTACAGCCCAATAATGTTTTAACAATTGCCTGTAAGTCAAATTTTAAAAACATGAATCACCTGGATATTAATAATATTACACATTGTTTCATAATCATCTTCACCTTATTGAATATTTAGATTGCTTTTTGTATTTCTACAATAAATAATTATGTTAACAGTGTGTTTTTATTATTTTTAACAAAGTCCCCTATAGAGGGTAAAAATTAAGATGAACAATAATAGACTGATAGAAAGATCCACATACATATGCACCCTGTGAAAACAAATTACATTCTGTTCAGACAAACTCTTCAGCAGTTGGTAACAGCAACTTCCAGGTTGCTTGAAAAGTGAGCATTATTGTATGATCTTTGTGTGTACGGAAATTGAGTACACATTTGTAGAAATAAAATACAGCTGAACCTTGAAAAATATGGGCGTTAAATCCACCTGTAACTTTTGACCCCCCAAAAACTTAACTACTAATAGCCTACTGTTGACCAGAAGCCTTGCCAGTCAGTTAACACAAAGTTTGTATGCTATATGTATTGTATACTCTATTCTTACAATAAAGTAAGTTAACTAAAAGAAAACATTATTAAAAAACTCATAAGAAAAGCTGCCTGGGTGGCTCAGTTGGTTGAGCATTTGACTCTTGATTTCAGCTCAGGTCATGATCCCAGGGTCGGAGAATCAAGCTGGGTGTTGGGCTCTGTGCTGAGAGTGGGGCCTGCTTGGGATTATCTCTCCCTCTTTCCCTCTCCACCCCCCCACTGTCTCTTCCCCTAATGCTGTCTTTTAAAATAAAATTAAATTAAATATCTATTAAAAAAAAAGTCATAAGAAAGAGAAAATACATTTACAATCCTATACTGTATTCATAAAAACAAAATCAGTGTATAAGTAAGTGGACACATGCAGCTCAAACCCATGTTGTTCAAGGGTCAACTGTAACTGTTTCTTCTCATGACTAACTCAGATGAATAGTATAAATGAAACTTATACTGTTTTCTTGACAATGTCTTAATGTAGTTTCAGAAAGCTGGAGCTATGTGGGAAGAGGAATAAAATACTCCTAAAGGTCTATATAATAGGAAAATAAAGAAGAACTTCTTAGCCAAACAACTGATGCTTTTTTCAACAAAAGTTATAGTCAAAAAAAAAAAAAGAAAGAAAAGGAAAAAAGTTACAGTCTAGTTGCACTATATTTAGTTCTCTGAGCTTGTAAACTCTGCACTCACTCTCCAGGTATAAAAGCTGAATACCCAGGAAAGTTGGCAGAAATCACATGATTATTATGATTAGATCTAAATATGAGGAGTTGAAATGACACATTAATACAAACCCATTTCCTTCATTGACCTTAACATTGCCTTAGGCTTTGTCAAAATAGTACATTTATGACCTGGTTATCTGCTTCCTGAAACTCCAAATTCCTTAATTGGCTCTAAAGAATATACCTACAGAGACTAAGGAAAAATTTATTTGGGTATGGGATTCTTGGCCTCTTACTTCAGATAAATGTGCACCGTGAATCTTTCTAAAAAGTGAGGAACAATTTCCAGAACTTTAAGATTAATGGAATATGGTACTCAAATAAATCATGGGTAAGTCTAGTACAAGTATCTTCTATTTACAATGAACTTTGAAAAGATGTAAAAATAAGGAGTGGTAGGTTTACAGGAAGAACATGTTTTATTATGAAAAATATATATTCAATACCTGTTTTATATCATAATTACTGCATCCAACATGATGTTACTTTTTAAATAATTATTTTCACCAAGTTCTAAAAATGTGTAAGTTCCACACTTTGTTGAGTCCAAAAATATTCCCAGGCCTCCATCTGAGAATTTCAGCATGTGTACCCACTTTTCATGATTTAAGACTCAGCCTATTCATCTAACAAGTTTCTATTAATTCTTAACAATATAAAAGCTACTGAACTCACCTGAAGGAAAAGGAGAAGGGAACCAAATTTTACTATATTCTGGATACAAGCAATTTTTCATATTCCTCTCATTTGATCTTTACAATAAATTTTCAAGGGTGACATAAACTTTTTAGGGATGATGGAAACGAAGGCAGAGAAATTCCAAAGTAAGCTTTTAACCTCGATACCTTGCACCTCTTTCCCAGCAGTGGAAAAAGGGACCCTTTATCCATGGAGTGCAATCAGATGATCTCATGAGTATGTTGTTAAATGATGTCAGAAATAAAACTATAAGAACGTGTCACATAATTACAGTACTCCTTGCCAACCTTTGAAGGACAGTAAAATAGTGCACACAATATTTAATTTACAAGACAAATGTGTCTACATGTTTATATAACACTTTAAGAAAAAAAAAGATCTTATTGAAGCATTTGTCCACAAATTAATTAATTTCTCTATCTCTTTCAACATTTATCAAGCG
The DNA here is from genome assembly GCA_028646485.1 of Cryptoprocta ferox. Classification (NCBI taxonomy): domain Eukaryota; kingdom Metazoa; phylum Chordata; class Mammalia; order Carnivora; family Eupleridae; genus Cryptoprocta; species Cryptoprocta ferox. The sequence continues at coordinate 130,617,527 of CM053567.1, read as the reverse complement.
ATTATTATGAAACTTGTACTTTAGTCCACGTTCTAAAATCCCAACAAGATTTTGTGAGTCCTGTTTTATCAATGAGAGGTGAAGCTGATATAGGTAGTCAACGGGCCAAGGTTCAACCAGATCAGCTTAAATTAAAGCCCATGACATTGCCTTTATCCAATTTCTTATCTAAGTGGCTAACAATTTGTCTAATCTGCAATGCGTGCTGTACTCTCCACCTTAAATTTTTACATCTCATATTAAATGGGCATCCCAGCAATTCCACCTGACGCTTACTTTTCCTTTCTTACACTTGGCTTATCATGTCTCCTCTCCAGGTTGGTATCTGATAAAATCTCCCAGTTTTACTTTAATTGGCATTGGCAACATGTGGTCTCTGATAAAAAGCATATTTTCTTTCGAGATTGCAATCATCAGTTGGGCTCATTTTTCTTGGCCCCACCATCAAGCTGAACTTATTTGGAAAAAGAAACAGCAGCTTGTGGGTTACTAAATGCCAGAGAGCTGAACTTAAAAAAAGAGAGAGAGAAAGTCACACAGGAAAACAACTTAAAAATACATTTAGAAAGCCTCTGTGTGTGTGTGCATGTGTGTGTGTGTGCATGTGTGTGCAAGCATAGTCTTGCATCAATCACTCTGTTCTCATACCATATATATGCAGAACTAGTCTGTGTATGCAAAACTCTTAAAGGGCATGATTTTTACCCATAGCCTATTTATTCCAAACATAGCTAAATGAGGAGGCCAAATATAGAAAGTGATGCTCCAGGGGCCCTACGGCCTATATAGAATTGAAACTCAAATGATTTGCAAAATCACTACTAAGACAGCTTGCTCATACTGTCAGCATGCCAACACCAGAAGCTTGTGGTGTATTTTTGTCTTGGCAGATGCACATTCTGTTATAAAGGTCTGTTCATCTGATGCCTTCCTTGTTTTCAGGTAATGCTCAGCGCTTTCTTGAAGGGGGAGGAGTGTTGTTGAGCCCATGTCTCTTCTCCCCGTCCCGTGAGAGGCTGTCCACGCTGACTGACCATGGGACCGATGTCCTGGTTTACCGCCATTACAAGTTCATTTCTGCGCCACAAGACTACCGGTCACGGGTGCTCGCTCTTCTTTCCTCCTTTTTATATAATTCAATTTTATATTCAGTATTTCAGGGCAGAGGGAAATAAATCAGTGTTAGATGATATTGACAACGATTACATTTCTTTTAAAGTCACCTTAAGTTTGAGGAGTTTGATTTTTTTTTTAAGATGAAAACATGGTTTCCCAAACTGATTAGCATAGTTTTTAAGCCACTCTGAAGTGTTTGTTAGGCTTCCATGCTGGTCTCCATATGCCTCTTTTCAATTACATGTGCCGCCACAAGTATGGCTAAATGAAACGCTTCTTTAAAAACAGAAAGCAAACTGTTAGGCTTTGTGCAGTGTAACTAGTTAGAGTGTGACATCTCAAACTGCCCTGATTTCATCACCAAACTGCTAAATGTTCTGATTGCAGAAATAGCCATGAAAATCTATCTTAAAAAGAGATACTCTGTGGGAATTAAAGAAGAAGAGGGGAATTGGAATGGATTAAAATAATATGAGATGGAGTTTAAATCATAGTTGTCCTGGAGGCTAACTGTGGAGAGGATTTTTATTATTGTGTGGTTGTAATAATAATAATAATAATAATAACCATAATAACAATAATTCTATGTAATGTTTATTGAATGCTTCTTCTATGTTAGGCATGATTCTAAAATCTTCACATTATGTCAATTTATTCACCCAATTAGTTAATCATGACAGCAACTCTATAAGGAAAGTATTGTAATTTTACATATTAAGAAAGAGAGAGAAAGAGATTTAGTAATTTTCCTAAGGGCCAGACACTGGAAAGTGGTGGAGCTGAGATCAAGACCAGGTAATATGGCTCCAGAATTTGCATCTTATTTTAAGGTTTTTTGGAGAAACAAATGCAAGGATTATGTTAGGAAGCCCTTTGTTCATTTATGCCTGTGTCGCTCTACACTGGGTTATATTACTAGATTGTAAATTCTCTTGTATCACCCACTAGAGTGCCTGTCATATATCCAGTTCTCAGGAAATGTTTGTGGAATAAATGAATAAATGAATGAATGATATCTTACTTTCTGGGAAGTGCCATAAGTAAACCAATTAGAGTGCAAAACAAGACATCAGTTGGGCAAAACAAACAAACAAACAAAAAACAACTTGTGAAACATCTATTCAGCGTCTCATTTATTCTTTTTTTCCCCAGCTTTATTGAGATATCATTGACATATAACATTATGTAAGTTTAAGGTGTACAGTGTGATGATTTGATACATGTACCTACTGCAAATTATTTACCACAATAAATTTACTTAAAGATGTGAGGGTGATCTGGCTGTGACACTTGTCACTCCTTTGGTCGCCAGGGTTGATTTGGCTGATCTGGCTGGCTAGGTGGGTGTCCCCTTTCTCCCTCACCACTCCACATGTGTCCCTTCCAAAGCTGCACACTCTGTTGAGGAAGACAAACAAACAAACAAACAAACAAAAAACCCAATAAAGTTACTTAACACATCCTTCACCTCACATAACTACCATTTTGTTATCATCGTTGTTGTTGTAATGGTGAGAACATTAAAGTTCTACACTCAAAGCAACATTCAAGTATGCAATACGGTACCATTAGCAATAGCCACCATGTTGTACATTAGATCCCTGGAACTTATTCATCTTATAACTGAAGGTTTATACACTTTGTCCAATATCTCCCCATTTCTCCTACCTCTCAGGCCCTGGAAACCACAATTCCACTTTGTTTCTCTGAGTTCTATATTTTTAGACTCCACATATAAGTGAGGTCATACAGTATTTATCTTACTCTGATTTTTTTCACTTAGCATAATGCCATCAAGGTCTATCTATGTTGTTGCTAATGGCAGAATTTCTGTCTTTCTCATGACTGAATAATATTCCATTGTACATATATATACCGCATTTTCTTTATCCATCATTCATCAACAGATACATAGGTTGTTTCCATGTTTTGACTATTGTGAGTAGTTCTGCAGTGAACATGGGATAACAGACATCTCTTTGAGAGTGATTTTATCTCCTTCAGATGAATACCCACAAGATGAAATTGCTGGGTCATATGGTACTTCTATTTTTTTATTTTTTGAGAAACTTCCATACAGTTTTCCATAGTGGCTGCACCAGCTTACATTTCCACAAACAATGCACCAGGCTTTCCTTTGCTCCACACCCTCACCAGTATTTGTTATCTCTTGTGTTTCAGATAATAGCCATCCTAACAAGTGTGATGTGATAGCTCACCATAGTTTTGATTTATACCTTCTTGGTGATAAGTGATGTTAAGCCCCTTTTCAGATACCTATTGACAGTTTGGATATCTTCTTTGGGAAAATATTCAAGTTCCTATCCATTTTTTAATTGGATTGTTTGGTTTTTGTTTGTTTGTTTGTTTTTGTTTGTTTGTTAGTTTTTTTTTGTTTGTTTTGTTTTGGTATTGAGTTTTATGAACTCCTTATATTTTGGGAGTTTTAACCCTTTATCAGATATATGGTTTGCAAGTATTTTCTCCCATTCTATAAGTTGTCTTATTTATTGATAGTTTCTTTTGCTGTGCAGAAGATTTTTATTTTTATGTGTTTACCTGTTCAGGTCTTATGTTTAAGTCTTTTATCCATTTTGAGCTAATTTTTGTGTCATGTAAGACAGGACTCCAATTTTTATTTTTTTGCATATGGATATACAGTTTTCCTGGCAGCATTTATTGAAGAGATTATCCTTTCTCCATTGAGTATTCTTGGATCCCTTGTCAAATATTAGTTGATCATATTTGTGTGAGTTTAGTTCTGGGGCTCTCAATTCTGTTCTGTTGTTCTATGTGTCAGTTTTGATGCCAGTACCATACTGTTCTGATTACTATAGCTTTGTAATATAGTTTGAAATCAGGAAGTGTGATACCTTCATCTTTGTTCTTTTTCAAGATTGTTTTGGCTGCTTGAGGTCTTTTGTGGTTCCATATGAATTTTAAGACTCTTTTTCTATTTCTGTAAAAAATTCCATTGGAATTTTCATAGGGATTACATTGAAATCTCTAAATGGCATAGGTAGGATGTACATTTTAATACTGTTAACTCTTCTGATCCATGAACATGGGATATCTTTCCATTTATTTGTGTCATTTTCAATATATTTCATTAGTGTCTTATAGTTTTTGGTGAGTAGGTCTTTTACTTTCTTAGTTAAATTAATTTTACATATTTTATTGCTTTTTATGCTATTATAAATGGGATTGCTTTATTGCTTTTTCATGTGGTTCATTATTAGTATATAAAATGCAACTGATTTTTGCTATAAAATATTACTTGTTTATTAGGTTGAGAGGCATTGTAACATGGTAGGAAATGCTTACATACTAGTTTGAGAACCAACACAAATTGTAGTCTTAGTTCCAAGGCAGCCACAAACTCATCCTTTGATTTGATTTGATCACTCTAAGTTGGAGTTAAGTTTTCTGTTTGTCAAATAGGTGTATTTATTTAGAAAGCAACTTTTTCTGGGGCACCTGGGTAGTTCAGTTGGTTAAGCCTCCAACTTTGGCTCAGGTCATGATGTCATGGTTCATGAGTTTGAACCCTGTGTCGGGTCCTGTGCTGACAGCTCAGAGCCTGGAGCCTGCTTAAGATTCTGTGTCTCTCCTTCCTCTGCTCCTCCCACACTCAGCTCTGTCTCTCTTTCTCAAAAATAAATAAATATTTTAAAAAAACTTTTTTTAAAAACAATCCTTTCTAATTCTGGTGTCCTATATTATTTTCAAGCAGTCAAAATTAGAGCTCAACATTGGTTTTGTTTTAGTTTGTGTTTCTTTGAGAAAAGTAGTTATTCAATATCCCTGGAATGGATCTAATCTATTCATTTATGAGCATGGAAAATCTTATTTTTATCAATGCTACAAAAGGTACATGATGTCTAAGACAGAAGGAATGATATTTTACTTTTTGTAAATAAAGTGAAGTAGGTTGCTTAGAGAACAGTGGAAGTTGTTGAATTCAATAATGTGTAGTACATACTAGAAGATCCACAGAACTAGGTATGTAAAAGTTAATAATTTTCTACAATACAATGGAATGCTTTGGAATCACCGTCCAATTCATTTTCCTTCTTTTACATAATGGTTTTGTATATTTAAATAATGTTTAAATATGTATATTTAAATAATGTTTAAATATGTATATTTAAATAATTATAAAATGAGTAATATTTTAAACATACCAGAGACACTTATTATTTAATGGAAATAAAATATATAGACAAGAATCCTTTGATACAAGCCTTCTCAAACTTTAAAAGTTCTTTTAAGTAAATTCTTATTAACACATAAAGGTGAGGTCCAGAATAATACAAAATCTAGATTTCATTTATACAGAAAACATGGGAACAGCCCAGAGATGGTTTTACTCATTTCTGGAACAGGATTTTGAGTTACAGGTATATACCTGGTCACAGAAAATCCAGACACATGGAAAGCCAGATTTATACATATGATAAATTATTTTAAGGGTTCTCTGAACACCAATGCCATCATCCATCAACGTGAAGCTGTTTCTACAAATGTGCATGCATTTCCTGAAAGGATTTATAATCCAGCCAATACGGTACATTTTGAATGTGTTACAGAAAGGACAGATTTACAGGAGACAATCTGCCTTCATGATGATTGCATATTGTGGCATTTCTAGTCCATATGGATCAGTAAGACTTGGATAGCAGGCATTTGACCTTCAAAATCATGCAAATGTGAAACCAGACTTCTACTCTTACAGCTGGGAACGTCAGTAGGGCTTCTTCAGCTTATTCTAGAGGCATTGATTAAAACATAATTTTATTTCTAAAAATTACTCAGATTTTATTTTAATGCTTACTCTCCTTCCTCCCTGGAGAATGATTTGGTCATTGCTCCCCTCATCCACATTCCCTCTGGCTAACCTTCGCTCATTAGCACCCAGAGCTCAAATACTGATCTAAGAGAGAACTTGCTAACTCAGAGCCACAGGCTAACTATAAACAAGACTTCAAACCTTTTTGCTCATGCCATAGTTAATCTCAAGCCATAACTTCTGTAAACCTTTGAAAAGGTCTGAGAGTGGCTTTCTGTCAGAGGCCTTAGGAAACTACATTTTCTCACTGTGAAACCTTGATCATGCCAGATATAATCAGACTGTTTATCTGGCAATGTTAATTTTCTGGGTTTACAGTATAACAATTCTCCAAGATTATTGGAACAGAATCACAAGAAGTTATATTTGTTAATCGGCCAATTTTTTTTTTTGCATTTAAACATTCAGTGCAAAATGGTATCACATTTTCTAGAGTGCAGACGAGACTGTGCTTGAATAAATGCATTTTGCCAAAGAAGAAGTAATATTAAAAAATCTCAAAATTGGGAGAAACAATTTCAACAGTTTTCCTCTTTGTGATTTAAAGCTTTGAGTACCCTGCCGGGAGAGGCAGAGTAGAAGAAGCTATAAGCATCTTTATGACCACATTCTGCCAAGCTGAAGATAACATGAAAACTATCATACAAGGGAAAAAATAGATCTGAACAAGATCTCTGCCTCTAACAAGGCAAAATGGTATTTTCCTTCCTATCCTAGCCCCACCAACCACCTTAGTTACTCTACACTCTTCTATAAAGGGATGGTTATAAGCTTCTGGTCTAGACAGGCTTTGGGCTTTTTGATATAAGCCTCAAAGAATTTATGTGTTTGGTATTTTGTGTACTCCTGTTCCAAGACTGTGCTCCTAGCAACTCATTTAAAACTTTCTATGAACTATTAATTGATAAACAATAAATCTTCTCATATCATCTGGCTTTTGTCTCATAACTCAATTTAACCATTTCTCAAATGGAAATTTCTTTTTGGCCATCAATAATCAGCTTTAAAATTTAGCATATGCAAAGTTTAGTGTCTCCATTTGCTCACAATTAAGGAAATGTCTTTCAGTTTTGTTTCTGGAAGATGTAAGCATCCAGTAAACCCAGACTCCAAAGCTTCTAATACTACACCAGCCAGCATTTACTAATAGGACTTACCATGTGCCATTTATTGTCTAAGCTCTTTCCATGCATTTCTGCTCATTTATTTCTCACAATGACCCATGAAGTAGGTGTTCTGATTTTCCTAATTTGATAAAGAAAATAAAGTCTAAAGAAGCTAGGCAGCTGCTAACTGTACATCCTTGGTCACATTTGGCTCTCATGAAGGATTTTGAAGCCAATTAATCTTTCCCAAGAGCCATAAATCTTTACTATTTGCTTGTACAGACAGAAAATTGACAATGAACATTCTTTATGAACTTACTTAATTGGCATCTTCAATCAAAAAGTTCAGCAGAGGGGTGCCTTGGTGGCTCAGTCGGTTAAGCGTCAGACTTCAGCTCAGGTGATGATCTCATAGTTTGTGGGTTTCAGCCCTGTGTTGGGCTCTGTGCTGACAGCTCAAAACTTGGACCCTGCTTCAGATTGTGTGTCTCCCTCTCTCTCTGCCCCTCCCCTGCTTGCTCTCTGTCTCTCTCTCTATCTCAAAAATGAATAGACATTAAAAAAAGTTCAGTAGAAAATTGAAAATCCTTATCAATTATAATTTACCCTAATAGACAAAATGACAACCCAGCACCATTAAGGTACATATACAAGGAACTGGGAATGTGATAGATGAAATTGACTAGTGGTAGGAAAATCATATTTTCTTATGAGGTATCAGTTTTCTTCCATATAAATAAATAGTTGTCATAGAGAACTCTAAAGTCTCTTCCAGAGCTGGCATTCTATGACTTTATGATGAACCTTTAATGGTAAAGATCACAATTGTGGTTTAGCATATTGTTTTTATTTATAAAGTTTGGTATATACAATCATAATTCAGAAAAAGAAAGATATAGACTATCATGTTTCTTTGTAGAAAAATAAGGCACACAGAAGCTTCACTTCTAGCATATGAAGACCACTACATAATTCATTATAGAAGACAAGGCAGGTTCAGATTCTACTCTTGAAGAACCAATGTGGCACCTTCAAAAGAGCCATATGAAAGGGAAATTGCCTATTAATTCATGTAAACTTTTCCTCCTACCTTTAGTATATTCCTACTATTTGTGTTTGTATACTCTATCAACCTAAAGTGATCTTGCTTATCACACAAAAACATTTTACATCCCTTAGAGAATATCTGGAAACTTGTTCCTAAATATTTTGGGGATTTTGAACATTCCCTTGAGAAAAATACTCATGAACATAGTTTTACAAGTGCAATAATCTTAACTCTTGCTTGGAGAATTCTATGATGCTCAGAAGAGTAACAGAATTTAGCAAAGAACAAAAGAAAGTCTAGTATGAATACGACAGTTTTTTCTCCCTAGAGATACATCATGGGGCTTTAGGCCAGGGTGGGAGGATCCCTTGAAATAATTTTTAAGGTTTTTTTGCATGTACATACAGAAAGATGTCATCATATTCTCAATGGAGTCTCCACACAAAACCAAAGAAAATGAGGGTCTGTTAATAATGAGAATAGTCAGATGAAAATAGTCAGAGAGACCAGGATCCTAAAAAAGAAACTGCTTGTTAATGGAAAAAATACTTCTACTCAGCTTACCCTTTCTTCCAGTGTTATTAGATTCCCTACTCCCCCCCCCCCAATGGTTTTTTCTGACTTCTACTCATAAAGAAATAGAGTCCTACTAATGAACTCTAGATAGGAAGAAATCAAAATTAAAATTAAGACCAACTTCTTTTTGTGCAAATAAAGTTAAATGGATTTTTATTAAATGCAGAATTTTGTGTTAAGGAGAATCCTTAAGTGAGGTAATTAGTGACCAACTGCTCATCTACTCTCAGATGAATTTTCTCCCTTTCTCTGCTCTACATTTCAGGAAACATTATCTTATAAACTCTTGTTCTCTTGCAAATCTGATAGAAGATTGAAAGGTGAGAAAGGGAAGTCAAGGCTTTCCCCACAATCCTTTCCAGAAGCATATGCCCTCCTCCACAGTGCCAGTTCCTACTGCACAGAGCTCTTTGTGGTTCCAGCTCCCAATGGGCAACCTTCACATGGTTCTAGCTCTACTGAATGGTCCTGGCTTATGGGTTCTGGAAACACCACCTCCTCCCTCTGTTTCTGTAGCTCTAGGAGAAAATGATCTGTTGTTGGTAATAATCTCTAGTTTGTTTCACCATTTCCTCTTTGACCTTCAGCTATTCCATAACCCTCATTAACTCTGATTTTTTTTATTTGAAAGATTTACAGTGAATTCTAATTTCCTGGTCAGACTCTGATTGTTCTAGGTAAACTGGCGGTAGATGTGCTGTTTCTGGTGCAGGAGACAAAGAAGTCAGGACAAGTATTCTGGAAAGCAAACAGATATAATATGGAGTAGATAAATATGGAAATATTTTTGGATGATATGGGCAGTTTTCTATGACACACTTTCAGCCAAACATGGAGAATAACTGGTATCTTTTATTGCCATTCTTACTTTCAATTTATTTTTTTGCTGCATTTTGCACTATGGAATCTATAGGTCTTTCTATGTCACATTATATAATCCTAGAATAACTCAAAATTGTAAATTGCCTGGGGTTGAATAAATTTGTTTTTAACTGCTTTGAAGTGAAGGGACCATGACACGAGTGCAGGTATCACTTTATAAATGCACAATTTCAGCCAAAGAAAACATGTAGATAAATAGATCTGCAGGTTTTATACATTTTCCCCTGTGAGATCCAGTGGGTAAACAGCAGCCTGGAACTCAAAAGTCTTTGAACTATCCTTTACTTTACCCCTCATGTTCAGTGACCTTGAGTAAGTCACCTAAAGCAGAGGCAACTCTGACTCTGGAGGGAATGATCTAGTGTCTGGGACAACAATCCATTTTAAGATAAAACCGTCTACAGAGATGGTCAGTGCTAGAAAAACTTAACAAAATAGCATTTGAATGTGTCTATGTGCATGAGCCCTCTGGAGAGTTCTCTCTATTATTATCATCAGTCATGTTTAGTTATCTCTGTTTATGTTGATGCATGGGGATTTCTATTTCTAACGCCCATTCCCCTTAGCTCCGTAGGTCCCCTAGAGAGAAATTCATTTCACAAATTCAAAACAATTGCTTAGTTTTCGTCTGAATTAAGTTTTCCATCACTTCCACTTTGCAATAAATGTCAGCTGGTTAATGCAGAAAACACTGAGACTTAGGTTAAAAGTATTTGCAAATGTGCAATTAGGAATTGATGAAAACAGTTGTCTACTTCTGTGTTTGATTAAAGCATCAACTGCCATCTTTAGTATTGCATGCCAGATTTCTTAGCAAAAGGTTACCTTCCTCACTTAAGTAGGGCACTTTACCCTCTGGGTATGCCCTTATTTTAAGGAGAACTGAACATCACACTACTCACTCTGGATATCTCATTAATCTGATCCCAGGATAGTCTGATTCAGGTTGCCATTAGAACAAGACACATGTGTTCCTCCTCCTCCCCTGTGTCTATGACAGACATTGAGAATTACTTGTGGCAGTTTTTTTTTCCCACTGAACTCTTTTTAACCTAGTGTTTCAGGAAACCTTTTCCGATTGGCTGAAGGTATCATATTGACATAATTATTCTTTAGACTTGCTTTGGAGATATAATGCAAGCTCTTTGACAAAAGGTTGACATCAAGTATTTATCTCAATATGAGGTTCTTGGACAATTCTCACAAATCATCCCTTTCAGAAAGTATCATTGTGAGATTTGTAACTTGACAGATCTGGAAGAGAACACAATGAAGTTTGTTGGAAGTAACTCATACTCAAAACTTACATTTTCCTTAGGAACAGGAAAAAATGAAAGCTGAAAGCAATGGGAGAACTAAGAAGCTTGTTTTTATTTCACAGGGATAAGTTTCTGAGACCTGGAAGGAATGTCACTTGGGTATAATATCTATATCTATCTATCCATCTATCTATATATCTGTATATATCTAAACTGGAGCTGTGGCAAGTATGGCCAGGGATATTTAGTGATGGTGAGAAGAGAAAATATTTTGGTTTGACATAAGGCAGAAGCCACCTCACTTGATTTTTACTTTCTATGTCTAAAGGAGTCTTTTCTTTGGTGAGGAGTGTTGCTTAAATTTAAAATTACAACATAGCTCATTGAGGAAGTTTTAGCAACACTCCGTTTGTAGAATTCATTCAAATAAACATTTATTGAGTAATCACTGCATACAAGACATTGTGTTTGGTCATTTTGCTCCTCATCTGTACGATGGGTATAACAATGCTTACTTGGTCTAGCTCACAAGATTGCAAGGAGGATGAAAGTGAACAAATATTTATAAAAGCATTACTGATGTATCAAGGAGTATTTTTATTATAGCCATATTTTAATAATTATTATTACATGATAAAGGAAGAGTTTTAATAGGAATTGATCCTTAATATGAAATATGAGGAAAGAATAAAAAACAACAAGGGATTGCATGAGATTACCAAGAACAATCTGGAATTTTATAGCCATCATATAATATTTTGAGGCCTAACACAACTCCTGATCCATAGAGTTACTCAGTAAATGTTGAGTAAGTGAAGAAATGAACAGGTCATTGAATTTTAAAAATGAGACTTGGTGATTTACCTTGCCAGTAATTGTGTCTCTCCAGTTCCTTTTTGCATGTCACCTGGGCTTTAAGCTTGTCATGCTTTCCTGGTCTTCATAAATTAAAGTTTTATGGGACTGAGAAAATTCTCTGCTGACCCTTTTCCTTCCATCAAGCCATTACATTCCTGTGGGCCTTTCCAAAATCTCACCCCCCAGCATCCATTCATGATATGACCATTTCACAAGTGCTTTCAAGTATATGTTCCCATAGTCTCACTTTTCATTTCTATTTGGGAGACATTTAATCAAAATTCTAGCCCTGACCCTAACCTTCTGACCCACATTTACATTTGCCTGCTGGATATTTCCTCCTAGAGATGTTTCTCTTCTCTTTCTCCTCTTCTCCTTATCATATCAATCATAAAGCCAATCATCCAGCTAAGAATCTTGCAGTTGTCATTTTTTCCCTCTTTCCTTTTTTCCCAACCATCCTCACACTTACTACTCAGTTCCCTACTACACAGAGTTCTACATCTCCATTCCTGCAAACACACTGTCCTCCACTTTCTATGCCTGCTGCCCCCACGTTAGGGTTGGTAATTACCTCTTTGGACTTTACTCATAGTTTTCTAATTGCTTTGCCCAACAGTCCATTTTCAACCTTTTCCTGGTGTAGTATGTCAACCCTGTTTGTCCCAAGATTAGCTCTCTGAAACATAATCTGCTCAAGTAGCTGCTCTTGTCACTACATGCTGTTCTATGTCCACCTTAGCCTTGCTAGACCTTCATAGCTCTAAGTCATCCATAGAATAAAAAGCAAACTCCTCAATGTGTTTTTCAAAGCTCTCTCCAGGGTGACTCCTGCCTACCTGTTAGGCTCACTTCCTGGTTCACTTTCAGTCACTCTATGTTTCAATAATGCACAACTACTTATTTTTCCCAGAGCATGCCTATCTCTTTTTGTTCATGGTATTTTACCCACATGGAATGACTGTCTTCTTCCTTATAGCAAAATCATATATATCCTTTAGGGTCTAGGCACAAGACTTACATTGGTCTTCCTTTTAGATTCTAAAAATGACGGTCAATAAGTTGTTCATTTCTTGGAGTTTTTATTGCTTATTCTCTAGTGGAACTAGATATATCATGCTTTGTATTATCATATGAATTATTTATATGCTACCCCATTGGAAGCTCTTAGACAATGGACATTATGAATTATTAATTTGTTACCACCATTATACTCCTAAATAACTGGCGCATACATAATAATTGCTCATTAAATTTTAGTTGAATTGAAGTTTCATAGAAAAAATACTTTATAATGCTATTGACATTTAAAATTACTAATATATGAGAAAATCAATCCTTGATTTATTTGCTGTGGGGTCCAAAAATTAATTAGTGAAAAAAGTAAACTACTGGGGCAAGGTGAGAGGAGATCTATTACATTTTGTTATTCATTTCCCTTTCATGTACATCTATACGTATATAAAAATGTCTTAACTGTATGCATGTTCTGATGCTTTCAGGCTAATTGATACAGATCAAGTAAAGAAAATAAAATTAGTTAAATCTGAGCAATAGCTAGTTGGGAGAGAAAAGATATTGTTAAATGGTGATGATGGTTGCTTAATATCAAACAAGATTTTTGTAGGATTGTTTGGAGGAACTCCTTAAAAATAAATTTCTGTTTCTTTTAGGTACTAAAACTATTGATAGTGAGGTCTGAACCATACTTTCACATTTAAGGTGAAAAGAAAAAATAATTTCCTTAAAATCAATTATTATTAAGGAAATTCATTATAAAGAGTAGCAAGTGAATTATACTATTTGTGTTAAAATGACCTCAGAATTATGTAGTATATAGCATTTTATTTATGCCATATTTCTGCAAATCAATTATTAAAAACATTTCTCAATAGTAAGCTCAAAAAACTGATCACTCCAAAAGTTCTCATCTAATAGACATATATGTTTATATATATATAGGTATATGTATATATATATATATCTGTATATAATGTTAGACATACAAATGGAAACTAGCTCAATTGTTTAAAGATGATCAATGTAGAAAAAGGAAGTAATCACTCAGATGGTTAATAAAATACATTTGATCTATAAATTAGTCACAGCTTACTTAGTCAAAATTGAGATTTGCAATAAAGGAAACCTTTAAAAAACTGTTTATAAAATTTTACTTCTGATGCTAATGTTCTAAATGTTTTTTAAACTCACAATCTAGAGATACTCTTCATGGACTTTAAAAAAATATTCCTTGATACAACACAAGTATCAGAAACCAATTTTCCAGAAGAGCAATTAAAACAGTGGAGTGGCTATAATTAGTATAAGAAAGCTAAGAAAATAATCACCAGTTAAGGTAGAATAAGATTATTAAAAAACTATCTTGTTTTTAGTAAAAATCTATTTTGTGAGGGTGACACTTCATGGGACACGTTCCCTGTCCCTCTGGCTATAGCCTCCTAAATATTCTAATAACTCAAGTAAACTGCCGGGACAAACAACGCAGCTATGAATGTGTCTGGAGATTCTGCATCTGCCTTCCTTAATCAACTTCCTTTCCTGAATATGAATTGCAATAATGAGTCAATTAACGTCCTCAAATGCCAATGAGATGCAAAAGAGATTGGTGGTGGTGGTGGTGGCAATGCGTTTCGGGAGCTGTTCCAATGTCTGGATTTTAACGAGAATCACACACTGAGCTCACAACTGATTATTTATCTCAGGCAAACGTGACTGGCTGGCACTTTCCCCTGCAGCCTTTCCCATGGCTCCCCCAAGAAAGTGGAGGAGATAAATCTAACCTTATTATCTGAGCAATCTCTTTGGTTTGGAGTCATTACTCCTAAGGCTGAACTTCTAACTTCTTTACTCAGATGGAAAGATGTTTTTGATCATTTTCCCTACCGATGTTCTGCATTGACACTTTACACATATTCAGAGACTATGATCCTTTTTGCTATATGCTAATAAGGCATTAGCAATCTATTTTCAAATCACAGCCTCTGTTATTCCTTTAAGGTACATTTAAATGGCTTATTGAAATTTATTGTCTTCTATCTGTCAAGAGCTTTCAGTACATTACTGTATATCAAAACACATTTTTTTTTGTTTCTTTCATGGTCGCTTGTTAGATTGAAATATAATTGGTATATAACACCGCATTACTTTTAGGTATGCCGCCTGATGATTTGATATATGGATATGCTGTGAAACAATCACCACGGTAAGTTTAGTTAGCATCCATCACCATGCATAGTTATAATTATTATTATTATTATGAATATTATCAGTAGTCTCCTTCTTCCCATTTAGCAGACAATAGAACTGAGGCTCAGAAAGAAGTCTATACAACTGCTGAACCATAGTGGCAAACCTTGAAGTCAGGTCTAATAGCCTTAATGCTTATTATGTTCCTTGTACCATGAAACAGTGCCCACAGCTGTGTGAGGTTTGATTTCCTACCTAACTGTTTACATGGAATTTAAGGGAACATTAAAAGTCCGCATTTCAAAACGGCAATTCTTTATCTTTAATTTCATTAAGAATCCTTCAGGTTTAATGAATATTAAATGTTCCAGTGCAATTTACCTCCCAGATTTTTCAGTTTCCTCATTTTAAAAGCCTGGACAGCTGGCTGACCACTTGGCAAACACAGGACCCCCAAAGTAAAATGATAACTCTGGCCGCATGGCCACTTTTCCCTGACAGATTGGAACCCCTCACTGGCCATATTTTAATGTAAAAACTGAACTACTGAAATTCAGTCATATGCTTTCTTCCCAGGGAGTCGAGAAGTGTCTTTCTGAGGAGCACGTAGGCATCCATAATAAAATCTGCCATGCCAGAGTGACCAATTTAAAGCTTGTTCTTCTGAAAATTCATCTTTTCTAATTGTAGCACTAAACAGAGTGGAGAGAAAGACATAGTTTAGTGCATTTCCATGAAAGTCAAGTTATTCCCAAGTTAACTGGGGTTAAAAAAAAAAAAGCTCTACAGAAATAGCGGCTTTGTTTGTACAAATTATTAATGCTATGTCAGCAGTGTCTTATGTAGACTTGTGACTTGCACCATGTTTGCTTCCTATTTATTGTTTATACCTAAGTTATGAAAAAAATTCTTGTATTTCAGAATGAGAATCCTTTTATTCTAGTAACCCTTTTTGCCAATGCTGACACTTTTGTACTTAGCACAAATTCTAGAATCATCCTCTCTCATTAAGATGCATCCTGTAAAATAAAACAAATTGCATTTAAAATGCAGTTAAAACATGTGTGTGTCATTATCTATGCTGCCTTTACATGTTTCACTATGAAAAAGGGTAAAACACAATGACCTTTCATTCATTAAATGTGTTTTCTATCAAATACTGATGTAACAGTGAGCTAGGGCCTAGCCACCTTTGCTTATCAAATGTAGAGATGTGTCAATAAATGTGCAGTGATCATTCACCCCCAGCAATGTGACAGCTTAGGGGCGGAAGACGTTATTTTCTTTTTTAATGTTGAAATCACATGATATTGGCTTCTTCAAAAACAAAATATCTAATGCCGCATTAGTTTAAACGCTTTAGGAATTAAATTTTGCGGACACAAGATTGACTTGCCCTCCGTTAACTTTGGAGACCCCTGCAGAAGAATCCAAAATGAGATTCCATATGAGTGGTTGTTAAGAAAAAAAAAAAATCATTATGCCTTTGGAATCCACTATAAAACAAAACAATTTAGCTAGTACTGGGTCTTGCAAAATGATACACAGAAAAGTAAATCCACCAAGGAATTTCACGGCAAGTCACTGGTGCAGAGGAATCACACTTCCTCTTGCATCGGTTACTTTCAGGACTGTGTTTGGAATTACTGAGCACATGCGGAGAGAACTGAAAGAGAATGCTCTTGTATTTCAGGGATGTGGCCTGGAGGTGGTAGCTAAATAAGCTTTTTACACACATTACTGAATAATCTATACACTCGAATAATTAAAAGCAACAATCCCAGTTTACTCATAAAAAGTTCTTCCAGAGTCCCCTTCAGAGTAGTTACAGATGTTCCTATGCTTCCAATCTAAATGAGCTTCAATAAAATGTATTTTACAACTCTCCTTGGTACATTTAGATTCCTAATGAATGTCAGAAAATTCCCCTTTCCTTCAACCCCATTTAAACAAATTGGAAACTAAGTTCTTTACCTCTTCCAGAAATAATCTCATAGTTTCATCAAAGAACAACTTTTTATAAAATCCCTTACGTCCAGCTTAGTTTCCTGCAGCTCTCAGAATTTGGCTCTGTAGAACAAGACTGTAGGCGAGGTTTTTATTTTATGAAGCCACATAAAAATCACCACTGAGGGAAACTGGGGGCGGTGGGGGGGGGTCAACTGGCATAATGAACTTGGAGTACTTTGTGATTTTAACCTAACACCTGTGGGAAACTCTTTCTTGTCAAATTCAAATTTTCTGATATCTGACTTTCTTTGCATTTTCTGAATAAACTCAAAGTGAGAATGTTTATTACACTAAAAGAAAAAAAAGGTTTACACAATTTCACTGAAATAAAAACTAGTGGTGAAGCTTGAACCAAATTGCAGCAGTTAGGTACCACAGCTATCTCATTTATGTGCTCAAAAAAAAGTTCAATATGGGACCTTTTGATAATATATTCAGTAGAATCTCACATTCTGCAAACTGGCTTTTTCCCAAATTCTGCCATCTGATCTGTTTTCTGCTGGTGCCTTTCATTCTCTCATAAGGCAGGTGGTCAGAATTGAGCAGACAAGGAGTCACCTCATGGTCAAAAAGATGCTTGTATTATGATAAATTGACCCTAAGACTTCTAGGTGTTTTTCACTCTTCCTTGAGCACAGTCATCATTTTTAAAAGTGTATACTGATTTGGCAAATAAAACTATGATTTATTAATAAAATGTATGACATAGATTCTGATAATAAAATCATCAAAGAAAAATAAATATTTGATAGAGAATTTCCTCAGTAAGAAAAGGCCTAATACATAACGTTTTTCAAAAGAGTCTGATACTTAAATTATCAGGTGTTGAGGAGATGAAGACAAGAAATATGATCACATTGGTGAGTATGTAATTCATGTAACTTTCTTAAATGATAGAACTAAAACCTTTCTCATGAATTGGGATGTTGACACATCAGTCATGGATGGTGAACTGAAATAATATTTTACTCAGTGTTTTACAAATTGTAGGAAGAGTTGGCCATTGACTGAAATAAGCAAGGGAGGGGTGGAATACATCTCTAAGACTGTTGAATGGACTATATATAAACTACCTCAAATATCAGTCTAAGTACCGTTTTAAAACTTCTTGATGACACTTATCATTTTTTCTGCCACATACAATTGAAGCATAAGGTCTCGTTCACAAAATGTATAATCATTCAGGATTATTGCCTAAAATTGTAAAAATATTTAAATTGCAGCATTGTAACCAAAATACAGTGATAATTGCTTGCCAATTAAGTGCCAGATAATGATTTTGGCTGGGCAGCCTTTCATTACTAGTTCAGGCTCTGCCATGACACAGTGGTGATGGAGACAAGGCTTGGTAGGAACAAAGATCTCCTGAAATGTCTTCACCTTTTGGATTCATTCTTTCATAAGGGGCCTACCAGATAATTATATATTTTATTTTATTTTATTTTATTTTATTTTATTTTTAAAAAATTTAAATATATATGCACATATATATTTTTTTGACAGAGAGAGAGAGAGAGAGAGAGAGTGGGAAATAGGGGTAGGGGGGTGGACAGAGAGAATCCCAAGCAGGCTCTGCGCTGACATGGGACTCCATCCCACATGCTGGGATCATCACCTGAGCTGAAAACAAGAGTCGGATGCTCAAACAACTAAACCATCAAGGTGCACATAATTATATATTTCAAAGCTGATGTCTCAAAAAGCCATATTTTTAAATTCTCTCATCATTTTCTCTGTTCTAATCACATTGGCCTTCTTGCTGTGATTTGGACACACCAAGCATACTGCTGTCACACTTGCCTTTCCCTCCACCTTCCACGCTCTTCCCCTCACTCTCAGTATGTGTCACTCCCTGACTTTTGAGAGTTTGTTCAAATATCTCATCAGAGAGGCTTTCCCTGCCCACAGGGACCCTTAGTACCATGTTTTATGTTATACCTTCATTGATTGATTGATTTAATGTTTCTCCCACTAGAATTTAAGTTCTACAAGAGCAGGAATTTTGCCTATTTTGCTCATTAGCTTAACCCAGCACCTGTACTTATGCAAGGTATACGGTTGGTGCTCGATAAACATTTGCTAAATGAATGAATAAAGTCAACATCACATACTTGAAGAAGCTATTATGACTCTCTTGTATGAATCTCAGGGTAGAGGTATTGTTATGTATTCTTAATTAAAAGATATATACATATAATTTTTTTAATCAATGATTTACTTTGAGGACTTATTGCTTATTTATAAGGTGAGTTGCTCTTTGTGTGGCTGAATAAAGAGATTTGTTCTGCTGAAACATAACTTCGTAATTCCCATATTGTTCATATGACCCTGGATTGTTGGGATGATAATCTCATTATCAATGTTCTGTCTGTCATTTTTGGGTAATTGGACCCCATTATAGAAAAATTAAAGGATTCAATATTTTATCATTTTTCACTTTCTAGATACAGGTCCTAGATCTATAGAAAGCCACAAAGAGCTGCTAGAATGCCAGACACTTGCCAAAATTTTCAGGGTTGCCTCATACATATTAGACGTAATTTGTATTATTCAATTTTAAGGAATTATACAGTTTCTAAAGACTTTTAATTTGTAGGGTATGGAAAGAGGGCCCGTGTTTATAAATAAAATGTTGGAAGACCTTGTATTAGTATTCCGTGATTGTGTGATCATGGTATATCTTCTTAGGATTGCTTCTTCTTACTTCCTTTTTTTAAATTTCACATTCTTTACAAGTTCATGGGAAAATATTAGGGATTATTGTCTCTACTTTTTAAATAATTCAAGATGTATATTCATCAGCAATATTAAATTCTTTGGTCACG
This sequence comes from Cryptoprocta ferox, assembly GCA_028646485.1. NCBI lineage: Eukaryota > Metazoa > Chordata > Mammalia > Carnivora > Eupleridae > Cryptoprocta > Cryptoprocta ferox. The sequence goes on along the minus strand of CM053567.1, from coordinate 130,597,791 downwards.
GAACAAACACGAGGTTATGTATTTAGCATGGAACTTGACATATCGTAGTTTAGTACAGACTTGTGTTTGAACATTGCAACTGTGAGTTACCACCTGTATGACTGAGAGTAAATTCCATAATTTTCCTGTAAAATGGATATAACAGCCTCCTCACAAGTTGATAGTGAGAATTTAATCAGATATTAAAAATTCAGCATGATATGCAAATTACACACAAGGAGTCTTTGAACATATGTTAATCTATTTGATTTTCTTTGAAGAATTATTTGGAGAATTTTCAAAATCCACTTTTTTATAATAATGACACTATTAAGATTACTAGTTTTGATTATTAATTATAACATTGCTAACATTTATTGGATATTTATTTTGTGCAAAGTACTAAGTAAAAAATATATTTTATCTCCTTTAAACCTCACAAAAACAGCATGATTCGGGTATTATCTTATTTTCCTCATTTTAAAGTTGAGAAAACTATAATTTATTTTGTAAAGGTCAAATAATTGATCCAAGGCTACACAAATGATAAAGCAGGGATCTGAGTCCAGGTATTTCTGATATTAAATCATATCTCTTTAGTCACTATGCTATACTACCTATACCTATTTTATGAATGTCTTTGACAGTACTGAGTCTGAAAGCACAAAGACATATGAGGATTATGTATATATATATATATATATACACACACACATACAAATTATATATATACATACAAATTGTATGTATACATATATACATACATATAAATTTATATAATATGTATCTATTATACATATACTATATATTTAATTCTATTCAATTAAAAAGTCAATTAATATATGATGGTTTTTGTTATATGCTATCATGTATGCAACTATAAATTTACTATGACCTTTGAATTTCAAGGATATATATATATGACTGTGTATGTGTGTGTATTAATATATTCTTTATGCGCATATAGCAGATTGAATAATTGAACTGAAGTTTAAAAATATTTTAACAAATATATAAATCATACAATTATTTAATGAAAAATTATTCCTAGAAAGAAAATATATATATGCCATCAGAAAATGTTATTCTTTATGAAGCAGATGACAGTGTGTAATAAGCACATCAAATAGAAAACTTTGAGAGAATATTAGGGACAAAATAATATTTGTGACTATAACAATCTCCATACATAGGCTCTGATTCCTAGAATATTAGAGTTTAAATGGAGGTCCATGACTATGTTGATTTGTTATACTTTGACATTGTAAATCTTTGATAAATAAATCAATGAAATATCTAATCCAATCTTTCAATTAATAGATAAAGGAAAGGAGCACTAAAGTCTTGAAGGAACTTGGCCACCCATTCACACAATTAAGTTACAACCAGAACATAGTATCTTGATTTCTTCTCCTGTGGTATTCACACTATATGTATTATTTCCATGGATATAGAGAAGGTAATTAACATCTGGCTGAATTTATAGACTTTTAAAAGGGTAAAATTACTCATTGTTCAGGTAGTACTAAACAAAAATGCCTCAGATCTGTGTCGGTATTTTTTAATGTTTATTTATTTACTTTTGAGAGAGAAAGTGAGGCGGGGAAGGGAAGAGAGAGAGAGGGAGACAGAGGATCTGAAGCAGGCTCTGCACTGACAGCAGAGAGACTGACGTGGGACTCGAGCTCACAAACCATGCGATCATGACTTGACTTGAAGTTGGATGCCAAAATGACTGAGCCATCCAGGCTCTCCAGATCTGTGGTTTTTAACCTATGCTTCAGTCACTTGAAATTGTTAGGGATCAAGTTCAGCATGGTCAGGGCTCCAGGACCTTTGCATTTTCCCATTGATACATTAGGGTTCAATGAAAGACTATGTAAGAGAAACATTGTAGTAGAGAAAAGGTAAATAGTGTCTTGCACTAAACCAATCTATTTCTTGTTCTTTGGGCCAATTAAAGGACAAGGAATTATGACTTTTGGGTTTTCAATAAAGAATCCTTAGAAATTCTTGGGATTGCTCACTTTGAAGTTTGGTTACTTATTGTTTATTTGGACATCTCACACTTTCTTCAACTGGCCTGGTCAATACCCTCCTCTCAGGTCATCATTACTGCCACCATCTGTCATGTCCATGGCAGGTATTACTAATGTATCATGACATTCTTTTCAGTTGAACTTAGAAAAAAAATCTCAGAAGTCTTATTAACATGGTACCCCAGGTAGCCAATACCAATTAATCAGCATTTTCATGTGTGATGAAAACTATTTGCTCTTCCTAGTACATTAGGAAAAACTGAGAGTACTGATTATAGGGTTCGGGTCTAGTAACAACTCTAATTATTGCATAATTCTGGACAAGGCATTTAACTTCCCAGTGTCTCAGTTTCATTACTTATATAATGGAGACAAAAATTGCTTTTACAATAATTACTTTTTCTAAGTTACAGCATGGTTGTAAGGATAAATGAGATCGTATATGTGAACATCCTTGGAGAAAAATAAAAACCTCAAGAAAACCTATACCACTCTAAGTTATAATTACCTAAGTGTGGAGAATTCCCTATAATATTCGAGTCCAAACTTATTCCCATTTTTTTCCTTCTTTTACCTCTAAGGTCTCCTTTTTCCTTATCTATAAAATGTCAATATTAATACTTATAAAGTTATTATGAGGATTACATGAAAAACATATGCAAAAGACAGCTTTTGGCAGAATTTAGACTCCATAAAGTGTCATTATTATCTTCCTCACTAGCCAGCTAGCAAAGTTATGGTTGAGTTGGCTCTGATTCCTCAGTATAAATGAGCATGTTCAAACCACATCAACATAAAAATCAGGAGGATCTAACATACAGCATGGTGACTCTAATTAACAATACTGAAATAGTTGAAAGTTGCTAAGAGTAGATCTTAAATGTTCTCACTACAGAAAGAAATGGTAATTACATAAGATGATGGAGGTATTAACTAACCCTCTGAGTTACCATTTTACAGTATATAAATACATCAAACTATCACTTCAAACACCTTAAACTTATACAATGTTACATGTCAATTATATCTCAATAAACCAGGGAGTGGTAAATATAGGACAAAAAGAAATAAAATATGGTGGAGGTTTGGGGTTCTCCTGATGGTGATGAATGGGAGTGGATATATAAGTTGGAAAAGGTAAAGAAGGTGAGAAAGATAATGCATGTATGAGAAATGTTCAGTAAGATGAGGTCAGTTGTATTCCGAGGGCTACAACTTTATGACAATGAAAACATGATTATATCATCATCACCATAAAAAGTATATATTACAAACGTACTCACTTATAGGCACTACAGTAATTGTTACATATATTATCTTATTTACTCTTGTTAGCAATCCTAAGAAGACCTGTTTTATAGACAAGAAAACAGACCTGGAGAAGTTAAATAATTTGTCCAATATCAAAACTCTAAAATGATGGAACTGGGAATGAATTCAGACAGAGGTAACTTTTATTCATGTAATTAACAGAAAAGTCAAGCTGTGGTTCATTAATCCAATAGATTTCTGAATGAGAAGAAAAGGAAGATGGAAGAAGGAGGAAAGAAGACCTTTAAAAGTAGAGATGTGAGGTAAAATACAGGATGCCTAGTTATATTTGAACTTCAGCTAAAAAATAATGTTTAGAATAAATATGTGCCAAATATTATTTATTGGTTATATGTATATTTTGTGAAATGCCTTAGCATTATGAGGTTAGTTAACATATCCTTTACTTCACATAATTACCTTTGTTGTTATTTTTTATGGTGAGAACATTAGAGCTCTGCTCTCACAGAGACTTTCAAATATGCAATATAGTATTTTTAGCAATAGTCACCATACTATACATTAGATCCCCAGAAGTTACTTGTCTTGTAACTGAAAGTCAGTGCTCTTTGACCAATATCACCTCATTTCCCTTTTCCCTATTCCCCTAGAAACCACAATTCTACTATTTCTATGAGTTCAATAGTTTTAGATTCCACATATCAATGAACTCATACAGCATTTGTTATTTCCCATCCAAGTTAATTCACTTAGCACAATGCCCTGAAGGTCTATCCATTTTGTTGCAAATGGCAGGATTTCCTTCTTTTTTTATGACTGAATAAGAGTCCATTGTGTGTGTGTGTGTGTGTGTGTGTGTGTGTAGTTTCACGTCTTCATCCATTCATCTGTCAACAGACACCTAGGTTGTTTCCATGTCTTTGGCTATTGCATACAATGCTACAATGAACATGGGGGTGCAGATATCTCTTCAAGACAGTGATTTCATCTCCTTCAGATATATACTCACACGTGAGACTGCTGGATCATACAATAGTTTTATTTTTAATTTCCTAAAGACCCTCCATACTATTTTCTTTAGTGGATTCACAAATTTACATTCCCACCAATGGTGCACCAGTGTGCTTTTTTCTCCATATCTTCACCAGCATTTGTTATATCTTCTCTTTTGGATACTAGCCATTCCAGCAGGTGTGAGGTGATATTACAGAGTTTTCACCTATGTTTTCTTCTAGGAGTTTTACAGTTTTAGGCCTTACCTCTAAGTCCTTAATCCATTACGAGTTAATTTTGTGAATGGTATAAAGTAGGAGCCCAATTTCATTCTTTTGGATGTGAATATCCAGTTTTCTCAGTACTGTTTATTGATGAGACTATTCTTTCACTACTGAGTATTCTTGGCTCACTTATCAAATATTAGTTGAACATATATGCATAGACTTATTGCTAGGCTCTTGATTTGTTCAATTGTCTCGTATGTCTGTTTTAGTGCCAGCACCATACTGTTTTGATTACTATAGCTTTGTAACATAGCTTGAAATAAAACATTGTAATGGCCCCACCTTTGTCTTTCTCAAGATTGCTTTGGTTGGTTGAGGTTTTTGTGGTCTTATATGAATTTTATGATTATTTTTTCTATTTCTCTGAAAAATTCAAGGATTACATTGAATGTATCAATGGTTTTGAAGAATATGAACATTTTAACAGTATTACTTCTTCTGATCCATAAATATGGAACATATTTCCATTTATTTGTGTCTGCTTCCATTTCTTTCATCAATGTCTTATAGTCTATAGCTTCCTTAGTTAAATTTATTCCTAAGTATTTTATTGCATTTAATGCTACTGGGAATTTTTTTTTTTTGCTAAATGTAGAAACTTTTTAAAAGAGGAAACAACAAGGAAAAAGTAAATAAAGGTTTTAGTAAGTAAGATGTGTACATAGGGACATTTTCTGGAAAACATTAGGAGGGGAAAAATTCTTAATTATATCAACTACAGCCTACTTGATCTCTTTATTTCAGAGAAAAAGCATGCTTACAGAAGATACAGTACTTTTTCTATAAAAATAATTTTATATTAATTTTTTAAAGTTTATTTTAGGTTATGGAGTTTCTGAAAATCTAATAGGAGCTATAGACTATCTCTCGAGAAAAAGCTTGGACATATGCCCAAACACCTATCTGAAAGCCAGTAGAGATCATATTAAAAACCCATGCTTTAAACCATTCAAAAAGAAACAGTGTGGCTTACTGTACAATGTGCCTTGAAGTCAGAACATTCTCACATAGTGGTAGGCTAGTAATTGTTGAACCACTGAATCTTGGGGTAGGAGAGTCCTGATTTATAGCATTTGCCAATTCCATGGTATAAATACTCCCACTGTAACTGATTTCAAGCTACCTGTATAGCATGGCATCACTGAACACAGAGTTAGGAAGAAATGTGCAGTAGCACACCATTGTATAGTATTCAATATATGCACATACATGAACCATCAATGTAAAACCACTAAAGAACATAGGTAATAGTAAAATGTAAGAAATGTTTAGTGTGATGAGTTTTAAGGATTTATTACCTTTAGCTTTTAAAAAATATTTTTAATGTTTATTTTTGAGAGAGAGAGAGAGAGAGAGAGAGAACAAAAGGGGGAAGGGCAGAGAGAGAAGGAGACACAGAATCCAAAGCAGGGTCCAGGCTCTAAGCTTTCAGCACAGAGCCTGACACGGGGCTCAAACTCACGAGCTGTGAGATCATGACTCGAGCCGAGTTCAGACACTTAACTGACTGAACCACCCAGGCACCCTTACCTTTGTTTTTAATATAATTTATGTAACTGTAAGTTTATGTAATTTTATTTTTACTAATGCCACGTTTAGCAATAGCTTGCAAATTTCCTGAAATTTTCACAAGAAGCTCTCACTGGTTGAACACATCACTGGCTTGGGTCCTCGTGGAATCTATAAATAAGTCTCATAAAAACTGAAGACAGGTAATGTATGTACAACACTTAGAAGTTTATGAATAAATCAAGTAATTATAAATGAAAGTATATTGTTATTGTTATTAATGAATAACTTTACTCAAAGAACTATTCTTCTTATTTTAGTGACATAAGAGAATTAATATTTTTCTGTAATGTTTCTGTTACCATTCAGTAAATAGGGACAAAGGGATGCACTTTATTCCTTCCAGTGCCCAACTGATGTTTGAAAGGTATATTCAGATGCTTGTTATATGATAAATGAGTTTAACAATATCATATTATAAATGGAACTTGGGGGTTTCAATACAATATACTCCATAGGTAGTATTATATTGTGTTAAACTCCCCATAGAATAGCATTTGCCAATTCCATGGTACAAATACTCCCATTGTGGCTGATTTCAAGCTACAAGTATACAGTTTCAAGTATATAATTTTCTTCAAGTGTATAATATATAGTATATATATATAATAATATATATAATTATATATTATATAATTCAATTATATAATTTCAAGTATACCAAGTATACCAGTATACCAAGGGTTCACTTGGTCACTGAAGTTTTTAAATTTATTTTTTTTTATCTACACAATCTGCCAATTTTAGGTGCTTAGAGAGTAACTGAATCTCAATTCATGTTTCTGCTCTCATTAAAACAATAATCCTTGCTTTTTAAAAAAATTATTAAAAATATATTTTCTTAAAATATATATATTTTCTTGTTTTGCTCTGGTTTCCTTTCCTCTCCTCAAATGTGGCAATATTAAAAGTAGTACTCCTGCTGTTTCTATAGGCTACTTAACCGCTGATGATAGCAACATCAGTGAATGTATTTTTTTGAGTGTCATAAATTGCCCCTTTGTTTCAATGATATGTCGATAGACATCCACCGCAGACAGTGTGTGTTTCTCTATATCACTTTCTTACAGAAGGATAAAACTGCCGGGACCCCTTCTAGAAGGTCATCATTTATGGAATAACCACAAATGTGATCAATCCAGTCATTCCGATGGAGCAATAGCCAGTGACCTCAACAGACTTTGGCTTTTGGAGCCAGATCGCTTTAGTGACAGACATAACCCTGGTGGGTCGGCAGCATCCTTCACTGCTCACTCTGCCATCTGCCACTGTGGAAACTTCATCATTAAAGGCAGAGTTGTCGCTGGACAAATTTGCAAATGGTTTTGAGAGCATTATTATTGCACAGAATGTTACCATCTGTAAGTAGGCAAATCTGAATTACAATGTATGTCTACCCAACTTTCTTTCTCTATGTATATCTTAATAGAAAATGTGCCTGTGTTAATCTCAAAACTGGAACATCTCAAAAAAGAACACTTCCTTTGTAGTATGGAATTATAGCCTTGCAAAGGTCCTTCAAAGCTTAAATTCCTACTTTTAGATATACCTGCATTTAAACTATCACAGATCAAAGAATATCTATTTTATTTTGTCTGTCTTTCTTCACAAACAATTTTTAATTATTTGATTTGACTTACATTTTTATATTGCATTATTATATTATTATAAAATATTCACATTTACATATATATGTTACGTATGCTTTTAAAATAATATTTCAATTACGTCTTTGAGATAGCACCAGCTGCCTTCTTGTAATGTTCAATGCCATGGAGTAAATTATAAAGATTATAAAGACAAACATAATAAAAACATTAAACTAAAATTTTCAATTAATAAACCAGATACTGTTTTATATGTATGATACGTATGAGATATATATTTTTATGTGTGTATGTAATATATATATTCTTTAAGTCCTACTGCATAAGTAAAGGATTATTATAATTGTAGCTAAACTAGTATAATAATATTGTATTTTATATTATATTGTTATATTATTAATATTATATTTTTATTGTTGTCAGTGTACAGACAAGGTAACCAAGTCACAGAGAGACAGACTTATGCTCAGGATCACACAGTTTGCAAGCTATAGATTAGAGATTTTGAACTCAGTCAATCCCTGTTCAGAATCTGTGTTATTACCTGATCTGAGTCTGTGGATCTCTAGAGTCCAAAACTATGTTCACAGATGAGGGGTACCTGGGTGGCTCAGTCAGTTAGGCATCCAACTTTTGCTCAGAGCATGATTTCGTGGTTTGTGATTTTTGAGCCCCACATCGGGCTCTGTGCTCACAGCTCAGAACCTGGAACCTGCTTTGAATTTTGTGTCTCCCTTTCTCTCTCGCCCCTCCTCCACTCATGCTCTGTCTCTCTCTAAAATCAATAGACATAAAAAATTAAAAAAAAAAGATGTTCATGGATGTACTATGGAGATGATGGAAGTGGAAGAAGGTGTTCCATGGACATGAAAAGTAGGACATTTTAGAATTTTCAGTGTCAAATGTTAGGCTCAAATGTGCTGCCCAAATACACTCACTTTTCACTGTTGAATTTTAAAGACAGAAGGAAAATGTCAAATGATACACAAAGTACGTAACTTAAAAATATAAGACTAAGTTCCTAATACTTGTCCAAGATGTTTACTTTGGAGAAGGCCTTGGTCTTTTACTCCATTATATAATTGCTCTGGGATTGCTATCTTGGTCATCTACTCTATACAGTCAGATGTTCTATCTACCTCGTCTCAAACAGAAGAATTTGAACACAGAGCAAAAAGGTTGACCTGGCCTGCATGGAGACCACGCACTAGCAAATCAGGTGTGGACACAAGATCCTGTCTTTAAATTATAGTAAACCTTCCCATTTGAAAACCTGACCTAATGATTGTCTCATTGTCTGACAAATCACAAGACCCCCTCTCTCTGCTATGGGGAAGAGCTAGTAAATAAGCATGGAGAGACACAAGAGGCTTAGATGGATATTTTCTCATGTGAGGAATAATGGAAAACCATGAGCAGACATTCAAAATACTACCTCTTCAATTCTCACTATAGTCCACCTTTAGTAGATATTAGAAAACATCTAGCAAATTAAATGTTTGAAGATGTTCTGTAGTAAAGGTAGATTAATAGAACTAGTGTATGAATAACAGTAAAATTATATAAAAATGGTAAAATATGGTCAACTCCAAATTAGCTGCATCATTAAAGCCTTCTCATCAATGGCATTTCAAAATAAGGTATTGAAACATTTTGACAATAGGGGAAAAAGGATGAGTAACACTAATATTTTTTTCACTCATCATATGACAAAACCAAATAGTTTTGTTTAAAAATTTATGTTCAGGGGGATGGTGGCAGAGTAGGAGGACCCTAGGCACACCTGGTCCCACAGATACAACTAGACAACATTCACATCAGTGTAAATAACCCAGAAAATGACCTGGAGACTGGCAGAACAAACTCCATGGCTAAATGTAGAGAAGAGGCCATATCAAAAAGGGTAGGAAGGGCCAAGAAGCAGTCAGAAAGTAAACAGACTCATGGGACTGTCCATGAGAGGGAGGGACTTTGCAGGCACAAAGAGGGGAGAGAAATAGATTTCCATACTGGGAAGTCTGCATGAGGAAGACAAATGCCCAAAACATTTGGCTTTGAAAACCAGAAGGGCTGAAGTTCATCAGTTCTTACAACCAGTGGGACTTAAAACCTGGAATTTTAAGAACTCAGCAGGCTTGTTTCTGGGAGAGCCAGAAGGGCCAGAGGAAACTGATTCCCCATCCTCAAAGAAACAGCACAACATATGACCCACAGAGATACAGCTTAGAAGCTGCAGTTTGAAAGTTGTCTAGAGCATACAGCAGGAAAGTTATGTGTTAATTTTAAAGCATGTCCCAGAGAAACAGAAACCATTGGGGAACTTCTCCAGGAACAAAGAAACTGACAGGCACCATTTCCTTCCCCTGTTTCCCCCCGTGTAAATACACAGCAACCTGGGGACATGCTATCTGACTTGCTAGTACTGCCTCCCTGCTGCCCTGTTCCGCTGAACTGTGCTTCCATCAACCCATTCCCCTGGACAGTCTGCTCCAGTACTGGTACCGCAGAGGCCCTCTTGAATAGGACCCAGGGCATACAAAGCTTGCTAGCACTGCCACCACCTCCCCGGACTGCCACCCAGTGCTATGCTTCAGGGGATCTGCCCTCTCCAATACTCACTTGGCCAAAGCCCATGCAGGGCTGTGCCACAGGCCTGGCAGTGTGTAAACAGCCACTACAGTAGCCAGCACCACTCCAAAGTGACTTCTTCCCCAGACAGAGGGAAAGATAACCACACATGCCACTCAGATGGAGGCCCCAGAAGTGGGCTGGAAACAGACAATGTCTGATTATAGGCCCCACCTACCAAAGAAAGCTTGTCAGGGGAAAGCACAAGGAAAATGCCCAGCAGTGTGGTACTACTGCATCTCTGGCAAAAACAAAAACCAAAACTCATATAAAATAAATCCACATAATTCTAAGACCATAGATGTTCTTGTTTATTTTATTTAGGTCTGGCAGTGGGTGAGTTACATGGAAGTTTATCTTAATTGGCTTGAGATGCTATAACAAAATATCACAGACTGGGAGGTTTAAACAACTAGTATTTATTTCTCACAGTCCTAAAGGCTAGGAAATCTAAAATAAGGTGCTGGCCAATTTGGTTCTGTTGAGATCCCTCTTCTGGCTTGCAGTGTGGCTGTATTCTTGCTATGTCCTCATATGGTGGGGAGAGAGTGAGCTCTCTTTTCCTCCTGTTATAAGGACACTAATCCCACCTTCATGTGAATCTAATTACCCGCCAATGACCCCACCTCCTAATACTATCACACTGGGGGTTAAGGCTTCAATATATGAATTTGGAGGGCTATAAACATTCAGTCCACAACAAGGTTTTTAGACGGTTTAAGTGTTCTAAGAAGATGACCTGAGAAGAGGAGGAAGTATTTGTAAACATTCTGGTTGTAACACTGAAATACTACTATAGGTTACCTCACTATAGTATTTAATTATACTACCAGTCAAATAAGGGTACCCAAAATTGTACTAGCACTGGAGAATAAATAAATTAGGAACTACAGTACTTCTGATTTAGTCTTCTTTCAAACCAACTTAAGGGGCACCTGGGTGGCTCAGTCGGTTAAGCATCCGACTTCAGCTCAGGTCATGATCTCACGGTTCTTGGGTTCGAGCCCCGCATTGGGTTTTGTCCTGACCGCTCAGAGCCTGGAGCCTGTTTCAGATTCTGTGTCTCCTTCTCTCTCTGCCCCTCCCTTGTTTGCACTCTGTATCTCTCTGTTGCAAAAATAAATAAAGATTAAAAAAAATTTTTTTAATAAAATTGACTTAAAAATATTATGCAAACATCAAAAGGAATGAGGAAGTTTTGTATATACTGATCTGAATGAATTAAATTGTAAAAATCAAGATGCAAAACAATTCTTAAAGTAAATTATATTTTGTAAAAGTATATATATATATATTTGTAAAAATACATTTTGGATAGGACAAGATGGCGGAAGAGCAGGGAGCTCTGTAATCCGCGCACGCCCGTATGGATTGAACTGAGAAGGACTGAAGGGATAAAACTTGGACTTGCAAGTGGGGGAAAGAAACAGACGCCAGAAAGAAGACAACCTCAAAGATGCCTGAGTGAGTGACTGTGATCTGGGAAATTAGGGGACGGGC
>CM053567.1:130546108-130585417 GCA_028646485.1 Cryptoprocta ferox | reverse complement strand
AAAAAAAAACAACAAGGTGGGGACAGAGACAGCAAAAGTCCGAGGGCAGTCCAAAAGCATATAACCAGCCAAGAGGAGAGATAAGAATATGCTACGGGATATATATCTGGATGGCAGCAGAAAAGAAGGAGAAGCAAAGAAAACAGGAAAGAAAAAAAAAAGAAAGAAAAAAGACAACTCCCCTGTGCGGATGGGCGTGTTCTGGCGTTCCGTCAGGTCTCAGGGGGCTGCTCTCTCTGAGGCCCCACCTTGGTGGTTGTGGGGAGAAGTATGGCGTCGCCTCAAAGTTTTGCCGGAACCAAGCGTTGCAACCGCCCTCTGAGTCCGATCTCCCTGTGCCTCGGGCGAGCCAAACTGTATTCTCCAAGCTCCGCCTCACTTCCGAATCCCAGTCCGTGCAGTTCAACACCGTCACCGGGGATGAGATGCGTTCCCGCTGGTGGCTGGCCTCCCGGCCGGCTTGCAGCACCAGCTTTTATTTAACTTAAAGTTAGGTAACATATAGTGACATTAGTTTCATGAGTAGATTTTAATTATTCATCACTTATATATACAACCCCTAGTGCTCATTATAACTAGTGTTATCCTTAATAGCCATTACGCATTTAATTCATCCCCCAGTTGATCTACTCTCCAGCAACCCTCAGTTTGTTCTCCATAGTTAAGAGTCTGTTTTATGGTTTGCCTGTCTTTCTTTTTTCCCCTGTGTTCATTTGTTTCATTTCTTAAATTCCACATATGAGTGAAATCATATGTTACTTTTCTTTCTCTGACTTATTTCACTTAGCATAATATATTCTAGCTCCATCCATGTCATTACACGTGGCAAGATTTCATTCCTTTTGATGGCTGAATATGCCATTGTATATATATATATACATATACACCACATCTTCCTTATCTATTCATCAATAGACTTTGGGCTCTTTCCATAATTTGGCTCTTGTTGATAGTACTGCTATAAACATTGGGGTGAGCATGCCCTTTCAAATCAGTATTTCATTCTTGAAGGGGCAAAAAGTATTATTGTGGGAGAAGATCTGACAATGTAAACTCAACACATTTCTTAAAAATACAAATCTATGATTATCCTTCTTATTTTCCCAATCGTGAGTTTTCTAGTACTGCCTATAATTTCTCCCTCCTTTGTTAAGCAGGAAGGAGCAAGCCAAAGTTAGAAGGCCATGGTTTCTCATGAGTTGCTATCAAAATACACCCATTTGTTTTTCTTTGATAGCTTTTCTGCACTCTCCACCATTTCTGAATCTAGAAGTTTGAGGACAGAGAGGAGATCAGATGGATGTGGTGGCTGAAGTAAGATGACAGGACAGCAGCAGGTATGAGCTTGCCAGGCATGGCCAGGTAGGGAGCTTGGGAACAATGGATTCTGTTCCATGCTCTGTTGCTGGCCAGTGGGATGTCCTCACCCTCTGTTGTCCAATTACAGACTGGTTGCTATAAAAAAAGATGTCAAATTGTTGACACAAGTTGATCACTCTTCTACTTTCCAAACTTGTAAGTTCTATTCTATGACAGGTAACCCCAGGAAGTCACCCTATTTGGAATGTGTTATGTGGTATGGTGGCAAGGAAAGAAAGGGGGAGACAAAAGGTGGGTAGTGCATTCACTCAATGTTTCTTTGTGAAATTAAATTGCTGCCAACTTGTGTCACTCTGACAATCTCCTAAGCAGATTTTAAAGCTTCTTAGTGATGTTTAGGAGGATGCATTAGCCAGCAGCTGTGAAGATCACCAGTGGGCAGCTGAATGATTCTCTGCTTAAATTGGGCATAAGCCCAGATAACAGAAAAACTGGAAGTGGATAAAACAGGGATTTTTCCCCTACCTCTATGACTCCTTGGTGAGTATTGAGATACCCTGTGAAGACAGAGAAGGTGTGGGGAGCATATTATTCTTTTCACTACTATCTACAGGTGATGAACAGCCCCAAATGACAATGTCCTTGGACATCAGAAGGAAAAAGGGCAAATTTAGAATGTGTCTTTTCAGCCCAGTCAAGCAAGGCCATCACCCAGCACTTAAAAAAGAAATAACCACAAGTAATAAATACTGGTTATTTCAAATATGAAGAATTCAGAGGCTGCACATTACTGCCTTGAAAGCAGAAAAGTTTTCTTCTTTTCTGAAATCAGTGACCCCCAAACTCTGTCATTAGTAACAATAATTAAAAGATGCTCTAAGAGGGAATGGATGGATGATTGCCACTAAGAGGCACATTCTCATTAATTTATTACCAATTTTTAACTTTGCTTCATTAGGACATGTCTGTTGAAGGCCATTTAGGACTCAGGGGATTTTCCTGCACTTCACAGTGCCTCCATATTGGTTCCAGGGCAGGAGGATCATTTCAGTTTGTTGTTCTCCATGGACCTATACGTACAGGGAGGTGGAGGGAAATCTACTGCCTTGTAAATCTTCCAATCATGGAAGTGGTCAACTTCTTTAAGATGTTCTTGAGACTGAGTAGGTTTTTAGGAGTCAGTTCTGGGAAACCATCATTGGCTACGAAAGTTGTGAAGCAGTTTACATGTCATTTATGCTTCTGCCTCAATGAGAGGTATAAATAAAATCCATTCCTGTGCCAGATAAATTAGGAACCTGGTCTCAAGGATTCTGAAAACACCTTAGGCTTCAGTTCCCTCAGTATCCTTTGCTCTCTGTTTGCAGCTGACACACACTTCCTGAAGATTGCCTCATGTGAGAGGGTGAGATTTCCTAGATGTCTGATCTTAGAGCAATACAGCAGGTACCACCACACCTGATAGTAGATGGTTCACCTTAGAGATGTTTTCTACATGAACTCACTGAGCAAGGGGCCATTTCTTTTAAAAATACTCCTAGTCAAATAAATTATTCCTATCATCTCTCTGCCTTAGGGCTAAACATCTAGATCTATATCTCTTGGTTTCCCCATGGATATCTCTTGTGATGGGCTCTAAAGACATGAATTGATCTATCCCAGATTTCGGTTACCACCAAAGAGACTGGAATTAGGCATTCACTGGCTGTCTTGTGGAATAATTTACTAGGGCTTGTCTTTGTCTCCTATAGAACAGTGAATGCCATACCAAACGCCCTTGAACTTTATTTGAAAGGATCAACTATTTAGGATTCTCTAGGGTGAAATTTTCCCCATCATTATCATTGCTTTCATCTCCCCAAAGCCTAACACAAAACCTGGTGTAAAGTTGACCCTGAGTAAATGAATAATTGAATAAAGTGTTTGCTCATGTCATGAATGCAGTGGCCTTTTATATTCTTTTCCCCACCGTGTTAGGGACAGAAAATGTGATCCAAGATCATCTGAAGTTAACTCTTGAAAAAAAAAGCTGGAAATTTTATTTGCTTTAGTCATATAAATAAAAGTATTGCTTTCTTTAATTTGGTGAAAGACTTGGAAATCTGGGTTATGCTTTTAGATATTTTGTAAACAAAGCAATTAAAGACAAGAGAACACCCAAATTGCCACGATAAAAATAAATGCACAAAATGAATCCATTATATAATACTCATAGAGTACTGTTTACCAATAATTAACAAATCCAACTGATATTAAGAACTTAGCCCCCTTTAATGGAGCAGACCACAGGGAAATATCAAAGAAGTGCTAACAGCTGGCTTGTTAATATTCTCAGTCTTTTTTCTTTTACAAGAGAAAACAAATGGGAAAGCACAAAAGCAATTACACAGTAGTCATGTTAAAGATAAACCAAGAGAAGTGAAAGTACTAGCTAGATTGATAACATTAGCATATCCCAGATCATAAATTCTAATATTGGCTCCAGGAATATAAAATATTATCAGACTGAGAAATACTAATATACACACAGCTGACTTTATTCTTTAGTAAATAATAAGAGAAAGACCCAACCAGAGATCCTAATGGGACGAGCATTTATCTCATTAAGTCACTACCACACACCATCTGTTTCCAAGTCAAATCCACATGAAGGAGCCCTTCAAATAGCAAAAAGACCAAATTTCACCTTGCCTTCGTGTTTTGTGTTTTATATCTTAGTTTATTTTGAACCGAGGTGAATGAAGTTATTTGTACAGGTCAAAACCAAAAACTAAATACAGAGCTTATCCTTTCAAGAAGAAGTTGCTATCCTATCTTTTGGATTCCCTCTGCACTTCTTCACTTCCTCCTGGATACACAAATCAGGTCTTATCTCAAGGGTCACTTGGTTGAAGAAGACTTCCCTAGCTCTTAGACATGGAAAGCTCCCTGGCCATGTATAGTGCATGCTGCTTGGATCACTAGACTGACTCATCATATGTAAGGTCCCAGAGTGCTAAGACAGCATTTATCTTTGCCACAGTTCCATTCTTTCCAGTAGTCAGTGGAGTGCCTGGCACATTGTAGATACTCCATCCATAGTTGCTAAATGAACGAGCGAGTGAATTAACGAAAACCTTACATGGTAAAGATACAATTGTTCAAGCATAGCCCTAAACTAAGCAGAGATTTTTAAATAATATTTTACAGGTATCACCTGGAAGGATACACTTAGAAACACATTTTAATTAGCAGAACTTTATACTTATTAAGTCTAGAATACATATCTTATATTAGGTAATGGGTCTCAAAGACATGTTTATCTCAGTAGCATCCAGCTCATTTAATGTGTGTGTGTGTGTGTGTGTGTGTGTGTGTGTGTGTACCTGCATGTTGCAGTTAGATGCCCCTACTGGTTCTTGTATTAACATGCTTAAATTCCCAGAGGGCCATTGTAGAAGATATTATTCCCTGAGTCATTGTAAGCTCCAGTTCTAAAAGACTACTTGGGTCTCCTGGAAATTTAGACTCAGTTTTCAACCAGAAACGAATCTAACTAGTTATTATTCATCAGAAACTCATTCTTTGAGCTTTCCTACTCTAGATGCTTGAAGTAATCATTTTCCTGATCATATTAGACTATTTCCTCTCACACAACAACTTCCACTGGCACTCAGGACTCATGCTGAAGGAATCTAAGATATATGGAAATATTTGAAGATATTACAGAGCAGCAAATAAAATTTAAAGCAAAAGATGAGTAAAATCCAATTTTACTAAATGGGGCAGCATTATGATTTATTACCTTATACTTTGTGTAGTAATCAAACTATTTCAGTTTAAGTATGTCTGAAACAAGTATATAAAAACCAAAATTAATGTTCATGCTCCTTCATGAATACTAAATACTGAATGGCTTAGACAGTAAAATAAGACAAGGAAGGAAAAATAGGTTTAAAATATCATTAACCTTTACTTCAATTTCACTATTTTGACTAGAGGGGCCTCTTGATGTGATTTTCAGCTGGTAGCTGTTTTTGTTTTGGATGGTGATAGTGTAATGAATTATGAACCTGCTACAAAGTACCTCAATATCTTTGTTGTGAAATGAGCATGCCTTTATAGTTAATTGTACAATGTTGAATTTGAAAATGTCTTAGGGTTTTTAAATTGCTCCTCAGGTTATTTTTATTTAATCTCAAGTGAAAACAACCCTAAACTTTGTAAATACTTCATTTATTGTTTTCATGAATGTGTGTGACAATTGCCCTTGTTTTATCTTCATTTATGTGTTATATAAGTTATATAAGTATATATTTGCATACAATAATTCCTATTTTGTCTCATCTTATTTCTACATTTTTTGTTTTATAGATTTCAAAGTAAGTAAATAAAATTAAAAGATACTAGAAATCAGGGTTAAACTTAAACTTACTTTTCAAGGAAAATAATTACATCTTTTCCTTGTGTCTATTTCAATATACAATATTAACATGGATCCAGAATTAAAAAAAATAGTGCTTCCAATATATCCTGTAGTAAGAGAAATTGCTAAGTATATAGACCCAGGCTTCTATTTTACTCAAGCTAATATTTGTCATATTAAATGCCTAATGATTCCTAAAGAAAAATCGCAATGTATCACAGCATCTTTGCACTTAAAACACTATCTACTAGAATATGTTATAACAATACAATGTAGTTAACTTCAGTACAACTTAAACTTGTTCTTATCACTATTAATGAAACTTTTGCTATCCCAATATACATGATATCATGGTAATCTTTTAATTAAATTCAGGAAGCAATTTGCATTGCTCTGGGTTGAAGAGTTCTAGAATGGATATACGAGAATGAAAAAGGGATAAAGCCACTAAGAATGCTTATAAATATTGATAAAAGAGTGAAATGTGTAGCTTATGACAGAGAAAAAGTGAATTCAGGAAGACTTGATGGATTAAGTGGGTATCTCCATTAAGTCTATGGCCTAATGCAATAGGAGTAATAGAGTGGAAACTGAATGAGTAATAATTGTTTCAAAGTGGGCCAATTAAGTTAAGTTTTCAGGGGTGGGGCAGCTCCCAGGAATGATGATGTCAGGTAAAAATCAACAGAATGTGCTGTGAAATGGAGAAGAGATAACAGAACTTTGAGACTACTAATTGACAAAGTAGTGACCAAAATGGTAGCAGCATTTGGGACTGGAGGGTATCTATGGCGTAGATACTACCGTTATCAATGAATTGGTCAAAAGTCACTTGAATGTAGGCAAAACTTCAGGGGGTAGAAAGCAATAGCCAGATAGTCAGAGCTCAAAGAGGAGAGTCTTTAGCTCTGGGAAGTCAGAACAACGAATCTGTAATCTGATAGCCACAGTGAACAATTGCAGAAAGTCAGTTGTTTTATTTTATTTTATTTATTTATTTATTTATTTTTACAGAGCAAAAACAGGCTCCATTGTGAAAACTACAAAGAAACATGAGTTCTTATGGATGAGCCAAGTTTCTATAACAGAAAGAAAGTGGAAGGAATGCTGTGTGAAGAAAATGAGAGAGCACAAGTTGCTAGCAGGCGCTGATGGTGTTCCATTCAGATCCTGTTCAATCCTTTCTACCGGTTATGTGTTTCCCCCACCCCGTCCACATTCCCAGCCTCATGCCACCACCACCATAGTTCAGTAGACTGAACTCTGCAAGGTTTTCAGATATACAAATAAAAATATAGAATGGCCAAATTGAATTTCAATTTCAGGTAAACAACAAAATATCTTTTTAGTGTAAGTTTGTTCCATGCAGCATTTGAGACATATTTATACTAAACAGAATTTGTTGTTTATCTGAAATTCAAATTTAATTGGATGTCCTATACTTTATCTGGCATACTTTTAAGGGGGGCAAACTTGTACGTGTCATTTAGGCTCTAGAGTTCCTCTGTGGAATCAAGTGACACTAAGTCTACGTCTGAAGGTGGATCATTGCTTTACTTCTTTCCCCCTGCCCTGCTTCCCTCACTCCCTTACAGGTCTCTCCTGGTACCATAGTGAGTAATTATGCAAAATTCCTTGTCTCAGGGTTTGCTTCTGTGGAATACAAATTATGGTGAGGACTATATTTAAAGAGGAACTGAGTAAAAATTAAAGAGTTTGCAAGGAGGTCAGCAATAGGTCCGTGAGTCAGGAAGAAGGCCAAAGGAAGGATAATTACCCTCCCTCCCCCCACCCCATTTTACAGATGAGGAACCTGTCTCTTAGAAAGGTTTCTTAACTTGCCAGGCTAATACAGTTAGAAAGCTGCAGTGGTCCGGATCAAATATAAACGATCTGGTGCCAAAGCCTTAGCACATGTCACCACACAATAGTCTTGAAGGCAGAAAAGCAAGCGTGCAAGTGCCTTGACAACATACCACCAAGTGCCATCTGCACACTGAATAATAAACTGATAGAGGAACGAGCCCGGGTTATACTTGAGGTGGTACCTCAGAGAAACAGAGAGGAGAGCAATGAATGGACTAGACTGACTTCGAGCTCTGAGGGCCAAAAGGAACATTTTGCGAAAACTGTTAGGGCCCAGAGCTAGGAGGCTTCTAGGTGCTTCCTGAGTGTCCAAGCCGCTGGAAGCCTTTCCCTGTGGCATTGGGAGGGCCAAAACTGGAATGGAGATCAGCTTTCTGAATGCCCTTAATGGTAACACATATACATGCTCTCAGAAAACTTTCCAATATGGATCACGGATATGCTTATCGGCACACTTTTCTCCCTTATTATTTAAATTGTATTGTGAAACATGTTCTGGGTTAAAAAACACAAATATTTTTAGGTGAAAACATGACATTATTTTTAAAGTAAAATACAGTTACTTAAAGATTTATGTAATGGCTTCTTTGTGATTTGTTTTTTGCTATGGCCTATTTTTTTCTTTTATTCTCATTAATACACATTCTTTAAATATGAAATATTAGTGATATTTAATGAAGAATAATAGTGTTTTTCAACTGGAGGAGATTAAAAGTTTGGAGACTGTGTGGCTGGGGAATGTGGAATATATCTTTGACATGTGGACAGCTGTGACTCGAAAATTTGGAGTTAAGAGGCAAGCAAAGAATGTTTTATTGCCAGTATCTAAAACAAATTTTATTGGAAACTTTTATGTTTGTAGGTTTGAGTAGTTTTTATAGTGAAGAGTTCTGAAAACTGCCATAAAATTTTGCCTTGGGGGTTATGATTACATTTGTATCTTTCCCAAACTTATATAAATAAAAAAGACAGTTTTTACTGTGAAAGCTTAAAAGGTTAGAGAGGTGTTTGGTCTGTGATGAACCCTTTATAGGTTTGATGTTATAAGGATTTATTTTAAAAATATCAATAAAAGTACAACTTTAGAGGTCCTGATAAAGAAATTGCAGGAAATTGACATTGAGGTTTCCATTTGAAGAGACTCATTAAAGATAAGTTAATTAATTTATTGTACTATGCAAACTATCTTTAATATTGGCTGATGCTACAATTGTACATGGTTATGATATATAGTTTATAACTTTTTTATTTTGATGGCTAGGCAGTAATAGGGGGTGGATTTTTTTCTTGCTAGAGCTGTGTAAACATAGGCTGGACCATCATGTGGTTGGGAAATTACAGAGGAAATGTATACATGTTAGAGGAGACTAGATGAACCCTAATATCCCCTTCCGAACCAGACACTGTGATTTTTAATCTGTGAGGGGAATCATTTAAAAATAACATGTGGATATGTCCTCCTTTCTCCTTTTCCTTCACACCAGAGGTTTTATCCTGTGAAAACATATTTTGCACAAAAGAGACAGAAGAGGAGGTAAAGGAAGAAAGAGAGGAGGGAATTTTGGTGGTGTAAACCATGTATCACACATGATTTAAAATAACTTTGGAAAGAAGAAAGTATTTCCTCATTTTTCTAAATGAGGTGACTGAGTAAACATAGAGCCAGAATTCAAACCTGAGTGTCCTTGATAACTTGACATGTACTTTCCTTCATTATCATTTTTAAACTTACTGAATGAAAGGACAAAGTGAAAAGTGAGAATACACACACACAAACACAAACACACACACACATATTCTATCTATCATATATAACAATATAGCATAGATAATATGGGTTTAGTTTCAAAAGCAATTGTCTGGATATTTCTGGGTTGGTCAGATATCCAACAAATAACTGTTGGGCACCTATTATATGTCAGATACTGTACCAGACACTGTAGATACTGCAGTAAACAAAGCAAACAGAATGCTTGCCCATAAAAAGTTGGCCTTCTAAGGGGAGAGTAGACCAACAATTCCAAGCCTTAATAAATGCTTTGAAAGAAAAATCTCAGGCAAAACAAAAGAAACCCTAAATTTGATTTGGCTAAGAGTGGAAAGGTCTGAGGATGGTAAGAAAGGTTGAATATAGTTTGTTGAGAGCATTGAAAGCCATGCTAATGAATTGGGGCTTGATGTTGCATGTAGTGGGGAATCCCATAAGAGTTTTCTTTCCTAGGGGTGCCTGAGTGGCTCAGTTGGTTAAGTTGCTGACTCTTGATTTCAGCTCAGGTCATGGTTTTACAGTTTGTTAGTTCAAGCCCCGCATCGGATTCTGCCCTTGAAAGTGTGGAGCCTGCTTGGGATTCTTTCTCTCTCTCTCTCTCTCTCTCTCCTCTCTCTCTCTCCCCGTGCCTCCCTACCTCTCTCTCTCTCTCTCTCTCTCAAAATAAATAAACTTAAAAATTTTTAATGTTTTTTTCCTAGAAAATTACATGATTAAATTTAATTGAGACAGTTTTCTGTACTGATGGTGTAGAGACTGGAATGGAAAGGAAAGACACAAAAGACAGGAAGAAAAGAAGGAGGCTCTTAAGGTAGTCCAGGAAATGGCGATGACATTACCAAGGTAATGAGGATAGATTAGGAACTGTTAGTGACATATAAAGGCCATTATTAGTGCCTGGCTACAGAGAGTGAGGAAGGCGATGAGGTGCACATGGATGGATTTACTTGCTTTGGATGCGAAGGTAGTTCTAGTTTAGAGAGATGAAGGCTGTAGGAGGGGGCAGTGATTTGATGTGTATTTCCCTGATGATGAGTGATGTTGAGAATCTTTTAATGTGTCTGGTGGCTATCTGGATGTCTTCTTTGGAAAAGTGTCTGTTCATGCCTTCTGCCCATGTCTTCACTGAATTATTTGTTTTTCAGGTGTTGAGTTTGGTAAGTTCTTTATAGATTTTGGATACTAACCCTTTATCCGATATGTCATTTGCTACCCCAAAAACCAAGAGCACACTTTACATACTGTATGTTAACCAATTTGACAATAAATTATATTTAAAAATAAATAAATAAACACTAAATCAATCAATAAATACAGATGCAAGACAATAAAAAAGGAGGGCGCAGGAGAAGGAATAAGATGTTTTCCTAGAGATTATAAATTAGGTTTTGGACAAACTGAATTTAAGGTACTTGTGGCATCATCTGAATTGACATTTTTTTAGTAGGCACCTGGAAAGATAACATTTTCCTGACAGCTGTTAGGATGAAATAAAAATTAGGAACTTAGCAACTAGATGTGCTAGCCGAAGCTATGCTATGAGAGTGGATTGAAGATGTTACAAAATTTAGGGGAAATAGATGTTGGGTATAGAGTAAGAAATATTGGTGATTAGCATGCTTTTTCCCCCTTAGTAACGTCTTTAGAAGCTAATATAATAAGGACCAAAACTATTTCAAAAATACAAACAACAAAGGAAATTTCCCTGGAGTGTGCCTGTCTCTTTGCTGACCTGTTACCAACGGTCTCCCTCTTCTCTTTCATCTTACTTCATCTTGATACTGTGTAACTTCTTCATTCAAGTTAATTCTCCCTCTTCTCTTTCTTCTTCTCGTTCTCTTCCTCCTGAACCTGTACTTCAGTTCTCACTTGATTCTAACAGCATTTTATAAGATGCTCAGCGTTTTCATTTTCTTTGTGGTACAAATGTCTCTTAATCAAAGAAATTAAGTCATAGGAAGAAGAATACCTTTGCAGCGACCTTGTACAGATGGATGGGAAGGTTAGCATAGGATGCTGGAAAGATCAGAAAATATGTCGCCCAAAACCCTGGGTTTCCAGTCCAGCATTTCTACTTCCTAACTGTGTGAGCTAGGTCATTTATATTAGACCCTTTGAATTTCTGTATACACTTCACAAGATTGTAACAAGTATCAAATGAAATGATATAGGTAGATGTGTTATGTACAGGGCTGTACAGATACTGGTTTTCGTCTACTGTCTGGCTTACTCAATAAATGTTTGTTGAATGAATGATCACCTCTATTAAGGATTCTTGGATCTACCCGTATAGACCTGTCAGTCTCTATAAAATTGTTTCTTTAAGTATTTATAGCTGCCAGGATATCTGGCTTTAAGTATGTTTTTAATACACTCCTTTATTTTTTGTTACATTGGTTTTATCTTAAATAATAAATATATTAAGTTATATGTGTATCATATAATTATTATTAAATTATGTTAACAATAATACTACTGTTTTTTTTTGATGATCCCCCTTCAGTAATCTTGATTTCTCTTTTTCTGTAAATCTTTTTCATTCTGTTTTCAGCAATATACAAAGAACATAAAAATATTTAAAATACTCTATAAAACTAAACATAAAGGTATAGCAACCAGAGAAGGCTATCACTTAGTTAAGTTCTCACTCAGCCATGATTTTATATTGCCTACTAAATTGTATTTACTTCTAACATTTTTTATTACTGTAAAATATTCAAAACTGACTTGGAGGCTTGTCTTAAAAACTTGAAACTTAAAAGCTATGACTATTTCTTAGACCCTGATATAGACTCCCATATAGAATTGTCGGACTTCTGAAGGGTATGAACTCTAGTCTGCAGCTTGCTTGCTTTCCTATCAGATAAGGGAAGCTCCATTCCATGCTATGCTAAGAGATTTGTGTAGATTGCAGTCCAAAACTAGTACAAAAAAACTGTGGAGGCTCATGATAGTGAAAACAATACTAGACTATAAGCTTTATGAAAACAAAGGCAATGTCAGATATTTTTAATATATTTTCAAGATCTAGCAGAGAAGTCATTCATAAAAGCTAACGTTGAACTAATAAATGGGGTGTGAAGCAAGTTTTAGATTATGACTTCGTAAATGCTATTTCATGCAATTAAGATTTTTTTTCCTTTAGGGGCACCTGGGTGGGTCAGTTGGTTAAGTGTCTGACTCTTGTTTTTGGCTCAGGTCATGATCTCACGGTTGGTGAGATAGAGCCCACTTCCGGGCTTCACTGTCAGAGCAGAGCCTGCTTGAGATTCTCTCTCTCTCTCTCTCTCTCTCTACCTCTCTCTGTCTCTCTCAAAATAAATAAATAGTAATAATTTTCTTTCTTTAATAAATGAGAAAACATGCAATTTTTGTCCACTGGCTTCTTGCTTGTTCCTTCAACATACGCAGATTGTTCCTGCTTTAGAATCCTTACCTTGAATATTTTTTTGTGAATGGAATTCTCTTCCCCTTATAGACCTTTATATAGTTTGCTTTCCAATTTTGTTCAGATCTTTCCTCAGATGTCCTTCAGAGGCTCATTCCTTGACCATCTCATTTGGTCTTTTCCTGTCTTGTGGCAAATTATTAGTCTGTGTCTTCTTTTCCTAATATGTATTTATTTATAGCATTTATTGTTACTGGAAGTTAAAGATTTCTTTGTACACTTGTATATTGTTCACCCCCCCCATCACCACTCACACATACACTAGGCTGTAAGGTTTGTGCAGGTAGGGATCTTGTCTATAGAGATCATTGCTCTATCCCAAAAGCTTACAGGAGTACCTGGTGGTATTAGGTGCTCAATAAAAAGTTTGTTGAATCAACAAATGAATTTCTGATATCTATATTTGATTTATCTCCCCGGAGTCCTGGAGATCTTAGAGAGTAGAAATTAAATCTATGTCCTACTAATCCAACATCAGTTTCAAATTACTGAGTAAATATTTAAATGTACCGGCACTTGTGATGAGCATTGAGTGTTGTATGTAAGTGATGAATTACTGAATTGTACTCTTGAAACCAATATTGCATAGCTAAAATTTAAATAAGAAAATGTTTATGGGGAACCTGGATGGCTCAGTCGATTGTGTCTGACTTTCAATTTTGGATCAAATCATGATCTCACAGTTGTGAGATAGAGCTTTGTGTCGTGCTCCGCACTGTCAGAGCAAAGACTGCTTGGGTTTCTCTCTCTCTCCCCCTTCCTTCTGCTCACTCCCTCTCTGTCTCTCTCAAAATAAATAAATAAATATTAAAAATGTTTATTAAATAAATGTACCATTTACTGGGGACTTGTTATAAGCCAGGCTCTTGGATTTTCTCACTTAGTCTTTGAAACAAATTTCTGGGGGTGGTTATTATTATCCCATTTTGATAATAAGGAAACTGAGACACAGAAAATTAATTACCTCAGAATCATTCAATTAGCAAGTGGCAAAGCTGACATTTAAACTCCATTTAGTTTGACACAAAATCCCATGCTTTCTGTCACTAAGCTATGTTTCATTTTATATGAAAGCCTTTAGAACACTCCTAAATGGAAATATACTGAATTTTATTTCTATTTTATGATTCAACAGCAAAATTTTCCACAATCTACCTAAAACTAAACTTGCAATTCGATCCTGAACTCAACAAGTCAGACTGATGCAAATGCTCTCATATTGGAAACATGTTTTTCAGCCTCCAAAAATTAACTCTCAGGCTCCAAACATAACCTCCCTAGACCTAAGGGCCTTCCATTTTTTTTCAATTATAATTCTTTCATCAAGAACATTTTACTACCATATCTAAGCATTTGAATGAAAGTTAATCGGTTTCATATCCCCCCATTTGAGATCACATATACAACTTAAATGAATCTGTGTTAGTAATATGCTAAGAATAAAGTGATTTCATGGACAGCAAAGGTTGCTTACCCATTACCAACAAAAATAAATACAAAATATTTCAATACAGAATGGGACCCCAGTATATGAAATTAAGGAAAAAACCATTAAAGGAAGTTTGCACTAGACAAGTTAAACAGGCAAGAAAGACTATTGGAGCAGGCAAGAGAGAATGAATTCAACTCTCCTGGAACCAAAGGTAGAAGTTTTAAGTACTGGGGTGAACTAGTGGAAAAGTACTGGAGGACATTAGGTGGGAGGTTGGTCTATGTGATTAGCTCATCTGTGTTTGTTAATAGAAGCTAGGCTCCTACCATCCCCCAGAGACTGGCAGAGGGGGGCATTGTCATTCTTGTTGATCAAAGTTCAAAAAGATGGCTCCTAGTTCCTTGAAAAAGACATTCCCAGGTTGTAAAACTGTCAGGATATTGGGAAAAGATTCACATCTCAAAAGGGCAGAGAAAGAATTTATAAGTTTTCTAAAGTAAATCGTATAAGAAAAGGGAGGTCAGGGCCTTGTAGTCATGAAGAAAACTGCCTAAAGTTGAGTCAAGCTGTGGGCAATATTAGGCCACCTTGCTCAGTATAAACAGGTGGTCATCAAGTATAACAAATAGTTCTATTCATAATGTTGGATAATAATTGGGTCTTAAGCAAATATCCAAAAACAGCTTTGGATTTTTCTTTTGAGTCTGCCTTATAGTATGATAATTACTGCAGTTCATCAGATGAATTGTCATGAAGCATAATAAAAAGGCCCTTTTGTCTCTTTTGGAGATTACAATCTAGTGAGGACTTTTTGGGAGATAATTCCCCCAGTTTACTAACTAATCCAAAGGGCCAATTCTATAGTGGGAACTCCATATCTGCTTTATGATAGGTCTGTGGGTAGAAAGGATTATTCCAGAGCTAAATTTTATATGCTTCAGAAAACAGCATTTGTTATGGTATTCAGTAGCTGTGTTCCCGGAAGTTATATGAGTATAGTAATTTTGTATTGGACTTTCATTTTAAATATTCTGACAAAATTTATTCATTCAACAAAACATATTGAGTACATTGTATACTATGTGCTAGATACACTTCTGGGCTTTGGGGATTACCTTTCTGGAGCTTGTGTTTCAGGTTGGGGGGTGGAAGGGAAGCAGTAATCAGTAAAGGTAACACATAGGTAAATTACAGAGTATGTTAGACAGTGATGTGTGCTAGGACAGGTAAAAAGGACTGAGAGGGTAAGGGGTGGAGCAGGGACAGGTTATCCCCTTAAACAGGATTTCAGGGGAGGCTTCATTGAGTAGGTGATATTGAGCAAAACCTTGTTGGAGAAAGTTAAGCCTGAAGACATCTGAGGAAAGAGTGTTCTAAGCAAAGGGGACAGCAGTGCCATGTCCCACAGGTGGGAACAAGCCTAGTATTCCTGAACAGCAGGAGTCAGTGCGGCTACAGCTCAGTGAAGTCAGAAAGGGAGTGGTGAATTCCGTACTTTAAAAATGGCATACACGGGGCACCTGGGTGGTTCAGTCAGTTAAGCATCTGACTTCAGCCCAGGTCATAATCTCACAGTTCCTGAGTTAGAGGTTCTGCACTGACAGCTGGGAGCCTGGAGCCTGCTTCAGATTCTCTCTCTCTCTCTCTCTCTCTCTCTCTCTGCCCCTCCCTTCTGCCTCTCTCTCTCTCTCTCAAAAATAAATAAATAAGCATTTTAAAAAACTACATACTCTTTGAGGGGTGGCAAAGGTTAGGGGTAGGGGAACAGTTAGGTGGTTAAAAAGGTAAATCACTTTTTAAAGTGATTACATATTATAAAAGCAAATATTATTTGGCATATGAATCACTTTATAAATTATATGTTTTATTAGTTCTAGTTTTGGTGTATAACATGTTTGTATAAAATCTCACCTATAATTTCCAAATTTTTGATGGAAATAGCAAATTAACTTACAATGAGACAAAAATTGTTTATGCAATACAGTTTATTTATTTATATAAGATTTTAGTTCTTTCACTTCTTAGCTAATTGATTGTCGTCTATTGGCTGCCAAACAGATTTTGGCTGTTTAATTACCATAATCTTATGAAAATGATATGTACCTCAGTCTCCCAGGCAAGGCTTTTGTTTGAATAGCACTACAATGTTATCCCTGGAAAAATAGAGGTATCATTATTATCCAGACATTTGGATAGCATGCTTGACATCTATTGATACTACCCTATGCACTATTTTTTAACTTTATACTGCACTGCAGGGCCCAACTCTAAATCCATATATTTATTATTTATTTTTATTAGTAATAGAAGAACATCTTCTGATGTTCATTGGACTTTATTTGTAACAGTAATTTCAGCATCTCATGTGAAATCAAAAGATGTATTTGCATTAATCTCAAGGTCTCTACCAATTCTGTGATTCAATGACTCTAATAGACAAGACAGCATATTTTATAGGAGATATATCCAATGGGATGAAAGTGAAAATTATACTCTTGCTATTTGTTGCTTTTACTTATCTTAGAAAACAAAAAAAGAAACACAACTATTTTCATATTCTTCCAAGTATTTGTTGTCACCTACTTGAAAAAGAAGCTATTTTAACTAAAGGGTATACATAATCATAAGAAATGCCCTAACCAGTTATCATCAAATATTCTATTTTGTCTACTGATGCATGACTCAAAAATTCTTTTACAATACAAAGAGGAAATTAGAAAAATTTTAGTTCTTTGGAGTTTTGGAGTTCTTTGGAGTTAATTTGGAGCTTTGTTTGACAGCTCTGATTTATTTCCTATAGGCAATAAAGTCTCTCTACTTTAGATACGTAAAAATTTGACTTTCATGCACATCTAAAATAAAATTTTTGATATCCAAATAATGCTGTGATCTTTAAAAGTCCAGTAGTTTTTCTTAACTTCATCATTTCCTTACATATAATTATATATGTATATATATATCCCTTTACTCTCTAGAACAGTAGCCCTTAATCTTCAGTATGTATGTGAGTCACCAGAAGAACATTTAAAATGCAGCTTCTTGGTCTCATCTGACCCCTAAACTCAGGAATAGCAAGACTGAGGAGAACCCAGGGAATTTTATTTTAACAATGTTGATTCTGACCTACTTCCACACTTTGGAAGAGTACTTTTAAAGTACCAACTACTGGGGTACCTGGTAGCTCAGTTAAGCGTCCAACTCTTGGTTTTGGCTCAGGTCATAATCTCACGGTTCGTGAGTTCAAGTCCCACATTGGGCTCTGCACTGAAAGCGCAGATACTGCTTGGGATTTATCTCTCCCTCTCTCTCTGCCCCTCCCCACTTGCATACACTCTCTCTCTCAAAAAATAAACATTAAAAATTGTTTTAATAAAGAAATCAACTATTGAGACCCAATATACATAAAATAAAATATACATATTTTAATTACACAGTCCCATGAGTTTTGAGAATGTGTAAACCATGTACACAAACCATCCCAATCAAGATATAGAACATTTTTATTACCCTATAAAGTTACGTTGCACCCCATCCCAAGCAACCAGAGATCTGATTTCATTTACTATAAAATAATGTTCCTTTTTCTAGAATATCACATAAATGGAATCATGTGGTATGCACAATTGTGTCTGTCTTCTTGTTTAACAGAAAGATTTTGAGATTTATTCATGTTTTTGTGTGTATTTGTTATTTGTTCCTTTTTATGGACGAGTAGTATTCCATTATATGCATATATCACAATTTGTTTATTCATTCAGCTCCTGATGGACATTTGTGTGGTTGTACTTTTAGGATATTATGACTGAAGTCATTATAAATATTTGTATATAAGCTTTTATTTAAACAAAAGATTTTATTTTTCTTAGAAAAATATCCAGGAGTGGAATATTGTTTAACACCTAAAAACAGTTACCCATATATAGCACAGTTTTGTAACCACTTATGGTGGAAACGGTACATTACTACTCTCATAGAGCAAAGTAGACTTCTGAGAATAGTTATTTTTTAACCTTTTAGGATATTTTGATGATATGCTGAAATATGTTTCTTCAGCATTAATAGTTAAATTATTTAAATCAACTATAACTTATATATTTCTTAGAGAGAGAGAAGAGAGAGAGAGAGAGGAGGGGAGACAGGCAGAGGGAGAGAGAGAGAGAACTCCAAGAAGGCTCCATGCTCAGTGCAGAGCCTGATGTGGGGCTTGATCTCACAACTCTGAGATCATGACCTGCACTGAAATCAAGAATTGTACACTCAACCGACTGAGCCACTCACGTGCCCCTACTTTTTAAAAATCAATCAATCAATCAATTAATTAATTTTTATATGGCGTATATTTTAACTATATAGTCAAAGTGGGAGAGGTGGCGATTAGGAGTGCTCCTGTTAATTTTTAGTTATAGCTGAAGTAATTTAAATCATGAGAAATTTGTTGCATACAGTTTTCTGATATTTTAATTGTGCATTATACTCTGAATTACTGAAAAAGGACTTCATCACATTTATATGAAGTCATCTTTGTCAGATATTCATATTGCAATCCTTGTTTTCTTTTTCTGGCATTTTCTCTTATAGCATTAATAATTTCATTACCATGACTTATTTATTTTAAGTCAACTTTTTTTAAGCAAGTCTGTAGTATTTTATTACAATGAAATTTTATTGTATTGTATTTTAACCAAACCCAGGAGTCCCTTCCATTTAATTTATGAGTTTATGACATTTAAGTTAATCATTATAGTAGTATTTTCATTTAACTTTGTTGTCCTATTTTACTCTTTTGTGTGTGTAAGGGTTTTTTTCTCCTTAATTTATTATTTATGTTTAGTTGTTTTGAGTAATTAGGAAAAAGTATAGCTCTGCTTTAGTTACAGTAGTGGTTACTTTTACAAACTTATATAATAATGATAAAATTTATATTTCTTAATCTATCACCCTTAGAAATGAGATATTATCTAATGAATACCAACTGTGAAATATGAATAAATTAGCACACTTACAAACATTTTCATTCCCTCTCTTTTTTCTGTTTCCCAAATTTTGTTAATTTGTCGAGACTTTTTCCTCCAATCTATTTTAACAAACATATTATTATAATTTGTTACATGGTTGCCTCAATGATAGGCTTTGGTCCATGTTTAGAGATTCAATCATTTCTGTTATGTCTCTCATACCATGCCTCATGGTTGGTTAATTTACACCTTTAGGTAAATTGAGAACTTAGTTTATTCTGGGCAATGTGTCAGGAACTAGGGATTCAGCAATGGGTAGGGTAGCCACTAATAATGCACCCTGACAGTAGTTCTCAGTATAGTAAGTAGAATTTCCAAATAAAAAGGCGTTTCACTTTTCTTGTAGTTTCAATAAGGCTCATTAAAAAAAAAGTATCTTTGGGGACACCTGGGTGGCTCAGTAGGTTGAACATCCGACTTTGGCTCAGGTCATGATCTCATGGTTCATGGGTTTGAGTCCCGTATTGGGCTCTACGCTGACAGCTCAGAGCCTGGAGCCTGCTTCACATTCTGTGTGTGTCTCTCTCTCTGCCCCTATCTGACATGTGTGCATGCTCTCTCTTTCTCTTTCAGATATAAATAAAATAAACATTTAAAAAAATTTCTTTCATGTCATTCTTTTACTTTTCATAGAAATTGTATTTGATAGTAGGAACTTCTATGGGCATTCTAGTTTCATTATTTCATTTGTTTTCTAGGCATATATACTTGATATTTAAATTTTTTGTTCCATGTAATTCTCAGGGCTTCATAAGCAGCTCGTCGGTTTACCTCTGAGTAAAAAATTTCCCCTGTCTCGTTTGCTTCATTCACCCTCACATATTTGTTTTGAACATTTGAATTTGTGCTTGTTCAATGGTGTGTGAGTTTGAAATGCCAGGGGAAATAATTGGACAATGCAACCTACTCAAAGTTTAAAATCTTAATTATGCTTCTAATGTTCTATCAGTTGTCAGAAGCCCTCTCTGTTGAGTCCCAAACAGTTATTGATAAGTTCATGTGGTCTTAAAAAGTATCCTGGGAATGAATTTTTAAAGCATGTCTCAACTCATTTCCTTATAGTCTCTTTCCATTAAATCATTATTGTTGCCTTTCCAAGTTTCTGGTGAACAGAGAATCCCTGAGAGAGAGGTTTAAAAAAAGTCTCTAAATTGTCAGATGGAGTAAAAGGCAGGTTCTAAAAGGTAGAATTTGTTTCCTTTCTAGACCAGGAATTCTCTACTATTCAGTGGGGGTCTATGAAGTTATTTCACTAATTTATTCCTTTGTGAAATGAAAGGAGGTGAAAGAAAAGGTTACAGCCATCACCCTTAAATCACTGTGAAAATTCAAGAAGCTATCATGGTCTGGGTGAGTGCACCTGCAAAGACATCTGGGAAGAAGGGCACCTGAGCTTCCTTCAATAGAATATTTTTTTCTTTGTTTTGTTAAGTTTTATTTATTTATTTTGAGGGGGGAGGGGCAGAGAGAGAGGGAGAGAGAGAATCTCAAGAAGGCTCTTGGGAGCTTGATCCCATGAACTCTGAGATCATGACCTAAGCTGAAATCAAGTCAGATGCTTAATTGACTAAGCCACTCGGCGCCCCTAATATATATTTTTTTCTTAAACAGGGAGTTTTATGACATAATCTTCTTCAGAAAAACTTTATTTTATGTAACTGAAAACTTCACAATGTGATATATATGAAAATATATATATCATATATATGTGATATATATAAAATAATCTATTATGTTTTGTGTAATATAATAAAGTTTTATTTTATTTATTTTTATTTAATGTTTATTATTTTTGAGAGAGAGAGACAGAGTGTGAGTGGGGGAATGACAGAGAGAGAGAAAGGGAGACATAGAATCTGAAGCAGGCTCCAGGGTCTGAGCTGTCAGTACAGAGCCGGACGTGGGGCTCGAACTCACATACCATGAGATCATGACAGGAGCGAAAGTCAGATGTTTAACCGACTGAGCCACCCAGGAGCCCCATATTATTTATTTTTTTTTAAAAAAATTATTGAGTGTCTTTTTCTAAACTCCAATCACTTCTTTTTTCTACAAAACATCTAAGAAGAGTTTGTTGTTGTTATTGTTGTTCTAGGAAATATAGTTTCAGAAAACTTGCCTAGGAAAATGCTTCACGTGAAGCCTATGGCTTTGAGATTTAATAGTTTCAAAAGTAATAAAGAGAGTAGCAGAGACTCATTTTATTTTGTTCTTGACTCTTGACCAACCGAAACGCACAAACACACTTACATCCCCACAGAAAGAATGCTTCCTTGAAGAATTCTGTCTCTATACTTAGGCTCAACACTAGGAATAAGATGAATATGTGGCTCATCATTCCCCACATATTAACCGCATTCCTGTTATTCCCAAATATTAGCACCTTCTATATCATTTTCATACATAAAAAGGAAATTCCATTTGAACAAATATTATTGGTCATATAAGTTCACTCTAATGTATTAAATATTAAAATTCCTTAATTCCAAAGGGATTCTTTAAGTCAAGAGGCAGGATGGAACACAGAAGTAGTAAAATCATGAGGGTAGTGAACAACTTTTTGAGACTTGGAAGAGGAAATTTCTTCAACACGGAGGCTGAAGGACTGGAACAAAGATAAAATTTCCTAATTTCACAATTTGGTCTACCCAATACCTTTTTCAGCTGTGCTACATAAAATCATTCTCAAATGTACTTTTCT
The DNA here is from genome assembly GCA_028646485.1 of Cryptoprocta ferox. Lineage (NCBI taxonomy): Eukaryota > Metazoa > Chordata > Mammalia > Carnivora > Eupleridae > Cryptoprocta > Cryptoprocta ferox. The sequence continues at coordinate 130,563,462 of CM053567.1, read as the reverse complement.
AAAGTGATTTCTGAAAAGAATATACCAATTACTATTCAATGGTATTATGTGATAAATGCAACTCTTTGTATGCTTGCCAGCATTAGGTGTTATATATTTTTTTAATCCTTGTTAGTTTTATGTAGAAAAAATTCTCATTATTTTTTCATTAGAAGTTCTTTATTGGTGAGGCTAAATATTCTTAATTTTTTGTGAATTATGTTTTTATCATATCATGCAACATATGTTGGCTATGTAGGGCCTGATGATCTGTCTCCTCTGTAGTAATTCTGTCCCTTTATTTCATTTCTATTGTTTTGCTTTATGAATATATTCAGTGAGACTAAGGTATAAATAAAACTAATCAATTTTTTGTCTTATCCCAGTAATCCTAGAGGATGATTTGATGATAAAGTTGATCATAACTGTGATGAGAATACAGTGAAAGATTGCTTATACATTTTATTACCATGCTGTTTTTAATTTGCTTAAATATCATGAATGTCAGAAAAAAATAAAGATATTTGTTATCACCTTTATCAGTTAATACTGTTTAAAAGAGCTAGTGATTGTGTTATACCAAGAAAAGGAAGTTATGTAAAGTTATTAGAAACAGCAGATAAATAAGATCATTTTAAAATACAAAACAACTTGTGTTTAAATTATAGAATCTATAGATTATCCCAATTTCTTTGGAAATCTTTGGTTTTGTGTATCATCTATATTATGGGATTAAATATATATCTTCCCCACTGAGAAGTTACAGTTTATCATTTTACTCCTTTTTCTGAAATCTAGATGAAATCCAGATAAGTTATTTTATATAGAAAGTAAATTCTAATTTCTAGATATTCAAAGAATGAGTGTTCAGTACTATTCATGGAAAGCCTTGCTGTGGATACATAGAAAATCGTGGAAACAATTTTCATATAATAGCAATTTTACCAAATTTTACCAAATATAACATTTATAAACTAATTTTTAAATAATGTCTTTATGTTTTTATTTTTTTAATGTTTTTTAAAAACAAGATTGGTAGTTAGATACTTTTGGTACACTCTTTTTTTTTTCAAGTTTCTAGGTCAGTTTATTAATGAAAATCCTGAGATATCAAGGTGAGCTGTGAAAATCATTTACATGTATGCCTACTTATTGGTGTGAACCTGGATTTTTTCTTTAATATTGTGCAGGCAATGCAAAATACAAAAATAAAACTGAACATTGAGACTGCACCAATCATCTGTAGCCCAGAGTTCACATTTTTGTGTTCATTAAAACAGCATCAGGTGCAGCCACTCTGGAAAACAGTGTGGATGTGCCTCAAAAAATTAAAAATAGAATTACTCTATGACCCAGCAATAACACTAATAGGAATTTATCCAAAGGATACAGGAGTGCTGATTTGTAGGGACACATGTACCCCAATGTTTATAGCAGTGCTGTCAACAATAGCCAAATCATGGAAAGAGCCCAAATGTCCATCAATTGATGAATGGATAAAGAACTTGTGGTACACACACACACACACACACACACACACACTGGAATACTACTTGGCAATGAAAAAGAATGAAATTTGCTATTTGGTACACTGTTTCTTACAGTAATGGTCTCGGTATGGGACTACTTTTTGGATTTGTTTGAATAGCCAATATATCCCATGCCAGAGATAAGGAAAGACCTAAGGAGGAAGGAGATAGAAATAGGAAGGACTATTGCAATTGATGAGGGATTTGTAATGTATGGAAATGAGAAGGATGGAGACAGCCAAGGATATCAATGGCTAGAATTTATACTTATTATTTGTCAAGCATTGTACTTAAGTGCTTCCACACAAGGATGTAGGTTTCAGCCTTCAAAACAAATTTATAAGGTAGCTGATATTTTAAATTCCCAATGATGTGAATAAGAACTAAGGCTTAGAGAGGTAAAACCTCTTTCCCGAGGTCAAAGAGCTCAGCAGCAAAGGTAGATTTAGAACACAAACTTATATGAGTTAGAAACTTGTCCATTTATTTTATTTTATTTTACTTTGTTTTGTCTTGTTTTCTTTCTTACTTACTGAAAGTGATATATGTACTTAATTAAAATATTCAAATAGTTTAATGAGACACAAAACTAAAAAAAAAAAAGCAATCAGCTACCCTATTTCTGAAATGCCACACATCAGATACAATACACTTAATTTTTTACCTGTATCATTTGGTCATTTACCCCAATATTTCCAAATATCAAAGGTTATACTATCAAGCTTACTGAGCTCTAATATATCACAAGATGTACGGTTCAATGAGCTTAGATGAATGTGTTCATCCAGGTAATCACCACTCTAATCAAGAGATATACATTGTCATCATGCCAGAAATTCTCTGGATACGCCTTTCCAGTCAATCCTTCAACCCACGCTGACCCAAGACCCTGATGTAACTTTTATCAACATAAACTTACATAAGTTAGTTTTACTTCTCTAGAACATCATATATACTACATTCTTTTTTATGTGTTGTAGCTGCTTTTGGCTCAGCAAAATAATCTTGAAATTCATCCATGTTGTTGCATGTAATCAGCACTTAGTAGTACTCCATTTTATAGATATGTCATAATTTTTAAAAATAATTTTACTTTGATGGTTACTCAAGTTATTTCCAATGTTTGGCTATTAAGACTAAATTTACCATGAATATTTGTGTACAACTCTTTGTGTGGACATATGTTTTTATTTCTTTGTAGTAGAATGAGGTAGGTGTATGTTTAACTTGATAAGAAACTGCTAAAACATTTCCCCAAATTGTACCACTCACATTTTCACTAATAGTGTATGAGGATTTTAGTTCCATATTCCCACTGACATTTATTTTTGTCAATATTTTTAATTTTAGCCATTCTCTAAACCAATATCTCGTTATGGTTTTAACATGGTTTCTATCGGCCTGTAGAGTAATGATTTTAAGCATCTATTCATGTGCTTATTGTCCATTCGTATGTTTTCTTTTGGGAAGTATATCTTGAAGTCCTTTGCTTAAATTCTACTGGTGTTTTTTATCATTTTTGAGTTGTAGGAGTCATGAACACAGGTTTTTTTTGTGTGTATTTTGTCAGACTCACTCCTTTTATGAGTGGGTGTGTATGTGTGTTTGTGAGTGCATGCACGGAAGCATCTGTGCCATTATCCAAACAGAATGTTTATGTGCACAGACACACACATGTTTGAATGCTTTTAAGTTATTTTCATTCTCACTCATCTGAAATTTCATGATAACATTCCTTAGTACATGTCTATTTTATTTATTGTGCTAGGTGCTTTTGGCAGACTTTCAGTTTAGATACTCATGCTCTTCACTTTGGGAATATTTTATGGACTTTTAAATATAATTATCTGGGGTTTTTTCTCTGTTTCTTTTTTTCCTTTTGGAAAATCTGTTATTCAAATATTGGATTTCTTGGCCCAGTTTTCTACTCTTCTAATATTTCCTATATTTTATATCTTGATGATTTTATTTTAATTTCTGGATATTTGCTCAAATTTATCCTCCTATGTTTTTTCTTTTCTTGAATTTTTATTGTTATAAAAAACACAACATAAAACTTGTCATCATAACCATTTTTAAGTGTATAGTACCGTAGTGTTAGCCAGAGAGACACATCCTAATGCAATATATTTCCACAAGTGCGTCATCTTGTAATTCTGAAACTCTATACCTATTGAACAACAGCTTTCCTTTTCATCCTCTGGGGCCCCGACAGCCACCATTTTACTTTCTATTTCTGAGAGTTTGAGTACTTTAGATACCTCATATAAGTGGAATTGTGCAGTATTTCTTTTGTTGAGACTGGCTTATTTCACCTAGCATAATGTCCTCAAGGTTCATCCATGTTGTAGTGTATGATAGGATTTCCTTCATTTTTAGGGATGAATCATATTCCACTACATGTATATGCCACATTTTCTTTCTCCATTCATCTATCAATGGACATTTGCTTTGCTTTCACCTCTTTATTATTTTAAATAATGCTGCAATGGACATGGGTGGGCAAATACCTGTTTGAAATCTGGTTTTCAGTTCTTTTGGATATATATCCAAGACTGTGATTGCTACACCATATGGTAATTCTATTTTTAATTTCTGAGGAATCTTCATAGTGTTTTCCATATTAGCTCCACCATTTCATGTTCCCATCAACAGTGCATAAGAGTTCACATTTCTCCACATCCTCACCCACACTTGTGTTTGTTCTATTTTTTGATGTGGGTATCCTAATATCCATGAGATACGGCATTTTGATTTAGCTTTGCATTTCCCTGATGATTAGTGACATCAAGCATCTTTTCATATGCTTGTTGGTCATTTGTATAACTTTTTGGGACAAATGTCTGTTTAGGTCCTTTGCCCATTTTTAAACTGAGTTATTTGTTTTTATTGCTGTTGAGTTGTAGGAATTCTTTATATATTTTGGATATACTTATTATTTTTTTAAGTTGATTTATTTTGAGAGAGAGAGAGAGAGAGAAAGAGAGAGAGAGAGAGAGAGAAAGTAGAGGAGGAGTGGAGAGAGAGGATGAGAGAGAGAATCCCAAGCAGGGCCCTCACTATCAGTGTGGAGCCTGATGTGGGGCTTGAATTCACGAACCACGAGATCATGACCTGAGCGTAAACTAAGAGTTGGACACTTAATCAACTAAGCCACCCAGGTGCCCTTATTTTTTTATTTTTGAAATATGATTGACATACAATGTTATATTGGTTTCAGGCATACAACATGGTAATTTGCCAACTCTATTATTCGATGTTCATCACAGTATGTATAGCCACCATCTGTATTATACCAAGTTATTACAATCTTATCGACTGTATTCCCTATGCTATACTTTTCATCTCCATAACTCATTTATTTTATAACAAGAAGATTATACCTCTTAATCCCCCTTTACCTATTTTCCCATCCCTCCAACCCATTTCCCCTCTGGCAACCACCAGTTTGTTTTCTCTATTTAAGAGTGTTTTTGTTGCTGTTGTTTTGGTTTTCGTTTTTTGTTTTTTGCTTTTTGTTTGTTTTTTCAAATTTCACATATAATTGAAATCTTGGTATTTGTCTTTTTTCTGTCTGACTCACTTCACTTACTATAATACACTCATGGTCCGTCTGTGTTACACAAATTTTATTCTTTTTTATGGCTAAGTAATATTCCATTATGTATATCTATACTCTATCTATCTATCTATCATCTATCATCTATTACATCTTCTTTATCCACTCATCTATTAATATACACTTAGGTTTCTTAGCTGTTGTATATAATGCTGCAATAAATGCAGCAGTGCGTATATTTTGGATATTAATCCCTTATCAGATATGTGGTTTGCAAATATTTTCTCTATTCCATAGGTTGCTTTTATATTCTGTTGATTGTTTTCTCTGCTGTGCAGAAGATTTTATGCTTGTTGTAGTCCATTTGTCTATGCCTGCTTTTGATGACTGTGCTTTTGGTATCACATCCAAGAAATCATTGCCAAATCTAAGGTCATGAAATTCTGTTCTTTATTTTATTCTAAGAGCTTTATAGTTTCGGATATTAAATTTAGAGCGTTAGCCAATTTTAAATTAATTTTTTGTATATGGAGTGAGGTAAGGGGCCAAATTTATCTTTTTGCATGTAGGTAGGTATCCAGTTTTCCCAGCACCATTTGTTGAAGAAACTACCCTCTATATATTGTATAGCTTTGACACCCTTGTCAAAGATCATTTGGCCATACAGACAAGGTCTTATTTCAAGTCTCTCTATTCTGTTATCCTGGTTTATTTGGCAGTCTTCACATCAGTACCATACTATTTTGATTGCTATTATTTCATAACATGTTTTGAAAACAGAATCTGTGAGGTCTCCAGGTTTGCTTTTCTTTCTTAGGATTATTTTGGCAATTTGATGTTCATTGAGACATTGGGCTGTAAAGGTGTGGGGGTCTTACTTTTCATATGTGGACTTTCACTTAACTCTATGTTTTCACGATAGCCTCTCCACTCTCTGTTGAGCTGGGTGGTACCATGCCCAGGATCCCTTAGGTTCAGCAGAAAGTAAATCCCAGTCTTCTACAGTGATGGATATGAGGATGGGGAGGGGTTATAGTTGCCTTGCTGTGTGACGGAGGACAGGGTCTGGGGTCTCTGATGATATTTTTTATTGCCTTGAAGTAAAGATTCAGCAAGTGCTAATTGGTTGAGTGATCTTGTCTTTCAGCATTAGTGAACTGATTGCTAGACTGAGGAGCAGACACTTCAGACAAAAGGAGTACAAAAAGTTTAAGCAAGAAAAAAGTGAAATTAAAAGTAATTAAAATGGTTAGATTTCTGAAATTTTTAATTGCAACCCATTAGTCATCATGAATATATGATTTCTTCACCAAGTCTTTTTTTTAAGAAACATTATGGAATTTATGTCTATAATATTTAAAACTCTGCTGTCATAAGCAGAAATATTAGAATCCTAAATGGATAATCACTGAAGTGAACGTGCTTAGTTTTTGCATGTAGAATTCTCAATATCTCTGCCAATAGGATGAGAACTTTACAAAATTCTTTAGGAAAACATTTTCATTACCCTGAATAGCTCATTATTTGTCTTCTGGGGTTTTTCATGTAGGCTATTTGGGTGAATATTAAAAGTGTGAATGGAAATATTTTGTACCCATGATGCTACAGATTGGCATCTTCAAAAGACGAGAGATATTGCCAAGTCTATCACTAATCAAGTTCTATAATTTACAACCTGTGCAAACCGTGGGCTGAGAACCATAGCAGTTGTGCTGAGCATTTCTGGGAAGTTACCATCATCCCAGCACCAATTATTAAAACCTCTTACACGCATTAAAGCTATAAAGATTAAAAATATAGCACACTTGTCATTAAATATGGATGACTTCATCTAATATGCATTATATACAAAAACAATGTCCTGCCACTTGAGCTTTATCACTACCCTATGGAAAATCCACAAACCCGGAGTCCCACATCAAAACTCATTTTGGCAAAGCCAAGGAACAACTTCGTCATGCAAAATAAACACAGATGTTCCACACTCAGGCAACTGGCTAAGAGGAGATGGTGCATAGGGAATGCACAAGATCCGTAAAAGATAATGCCTCCTTATATGCCCTACAGCAGTATCTTCTGTGAGGCTGAAAACATGGCTTAAAAGGACTCATTCTTCTGTTTTAAAAAATTATCTTTCCTTGCTCTGTTTTTTTCTATCTCAATAATAAATTAAAAAAAAAAACATAAAAAAAATTTAAGGGGTGCCTGGGTGGCTCAGTCAGTTAAGCGTCCGACTTCGGCTCAGGTCATGATCTCACAGCTCATGGGTTCGAGCCCCACATCGGGCTCTGTGCTGACAGCTCAGAGCCTGGAGCCTGCTTCAGATTCTGTGTCTCCCTTTCTCTCTGCCCCTCCCCCACTCATGCTCTGTTTCTTTCTGTCTTAATAATAAATTAAAAAAAAAGACAAAAAATTATCTGTCTTGACTCTTGCTGTGAACACACTGAACTGAGTTGTGTGTGTGTGTGTGTGTGTGTGTGTATGCAGACGTATATTCACACTGTCTGCCAATGCCGGTGTGGATGTTTTTGAGCTAGAGAACTATATTTCACATGCATCTTAGGCAGTGCCTTTCTTGTCAGTGATTTATTGATTTCTGTCTGTAAGGTATGATATTAATAACCATATTAATTATAAGGAGGTCTGAGGAAGGAAAAGTTACTAGCCTCTCCCATTAACTGACAGTTAATGCTGGGCGTTCCAAATGACCAGACAGCTGTAATTGACTTCCCTTTGTTCCTTTCATTCTCAGCTAATTGCAAGAGAATATCTCTGCTAAACAAACATTCCTGGGACTCAAGTATATTTCTCCCAGAAATAAAAATAGAGGTGCAAAAGATAAAGAACCTGTGTTTGGGATTTCTGACATTTGGCCTAGAATTGCACGGATAATCAGTTCTAGCCTATTCAAAATGCCCACTCAAAATCGAGTTTCCCTTTTCCCCTCATACTGTCATGTAATTGCAAAGGATAGAAGAAGGTAGGATAGGAAAGAGAAGGTTAAGATTTGGGGTTAATGTGATTTGGGGAGCTATACATTTTTGTGAACACTTCTGTCTTGAGATAGTTTTAATCTGAAATATACCTAAATCTTATGGAGGGCTGGGGGAGAGTTAGAAGACCAACAAAATCTCCCTATGTTCTGCCAGCAATACTGTCTTGGTTATAATGGGAAATCAATCCTAGTAGTCATATTCTGGGAAAAGCATTTTAGGGAATAAGTAACCTCTTGAGAAGGCCAGGAATCTTGTCCATTATCTTCCCCCGACATACATTTCAAGTATCCTGCCTTAGGTGTGACAGGCAAAAAACTTCAGACTGTATCCCGTTTGTGTTTCATTTGCTACAAGTATTTGTGTGTCCTGATACTCTCTTTATTGCAATATCCTTTTACACTTTTCTAATTATGCACTCTTATCGATGTTTTTAAATTTTTCTAAGTTTATTTATTTAGAGAGACTGAGAGAAAGTGCATGCAAGAGTGGGGGAGGGGCAGAGAGAGCGGGAGAGAGAGAGAGTCCAAACAGGCTCTGAATGTTCTCAGTGCAAAGCCCAATGTGGGGCTGAAACTCCCGAACCATAACACCATGACTGAAATAAAGAGTCAGAAACTTAACTGACTGAGCCACCCAGGTGCCCCTCTTCTTCATATTTTGAATACCGATTTCAAATATATATTTATTTATTGCATTATGACCTATTAGAATAATATAAACATTGTAAAGCATACTCAGAAATAAAAACTAAAAACAGATGCAGGAATAGATTTTAAAGACAGTTTTAATTTTACTTATTGTTAATTTAAAAGCCTTCTTGTGTTATCATTTTATTTTAGACCAAAGTGATGCTAAGTCTGGCACAATGTCTAAATATGTCTTACAAATCTGGTTAACCCCTAGAATATAGCAAGTTAAGAATCTAGTTCTAAGTGAAGATTATTTCCACATTTGGTTATAATAACTGCTATAGTTGAAAAGATACTTTCTAGAGATATAGTGAGCCAAGCAGGACATTTTTGGCCGTGATTAATAAATTATGATACTCATTTAAAAATTTTCAATCTTCCAATTAAGTAAAACTATTTTTTCTTAAAATTTGACTAATATATTTCCTTCTTCCCTGATGTCAATCAGTTTTCCTTGAAAACCAATAAGAAATTATTACATTAACAAATGTCTTCAATACACTGAAAGTTTTATTTTCAAGTTTTTAGCATTCATGGGTTTAAAATTCTTACATAGATTTATTTATTGTAGGGGGCTAAAACTACTACTTAATAATGGGGGAAATTTCCAAATATCGGTTTCCAAGATGCCCTTTCCATTGTTTAAGCTACTTTCTCACTTATTATTAAAGTGTTACCTTTACCTTGGATGGACATATTAGTATTTTCCCTCAAATGTCTATTAGGCAGCACGCTCCTGTCAGCCACTTGCCATCATAGAAAATGTTAGTAAATTTAGAAAAGTTTACTTTTCATAAAAGAATAACGGGTAACTCATTTAAATTCCAACAATTTGTCAGAACCTTACCATGAAATAATCGGTGAAACTCTGTGGGCAAAAGAGTTTCATGATTTCTCCCTGTTTTACTACAAGATAAGATCTATTCTATTTTAAATGTCTTATCCTTGTACAGAATTGCATTATGAAATACATTAGTAGATTTTTCTATTTCTCATTTTAACTTCTTTTCTCAATAGTTTTGTAAAAATGATATGAATACATTTCACAAATGATAATATATGATTAATGTAATCCTGGAATACCTCTTTGAATTCTATTTGGAGCCATGCTCAGACTTGGACTTCCAAGGTTGAGCTTATATCAAATATCATGTTTGGAACTATACTATTTTTATTTTGAACTATCATTACTGCTAAAGTACATCTCCTCTGACACAGTTTTTCTTAAACAACTCATAAAAATAGTTATCTGTGTATTCAGTATTGAAGTAGGGTCTGGAAAACACCATAAGCTGAAACAACACCTATGGGCAGGTGGAAAAGGTAACCTAAATGAAATCCCCTTTCCCTTTACTTCTGACTTCCAGCTCTTTTGTCTCTCTGGTCCTGGGATCTGGGGTTTGGGGGTGGATCCTGAAGGCTCTGCTGAGGTCCTGTCAGAAAGAATAAAGGAATTGGTGACGAGCTCCTTCCCTCTTTCCTGCTGTGTCCTGTCCAAGGTCCCTTTCCAGGGGCCTCAGCAGGAGCTGACAGCCTGTCAACTTCCACAACACAAGTTTATCGAGTTAGACACCTTCTGTGATATTCATGACTTTTAGGATACTTCAGAAAATAGAAGTAAATCCCCTTAATCCAATAAAAAAATAACAAACTTCCTAAGTGGTTCAGCAGTCAGAGAGAGGAAAAATAGTCCAAATAATCAATGTCAGGGAATGGTTTAGGAACAGAGAGAAATATATGTTCTTGTTTTTGTTTTTGTTTTAATGAAACAAAAGCAGCAAGAGAAGTCAGAGAGAATTGAGTACAGCACACACACATGCATGAGCACACACACACACACACTCACACACACTCCTACACACATAAATTCCTAAGGCTTAAAAGAATCTTAAGCTAAAAATTCAGTACATAAGATGAAGGAGAAAATAGTCACTATTGATATTTGTATTAATCATAATATTATCTATAAAGAAATTATCAATATATTTAAAAAATAGACTTACAGAGGCATCTGGGTGGCTCAGTGTGTTGAACATCTGGCTCTTGATCCTCAGGTCATGATCCCAAGGTCATGGGATCAAACATTCCATAGGTCTCTGCATTGAGCATGGTGCCTGCTTGGGATTCTCTCTCTCTCTCTCTCTCTCTCCCTCTCTCTCTCTCTCTCTCTCTCTTTCTCCCCTCTTTCCCACCTGAACTCTCTCTCTCTCTAAAAAAATTAAAAGATTAAAGAAATAGAGATTATACAGTCACTCTTTGGATATAATTCAATATAATTAGAAATTAAAAATTAAACAGAGGTGCCTGTCTGGCTCACTTGGAAGAGCATGCAACTCTTGATCTCACAGTTGTGAGTTCCAGCCCCATGTTGGGTGTAGAGAGTACAAAAAATAAATAAAATTATTGTATATATATATACATATATTAATTATATATAATTAAAAAAGAGAAATTATAAAGTAAACTAAAAAAAGTCTTAACCTACATAAAAATTAAGAAATATATTTAAATTGAAGAGAAATAAAAAGAAAATTGAAATCTACCTATAGGAAAAAATAATATGAAAACATATGGTAATGGAAAAGTCACGCTCATAGAAATATTTATACTTTTATTATTAGGTGCATGGCAACAGAAAGAAGTTAGAAAAATAACTGAAAAATATGTTAAAAGAAACTGGAAAGGTAGAATTAGTAAGGATAAAGCCTTAAACATTTAAACTGAAAATCCAGAAATAAGGGAAGGAATAAATAAGTCCAAAACATAGTACTTTGAAAAAGATTATGAAAGAGTTCCTTCAAGGAAAACAACAAAAGAAAAATCTGTGAATGAGACAGGATGCACAATCACAGATGCCGAGATGATTTTTTTCAAAGTTTGATTATTTCTTTATGATTTCTTGGTCAGATCTTTTTAATTATTACTGCTTCTGCCACGTAACATGCCTGATAAAGAGATCACATGAGGAGTACATTTGGCCGTATGTGAATTCTAGAATCATTCTCTTATTCTCCCTTAAACCTACTCCAACCAAGCTTCTGCCCCACCACATCACTGAAACTCCTCATGTCAACATTACCGTACCTTGGTTTTGTGATATCTCATTCAGTTCTCAGTCTGCATCTTTTTTGTCCTGTTGGCAAGGATTAACACAATGAATTATATCTTTCTCCTTGAAACACTTTCATCTCATGAGTTCTAAGACCTCACACTTTCCCAGCCTTTCTCTTACTTTACTGGCCATTCCTTCTCAGAGCTTTCTTTAAAAAACTCTGTAGTATTCTCCTAACCTCTTTCTGTTAAAATGTCCTTGGTCCACTTGTCTTCACAATCTCATCTGGCCTCATGGCTTAACACTATCCAGTCTCCCACCTCCAATCTACCTATTCTTTTATATACATAAACATGCACATGTGCACACGCACACACACACACACACACACACGCACACACAATCTAATCCTACTCCACTCCTTGCCTTCCCCATTTCCATCCTTGCAGTTGCTCAGATAAAAATTATTGGCATTGCCCTCAACTTCTTCCTTTCTCTAGCATCCCAATTTGAGAGGAAATCTGATTCTACGTTCACATTCTACTCAGAAACACTTATTTCCACTGCTGGAAGATAGAAGAATAGAAGTTACCTGATATGAACAACAGAAAGAAAATAGATTGGAAATAATCAACAGAAACTCAGGGACCTGTAGGACTATGACAAAACATCTAACATTCATGTCATGAGAGTCTTAGAAGGAAAGGAAAATGAGAACAGAATGGGAAAAGGATATGAAGACATAATGGCTGAGAACTTCCCCAATTGCCAAGACATATATATCTACGCATTCAAGAAGTTGAGTGAAACACAAACAGGATAAACACAAAGAAATACACACCGAGATACACCATAATTAAAATTCCAAAAATTAAACAGAAAGAAAAAATCTTGAAGGCAGTGAGAGAGAAATGTCACCTTACAGTTAGGGTAAAAGCAATTAGAATGACACAGGGTTTCTCATTGGGAACCATGCAGGCCAGAAGTAAGTAGACATGCAAATACCACATGGACCAATAGTTGTACTCTGGGGCATTTGCCTCAAAGATGTGAAGACATAAGTTTACCTAAAAACCTGTACACAAATGTTAATATCATCATTATTTGTAATAGACAAATAATAGAAAGAACTCACATGCTATTCAACAGATAAATGATTAAACAAATTGTGATATATCCATGCCCTGCAATGCTATTTAGCAATAAAAAGAAATAAATTATTGACACATGCAACAACCTGGAGGAATCTTCTAGAGAATTGCACTGAGTAAAAAAAAACCAATCACAAAGGTTATAGACTGTATATGATTCTACTTATGTAACATTCTTCAGACGATAAAAGTATACAAATAGTTGAGTTTGGTTGCCAGTAGTAAAAAAAAAAAGAGGTAGTGTGGGAAGAAGTGATTGTGAGTATAAAATGCTGAAGTGTAAAGTGAGGGATCCCTGGGACACTCTGGGATCTCTGGGTGGCTTGGTCGGTTAAGTGTTCAACTTTGGCTCAGGTCATGATCTCATGGTTCATGGGTTCGAGCCCTGCATACTGCTCTCTGCTGTCAGGACAGAGCCTGCTTCAGATCCTCTGTCCCTCTCTCTTTTGGCCCCTCTCCCACTCACAAACACACACACTCTCTCTCTCTTTTGAAAATAAATAAACATTTAGAAAAATGAGGGATCCCTGTGGTGATGGAAATGTCCTTTATCTTGACTGTATCAATGCCAATACCCTGGTTGTGATATTATATTACAGCTTTGCCAGATGTTATCCTTGGGGGAAACCATTCTTAAACTTATGTGAAGTACCATGATCTCAAAAATAAAAAAAATTAGAAAAAAAAGCAAATTCAGAAAACAAACCGAATAAACAAATCTATGTGTTCTTTCTAAAGTTCATGGTTTTTAATTACAGTATATAATATACAGTTAGCTGGTAAAAGAGCAGTCAGAACTCACAAATATCATAGTTATCTTGTTAACTAGTTAACCATAGTTCATTAATAGTACACAGTGCAAGGCACAATGTATTTCCCCCCTGATCTTCTAATCAACTGATTGTTCCTCAGAAAGGGGAAAATGGTCATTGGAATAGATAGCAGAGTGTTTAAACCATGGATAATTCATTACTTTCAAATCTCTGTACAAAAGATTCAATGTAAGTAATTTAGAGTCTTCAGGCCTAATGCGTGGTGTTTAATGATCTAGTTCTTTTTAGTTGAGACACAATTCAAAAATAATTCGTTGTGTGAGAAGCACTGACAAAGAGAGTCTTTTCAACTGCAGTTGTGAAGATTCCTAGTTGGGGATTTTTAAGCCCCCCAAGGGTTGGCTTTGAAGCCCCACGTTGCAGAACCAAGTTGACTTGGAGTGAGCCGTCACTCTCTCATGTCAGAGCACTGAGAGCCACCATGGAGCTTGGACCACCATTAAAGTGCCAATGACACTTACAGAAAGTAGAATTATGGTATGGATTTGTGCTTCTTCCTTTGGTACTATGTGGCTGGCATACAAGAGCACAGGTGCTATTTCTGCCTTCACTCTTCTGTGGTCAAGTATTATCCAGGGAGGTATGTCAGGGAGGTAGACATTTAAACTAAACTGACACTTGGAACAGTTGTGTTTTCTATTAGCCATTCCTGGGTAGGACCCCGTGCTACACTAAACCCTGAACATCTGCACCTTACAGGTTAGCCCCAAGTGTGACAGTTGTAAGCACCTTGTTGGGAGGTGCTGTGTCTTAGCAACTACTGTGTCCTATCACTTGTCATAGTAACTCCTTAGAATAACAACTGAATAAACATTGTGGATTGTTGGGATGAATGCAAACTATCCTGGCCAGCCAAAAGAAACTCTTTAAGTGGCTGCTAAATGATATAAGGGTTGTGAAGGGAGTGTATTCTCTCGCTAGACATGTATTTGGGCAATTAACTATTTTCATTATTTTTCAGAAGACTTGATTGATAAGGATTACCAAATAAATGTTCATAAAGTTTATAATTCAGATTTTGTAATAGATGGCTGCAAAACAAACTTTATGAGGACTAAAGTGCCATTTTACAGATTGATTCATTTCCATTTTCAGTGCCTGCTCTATGTCAAGTATAATTGTTAGATTTCAGGGTTATAATGGTGAGCAAGAGTGAATGTAATTTCTGAACTCAAAGCCCTTACAATAATGTTAGTCATACAGACAAATAGATAAAAACTACATTGGGCCAGGAAGATGGGTATCTGCTAGCATGAAGGAAATAACATCTATACCCATTGTAATTGCAAGGGTTGCAGAAGGCTTTCTGTGAAAAGTGACATTTAGGTTCCAATATGAATATTTACTTAAGTTGTTTTATTACTCTATGCTTGTATTAATTACATGGGTGAAAGTGTTTAATAAGATAACAATACAAATATAATTACTATTTAGAAAATATATTATTAGGTACAGCTACATTTATTATTAGAGTATTATTAAAGTAATGTGGGAAAGTTTTTTCCTAATTATGTTAATAACTAATACGTGTATTAGTTTAGAAAGTGTTTGGATTCACCTAATTTAATTCTCAAACCTATCTGATCGAGTTACAATTATTATTCCCATTTATAGATGAAAAAACTGAGTTTCAGATTTAGTCATGCAGCACATAAATGACAGATTTAGGCTCAAATTCTGTCTAGTTTTCTAATGTCAAGGCAAATGCTCATATAGTTGCCTATTGGAAGACTGACGCTATCAATGAATTTTTAAAATCATTTAATGCAGTATGTGTATAACCTTGCGGTACTTGCTTTTGTACTTATATACTGTTTTAAAATTAATGCATAATGTGTGAATAGCTATGACTGGTAGCTTTTCTCTTCTATTTTAACATTGTATGGTTGAATATAAAAAACATTTATCTATTCACCCTTGGATGGATACCTGCCTTCTTTCCAGATCTTTTCCTTTCATGAGCAATGTTATTTGTGAACACCATGTGCACTCTTGAACCTTTTTTTATGTGTAGGTACAGAAGCTTCTCTAGGGTCTATACACAGGAATAAAGGAAATTGCAGGATATGCCCATGTTCAGCTTTACACGAAAATGACAAATTGTTTTCTAAAATGTTTATATTAATTTCTAATCTTACTGCACTGTTTAAATATTCCCATCAATCCATATCCTATCTAATATTAGTGCTGTCAGATTTCTCAAATTTCGCTAGTCTAGTACATATAAAATAGTATCTCATTGTGATCTTATTTTCACATGTCCCTGATTACTACTGAGATTGATCGTCTTTTTGTATGCTTGTTCATTACACATATTTTCTCTTTGGTGATATATCTATTCACATCTTTTGCAATTTTTCTGTTACTTTGTTTGTCATTGATCTTATAGCTTTGAAGTTACTATATGTGCTGTATACTAATCCTTGGTCAGTTATGCTTAATGCGAGCATATTTTCCAAGTTTGTATCTTATTTGTTTGCTTATTTTTAATGGCATCTTATATTAAGCAGCTTTGTTCAGGGGCTTGTGGGTGGCTCAGTCAGTTGAGCTTCTGACTTCGGCTCAAATCATGATCTCACAGTTCGTGAGTTTGAGTCCCACGTCAGGCTCTGTGCTAACAGCTCAGTGCCTGGACTCTGCTTCGGATTCTTTGTCCCTCACTCTGCCCTTCCCCTGCTCATGATCTGTCTTTCTCTCTCTCAGAAATAAACATGAAAAAATTTTTAAAAAATAAGCAGTTTTGTTCAATTTAAAATAATCACTTTAGCATTTTTTAAATTATGGTTAGCACATTTTAAATTTAAGAAACCATTTCCCTAACCCAATCTCAGGATTGTATGCTCCTACATTGTCTTTTAAAGTTTTAATTTTTGCTTTTCACATTTGTGTTTAATCCATCAATAGTTGGATCTTATGTATAACGTGAGGTAGGAATTAGTTTTTATTTTTTTCCTATAGTTATGGATTGTGCGAACAATGCCTATTGAATACTCTTTACTAGATACACTGATCTTCAAGCACTTAAAATTTGTATCAGTTACAGGCCTATGTTTTTATGGCTTCTTTATAACCTTTATGGCAGTTTTCATTAATTATTTTGTCTTATTTCCATTGGTCAAACTGTCTTAATTAGTATATCTTTATGTAAGTCTTGACACCTCATCAGGCATCTCCCACCTTGATTTTCCTCTTCAGGAATATTCTGGCTATTTTTAGCATATTGTTCATTTAGTTTGACAAATTTTATGAAAAATTCTTTGAGCATTTCATTGTACTTGCAGTGAATCTGTACCTTAATTTGGGGGAAATTGACATCATTTTGTGATTTTGAGTTTACCTAACATGAATTTGGGATATGTCTTCATTTATTTTTTTATCTTATAATGTCATCCTCCCAAATTTTATAATTTTCTGCATACAGATCTCATGCATATTTTTATATTGTTTTCCCTAAGTACCTTAAATATTTATTCTTATTATAAATGCTTTTCTTCTCACTGCATTTCCTATTTGTTGCTGGTGTACAATGCCAATTATTAAACTCCTCTTATTTATAAAAATCTGTC
>CM053567.1:130521108-130541108 GCA_028646485.1 Cryptoprocta ferox | reverse complement strand
TATTTTAGACAGAGTGGACAGGGAAGGGTTAGGGCAAGAGTCTTATGGCAGAAACAAGTTTGGGCTGTTAGAGGAATTGAAATAAGTTATTTTGCATAGCCGCGCTTGAAGCTTCTTTATTATGATATAAATTCACCTTTTTGAATTGTTTTAAGTGGGGAGTTGGGGGATGGGGAAATACGAAGGAACTTATCCCTTGAGTTTGACCCTGTTCAGCCAGTGAATCCCTTGGGGGGGATCCCTTGATAGTGGCCCACATGTCTCAGTTCTGTAGTGAAGATCATCCTCCAAACTCTAGGCTGCTTCTCCCAAACTGGTGTCATGTCCCAGATGGGAGAGAGGCAGTTGAGTGTGACTGTCTGGGTTTAGCCACATCCTCCTTTATGCTCCCCTGATGACAGCTTCCATACTTTCAAATGTGAAGGATGATGTGGAACCTTACCAGGGATCCAACAAACTTCAGGAGAAAGCTGAGTAATGCCTTAGAGTTTTCCCAGATGCCGCAGAACTGAGTGGAATAAAAAGAGCTGAGAATGGTACCAAAGAGGAAGTCAGCTCAAAATGTTCTTCTTAAAAAAAAAAAAAAAAAAAAAAAAAAAAGTAACTCGAAACAAATCCAAAGCCAGGAAGCGGCAGTTCTAAACAAGTTGTGCTACATGCTGCTTAGAAACAGCAAGGGGATGTGTGAAATGACTCTGACATGTTGAAATATTCACTGCCCTTGTGAGTGAGAAGTTACTGGAGCCTACGTTTCTTGCAACTCTGGAGTAAAATGTGAACAATCCCTGTGCTCAAAAGTGGACATTGGTAACAGCAAAAAGGGGTGCTATGTGAACCTAATTATAAAACACCGTAGGGAAGTAAAAAAGACGAACCAACGGGGGGGGGGGTGGGTGGGAGGGAGGCTGAGTATGGCAGGTGGGAAGGGGAGCGGCTCTGTATCCAGCTCTAGAATTTGCATATCAGTTGTTTACTGTAGCGTTTTAGAGAGAATGTATCTTTAGCCTCTGCTTGCACTTAAAACTACCAGCTGGTATTCTTAGCTTTATTCTCAGGATCATAGGATCCAAAAGTCCTTAATGAATTAGCACATTCAGTGATTTTCAAACTTTAGTTTCCTGAGTCTTGAGCCTTTAGCTAAGGGACATCAGGAGTTCATCCCCTGGGGATGGAAGGGAGTAAGAGGATGAGAAGGAGCTTACAGCTCCCTACCCCATGTCTAATTGGTTCTGCTTTTTTAAAAAGTTGTAAAAATAAGCATTGGCTTTGTAAAAGGAGGTGGACGGAAGTTTTAACTGAGGCAATATGGTTTGCTTCTTCTTTTGGTGAATTTGACATCTTGGACATACATGACGGTTCCAAAGCACAGGTAGCAAGCTAGATGGAATTTGAGTAGACCTAGTAGCATTTATTGGCTCTTTATAAGACTCCTTTTTCCACTTTTAAAAACCATCACAATCTGTCTTGTTCACCAATATCCTAACGTAGTTCTTGGGTCTCAGAGATTGAAACTTGTTCTAGTAATGTTTTGACAGACAAAACCTTCTCCCGGTGTAGGGCTCTGTATGATGAGGCACTTGGGGCCCATCTTACCCATGCTGAGGCCCAGCCAGTGTGTGTCTTCTCTCTAGGCAGCCCCCCCACCTCCGCACCTCTGCAGGCTTCACTCACCTCTCCTTTCCTCCTGCTCTGATGGCAGAATCTATGTCTCCTTTCATTTTGGCTAGTAATTCTTTCTCCAGTCTTGCTCTGTCAACAACACTGAAATGTCCTTAAATCACAGACTTAGACTTTTTGTGTTTCTTGAGAATGTCAGTGCTGGCTTTCTTGTAAGCAAGCAATAAATATTTGTTGATTGCTAGGCCTTGCTCATTTCAGAAGCATTACAACTTACTGAAATTTGTTCCAACTTGGAAAACATCTCTTATAACATCTGCTTTCTACATTATCTCTACTCTGGAAAGGATTTAGAATACATTTATAATGACCATTTTTCTCTTCTCTAGTATGTATGTAATCCTATTCCAGATCAAAATGAAAAAAAAAAGCCTACATTGTGCCATCTCTCAGTCTTGTCATTTGAAGTGAATATAGCACAGACACAAATATATTGGCATTACTCAGAGTTTTATACACTTCACCAACTAATGTATTGGCTTGTGTATGAAAGCGCCATTCAGAACTCCTAGATTTTCATCTTGAGTCTATCTCAAATTTTGCACGACCCTAATTCCAAAACATCATGTCTACATCTTATGTTTCTAATTTTTATAGTAGTTTGATGACATTTCCTCATCTACACTGAGCAGTGGGCTCCGTTTGATTCGGATGCTGTCTGGCAGGTACATTAACTGCCTTAGAGAACAGTACTATATGAATACCAGGGATCATTGTTATTGTGTCTCCAAGACATTATTTTAAGAAATGGAACTCCCTGGCTTCAAATGTAAGTTAAATGATATAGCATACGCTTTGCTTGGAGCATTGATGACTCTGGTAAAACCGCCACCTGGCTAACAAGCCCAATGAGAGATGTACAGGGGCTCCAATGTCATTTATAACAATGCCTATACATTGGATAACAAGAGCAGCGTTGGCTCCCACCTCTGCTGGCTGTCGTAACTGCTGGAAACACTGATCTGCTTTTTGAGCTGCTGTTGGCCGTTGCCACCTGCTGGCCCTGGCACACCATTCCCCTGGCTCCCCTCCTGGTGTTGTCCTGGCGGCCTCCCCACACTGCCAAGTTTGAGCCAGAGAGCACGGGGCCGTTTGAAGCTTTCAGGTTGCTGAGGCTGCATCCTGCAAACTGGCTGGCAGTGGGGCATCTTGTTGCTCTCCAGGGTCAGTGTGTTGACTACTATGGTGATCAGCTGGCTAGCAGCAGCGGTGATTGGAAATTGCCCCAGAGAACGTCACGTATTGGCAAGGAAACGATGCCGAGGGAGTGAGCCTTCATCAGAGAAAATAAACAATGTTTTATGAGGTAGCTGTGAGCATTTACTATCCAGCCTGAATTCATTTCAGGATTTTAAAAGTTTTCTCAGAGTTGCATTTAAATGTTTATATTTTAGTCTCACAACCCTTCATGCCATCGCTGTTACTTTTAAGCTTGTACCTAGAACACAGATGTTCCCATTTAGCATGTGAGGAGTCAAAGCCTGTCTGAGGTCACAATGGTGTCAGGTGGCAGACCATAATGAAATATCAGGTGCTCACCTTGCCTTGTGCTTTAAGCACTGACACAACTTATTTATATATTTAATCATCTGCATGACAAACACAAGGGTTTGTATGCATTGTAAATACACTGCACAATCCTCCCATAAAATGGGTGGAGCCATTTACGAGCTATTGTCCAAACCAGACTGTTAAAAGGCCCAGTTGGAGTCGTAGTTGACTCGGCATTGTTAATGCCTAACACAAACAGACTCACAATAACAAACCTAGCGTTCCAGGGTGTGTGAATCATGTCATGAGACTGAGGCTTTCTGGAGTGTTTTAAAATGTAGGTTTTATTTTTATTCAGATATGGTGAGGCTAATCATTTATGCCATTGAAAAGATAGCTTGATATATTCACAGATACCAAGAGAAGGGGCCACTCCCTGCCAAGGGGGGCACACAGGGAAGAGCCAGGGTCAGTCAGGAAGCAGAGGGAGTAAGGGAAACATGTGGGCAAGAGACTTTATTGTGTTTTTCATGGGAACGGACAGGCAAGACAGGGTGAACAGGCTTAAGACTGGCTAGTTTGAATAATTTCAGCAGGCTCTGGGGCATAGAGACTGTCCCTGGCTGTATGGTACCTGGCCCTGGGGTGATTAAGGCAGAGGAATAGTGACCCTGAGTGAAAGAGCCCATCAGAGGAAGGAGTTGGGTATAGGCTGTGAATAGGTTAGTTTTATATGAAAGACATGCTCCCAGGTAAGTTGTTTGCTATCTCTAGGAATTAGCCCACCCTGGATAGGGCAGCAAGGCCCCAGATATGAAAGAATCAAGAATATGGAATAAAAACACATGCCTAACACATTCAATTACCCAGCATGCACAGTATCAGGTGAAAGTGAATTTACTACAACAAGGTTGTTCTTTATATTGTCTTCAGAAATCCCAAATGAAATTGTCCTTCGAATTTTCTAACAGCTTGTGCTATAACAGGGAAGGGAACAGTGATGTGTGATATTCAAAACTGCCAGCCACAGTTATTACATAGCAGTGTGCAGAGAAGGGGGGAAAGGAAAGAATGAAGAAAAGGAGGAAACCTCGTTAGAAACATAACTGTGTTGAGTGGAAACACTATGGGGCACGGTGGCTGGGCCATTTGATGTACCACAAATCTGACAAGAGAAGAGACCTTTTAGAAAAGCTCCAATCCTAATTTTGTTTTGTTTTGGGGTGGCAGGTAGTTTTTTATTTTGACTTGAGATTATTTGGCTTGTAACCAGTAGGCAGTCATGACAACTTTGGAGGGACAAGAGCCTGGATGTAGACCCTGGCTCTGGCACTTAGGAGCTCTGTGACATTGGGTTGACCTCACTAGGTCTAAGTTTCTTTATCACTAAGATAGATAATAATAGTACCCTGAGTGAGTGCTCAAAACTGTTAGCTTTGAATAAGTCAGATCCCATTAGAAAGAGACAGCATAAGAGAATTTGATCAATCTTGTATCGAATGTATGATTTTTCCTCTTATTTCATGCCTTTATTAACATAGTATTTTCATTTCCCATTTCTCTTCCCTTCATCTTGATGTTACAACATTTCTAGTTTTTCTACCAAAATTGATTCTGAAAAAAGGGTAATTTGAGCATGTGTTAGCATTAAAAGGAATAAAAGAAGACTAAAAAGTACAGACATGCTACAAGGGACAGTTAACATATCAAGGAATTTATCTAGTCTCAATAAAATCTTATGTTCTGATTGTCCTTTTACTAACATGATTGTTGAGACATATTAATTTTCTTTGCCTTTCTAGAAGATATGTTGGCTCATAGAAGAGAATTAGAAAAGTGTTGTATAGGAGAAAGAAGGAAAGATTTAAATCACTATAGTCTTTCCATCCAAACTCACCATTTTTATGCTTTCTAATTGTCTTTTTATTCCTAAAACAGTGTTTTAAAAATATAATTGTTGTTCATATGATACACATATGTTTCATTGTTTTATTTAACATTGAATCACAGTTGTTTCATACTTTATTATATCACTTTTAGCGTCTAAGTAATATTCTCTTTAATACTTTTACAGTTATTATAAGAATTATTGTAACAATTGAAAAAATGTAGCTATGGGACAAATATCCCAAACCAATGGCACATAGGCTAGAACCACCCAGAAGACATATGTGGGAAAGGAAACCAACTTTAAAAAACAAACAAACAAACAAACAAACAAACGACTTTTTAAAAAAGTCAAAAAAGTGTATTTAAATATATGGTTTTCTGCTTCCCTTGAAAACTTGGACCTGGCAATATTGCATCTGCATTTTCCTATACAAGAATATTTGGAAATAGAGTAGGGTCCCCTTTAGACTTGGTGTAAGCTTTTCAGTCTGTTGAAATCTCCCATCCCCTGTTACTCCCACTCACTTTATGGAACTGCATTGGGGGCTAAGGAAACAGAGGAGATTCAAGCCAGGTGCATGGTTGAGCTAGATGCCACTAAGCCACACCAGACTGTGAAAGTCTAAGGCTTTATTTTAGCCATGGGGTCTGAGGGACAAGAATGGGGGAAGCAGTGAAACTACAGCTCACTGACTACAGCAAAGATGAAGGAGGTTGAAGCATGCTCATAACATTTGAGTCTGGGTAAGTGTAAGACTCAAAATCATTGGCAGGGGAAGATGACAAGTTTGGCTTTTTAGCTCTGGATTTTTTTTTCCTCTGAAGTCCTTGTTTATGGAGAAACTTAAAACTATAAATTATTACTATTTGTTTCCAGAGGCAAGTATGATTCCTAAGAATGGCCAGCAGCATCTTTGGTTGCTCTCGCTGATGTTGGCTGAGATCAGAGAAGTATTGAACTGCACAGGACAAACTCTGGCCATCACGTCAGCCAAGACAACAAGGCCACTTTATCCCTCAAGGGTCTAATCGTACTTTGGGCGATGGGTGAAATCACTCTGTCCAAAGCAGAAAAGACTTAAGACCCCATCATGATAGGGATTCATAGAATAATCAGAACTTCAGCCTGAAGAACATGATGGCTGCTTTCAAAAGTGTAAAGATGTTTTGTTAAAAAAAAAAAAAAAGATTCATTTCCTATGGGTGACCTTGAAGTATAACATTAGGAAAAGTAAGTCACTATTGTATTTTGGCGGTTTAAGAATAAATATAAGGAACATTCGTCTAAAAATTAGAGGTCATCAAAAATAGAAAAATGTCCCTGGAAAGTCGTGAGTTTCCTTTCAGCAGAAGTACACAGGCCTGGGCTGTGTACCTATCAGGGAAATGACTTATCAGGGAGCCCAAGAGGGGATGTAAACATTGACTGTTTATCTTATCCAGTCTTACCATTGTATGATTCTGTAAACCGGAGCAGCTTACAAGCATCTACTCTTAAATTGATAGAGGCCTCGACTCTGAACAGGACTTGCACTTCCTGTGGAGCCCAGAACTTGAGAGTAATCTTATATCTCCTACTCAGATCTGCACTGGTTGCCAAACTGCAGGGGAGGAAAAGACTCTGCGTTATCTTGATAGACGAGCTGGAGAATCCCACACAGCTGTGTTGTGGAAATGTTCTCGATTTCCCTCATGATAACATTGAGTCATAAAAGGAAGAAATGAACATTTATTTGCCAACTCCACCTGTCTGTTGGGCCCACCATATCTATATTAGCATCAAGGGAACTTGCCTATAGTGCTGAAATTTTTATCACTAGGAGAGAAGCAACTGTTCTTTCCCTTAAACGGTGGTTCAAGCCAGTTCCTTTTTCATCAGAAATTAAATGATAAAAATTGGGACTTGGATGACTCATTTGTCAACATTTACATTTAATAAAATGTTTGAAACAACAACAACAAAAAGCTCAACAATTTGAAAATTCAGAATGAGGGTAGAAATTGCTTTTGTTCTGAATCTAGTCTGAATACAAGGGATGGTCTTTTATTTAGAAAAAAAGGAAGAGAAAAAAAAGATAATTTACCTGTGTTTTTTAGATAAAAGCAAGATCAAATAAAGGAGGAAAAAGGGAGGTAAATGAAAATTCAGGAGAAACAATATTTTCTTATTTAATGCCAAGTTCTGGGATTTATCCTTTTCTTTTATTAAATTTCTTGGTAAATTCATTATTTCTGAAATCACTGCAATGACATCTCTTCCATTATCAGAGAAGATTAATTTTAGAGTTGAGTGGGAAGTGAGTTTTCAATCTATCCAGATTAACTGATGCACTAATTGAAGTGCCTGTTTTCTTTTTATTTATATTTGCAATTAGCTCATCTGCTTTCTTTACACTTTTAGGATTAGATATTTGCTATGCAGAGACCTTTCAGAAATTGACCCTACCCTGTGACCTTTGACTCATACTCTGAAGTTGAAGTGTGAGTACGTCCTAGTGGGGCAATGTGCATGATTCTGTTTTCAAGAATAATGCAAACACCAAACAAAAATAATCAATAACAAAACAAAACAGGTTCTCTGGACCACAACAGCAAATCAGACCTGGCATCCGTACCCACCACCTTCACAATTTGATTGATAACTGTGATTTGCTGACTCTCTCAATTACTCTGGTTTCATTACAGTCTGAGAAATGTGCCAAGCACTCATTTGGTTTTTATTATCTTTCTAGCCTTGTGCTTGCATGAAACGCCCCAAACTGGCATTTCAGGAAAAGGATAGGTAAATTACAGCCAAAAGAAAAAAAGAATCTGTTTCTTCAGTGTTACCTTGCAATTGGCATCATATTGCATTATCACCAAAAACCATATAGAAATGCGCCATTATTCAGGGCACTGTTTGTGACCTCTTAATGTGCAGATCCTATATATATTTGAATTTGCTTTTATTCTGCTAACAAAATCCCCTTTCTAATCTCCAGTGAAGAGAACCATTTTCCCATCCATTGTAAACAATCTTGCTCTGCATCTACTTGGTCACCGATCCACACACAATATGGTTTTGAAATGACCTTTAACTAACGGTGCGACACCAAACCTTATGACTATAACAGTTTTGGGGTGTTTTAGAGGCACAGGTTATTTTAATTATAGGCCACTTGAACTCAGAGCAAAAATTGCAAATTATGTTCTTTCTTTTTGGGTAGTAAATATTAGGACATATGGACTAACATCCCTAAGATGGGGACTCTCAAGCTTTGAACTGGCAGTGTAGGCAATGCCTGAGCCTTTACAGATTTAAACAGAACTTTCTAACTCTGGCCACTTAATGCAATTTTAAGATGGAGGTTAATGTATGTCAGAAAATGAACAGTCTAAATAGTGCCAACTGTAGAAAATAGTATATTGCATCCGATTTTATCACAACACAGATAAAAATGCACCAGGAAAAGGAAAAGTGATCCCTCGTGAATTCTATTCCCAATCTGGGTATTAGTATTTTTGTTGATATTCTCCTTCAGCAGTAACACCTAACACTAGTCTCTCCAAATACCCTGCTCTTTTGGCCAGTATCCTACTGGGGCTATTTACCAGTAACCATATGTTAGGGTAGAATTTGAAATGGATCTTCCTTTCTGTAATAACAACGTTCCAAACCGAAAACTTGAGGCTTGGCCTTTTTACACTTGGTCCATATCCAGCCACTTTGATAACAGCTGCTTCTTTCTTACCTCACCCATTCTTGCTTCCTTCTCTGGGTAATCTATATGCGGTCTACTTCCTGGACTACATGGCAAGCTCTTTCAATGTTGGGATACCTTCAAATGCATCTTTGTGATCTTCAGAGATCCAAACACAAAACTTTGATGTAGGAAACATGTATTAATTTTCTGATATGTAAATAAATAAAATTGAAAATTAATCTATTATTATAAATTCTTGGGCTAGGGTTATATAGAACCTATATTATATTTTGCTTGGTTGATATTTACCTTATTTTTCACATTAACAGACTGAGCCACCGAGGTGCCCCAGGATTATATGTATTTTTAAAAGATCCTTGGAAAAGTAAAAAATTCTTTAGTAACCTCTACTTTTCCATTGTTTTCTACATATTTTTATTCCTTTAAAAGCTTTCCATAGATGCCAGTGCAGTAAGTCTCACATCTTTGCCTACAAATTAACAGACCCACTGCAAGCATTATTGTCAGTGAATGATATCTTTATTTGGTGACAACACTAGCCTTTGTGTTCAATCCAGTTTTCACATCCAATTTCTACTGGATATGTTTAATAATTTCAGAAACACCCTGCATGGAAAAATATATTTATAAGAAAGAATGCAAAGAATTAAAAGGCAGAGGATTTCCAGGAAAAGAAGAAATGCTTAATTACATATGTCATGTTTCCATTAAAATTATATATTAAGCACTGTGCTTATTATGTACAAGTTTCACAGGTCTAAATGGTATCATGCCTGTAACACTGCTTTGTTAGGGAACTATCACAGAAGTCATTCATAACCCCTCTGTTTCTAATAAATCACAGTGATCTATGATGTTTACCCCCATGAGACTTAACCTTTTTTTTTTATGGGCTTGGACATAAGTAACATAATATCCAGATCATGTGAATTTTCTTTTTTAATAGTTGTAGCACCCTCTCTCCATCACTGATCTTATACTGAGAGGAAAACGGGGACACTCTCCAAAACAGTTGTCTACTGTGTAAAAACAGGTATGGAAAGAATGGGTATATAGTAGAATCTTATCATGACTTTATATCTTACTGAATTTTTAGATCAAAAAGATATCCATCTGATTTTTCTATCCAGTTGTTAAGTTCCAGGCATTGCTCTGAGCTGTGAAGCTAACATTTCCTTAAAAAAATGCAAGTCTTTAACTTGGAGATCCAATGATGTACAAACAGAAGCAGTTCCTGTTCTCATGAAGTTTAGAGTCTAGGATCTTTAATACGAAAAGATTCTAAGTGCCTAAATCCACACTATGCTGTATTAGGTCATGAATTGGCATAACTATGGCCTAAGGGCCAGAGCTGGCCCACCACCTGTTTTTGTAAAGTTTTATTGGAACAGAGCCATGCCTACTCATTCACATATTATCTGTAGTGGCTTTTGCACCACAGCAGCAGAACTGAGTACTTGTAATGGAGGCCATATGGCTTGCAAAGACTAAAATATTTACTCTCTGGTCCTTTACAGAACAGTGTCAACTCCTGTACTAGGTAAGGTGACAACTTATAGACAATGACTTTATCTGTTTAAAGCTGGATTTACTTCCTTCACCTCAATGACTTCTCATAACACCTCATTGTGCTTCATCAGTGAGGAATCTGAGGCCTGGAAAAGTTAAGTATCTTGATTGAAATCACAGAATCGTCAAGAAACAGAGCTGGTATTAAATGCTAGTCTTGTGGACCAAGGGTCACTCCACAACACCCTGTGCTAAACCTGGTCTGGGGTACAGCAGAGAGGAAGACAGGGTTTTCCCTTGTCCTTTGGCTTAAAATCAAGAGTTCAGTACCTCAAAGCACTCCCTAGACTTTAAGACCAGGAGCTTCTTTAGCACATAGGAGAGATTTGGTAAATTGTTACCATCTTACAAAGTAGGAAAAAGAATGTTGTTTCTAAATACATTACTAGAGAAGTTGATAAGAGAGAAAAAACCACTTTCCTATTTTATCCTTCATATCCTTCTCTTTATGATACAATAGCACTGGACTCAAAGTGCATTTTTGAAGGCTAAGAAAAATAGAGATGTATCCTCAGAACATAGAAGCATGGTTGAGTTTTTGACTCTTCATTTGAGCTCAGGTCAATATCTCCTGGAGCACGTGCAATCTTTCTTTCTCTCTCTCTCTCTCTCTCTAAAAAAAAAAAAAAAAAAACAACCCAAAATATTGTTTGCCTAAATTTCTGAGCCTGAAATTATTTATTATAGATTCATAAGAGTATTACCTTTGGCTTTTGACTCTTGCTAACAAAAACGACTAACCAAGGGGCACCTGGGTGGTTCAGTCGGTTAAGCTCAGGCTTCAGCTCAGGTCATGATCTCATGGTTCATGAGTTTGAGCCCTGCATCAGGCTCTGTACTGACAGCTCAGAGCCTGGAGCTTACTTCAGATTCTGTGTCTCTCTCTCTCTCTCTCTTCCCTTACCCTGCTCATACTCTGTCTCTACCTCTCAAAAATAAGTAAACATTATTTTTTTTTTAAAACACTAATCAAGTGGATTTTTATAAGCAATCTTAGATCTTCAGAGTTTTTAAAACACTTTCTTTGGACTTCTCAGACCTTAACTCTAGCATTTAAATTCCCTACATTAAAAAAAAAAAGAGATTGAAGAATATTATTTTAAAATATATTAATTTTAGTCATCAAATCAATGACATGCCAAACTATATTGGAGCCTGAGGCAAAAGGACAAATCAGTTACTGATCCTGTCTTTGTTTAACATTTTAATATTTTATTCATCATTCATTTGCACTAATTGTGTTTCTTAAAAATATTGCATAAAAATGTTACTTGTGTTGATCGTTGATTCTTTTTGGCAGCCCCTTAAATTTAGCTCAAAAGGCAGGTGACTTACTCATCTCACTCTAGTTGCAAAACTGTACAAACCCAAATATTTTAAAGATATTTTTCTCTCACTGGAAAAATTATGTAAAATAAAGCTTCCACAGAAAAATTCATCCTGGCATTTTTTTCCTTCATGACTTCATTCCTAGTTTTAAAATAAAATAAAAATTTGTAGGGTACTTGATTTGCATCTAATTTTGCCTAATGACTGTAGTGCCACAGGAGGAAAGAGAAAGCTGCATGCGTATGAAGATCCGTGATCAGTGTTCTGCGGTGGGTGGACAAAAAATAGGAAACAAGTTCAAGTCTGTTCTCTGTAGGGGATTTCTTCTCTTTGCCTCTTCCTTCTACATTTTTAGATGGATGTAAACTACAGTCCTGGTAAGTGCATCTCTCCTGTCTATGACAACCGACAAAAAACATCATTCTAGCTTTTCCTTTGTCCCAGTTACAGACACATGTTCTATTAATCAGTCTTCTAATGATCACCTGGAATATGCATTATTTGCTTAAATAGCTATTAATTACTTCTAAGTGATTACGTCTTTCTGTTTCTTGTTTCAAATTTATTCTTAAAGGTTTCTAGTATAAAATCCATGGAAACCCTCAGATTTCATCTGGAACTATTTTGGACTCATTTTGAATTCCTCTGCAAAAAGCAATCTTAGTGTGAAGGTCATTGTTATTTGGAAACATAAAACCTAAATAATTTCCTGTATAATAAAATCCTCATTTCATTTTTTTTCGATAGTGTATAATTATTTAGGAAAATTGATTTTTAGTCTTTCTGTCCCAAATTCTACTCAGCCCTTATGGTATAGATTGGAACTCTAAACTTAAGTAGATAAAATAAGCCAACCCCACTCAAGTTGATTGTGAAAGTTATTAAATTTAACAATGGCATCTTTACATTATCACAATATATTTTACTTTAAAATCATGAAAATAATTTGCAAACTATATGAGAGGAGAATACATTAGGAATAAAACTGCAGATACACACAGCTTTCAAAAGAAAAAGAAGCAGAAAAATTTATTTGATGAGTACCTGACGTAGAATTGTGTATATCACTTTCAGAAGGTTTGTTTTTCTTCTAAAGAGGTTTCCTATTTACACAAAATATTTCTTAATTTATAAAAATTACATTTGACAAAATTTTTTAGGAATATATTTGTTACTTGCCCTCTTTATCAGTCTATATCTGGTCAGGAAAAATATTAATATTTCAAACAGAATAATAATAATGTTTGTGAATAATGTTTGTGAGAACATCCTACAGCATCTTGCTAGCACAAGAAAAGATCAAAACTCAAAACTTGAAGTATAGTTTCTGCTGAATGCATATGGGTTTCACACCATTGTAAGTTAAAAAAGTTAAAAGTTGAATCATCATAAATGGGTCACCATAAAATGGTCTGTTTTTATTTTTAAATAGGCTCTGGCATCCTGACTACAAGACATATGTTAAATATTTATAGATTGAAAAAAAGGTATCATTCAACAATTAAATTATGTCATACTTACTAGTTTTGCCTGTCAGTGAAAGAACAATATATATTCTTGTATTTATTTTAATTGCTGGTTAATGCACCTCTGACCAAATTAAGATATCCCAGAGTTGAACTGAACCAATATGGCCAATGTGATTAATTTGGTTTAAATTATGACTGGAGTCTTAATTGTATGAAGAGATCTCATAAATTCTAGCATGATACAAGCCAATAAGGTTGCAGCGCCAGGGTTAATGTTTATGCCTGTGTCCTGGCTCAGTACATTATCCCCAAACGAAGACCAACTTAAAGCAGTCCAAACATGAGATGGGCTGCCAGGGTAGATTTCCAACAATATAGCAACTTGTACATATTTGTTCACCTCACTTGTCTGATTGAGAGAGTATCTCTATCTATAAAGGGCAAATACCCAGCACACAATGGTACTATAAAATTCTCATAAAATAAGAGTATGAACGTGATTATTATGTGGCCAAGAAGTTCACCATCTGACAGATACAACAACAAAAGCCACACCTTGTGTTTACTTAAGGAAATTTTGTGCACAATCTCAGTCTAAGGTTTTACCCTCCCTTCCTCTGGTAGTTTATCCCTCCAGAAAGAAAAGTAAAAATGAAATATAGGCAAAAATCAGAACAGAAGAGGAAAATTCTCATTGTTATTAGTAACCTGCGTAACACAGTTCAAATTTCAATTGTGTCAAACATTCGAAGTTTAATGTAAATATTTTAAAATATTTGCACATTGTATATATTTAAACACATCCAGATGGCTCATCCAATAAAACTACATTTCTTGTTCCCCAGTGAGCTTTCCACTTTGAGTCATGAACCTCATAAGCTTCATGAACCTCAATTGGGATAACTTACCACATTCCAAATATTCCTACCCTCTCTCCTTCCTTTCTTCCCTCCTTCCCTTCCCCTGTTTCTCCCTCCCCAACCCCCGCCTCTCTCTTTCTTTCTTTCCTTCTTTCTTTTGTAGCTAGAAAAAAATGTCTGTTTCCATTTCTTAACCTGCAATTTTATTTCCTATGCCAAACCAGACCTTTGGCTGTCCTTCCTTTAAAATATAAGTTTTCCCAGTATTAAGGGCTTTTAAATTTTTTCCAGAAGAGGTTTGTTATTTTTACTTAGTTTCTGTTTTGTTTGTTGAAAAATGAGATGTATTGAGACATATTATTTTTAAAGACTCACTTTAATTTCTTGGGTGATGATCAAGCTAAAATATGTACTGTCAATATGGAATATGAAAGGTTAGGAGACATTTCTATATCAAAGATATTAGGCATTATTAAGAGTAATTTGAATGAATTCTTGGAGTAGGATTTGTTTCCATAAGATTTTGCTTGTGATAAAAACTCCTTGTTAATACCTTCCAAATCAACCAAAATATGAAAGTCAAAGTTATTTGCATCCATCAAATGCAGTGAGACCCACTGGCATGAGGGCTATGAAATTCTGGGTTTCACTTGCCTTGGAAGTTCACAGGTAATAGCAATAATCTATTAGCATATTTCCCACAGATAAAGTGCAGAGCGGTAGAATGACTGGATATTTAAACAGTGCCAAAACATCAGAATGCACCTCTTTTACTTAAGAATGGAATATGTCAGCTCCTAAATTTTGTATATTTTCAAGCAGTTAGCACAGTTTACTGTCTGAAAACCATCGTATCACTGCTATTCTTCTAACAAATTGCTTAACAAATGCTAAGTTAAAGGATAATTTTGTACATCTAACCATAATTGGCAAACAGGGATCATGTATTCCATGTGTATTTTATCATCGACCCAAAAGGGAAGAGCAAAAGGAAGAAGGGAAACCACTGCTCATTCTTTTTGGCATATGGTAATGGCTGTTTTGTAAGAAAAAGTAGATAAATCCAGAAAGCATGCACTCAGTTATTGGGAGAATCTGATGTCATCCCATCAAGAGAAACTGTTCAGGTTTCTATGGTATTTCACATCTGCAAGCCACAGCATTATTTCCATCAGCTGTTAATGTTGCTACTAAAATTAGAGCCAGGAACTCCACAGCTTAAGCAACTTAAGTGGGTTTCGAAATAACATTTGTTCATACTCTCTTTACAAAGCTATGGTTTTGGTAAGTATAGTGTGTTGAAGGAGCTCATTTGTGGGATTTATTTTTACATAAGTAGCTGTAGCCAAGTTCAGGAGGTATGATGCCTATTTGAGATTTCTCAATTCTACTTCACTACGTTGGAATGCCCTGATCCAGTTTGGCTCAGATGTTATTTCCTCTGGACTGGAGTTGTAAAGAAAGCAATTTAAAATGCATAAGCACAGTGTCTGGGCCATGCCGTATATTCCCCACCCAGCAGGGCATTCACACTAAGCACTGCCTCACTTCCTAACTACTCCGTTGAAGTCCTCACTCCCTTTCCAACTATTAATATTCATGTGAATTTGTACGAATGGAGTCCAGGCAGGATAAAAAGCATCATATTGGAACATCATAGAATAACTTGAAATTTCTAAGACAAAATTTTTCCCAGGATATGGTTTACAAAATGAAAAATCAGACATTTTAATTTTACCTTAATTTTTGGTTCAGTAAATTATATATATATATATATATATATATATATATATATACACACACACACACACACCACATAGATCTAGATGATATAGATATAGTAATAAATAGATACAGATATAGATATAGAACTGGATGTTAGGAGGCATGAGTTTTAGCTTTGGTTCAGACACCAAATAATTAGGTAATTTAACCAATATTTGTGAGTGTTCACTATGTGATTATCATAGTGCCTGATGCCAGAAGCCTAGAGGAAATTCACAGTTCTTGCTCTTATAAAGTCTACAGTCCAGTGATGGGACCCAAAACGGTATTTCCTTGGCAGGTAAGACTGTTATCAGTCTATAGACCCTATAAATAAAGGAAATAGTTAAAGTAGCTGTTATTTTAGCTATGATTTTATGATGTGGTGTTAAAAAATATACCTAAAAAGTCAAAAGTTTTCAAAATGAACCATATATCACTATGCACTGTACTTTACATGCATGTTGTCCCTTAATTCCCAGAAGGACACCATGAGTCTAGGTACTAATGGAAACCTGTTATGCGTCTGGCCCAAGGTCACACAGCTTGTAAGTAGCCAACTCAGAACCAGGATGCCAGTCTATCTGCTCCAAAGGCCATGCTCTTACAACTAATGTAAACTACTAAAAAAGAGGAGTAAACTAAGACTGCCCATCAGAGATATGATTATGATGGAATTATAGCCTACAAGATTAAAAGTCATGATGCATTTTCAGGATGGAATTGATGTGTTGAGGGGAAGATTGAGAGGAATCATTTCTAGATCACATCTGTTTAGAGATTAAGTACAGATATGTACTATTATATTACATAA
Source organism: Cryptoprocta ferox (assembly GCA_028646485.1). Lineage (NCBI taxonomy): Eukaryota > Metazoa > Chordata > Mammalia > Carnivora > Eupleridae > Cryptoprocta > Cryptoprocta ferox. Next base: position 130,524,541 of record CM053567.1, on the reverse strand, counting down.
TTTATAGTTTTCTTATTAAATAATAATCAAGAGAAGAACGTGAGCTAGAATGTGGTGGTTGGGAATCATAAAACACGTTATTTGTCTGCATACATTTATTGCTGGCTGGCTGAAGTGGAAACCATTTAACAATCCACAGAGGCAGCAGCAGGGTGTCCTGGAAAGAGACTGGCCCAGGGAACCCAACTCCTGCCAATGACTCTGCATGGCATTGGGAACTCATTTCCTTGAACTAGGATTCAGTGCTTCTATCTGTAACATGAGGACAATGGATCTCATCCAGTTTTTAGCTTTGTGACTGTTTCCAAAGGAATTAAGCTCCTTGATACAGTCTGACTTTAGAAGTAGAAAGCCCAATATATGCTAAATACACATATTGATTAGACTTTGGTTTTTGTTTCCTGTTGGACACACTTTTTCTATCTCTAACCCTCACGAGAACACACACATACACACACACACACACACACACACATACACACATACACCTTCTGCCCCCCCCCCCCCTTTCTCTCTTACCTGCCCAATCCGTAGTCTTTTTTTTTTTTTAGGTCTCGATTTAGAAATTTCTTTGTTAGGGAAGCTTTCACTAACTCCCAAAGTCTCTATAAAAGAACTCTGCTTCCTCTGTCACAGATGTTGTGAGCATTGGATTAGATAACCCATGTACAGTGCTTGTATCATGCTTGGTTCGTAAAAGGAGTCAGTAACTATTAGCTAACATAATCATCACCACCATCATCATGATTATTAAACTTATGACACTATGTTTTATTAGTCTTTTTGAATCTCTGTGTCACCTGCTAGGGGTTAGGTTTTGGAGAGCAGGGACCATAATAGTTTGACTTACTGGTGCATCGCCAGCAGCTTGGCACAGTGAAGGACAAGAAGTGAGTAACACAAAGAAGATAATTAGTTCATGTTAAATAAGACACAGCAGTTTACATAAGGAAAATTTTCATTTATGCAATGTAGCAAGTTAACCTTTAAGCACTTATCTTCTAGTGGAATAGACTTAAACTTGCAAAAAAATAATTATGTTTGAGAGTTATAAGCAAGTCATGAACTATATGTTATGGAGACATAGAAAAAAAGTAATTGATGTTGGCTGGGAGATGAAGCACAACACTTGGTTTGAGCCTTATAGAACCAGAATGATTTCACCCAGCAGCGGAGATGTGAGAGAAGGGTTATATCACACAGGAGAAGAATAAAAACATATGGTGGGAAACTGCAGAACGTATTTCTACTACAGACTTACTAGATGATCGTTGAAAGGGTTCATTGGGGGTAAAAGAGGATTAGTGGAGAGTAAAGGGAAATGAAAATGGGAAGATAGTCAAGTTTAGACTTTTAAAACTCTTAAATGTCATCATATTATTTCATCAACATCTACCAATGACAATTCTTCTCAAAGAACTTTCCTTTACTAGCCAACATTATTTGCTTATCTTCAAATTCATTTCATAATGCAAAAGCAGGATAAATTTTTATTTCTAGGATTTTGCTTTTGAATAAGGTGGTTAATGACTTGAGTTTTGTTGATTCTCTCTCTCTTACATTATGAACTTACGGACTTTTACCTAACAAATGTTTTTTTTTTTTTTTTCCCTAGTAAATTGTATTCATTATTCTTTTTAATGTTTAAATTTTACTATCTTTGACTGTTGAGAGCCTCTTAATTTTGGCTTCTACGGCCTTTTGAGGTAACCGTATTCTTTGATAGCCTGCATTTTGGCCTTCCCTGAATCTCAGGTTCATCCTAAAATAACTTGTCTTAGACTTAGAAACAGTCATTCTTCAGGTACCTTTAAATAAATAAATACATACATACCATAATCCAGATAATAGACATGCTCACTGCTATTATTATAACATTTCTGTGAACAAAACAAGGAAATGAGGTGGTGGTGGTTGTATATTTTTCAATTCATATAGGTATTTCCAATTCAAATTGAATTATATGATTTTTATTTACTTTGTTTTCATACAAAGTAAAGTTTTACTTTTTTTCCCTGTCTTACAATAAAAACCTTTTTGTGCTAACTACATTAATACAATTGCTTTCTTAGCCCTGGTTGTCTATAAAACAGAGTGTGAGGCAGATTACTTGTTAAGGCTTTATTGGATGGTGCAAACCCAGGATATGTAGAATGAAGGTAACAGGGAATTGAGGCAGAGGCAGAAACCCAGTCATGTAAGAAACCTTCCAAGCAGGCTTTTTAGAAACCACTGGCCTCAGAATAGTCCTCAAGGAGGGTAAAAGAAAGTGAGAGGAATTTATTTTCAAGCTCCCTCCTGATTCTCATCTCACTGGTCAAAGTTTGTCTCAAGAGATATTAATGGCCCCACATTCACGTGTGTTGCCTGGACTTTTCCAGGAAGCCTAAGGACATAGAATCCCACACTCTGATTAGGCCATGCATCATCTGAGCACACAGCAGTGAGAGGAGCCAGAGTGCCTTTGGGTCTGGTCAGGTCAGGCCTGTGTGTTGGAGCTAATGTGGCTCCTGCCATGGTAGACAAGATGAAGACCAAGCCCTTACTCCAGAGTCCAGGAGAGCTGGGCAGTATTTGGATATGAGGCAGTGGAGGCAGCAGCTGGGGCTCTCTCCTGAGCAAGCAGTCAGGTGCCAAAGAGTCCATATGGTAGAACCCTAAGTGTTTTCATATTAAAACTGAATTTAAATCTTTAAGCCAAATTACATAGTTTCATTAAAAAATGAATGGAAGAAAAAATAAGTGTTATTATCTTATTTTAAGAGTTATTTCCAGAAATTAATAATTTAGGTCTTATACAGCTCCTTATTTGCTTTATCCTAACACACGCACACACACACACACACACATGCACACAATACACACTAAAATTAATAGTGTCAACAATATTTCTAACAGATTAATGAATGAAGTGTAAGACTTTTTTGAAGCTCAGTTTTTAATATATTTCTTCAAGAATATACAGTCAAAATACTGGGTATAAAAGTCAAATACATTTTGAAGCAAATTTGTTGAGTATGAAAATTATGTGTTCCCAAGGTGAGAATTATATAAGAAGACATATTTAGAGAAGTTTTATTCCATACGTTCACTGCCTTCCATATCCTATACTCTTTCCCATTTTAATTAACCATTTTATAACATTGATTCATTCTTCCAAAATTTATTTATTTATTTATTTATTTTTTTAACTTTACAGTTTAATGTCAGGTTGGTTTCCATATAACACCCAGTGCTCTTCCCCACAAGTGACCTCCACCAAGACCATCACCCTCCTTTACCTTTTCCCCTTCCCCTTCCCCCCTCAGTTTGTTTTCAGGATTCAAGAGTCTCTCGTGTTTTGTCTCCCTCCCTCTCCCTAACTCTTTTTCCTCCTTCCCCTCCCCATGGTCCTCTATTGGGTTTCTCCTGTTAGACCTATGAGTGCGAAGAT
>CM053567.1:130502076-130520608 GCA_028646485.1 Cryptoprocta ferox | reverse complement strand
AAAAAATCTATCACTCAAGAGAAAATGATATCATAAAAGTTTTAAACACAATCATGAGTGGAGGGAGACTGTAGGATTAATATTTTTAAATAAATTACAGATTCTGAATGTACCAGTCTCTTTAGTGTGTATTCCTGGCAGAGCAGATTATTATTTCTAGTCCACAATGAAAATGCCTCAACAGAGTAAAAGGTAGAATATAATATAGGCAGCAAACTCGCAAATGATTGCTGTTCATTGAGAATTTTGCATAAGTACAAGGTACCAGGTGTCAGCAGATTTAGTACACTCCCAGTTCTCACAAGGCCAGAAAGGCTCAGGCCCATCTTATCATTTTCATAAGTTCCCATCTTCAGTTGAAAAATGAACACTGAACTATCAAAATTCCTCACAGCCTTTTGCAAGAAATGAACCCTTCCTGGAATCAGCAGTACTTGAATGAATTTTCTATCAGGCTAATGCAGTCCCCTTTGAGGAGAAACACTTCAAGGGGCAAAATAAAATGCAACCAAGCCTAACCAACCCCCAAAAATCACTGATAGTGAAGTTCAGCAAAATTTCATTCAATTGGTTGAACTCTTAAATATCATCCACATAGAGAGTAAGCCCAAAGTAACTCTTCTGTTTTCATAGGACCAGGACATCTGATTGCCACCAGTTATGAGACTCTGAGCCCATGAGCCTGGCAAAAGATGCCTTCATTTATTTACATTTTTACATATTTGGGAGACTTTTTCCCTCAAAAATTTTATTTTTCAGTTTTCCTGAAGTCCTAGAGGTTTTGAGAAGAAAACCACAAATTTAAGGTACCATGGTTTTAATGTTAAATTTGTAGCAACCATTAGAAGGGCTGCCTGAGTTAACTATGAGGGGGTTACTTGCTCTGTGGATATGTGTTAGATTTTGCTGCAATTTCATCATTATTTGTACTACTCAGAGAAACAAATAACTCTCCCATTTTCACTGTATGTTTTATTTTAATGCAACAGGTGTCTTCCAGCCAATGGGTAGAAAAGAATACTTTCTGTGGTGCAACCCAGAATTTAGAATTGAAACGAGAAGGAGGTATAGTTCATATATGAATTTGCTTATTCGAGTTTCTGTGATTAAAATAAGTTGATAACATCTCTTTAGCCCATGCCTTGCATGAGATCTCTATGTCATCAAAAGAGAACTAGAATTGCCTCCCCTAATTTAAATCCCAATGATCTATTGCTCTTTCATATTTACAGTCATTGCTGGACTGCCTCTTGCAGCACAAGCAGCTCCAGTTACAAATCTCAAGGTCTAAAGACCATAGTTATTTATCTAATGAGCCCCTGGAGGCCCCAGGGTAGCTCAGCCCATTAAGCAAGCTGAGTCTCAAGAAAGGGCTGTTGAAAAGTTGACCTGAAACTGCCAAAAATTCTCCTTTGTGGGGTTTTGTTATGAGTCATAAAATTCACTTCCTCCATGGCAAATCCAACAGTATTTGTTAATTGTGTGTCTGCTTCATGCCATAAGCTTTACCTCACCAGAGCATCTGCTTGGGCTTCATCCCATTGCTAATGATCATTTTCTACTTTTCAGTCACTAATTTTCAAGAAGCACCAGTGAGATATAGTGAAAACACTCTCTTAGAAATTTGTCATGAGGATTAATTTCTATTTCTATTTCCATTTCTGCCAATAGCTATCTAAGTGACATTGAGGGGGTCATTTGACCTCTGTGAACTTCAGTTTCCTTATCTGCAAAACTAATGACATGCAAGGTGCCCCTGGCTTTAAAATCCCAGTTATTTTCACATATAAAGAAAGGAATTTATTTTTACTATTTTAATATAACTTTTGGTGAAATTAGATAATTTCACATGATGTTTAAAAATTCATTATTCAGTTACCAAATTTTAGGGACAGCTCTAAAATTGGAGAAAACTTAAAACAATGTAAAAAAAAAACACTACTCTGAGTTTCACTGGACACTAGCCTGATACAATTCTCTAAGGGTGAAAAAAAATCATTCAAATCTTTATTATTCCTTTCTTAAAAATATGGACTTGCTAGAAGTAATTCTTGGTGTTTAGTATTGTTTGGTTTCATTTTATTTGTTTTACAATATTCCAACTGCCTTTATTTTATAAAAACAGAAATTAAAACACAACAACTTTGGAATCTGTGGTCTTTTTTCATTCCTCATTACTGTGGGTCCCTTTGTGGAATTTGACAATTGTTCACTCCCTAACACACTCCTCTCATTGGACTTCCATGACATTATATTTCTGGGTTTTCTTTCCCTGTGTGTCTGCTTCCTCTTGACCTTCACTAGATCCTATTCCTCTGCTCCGCTTACACATGAGTGTTTTCCCATGTTCTATTCCAAGTTCTCCCATTTTAATGTCTTCATACATGTCACATTAGTAATCTCTTTTACTACATGCACATAATTTTCAAAGTCATTTCTTTGTTTAAAAAGCAAAGAGAGAGAAGTGCTTTTCTAGTGTCTCTCTTTATAAGGGCATTAATCCCATCATGAGAACCCACCTTCATTATGTCATCAAAACTTAATTATATCCCAAAGGCTCCATCTCCAAATACCATTACATTTGGGGTTAGAGCTTCAATAGACGAATTTTGAGGGGGACGCAATTCAATCTATGGCACCATTCTTGCTGTTAGACATTCACTAAGGACATTCCTGATCTGAAAAATGTTCTTTCCAGCTGATGTTCATGACAGCCCTTTAGCCTCTGGCTTTCCATAGTCCATTATATACATAGAGACTGTCTTTTGAGGATACCTTACCCTCCAGATAGGGATCAATTTTAAGTTCTACCCTTTTCCAAGGGCTCATTTAACCTTCCATCAATGGAAGCCCAGGTTTCCCCCTCCCCCCACCCATATTGTTCCTCCTCCACTATCCGGTCACCAACTGTCAGACATCTTCAGGTGAAAGTTAGGGAGACGCTCCCATGTTCATCATTCTCTCCTGCACCATGTTAAGAACTCTGGTTACTGAAACTACTTGGCTTGGGGGCTGGAAAGAAACCCGCTTCTCAAGAAGTGGTTGTAAAAATACATGATATACCAGTAACTCTCTATCTCTATATTTTTTACAGCCCCAATTCAGTAATAGATTTTTGGGGCAAAGGTAAAGGATGGCTAACTTGTTTAAGGGGCTGAAATCCAAATTTTATGGCTGGAATATATTAGTAGAGAGGAGAGTGACAGACAGTGAAATCAGACAAGTATGCAAGATTGAGATCACACAGAGTCTTGGACATTATGGTGAAAAGCTGGGTTTTATTCTAAATGTAGTGGATAGTCATCGAAGGTCTTTAAGCAGGGAAGTGATATGAGTAACAGATTGAGATTTACATTTTAATAGATGGTATTTAAATGTAAATAGAAAATGTATCATAAAGGGGAAAGAGTAGAAGCAAGAACATCAAATACCAGGCACCCAAGTAATTCAGGTGAGAGATATAAGTGATTTGGCTTAGAATGATAACAATGGAGAAGAAATAAGGGGGATGAATATGAGATATTGTTTGGAAGAAGAATTGAGAGGATGTGCTAAAGGACTATATGTAGAAAATGAGGGAGTAGGAGGTTAAGTGTGACAATTTGGGAGTGAACAACTAGATGGATGGGGTGGTATTAATTAATAGGGAAAACATGGAACTAAGTAAGTTTTGTTTTGTTTATTGAAGTTGAACACACAATGTTACATTAGTTTCAGGTGTACAACATAATGATTTGACAATTCTATACATGATGCTCTGCTCACAATGATAAGCGATTACCGTATGTTTCCACAGAAGTTATTACAAAATTATTGATGATATTCCCTATGCTGTACTTTCCAACTCTGTGACTTATTTATTTTATAACTGGAATTTTATGTCTCCTTCACTTATTTTGCCCACACTCTCAACTCTCTTCCCTCTAGCAATCAGTAGTTTGTTCTCTCTATTTATGATTCTGTTCATTTGTTTGTTCACTTATTTTGTTTTTAGATTCTACACATAAATGAAATCATACAGTATTTGTCTTTCTATGTCTGACTTATTTCACTTAACATAATACCTTTGAAGTCCATCTGTGTTGTTGCAAATGGCATGATTTTTATGGCTGACTAATATTCCACTATATGTACATATGACATCTTTAACCATTCTTTTGTCAATGGACACTTGAGTTGCTTCCATATCTTGGCTATTCTAAATAATGCAGCAATAAACATGGGGGGCATATCTTTTTGAATTAGTGTTTTCATTTTCTTTGGGTAAATACTCAGGAGTGGAATTACTAGATTGTATGTTTTTTCTATTTTTAACTTTTTGAGGAAACTCCATACTGTAGTGATTGCATGAATTACATTACTACCAACAGTGCACAAGGGTTACCTACTCTCCACATCCTCATTAACACTTGTTATTTCTTGTGTTTTTGAAACCAGCCGTTCTGACTGGTATAAAATAATATTTCAGTGTGGTTTTTATTTGCATTTTCCTAATGATTAGTGATGTTGAGCATCTTTTCTTGTGTCTGTTGGTCATTTGCATGTCTTCTTTGGAAAAATGTCTTTTCAAGTCCTCTCCCCATTTTTAATCAGATAATTTATGGTTGTTTATTGCTGTTTTTGTTGTTTATGGTGTTGGGTTGTGTGAGTCTTTTATATTTTTCAGATATTAACCCCTTATCAGATATATCATTTATAAATATCTTCTCTCATTCAGGAGGTTGCTTTTTCATTTTGTTGATGGTGTCCTTCACTGTACAAAAGCTTTTAATTTTGGTGTAGTCTCAATAGTTTATTTTTGCTCTTATTTCCCTAAAAGTAAGTTTTCTTTTTGTTTTTGTTTTCTGATTTGTGTTTGAGGACAGAAGGGATTACAGAGTTTTATTTAGGTTATATTAAATTAGACATAGTTATTATTAATTCACTGAAGATGTCAAAAGGAACTCAACAAATATTTAAATTTGGAACTCGGTGGCCATGGCTAAAGAAATTTAATTGCCATGAACATATACATGGATTTAAAGACCAATCACTTAATGGAAACACATAGTGACAGAATGTAGAAGGAGAAGAGTGGCTGAGGACCTAGACTGAAGCAATTGACATTGAAGGAAGAGAGTGTCAGCAAAGAGACCAAGAAGAATCAGAATACAGCTCATTCAATAATTTCTCAACATTTTAAATATGAAAAAAATGAAACACAACCTTGTTCTTCAACCGTTTCCATTTCAGCACTAGTGAGAATCTAAGGCAGCAAGACCTTATAAGCAAATTGTCTAATTTGTAATTCAATAGGTAATTATTTGAAAATATTTTTAAAATTCTGAGAAATGTCCAAATAATGATGATATTCTAAAATTAGACTTATATGTATCACTTAACCACAATAGGCCTTTATTATATATAAACGTTCATATGCAGAGGTTAGGAGCATAGGCTTTTTTTTTCAAGCATAGGTGACTTTCTAGCTGTGGGATTTGGGGCAGTTTACTTAATCTCTCTGAATTCTAGTGTTTTTATCTCTGAAATGGGGATGATAATGATAGGACCTTCCTCACAGTCTTAATCTAAGGGTTAAATGGTTTAATAGCTCTAAGTACTTAGAAGAGTATATAGTATCTACCTAGAACATAATAGTACTAAAATAAATATCACCTAAATATGTTACATATAGTTATTATCTTCCGGGAGCATAAGCCATCTGCAGTATATCCAGATTAATATAAAAATGAGTGATAATTTTTTAGATTCAAGTATAAATTGAAAGTTAAGTTTATTATGTCCTGGAGATAACTAGTTATGAACTAGGTAGAAAACAAGTTTGTCCTATAGTTCTAACACTTACCAGAGTTATGGCTTTGGGAAAGTCATTTAAATCATAGGGCTCCAGTTGTCCAATTTAAAACAGTGAAGAAGTGGAGACATTAAAATTTCCTAATGGTTTTTTTTTCTAAATCTTATGAATTTTAAGCTTTCTTTATTTCTTATTTCACATGACTTTCTTTCTTTTAACTCTACCCATGGATGGAATCCACTGCAAAGTGTGTTAATGGTCTTAACTTAAATAAAATCTGTGTGTAATTCTCCTCATACCCAGGTTTTAAGGAACATGAGATCCTAAGGAATAATAGTTACTTTTTTGTTATTTTTGTAGATTACAGATACCAAACCTCCAATTTAACTCTTACTGTAAATCTGCCTGAATAGTATGTTGTCAAGCTAGAATGCAAGCTATTTAGGAAAATACTTACTTTAGTTGAGTCTGAGATAACTTACTTTATCTATCATGCTTTTGTAAGGTATCTTTAAGAAAATATACAGTGATTTCAGTACATTTGTTTAAAATTTATCATTTTCAAGGTATTTATTAGAAACTGTACATTCAGTGGGTATTTCTTCGGATCTTAAGTTTGAATACGAATATTGGCAGAAGACATATACAAAGTGTAATTTAATGTGTGGCTATCATAAAATCAAAATGTTGTAAACTATTCCACATTTTTTCCCTGTTTTAAATATGTCAAAGATAAACTTCACATAGGAAAATAGATGATGTTGCTTGATTATGATGAGACATTTGGGGCACTCAGACCCCAGCTTTCTGAAGACCTTACTTCTAACTAACTACAGGCAGCAAAACTGTTTCCCTCTTTCTTATTAGCAATGGGATCTTTTACCTAGAGATTTCAGAACAAAAGGTAAGAAAGACAGTTAATTATAGCCTAGGCCTCACATGCAGAGTTAATGAATTTTAATGCACATCAATTAATAACTAATTGGGTTTTTGCCTGACTATAGATAGAGGTATTGGGTGATGAGAAGAAAAGAGGCCCCATTTTAATTGAAATACAACAGTACAGGCATTCTGCTATGGCTTTGTGTCCCTGGCTCTCCTGGTCTTTAAGTCAAAATCAAGAATAAAAAAAACCTGAAGCTTCTAAAGAGGTACATATGACTTTACACATAATGTAAATACAAAGTTCTTTATAACTCTATACAGAGCAATGATGTTTCAAAACATTTTACATGATGTGTAGGCAAGGTGGATATTATATTTTTAATTTTAAATAAATAAAAGGTAAAATGAAAATAAAGAAAAGATAGAGAAGGTAGAAGAGCTTAGAAGTTTTAAAAGTCTTGATTTCATTTCTTAGCTAGTGAAATTGAAACAGATACAAGGCTCTTATGAGTCTTATGAATTCAACTCCAGAACCTTCTTACCACCACATTATACACCATCCAACTTCAATACACCATTAAAGAAGAACAAAGACATACAATTAAGCTTAGTAACCATGTTTGGTTGTACTCGCTTAAGGATGGACAAATGTATTAATGGAAAAATATGGAGTACAGCAATGGACACACATACACGTGACCAACTGATTTTCACCAAAGGGATCAACATAATTCAATGGGAGAAGAAATACACTTTTCAACCAATGGTGCTAGAAACAACTACATAAATATTGAAGGAAAAAAGCTGAACCTTGGCTTCTACCACATACAAAAATTAATTTGAGATGGATCACAGACTTGAAAACATGAAATCTAAAATCATAAAGCCCCTACAGGAAAAAAAAATAAGAATTTTTTGTTTAAACAAGTAGGCAATGGTTTTTTTTTTTTTGAAAGGAAATGGAAAACAAGGTCTATAAAAACTTGATGCACTGAACTTCACATAAATAAAAAAATCTTTATTAAAAGACACAATTAAAAAATAAAAAGGGAAGCCACATCCAGGGAGAAAATATTTGCAATGAATTTATATGACAAAGGACTCATATCCAAATATGTAATGAACTCTTACAAATCAATAATAAATAGACAAACAACCCAATTAAGCAATGTGCAATGGAACTTGGGCATAATGTTCTTTCAACTACACTACATGTATGCAAAAAGCTGACAACCACATAAAAAGAGGCTCGATATAATTCGTCATCAGAAAAACATGACCGAGAAGCCCAGTGAGATGCCACTACACCACCACTATAAGGGATAAACTAAAAACATTCATAAACTTCCTGTTTCTTTCCAGTGATACTGAGAGCAGTAAATATCATTAATCTCACCCTTATGATAAAAAACAGACAAACAAAATACCAAATTGCAAATTAATGATTTTTTCTTGAATCTATCAAATTTCATTCATAAAATAATAGCCAAATATTTGTGTACCTGTCTCAAATGCCACCAGATGTCATATAAGCCAGTAATAAGAGTGAGCTAAACTTTTTTAGTGAATTACTACAGGCCAAATGTATATTGATGTGTATTACGTCACTTATAGCTGTATATATAGAGGGGTCTGCCTCCTCTAACATATTTTTCTTCCATGAATCACACTGGGTACTCACAGACAAGACTGTGTAGAATCCTGAGAAAATTTCCCGCATGACACCCATTGGGGGAAGGGAACAGCAGCCACTGCCAAAACTCCACCCAAACCCATCTCTCCTAACTCCTCGACTAGGAAGATAGTCTGCAGGGTTAAGAACCACAAAACCCTTCTTAAGGCACTGTTGGAAATCCATTCAAGCTATAGAAAAGAAAGAGGGGAAAAATAAAGTTCTACTTCTGAAAGAGGGGCATGAAAATGCAACTAAGCAAAGCACTCTAGCTGGAGTAACGCATGGCAGGAGCACTTCTGCAGGCCACACCACTCTGAGATCTGGGTTCACCCTGCATAAGGATAAGTCTTAATCAAGACATCAAAGAACATTTCCCCTTCCCCACCTCCCACTACTGTGCCAACAGCATTTGGTAGTTATAACAATGAGATGCAGCTGGAGGGCTACATTCTCTCTGGGGAGAAAATATTGAGAAACAAAAGCTCTGGAATACTCTACACCCTGTAAGTGGAAGAATTCGAAGACTGCAACAAACTGTAAACCCAGTTTCACTCCTTAGCATATTACCAAAATCTTCCACACTAGAGGCCTAGTATAAGGATAGGCATACACATATCCACATATAAAAAATTATTCACCTCAGTATCTATAGTTCTATACAGTATGTCCAGATTTTAACAAAAAGTTACAAAGAACATTATGATGCAAAAAAGCAAAATTTTGAAAAGACAAGCAATCATCAGAATCACACTCAGATATGACACGGATGTTGGAAATACCAAAGAATTTAAAATAACCGTAATTAATATGTTAAAGGGTCTTAATGAAAAGGTAGACCACATTAATATCAGAAAGATATTGTCATCAGAGAAATAGAAGCTATAAAAATCAAATGGAAATGCTAGAAATATAAAACATAAGAACAGAGTTGAAAACTACCTTCAACAGACTCAGCGCACTTCACACAACCAAGGAAAGTATCCATGAATGCACAGATAAGTCAATAAAAAGTGCCCACTTGAAACACAAGAATAAAAAGTGAAAAAAAAAAAGAGCATCAGTGAGCTGTGCGATGATATCAACCGATCTAACATATGAATAATTAGAATCCTGGAATGAGAAGAGAGCAAGTTAGCTTAAGTATTACTTGGAAAGAGGAATAATCACAGAGAATTTTCCAAAATCAATGACAAGACACAAAACTACAGAGTTAGGAAGCTCAGAGAAGCACGGGATTAGGGAGGACAAAGGGAACACCTATGCATATCATATTCAAACTGCCAAAATTCAAAGGCAAAGACAATCTTGAAATTAGGGGGAAAAGACACACCACTTACAGAGAAACAACAATAAAAAATCACAGTAGACTTCTCATCAGAAACCGTGCAAGGTAATATACAGTAGAGTGGTATATTTCAAGTGCTGGAAGAAAAAGAAAACTGTCAATCTAGAATTCTATCCCTAGTAGAATATCATTCACATATTAAGGAGAAATAAATATTTTCTTAAACAAACAAAAAGTTGCTAGCAGACTATCTGGAAAAGAAATGTTCAAGGAAGATCTTCAGGCAGGAAATTTAGATTTACACAAGACATGAAGAGCATTGGAAAATGAATGAATTAAGGTAAGTTAATTTATTTTTTTCATAATCTTAACTTTTTAATGATAACTGACCAGAACAAAAAATGGTGACAGTGTATTGTATGTTTATAACATATGTGAAAGTTAAAATACATAGCACAGTATGACAAAAGATGAGGAGAAGGTATTGAAAATACACTGTTATAAGATTCTAACTACATGTGAGATGCTGTAATGTTATTTGAATATAAACTCAGATACATACACACACACACACACCTATATAGTAGAAATCCTAAGATAACTTCTAATTTTTATCAATATGTACTAATAAATCAGGAAAGAAGATATAGTGAAATCATAAGAAAGCTCAATTAAGCTAAGCCCAGAAATGGCAAAAAACTAAATAGAATTTGAAATAAAGAATAAATGGAACTAATAGAAAAAGAGCTAGATAGTAAATTTTGATCAAGCCATATCAATTATCACTTTAAATATATATTTAGGAAGGAAGATAGATAAACATACATATCATCAGAATTTATTAAAATTTGAATGTTTTTGGTGACTACCAATGTTTATTGTTACAGCAGATTCTGTTGCTTCTTATTATTGTGTTTTAGCAGGGCACTGTGTGATGGATGTTAATTGTCATTTTAAAATTTCTTTTTACTTTTGGCTGTTCATTTGAGCACAGGAAATTTGATAACTTTCTTTTTGTAGTATTTGAGAGGGCGCTGCTTCATGTATTAAAAATGGATGACTTCCCAAAGTGCAGTATGTCTTACTCCTTGGCTGGCTTCCCATGTGGAAAAATAAGTGTTCATAATTATCTGAGGAAGAATGTTTGCATATTATTCCTTAAGCATATAATTATCTCTTATATTCTGGGAAGCATTTTATGTGTAGGCCTACAGCATACTGTATGTTTTCTTTAAAAGGCAAAGTAGCTAAAAATGAATGTGTGGAAAATGTGACAGTCACACCATGCTAGCTGTATTTGTTACTATGCCACTATATGATTTAAAAGCCACTAATGCAAAAGGAAAGTGCATGGTACTTGCTGTGTGTTTCTAATTGGCACAATTTGCTAATACAGTCCTTGACGCCAGAATTCTGTTGTTCACATATCTGATTTAATATAATTAAATGGCAGGCATTTTTTCTCCTTGCAATTTTGGAACATCGGAACAAACAGAAAGAAAGGCTATGCCCATGAATACTAATTAATAGCAGTTCTTGCTAAATATAAATTGCTTCCTCAAAGGCGAGTATGATAAAGACACTATTTAAAATGAATGCATGAAAAATCCATTTCATAGAATAGAATTGTATCAAGATTTTCTCTGGTTCTCTCCATCAGCCCTGGAGTACCACAGCTTGAATAAATAAAAATTTTGCTCACCCTTCACCGAATTCCACTCCTAAGAATCAATATCCATGCTGACTTTTAATGTCTGGGAAGCTGCTCCAGGAAGCAGGTGAAATTTTAGCTCGGAGCTGAGACACACCAGCCCCCTCTACATGTGGTACAGTCGTTTCTCTTCACTTCTCACTCCTCTGCCTCACCCCAAACGCTCTGGTAACCAGACTCTCAGCATGGCCCAAATTCACTCATTGATCCATTCATTCACCAAAAATTTATTTAACATCTACTAGGTGTCAAAGACCACGTTAGAGACTAGGAATAAAACATTAACTACAATATTCCATGCCTTCAGGAAGTTAATAGTCTAGCAGGGAGAAGTAAATCTACTATGCAACACGTGCCATAAGTGAAACGTGCCCATAAGCAAGCTTAGATGCTTAGAGAAAGCTTCCATTCAGAAATAAAGTCTGTGGTAAGGCTTAAGGGATAAATAGGAGTTCCTTAAATGTAGCAGGGGAGGAGTTCATTTCAGGCAGACGCCTTAGAAGTATGAGAGGCGCCATTCACACTACCGTATGTGAGATTGGAATGTAATAAGCTTGTACATGGATGTGAAAAGTCAGTAGTCATGGGAAGGAATAATGCTCCCTCCTCCTCTTGAAAACATCTTGGAAATTTTGATCTATATAATCACATAAGCCCATCTATAACCTGTATCTTAAGAATTGGCTTCTTCCCAAAAAAAAAAAAAAAAAAAAAAAAAGTAAGGAAAGGAAAGAAAAAGAAGAAGAAAATAACTGGCTTCTTCTTAGCAGAATTATTTACCATACTATCTGCATAGTGATACTCTACCTTTTCCTGTCAGATGATTTGGTATGTTTCCTTTTGTCATTTAATGGAAAATGTACTCTTATTTGACTTGGCAATCTGGAAGCCCAGAGCTGTATTTAAATCTAAATCGTAGTGCCTTGTCATATGTTCCTGTTATAATTTTTTTCGTCAACCACATTTTGTTGAAGAATATGTTTTCTGACCTCTCTAACTTTATTTATAACCATCCTGTTACTCTGTGTGTCACCTCGGATCATGTTTTACAAGTATGTAAGCATTATAAACAGTTCTTTCTCTAGTAAATTCTTACAAGATATTTTCACATGGGCCTTAATACAATGTTAATGAGAATTTAAATTACTTAAATATACTTAAAATAAAATGCATATTCTCCTAATCACTCATCACTCATTTTTAAAAATCACAAAAATAGTTTGTGGACAACAACGAAACATTCATAAAGCAGATAGTCATTATTCTTTACTTATTAAAAAAAAAAAACCCTGATAGTCTTAAAAATCAGCAGTAGGGGCGCCTGGGTGGCTCAGTTGGTTAAGCGTCTGACTTCGGTTCAGGTCACGATCTCACAGTTGGAGAGTTTGAGCCCCACAGCTGGCTCTGTGCTGGCAGCTCAGGACCTGGAGCTGCTTCAGATCCTGTCCCTCTCTCTCTGCCCCTTCCCCACTTGCGCTCTGTGTCTCCCTAAATAAATAAACATTACAAAAATTAAAAACAAAAGACATTTAAAAATATCAGCAGTACTGTATTCATGATGAAACCTGCATAAGGAAAGCAATATATATGTGCATATATTTACTAAAAAGTACTCAGAATTACTGTATGTTTCCACAATTGAATTTGTTTCCACTTATATATTTACATTATTAATCCATATCATGAATGAGCTGTCTGTCTCTGGCTCTATTCCATAATACACTCTCATTTTCAAAATAAAAATTGAAATATTCAATATGAATTTAAACATGGATTCCAGTTTTGATCATTCTTCTCCCCCCACCACCACTTTTTACTATTCAAAAGATAATTTAAAAGATTTTACAATCTGGAGAAGTTCAAGGAGCATCTTTAAAATGAAGAATCAGCCTGTGCCACATCTTTTCGAGAATAAAATGTTCTAGGAGAATCATAATGGAACAAAATGCTTGCTGGAAGATAGCAATTATAGGACAAACAGTACACTCATCAGAGCACTTGCTGCCGCAAATAAACTGAAGGTCCAAATGGCATACATAATCCAAAATTAGAGGAGAGCCTTTTCAAAATCATAGTCTAAGAGAAGGAAGCATAATACTTTTTTTATTTTATTTTTTTAACTTTTTTAAATTTATTTCTGAGAGAGAAAGAGAGAGAGAGAGAGTGAGCAGGGGAAGGTCAGAGATAGAGGGAGACATAGAATCAGAAGTAGGCTCCAGGCTCCGAGCTGTCAGCACAGAGCCTGACACAGGGCTTGAACCCACAAACTGTGAGATCATGACCTGAGCTGAAGTCGACCGCTTAACCAACTGAGCCACCCAGGCGCCCTATGGATAATACTTCCCTTGAACGGATAGATGTGATATTTTGTTGTAAAACTGAGGGAAAAAAATACAGCTAGAATTGTGTTATACGAACAGCATAAGACTTAGAACCCTTTTATACTAGATTCAGTTCTCATCACACACTCATCAGTAATCATTCGTCTTCATCATTTTTTGTCCTTCCTTCATTTTTCCCTTCCTTCCTCTTCTCCTTTCTACCTGCCGTCCCTTATTGCTGCCTTCCTTCCTTTGCTCCTGTGTATATTGAACTCACAAATGTACAAATATACATGAAAAATACTCAATAGTCAATGTCATTATGACTTCACATTTTGTACTGATTCTCAGTGTGTCTACTTTTTATTTTTTCCTCATTAGATAAATGTCAGACCCTTTCAGGTTTCCTAATTTTCTAATGGAGTCCATATCTAAGACTTCACTGGTAGACACAAATCAATTCTGCTTAATACCATAAATAAATACAGACACTTAAGACTTTCAAAAAACAAGCGAGAAGAATGTACCTTTCCCCTTATTGAATTTATTCTCATTAATTCTACAAAAAATGATTTGTGATGATTTGTTAATTTTTCAAACCTTCATAGGTATGAAGTAAGAAATATTTACCTTTATTCCATAACCGTTTGTCTTATCAACATCTTTTCCTATGAATTTTCAAAGTTGCAGTTTGAAATAGATTTATTTTGTTTTTTTATATGTAATTTTCTTTGTCCTGATATAGAAAGAAAGAAAGAAAGAAAGAAAGAAAGAAAGAAAGAAGGAAAGAAAGAACAAACACTGGAAAATATGTTCAGTTGAAATGGATGCCTATGGTCTTCCTGGTAGTTGAAGAGAAAATTTATATGCAGACTTTCTTGCCCATGCAATCTCTAAAATATATTTATCAGCAATTTTGCTGATCGACAGCCAAAGGTTTATAAACCCACATGCTATTAATTTTTAAGCACCAGAGGATAGAACAGTGGTAATATGAAAAAGAAAGAACTCATTAGTTTTTAATAGAGCATCGCACGGCACTGATCTTGCCACCCAACTATTTATCCAGGGCTTCTAACCACGCTCTTCAAAACTGCTGCACAATAAATAATAAAAGATTAAAATCTTAAACCTGGAAAACTTAGAAAAAAATATTAGAAAATTTTATTTGAGATTATAAAAATCCTCCAATGATTTACTTTAAGAGACACCTTCACTGCTTCCTTGTGCGGGGACTAATGACGGCCCCCGGTTTAGGACCAGAGAGAGTGCTGCCTGGGAAACAGTCAGAGGGAGGTGATAAAGTAGACCCTCCACGTGACTCTCTCACTGTCACCCGCATAGCTGTTTACCATTTGTTACAAGAAAATGATAGTCCATATCCATCTTTATATGTCTGGCCGGTTATAATCCTGATTTTCTCTTTCCGGGACACATCTTTTTGTTCTAAACAACTCCGTTTCCAGGCAGGGTGACTGCAATGAGTTTTCGTGTCTTGAGCATAGACAAAATAAAAGAAGATTCTAATTAAAGGACCAGCTTTGGGGATATTGACGTTTGGAGAGACAAGATTTCACAATCACTTTGGTTCTGCCTGAACCCTCTCTGGCATTCTACACAGGACTCCTTTAATTAGGATATCATGTCTTTAGTAATTTGACACTCATTTCTTACCTCTCCTTCTAATTGTGAGGTATCTTTGATAGTTGCTCAGATGACTGTTGAAATGAGGTTGGATGTGTCTTTTCTGATGAACAAAACCTGAAGGTATGCTTGCTCTGATCTCAACCCAGAGACAAAAATGAGGGCTGGGATTTAATTTACTCACTTTATCCCTGGAATAGAAAAAAAGTAAATAAACTAAAATAATTATATTATAGTCTGGAAAATCTATGAAACCAGCAGGCTCCACATGCTCCTTATAAAGCCAAGTTGTTTACTAAATATTTTATAGATTTTCATTAGATTTTACTAACAAGCATAAGGAAATGAGAAAAATGAAGCAGAGAGATGGAACAGTTGTTCTCTCTCTCAGGACTTGACACATTCCTCACTTGCCATGAGATTACAAAATGTAATGTTATATTTCTAAATGCCTTAAATTGTTTGGAAACCATGAATCAACGTAGTATCCCCAACAAAAGCTGAAAGTGTTGATCCCAGGACCTATAGAGCAGTGACATAGTAGGGTGTAAATGGTACCCTAGATTCAGACAATTTTCCCTTCCCTTTTTCCTTCAGGAACCTCACTCTGCTTCTTGCTAGCCTTGTGACCTTCATGTCTCTGAATGTGGGTGGGGGATAATTATAGGACTTAGCTCACAAAATTGTCATAAAAATAAAAATTAAGCACTTAATATAATGCTTGGCCCACAGTAAGCACACAAGAGTTTTTAAAATTATCACAGGTTATAGGTCTTGTAAAATTTATATTGCAGTTTCCAAAATGTTAAATTAATTGTATGCTCATTATGACAAAGGTACCAAAGAATTTAATACTATAGGGAAAAAAAACTAATGTAAATATGTTTTTAGGATCTTCTAAAAGACGTTGAAATACAGCAGTAATAGAAAGTTAGGAAAGAGAAAAGAAACAACTGTTATTTGGACAGAAGAGAAAAAGAGGGAAGTGAGGACAAAAGGGAGGTAGGGAACAAAGAAATCAGCATTTGTCAACAGGAATTATTTTCAAAAATGCTTCCCTAAATTGGAAAAAGGTTTGTACATCTCTCAATTCAATATTTTGAGAGGGATATATTGGGTTAGAAGATTGGTTTCATGTAAAAGTACTGATTCCTTTTAATAATGAAGTTATTGACAGATATTCAAAATCTTAAAATGATATTTGGTTTATTGCCTATGAGAAATTCATAAAACTATTTTGACAAAAATTGTGGAAGAAAGTTAAGTTCTAACTTCTGGTGCTATTAAAATTGTCTCTGATGCCCTGTCTACCACTTATGTCTTCCAGACCATAGATCTGGCTGATAAAACCAACCATGTACTCCAATGATTCCGTTACTTTCTTTGAGAGCATCTGAAAATCTTCCCATTTCCCTGTGATTTATATTGTATTTCAGGGGAACCGTGTCACAGTCTTTTCTGCTTTCATCGTTGGAGATGTACACAAGGTACTGCTTGCTGTGGAGAATTTTTCCATTGAACTCCCAAATCTGTGCTTCAGGTAATATGCTGCAGTGTTTCTTGTTTGCTTTTTTGTTTTGCTTTCCTTTGTTTGGTTTCTTTTACTTTTGTAGACATTGACCCTTTTTCTTCTCAAGATGCAGTATTCTACATTTATCTGCATTGATTTCTGGCATTTGCCATCTTTTAGCCCCGGTACTTAAGTGATCCAACTTCTGTATCTGACTACATAGTTCTTTATTATTTACTGTTCTGACTTTATTATCATCCGCGATATCAGGTATCACTGTTATGAAGGTTTTCCTCCGGGTCCCAGTTGAAAGTCAATCCAGCGTGTAGCACAAATCTCTCTTGTAATTTTTGCACGTTTTAAAAAGACAATCTCGAGTATTTTATGTTGAGTATTTATGCTATAACTCTGAAGATGAAGATTAACATCTTAAGAAGATAGTTATCCCTCAATTTTCATTCTACTTTTAAATGTAGCTCCCTCCTGAATGTAGTACAACCAATCAGATTAATCTTTCTGCCTCCTGAGCCTATAAAATAGGATCAATAACATTTTTGTCATTTACTTGTGCAGATGCAGGCACCTTAGAAGGTATAAGACTTCTCCCACCTTAGTGTGTATTTTTAAAAATTAATGTCTAGCTGAGAGTAGCAGTTATAATCAACTCCCAATTTTAATTGAAAGGTCTACAAATTTTGGAGGATGAAGAAATTTTAGGGAAGAACATATTTTGTAGAGTACTGAATTCTTCTGGTCATAGGTTAAGAAGAAAAACAAAAGCATATGGGCAGATAGATAGTAGAATTGTGACTACTTAATTTTTGATAGAATCTAATGGTATCCTAATGAATAACAGACAGGATTGCCCAGGTACCATTCCATATAGAGTTTGGTTTGCCTATTTGTTTTCTTTATACAGTTTACAATTGAGCTGCTTGGCTTATTTTCTTATTCATTAATAAAAGCTCTTTGTGTATTAGGAATAACCCATTAGCACATTGTTAGAAATGTTTTTTTAAAATGTTTTTTACATTTATTTATTTTTGAGAGAGAGAGAGAGAGAGAGAGATAGAGCACGAACAGGGGAGAGGCAGAGAAAGAGACACAGAATCTGAAGCAGTGTCCAGGCTCTGAGTTAGCAGTCAGCGCAGAGCCCAATGCGGGGCTCAAACCCACAAACCATGAGATCATGACCTGAGCCGAAGTCCGACGCTAAACCGACTGAGCCACACAGGCGCCCCGAAATCTTTTTGATCATATCATTTTCCTTTCGATTTTGTTGTTGAAAATGTTTTCTCGGGAGCGGGCAAGATGGCGGAGAAGCAGGGAGCTCTGTAACCTGCACACGCCCGTATGGATTGAACCGAGAAGGACTGAAGGGATAAAACTTGGACTTGCAAGTGGGGGAAAGAAGAAACAGACGCCAGAAAGAAGACAACCTCAAAGATGCCTGAGTGAGTGACTGTGATCTGGGAAATTAGGGGACAGGCGGGTCCCAGTGGTAAAGGGGAAAGGAGCCCCCGAGCCCAACACCGGGAGAGCGCGCTGTGCCCCGGAGAGACCAGGGGAAGAGAGAGAGACGGAAAACGCACCTAGAACCATCTCTAAGGGAGGAAAATCTCGCCCGTCTCCCCATATGTAACGGCCGGGCGCGGGGAGAGAAATCCGTCCAATCTGGCCAGTGAATTCTTCCCTGGGCGCAGCGGC
>CM053567.1:130300039-130501576 GCA_028646485.1 Cryptoprocta ferox | reverse complement strand
TGAAATAAAAGAAACCACCTTCTATTTACCTGAAAAGCAGAGCATAGATGAACGAGGTGTGGTTACCATGACTTAATGTAATTCCCGCCTAGATCCTAGTTTAAAAGAAAAAAATGCTGGAATCAATAAATTGGATACAGTTTATTTCATGCTTCTTACTCAGGTGAAAAGAAAGTTATATGCATATATATACATATATATGGGTACCCATATATGGATACCCATATATATGTATATATAATTGAGCAGAAGTGAAGAAAATAGGATAAACTCTTATGGGATCCAGGAATCTTTGATGGGACTGGCAGATCTGTTAGCAAGATGAACTACTGGAGTAGGGTGGATTCTGCCTTGATTATCTCCTCTGAAAGGGTGTTTTCTTATAAATTGGAATATATAAGAAATTTATGTGTCAATAAGGCCCTGGATACAGCCTTCTAAAAGCTGAATATTTGAAAAATAGCCTAGGAGCAGCATCAATGTGAGTGTAGCATTTGCCAACTTAAATCTTACCATTGAATAAACAGATGGAGAGAAAAATTATTGAACGGTATAAATGTCACCTTCACTTTTTTCCATACAAGCAAAGGATTGTGTGCCTACTTGCTTAGAAGATTTTTGCTGGACAGATGTATGCTCAGATCCAGCCTATTTATTAGAGAACAGTCTCAGATCTCATTTTCAATTTTAATCACTGTGTCAATTTTAAAAGGGCAGTTCTCATTACATAAACATTTGGAAGTTATAAAGCTGAAAGGTCAGGGTATGGACAAGACAAAAGATAACATGCCAGCAGCTGGCATACATTTCCACAAGCAAAAATTTTCTCCCAGTAAGCTCAACCCTTAGATAATAAGGTCCTAAGACATAGGAGTCATTAACCATTCTTCTGTTTCTCTAGAAGAATAATTTTACTTGTATTGGGAGAGTTACACATATCTTTCTACACAAGGATTATGTGAATGCAATAAAACTTTATGACAATTAATTTCATGATTTGATTCAACAAAATATTATAATCTAGAATAATAATCTTAATTGCTACTGTTTATTTAGCAATACTATGTACCAATTGTTTTCTCTGTGTTGTCTCTTTTAATCCTTACCACATCTCTGTGAAGTGGTATTTCCATTGCCAACATACAGAAATCGAATTAGGATATTGGGAAATTAAGCGATTTTCTCAATTATCATACAACGGGTGTGGGTGCGTCTGACACTTTAACCCACACCGTTGTCACTTTGAAACTGTGGTATTAATCTCTATACTACACTACCTCCTTTAATGAGTACTGCTTGGGCTGAAGGTTTTATTCAAGATGCAGTAAAACTTGTACTGTAGGAATCAAGAAATTCTAAAACACCTGAAGCGCAAAGGAAGTATCGTAAATCGTTGACATCACTTTATCATCTTTATCTAAAAGGCGCAATATAAACTGAAAGCTTTGGAGAGTCCTGTGGGTACTCCCAGCCAAATATAGCAAGTTTTTTTTTTCTTATTCTTTTTCTTTGAAACCAGAGGAATATAAGAAATATTAAAAATACAGAAAAACTTAAACCCAAAAAACATACTTGTAAAATAATATAAAATCTGGACCAAATACAGGATAAAGAGGAGATTTGACCTATTTTCTTCAGGCTTTTCTTAAAAGTAGGAGCATCATCTCCAAAGGCCCATACAAATGTAACATTGAGGAGAGAGACAAGAACCAGGGGTGTATGTACATCACAAGAGAGAATGGGTAAGACGCTGTTAGAGCCTCCGTTTTAGACCACAGAATGCAAAGGGAGGTAGACCTGAAGGAACAACTGTAGATCAGGTACTTTTATGTTCTGCCAGTCTGGGAAGCCACTAGAATGGAAGATAGGATGAAGGAGAAAAGGTGCAAAGTGATTATATGGTAGCAGTACAGAGAGCTGCCACCTAAGGACTTCTCCAATAAACCTCTTGGGCACTAAACAACAACGATAACAATGATAAGTAAATTGTCCCCAGGGTAAAGGAAATAACACATTTATTGAGAGTCCTTGCAACCTTAATCCCAAACAAGCTGATTACTCCCCACATGATTCTTTAACAAATAGCTTCATTCAAGGTAATGACAACAATAGAATCAGTATAAAACTTTCAGGTGGGGAAGGGGATAAAAAAGAACTGGAACATAGGTAAAACGCAGATGAAAGACCCATAGCATGAGAGTAAACTGCTAAGGAAACAAAAGGAAATCATAAAACTAGTTATTTATGGACATCATTGTATTTTGTAAAGACAAAAAAATACAACTAAGCTTTCAAAGATAAAATTACAAAAAAAAGAAAATCAAGAGATGAGATTGGACCAGCAAACTTATTTTTATCTATTTTTAATTTTTTTAATGTTTATTTATTTTTGAGACAGAGAGAGACAGAGTGTGAGCAGGGGAGGGGCCAAGAGAGAGGGAGACACGGAATCTGAATCAGGCTCCAGGCTCTGAGCTGTCAGCACAGAGCACAACATGGGGCTCAAAACCACAAACCGTGAGATCTTGACCTGAGCCGAAGTCAGATGCTTAACCAACTGAGCCACCCAGGTGCCCCTGGACCAGCAAACTTTTAAATCAAATGTAAGAAGAACAAGTACATTTAGAGAAGAAATCTGCATTAAAAGTAACAGCAAAATATAGGTGATTTAAAAGAGAAAATGGTAGATAGAATAGAGAAAATCACACAAAAGGACATTCAAAGAGATCATATAGAGGTCCAACTTTTTACAAAATAGTTGTATTGAATTAACCCATTGCACGGATAGCAGTTATTAAGACATACAAAAACAACCAAACAACCATATGCACCACTGAAGAATGACCAGTAACAGGCAGCACCTGGAAGAGAGTGAACCTTTTAAGAACCTTTAAAGAGAGGCCCCTGGGTGGCTCAGTCAGCTGAGCGTCTGACTTCAGCTCAGGTTATGACCTCGCTCATGGATTCAAGACCTGCATCAGGCTCTGTGCTGACAGCTCAGAGCCTGGAGACTGCTTCAGATTCTGTGTCTCCCTCTCTCTCAGCTTCTCCCCTGCTCATGCTCTCTCTCTCTCTCTCTCTCTCTCTCTCTCTCTCTCTCTCTCAAAATAAATAAACCTTAAAAAAAATTTAAGAACCTTTAAAGAAAACAAAACATGAAACTTTTAGGAAAAAACCTTTTAAGAAACAGGGAACTGCACTATAGGCTTTTCAACTGAGGGTACTTCGTAGGGCTAGTAACATAGTAAAAAGCTGTAGTCTTCTTAGCTTGAGAGGTACCAGGACAGAGTTTGGAGCAGCCAGAATCAGGAAGACAAAGGTGTTGTGTTGGGGAGAGCCACTGGAGAACACCAAAATTTAGTGTATGAACTGCTCATATTTTTAACCCAAATTTGCAAATAAGTGGACTGACTCTGAGAAGAGCAGGAGACAACAGCTGTTAGCAAGATGATCAAACCAAGTAGAGAGTTCAGTTGGCTTTCTGCAGGAGAGACAGAGCAGAGTTTGAGTCAAGCCAAGTTAACTGCCTTCTCGAACTAAAACAACATTCTTTCAGAAAATATACAGAATTCGAGTCTCTACAATGGATTACCCAAAATGCATAGGATAAAATTAAAAATTGAGACATTCAAAGAAACAGGAAAATGTTACTTGTAATAAAGATAAAAAGTAGCCAACTGAAGCCAAACCTTAGATGACCCAGGTGTCAGGATTAGCTTATAGGAATTCAAATTGGTTTTTCCAAAACCAAGTAAAAGAGGGTCATAATATATTAATAGACAGACCATTCCAACAGAGAAATGGAGACTATGTTTTTTTACAAAAGCAAATTAAAATTTAGAACCTAAAATAAAGTATCTGAAATGATAAACTCACTGAATAGGTTTAACAGCTGCTTAAAGACGGCATTAGTAAACTTAGTGACAGATTAATAGAAAATATTCAATCTATAAATAGGAAATTAACAAAAAGTAAGCCTCAGTGGACTGGGGAACAATATCAAGGAATCTATTGCAAATATAATATAATCTCAGACGTGGCCAAAAGAGAATAGATCAAAAAAAAAAAAAATACTAGCTAAAGTTTGCCAAGATATTGTGAAAAACATAAGCTTAGAGATGCAGGAAGCTCAATGAAACCAAGCAGTCAGCTAAAAACCAAAGATGAAGAAAAAATATTGAAAGTTGTTGGATAAAACAACAAGTTATACACAGGGAAGAAATGATACAAATGATAGTAGACTTCTTATTAGAAATAATAGAACCCAGAAAATGATGAAATAATATCTTTAAAATGCTAAAATAATTCTATATTTAGTGTCGATGTCATTTTTCAAAAACTAAGGAAAATATAGATATTCTCATAAGAATAAAAACATGGAAAATTTTAGCAAGACATGCTAAAAGTTCTTTTGGCTGAAGGTATATGACACCAAATGAAAAATCAGATTTACAGAAACAAATGAGGAACCCTGGGGATGATGGTTATATTATTTTTATTCTATTAGTTTCTTTAAAAGTATGCAAAAGTTTAATAAAAAGCCGAAAGAAAAATTTAAATGCAATACTAAAAATTGTTTGATTACCTCAAAGGAAGTCAAAGGAGAAACAGAAAAATAAAAACCTAAGGAAACAAATAAAAAGAAAATAGCAAATGGTAGACATAAATCCAATTAAATAAGCTGGTTGAATTACATATAAAATGAACATTCCATTTAAAAATCAGAGATTGTCAGACTATATAAAAAAGTAAGATTCAACTATATGCTTTCTCTTAATGATTCACTTTAAGAGATAAACTGGATAAATAAATATGAAAACATATACCATGAAGACAATAAGCATAAGGAAATTGTCATATCCAAAAATATGAAAGGTTATACCACCTTCATGGTTTGGAAGATTCAGTACTGTAAAAATATAAATTGTCATCAAATAATGTATAAATTAAATTTAACCATATGAAAATTGACAAGATGATTATAAATTTATATGGAAATGTAAAGGTCCAAGAATATCCAAGGCATTATGGAGAAGAACAGGGCTGGATGCTACAATCCTAGATATCAAGATTTATTACGAAGGTCTAATAATTAGGAATATATGTTAATAATTCAAGGAAAAAGAAATAAACCAATAGAACAGAATTGAAAGTAGAGAAATCATGATCTTTTATGGTCTGGGTGACTATTCAATGAATTGCAGAAAAGATAGTCTTTTCAGTAAATGGTGTTGGGCAAACTGAATAATCATAAAAAATAAATTATCACCACTACCTCACTTCACATGCAAAAATAAAGTCAAAATCTAAACATTGAAGTGAAAACAATAAAGCTTTTAGAAGAAAACATAGGAGAATATCTTCATGACTTTGGAAGTAGGGAAATATTTTCTGAACAGGATACAAAAAAAATTTTTTTTTTAAATTAATAAATCAGATGACATTTTAATTAAGAACTTCTTTTCATCAAAACACCACTAAAAGAGTAAAAATAGCAGAATATGTTTGAATTACATATATAGTCAACAAAACATTCCTATCCAGAATATATAAAGAAAATTTTAAAAAATCAATGTGAAAAATGCACACAACAGCATACAACAGATTGGAAAATGTGGAAAATACCTGAAGACAAAGGAGAACACACAAAAAGTACTCAACTTCCCTTGTTTTTCAATGACATTTAAATGAAAACTATAATGTGATCTATCTTTACCCCCAGCAGAATGGCTAAAATAAAAAATACTTCTTCTGTGGAGCAACTGGCACTCACACATTGCTTGTGGACTGGAATTTCATAAAAGAACTTGGAAATTTGGCAAAATCTACTGAAACTGAATACATGAATCAAATGTTCACCAAAAGACATGCACAGCAATGTTTATAGCAGCTCTGTCTATAATAATTTCAAACTAGAAACAAACTAATGTCCATCTACCATAGAGTGGGCAAAAAAATTGTGGTATATTTACACAGTGGACTTATTCACCCAGGAAACTAAAGAACAAGAATGGACAACTATGAGAATAAGAAAGATGAATCTCACAAACAAAATACTGAGCAAAATAAGCCAGTTACAAAAGACTTCACAGTGCATGATTCGATCGATGTCAAGTTCAGTCCCGGAAGCTACCTGCGTGTTAAAAGTTAGTGTGGTAACCCCTTGTTTAGGTGAAGGAACAGATGAAAGGGGACAGGCATCAGCCTGAGTCCTCCAGGGGGCAGGGACTGAGAGGCATTAGGGGTGCAACAGGTTTATTGAGAAGTAACAACTGAGATTTAAAAGTGAGATGGAAGCCTGACTGGGAAGTGAAAGCATTATACCCTATGCTGTTCTGACATCTGTGAAAGGAAACAGACTTGAGCAAGAAGAGCCTCAAAGTGAAATGCCGATTTGAGAAAGTCTCAGCCAATCCAATGGGAAACTCTCCAAAAAGACTACCACACAGAGGGGTTCTACATCGGATACAAATGGTCAGGCCGTAATAACCACCTCTGCGCTCAGCGACTGGCTGGGGGCTGCCACAGAAGAGTGGCAGCCGGCCCCCTGCACTCCTGGCAGATGAAGACAAGTGCTTTCTCACAGAGATGGGAGCAACACTTCCATGGCCACCACAGGCAGAAGAGGGGCTTCCGAGCTGCCAAAAGTGCAGCTTTCTTCACCCCTCTTCAGTTTATTTCTCAAGTGAGGTCATGTTGTGAAAATTTTTTGAACTCTAGTCTCATGATTTGTGTATTTTCTATAATATATTATACTTTAATAAAATAATTTACTAAAAATTAATCTCTTAATATTTGGCATAATTATTTTATTCTTACTTGGGTCAATGCTGGCTCTTGGCCTGTTTTTGTTTAACTCTGGGGCTGAGAATGCTTTTTAAGTTTGTAAAAGATTGTGAAATGCAGACATCTCACACAGATCTCATGTGTGGTCCACTGTGTAAAATAGAGTTTTCCCACTTCTACTTTTGCAATGGTTCTTCTAGAACTAACCCATCATGTGGTGAGGAAACCTTTTTTCTGGATGGGGAGGTAGCATGAGAGGCGATGCCCATTTGACATACCTGAGGTTGACCAGTACACCTGGTGATCTGGTGACCTGGGGGGCAGGTGGAGTCACCAAGATGTCCCAGCACAGAATGGTGCCTAACAGAGGCAGCAGAATAAAACTAAAGTTCAGCATATCTTTAATTTTTTGTCTCTTTATTTATTATTAAATATTATTGTAGTATTTTTATTATTATTATTATTATTAATATTATTAAATATTATTATAGTAATTTTTTGTCTCTTTATTTATTATTAAAATATTATTGTAGTATATTTATTTTTGTTCTATCATTTTTATCTGTATATATGTACATAAAACTATGTCTACAATAAAGTTAATTAAAAACAGTAAAATTATTTCTAGGTTTTGGGATTATGAATAACTTAAAAAGAACTTTTTTTAGTTACATGATTTATATAAAATATGACCATCACAGGCTGAAAACAATAAAACAATAAAATCTATTTATTTTTAAAAATAAAATAAAATTCTAAGTGGATTGCATAGTTTGATATCACCCCCACTTCACACACCACACTCACACACACACACACACACACACACACACACACACAGAGTTTAATGTAATAAGAAATGAAATTTATTTGGTATGTTGCTAAATGCTGCTTTTCTTAGTCCTAGAGATCCACAAGAAACAGCAACATGTGACGATGAACTAGCATAATGTGATTTATAAAAAACTGGTTCATCAAATGTTGGGCTTGGTGTGTTGTTTTCTCAGCAAGGAAGAAATAAATAAGGAGGAATCACATGAACTCTGGAAGTCCCCACAAACCACAGATGCATCTCTCGCTTCAGAAGCACAGTTAATCTTACCCAACACCATGGTGTTGCCAAATATCTTTTGATCTTTATGTTCCTTGTGAAAACAACCAGAGTTATAAAAACTTTAGTAAACCCATGTGTAAGGGGACATTTCCTATGACATTCTGTGACTTCCTATACGTGAGACCTCACCACTGACTTGACAGAACTCTAATTCTCTAGTTCTTACTTCCTCTTCCAACCCTCTTTTCCTTCCAAAGAGTAGGACACATTAGAAAAAAATACTAACCACAGACGAGTCAAAAGTCTTGTATTAAAATCTTTCTGCCTATACTTGACAAAATTAGTTTCTAGCACTGAGTCTTCATTCCTTTTTTGTAAAGTGAAGTGAAAGGGTATTTGTATTAGTTTACTATCGCTGTGTAACCAACTACCTACCTCAAACGTAAGAACTTCAACACACGGCAAATTTAATATTTCTCGGTTTCTGTGTATCACACAGGGACTGCTCAGGATCTCACCAGGCTGAAACTCAGCTGTCAGCTGGGTCTACGGGTTCTATCTGTGGCTCAGCGTCCTTTTCAGAGTGCAAGGGCTGTTGGCAGAATTCCTGTCCTTTCTGGTGTCAAACTGATACCCTCATTCTCCTTCCAGCTGCAGGTGTGGGACCAGTCTTACCACCTGGAAGCTGCCCACATTCCTTGCCACGTGGTCCCTCCATCTGCAAAGGCAGGAACAGAGAAACTTGTCACACAAAACCTGTTGTTTCTCATCTCTGACTTCTTGTGCGTCTGACCTCCAAACCCAGACTTCAAGTGTTCTTGTGATCTGATCCGACCCACTCAGACAGTCTGTCTTTGTAAAAGTCAGTGGTGCCACTCAACATAACGTAATTACAAAAGTAAACCCTATGAGGTTCACAGTCCTGGGAGTAATGTACAAAAATATACAAGTATGGGGATCTTGGAGGCCATATCAGAATTTTGCTTATCACAGGATTTTTTTAAGGGTTAAGTTAGATAACATGCAAAAACACTTATCTGAATACCTGGCTCTTAATGGAGGCCTACTAAATTGTCATTTATTCTGAATAGACTTGGGGGGGGGGGGACTAGTCAGTAGTAGTGAACTACCAGTAGTTAGTAGTAGTAGTTAGTCATATACTCAGATGAACCATAAGAAATGACCATTTTGTAGATTAAAAATAATAATGTATCAACAATTTCATCTGGTTCTATTTACCATACATATCTGCTTAATGTTATATTTCACAAAGCATTGAAGAAACACCTCTCTATCGATTTTTAGTCAATAATTCATTCATTCATTGGTTTCTAAGTCTGGGCTAGAATGTAATGCCTAGTATGTACTAGCCACAGAGCAGGGCAATTCAGAACATCTGGAAAGGAACAAGACAGTATCTCTAACCCTCAAAACTTGAGGATCTAATGGATCTGAGTCCTCATAGATTTTAACAGTGCAGTTGATACTAAACAAAGCTGCTTCTGAGAGTGCTAAAAGAAGCAACACATATAGCTTTTTCATGTGTCTAACCTCATATTGTTTATAATCGTATGACAAAAACAAATGGAGAAGTTAAATTTAGAAGAAACTTGGTACTACACAGGCTCTCTGACAAATGGAGTTTACAGTGTTGGCAAGCAGCCCCCAAGGTTTTTCAGTGTTCGCTGGCATCCTACTTTGGAAATACCTTTCTTAGTTTCCCAGCAACAGTTCAGATATGACAAACAATTCTAGTGTCTCCTTTTTTGGCTTCAAATAAAATAGCATAAGCATATTTAAACATCTAGCTTCTTCTGGCTTCTAAAATCCTCTCTCACATAAGCACTTAATTCATAGCTCTGTGCACCTTACAAGAGTCTCCCAAGGAGAGTTTTCCAAACTTTCCTGGAAACTGAAAAGCGTCCTTTGTCATGTGACTCAGAATTCTGTCCTTTTCCCATTTGTTTTTCAGAACGCAAGCAATTTCTGCAACAGATACAGTCTCCTTTTCTGTCCTGCTGACTGATGGCTCCTTGGTTGAGTCACACTGTGATAGAAAGATAATTCCCACGTCATTTTTAACTCTGCTCTCGATATAATGAAAATGATAAAAGACACAATAGAATATATCTTTGATACAATCTAGTGTAATCCCCATTATACTCTGAACTCTTACTGCAATATCCATATGCAGCTGTCACTCAATGTCTCCTCAAACACTGGGATTAAAGGGAATTCACAAGCAGAGAAGCATTGTTCACACATTTTTTCTTGATTTCCAAGATGAAAAAAACTGTGCATTGCAACTACATCACTGCAGATTTCCTGGTATTTGGACTGGCAAGAAGAGACTCCCCCATTCTCCCCATATACACACACATTAGATTAAATTCTGGATTTAATTAGCCATGGACACAAATAATTAACAGAAGCAATATGGGCCACACAAGTGAGACACAGATGTAATTTATCTTGATGTGACTTTTCCTGGGCCTCCAGTTCACTAAAAAGGCAGAAATGGATAATACTTTGAACAGTGTAGAATAATGCCTTATCTGAGAAAACAGTCTAATTTTTGATACCAGGAACCTTTTATACTCAGGGTTTACAATATATTATATTATAACATATAAGAATGGCACCCCCTTCCTACCCCCAGAACCTGAGACTACGTTAAGTTTCTTGGGAAAGTGGGAATGAAGTTTGCAAATAGAATTAGAGTTGCTAATCAGTTGACTTTAAGGAGCCCGATGTAATCACAGGGGTCTCTTAAAGCAGAAGAGGGAGGCAGAAGATCAGGTCAAACTCATATGATGTGAGAAGAAATTCAGCCAGACTTCACTGGTTTTGAAGTTGGAAAAAGAGAGTCATCAGCCAGGGAATGTAGGTGGCCTTTGGAACCTGCAAGAATATTCTCCCCTAGAGCCTTGAAAAAGAAATGAAGCCCTACAAACCTTGGTTTTAGTCCAGCGAGTGGCTTTTAACAGTGACTTGATATTAACTCTTTTTGACTTCTGACTTTCAGGTAACATATTCATGTTTTTTTCAGTCATTGATTTTGTGGTAATTTATAACAGTGGCAAACCAAAACCTACTACTCTTTAGTTAGGTTGGTTTTAGGCTCTGGAGTAAGGATTCGTATGAAAGTGTTTTATTAGCAAGTATTCCCAGAAAAAAAAATTGTTTAGGAGCATAGGGAAGTGATACCAGCAAGGAAAGGAAGCCACTCAAGGGAACCATTCCAAGCTAAGTCCATGGAACTTTGGCTTAGTTCCACTGGGGAGCTTTGGAGACAGTGTGGATCACTTCTCAAAGTTATTCTAAGTTAAATATCAGAAGGACTGAGTTATCAATTCTCCTCTGCCTGGACATTGCTTGTGCACTGCCCATGGTGGTGAGGCTATAGGTTTCAACTCCCAGGTATTTTTAGATCTCTATGCAGGTAGAAAAGTGGGATCTGAAGGTCTAAAGACACTTGCCTACCAAGAGATTCAGTGCCTAGCTCTTAGAAATAACAGAACTCATGTTGTGAAATAATAGAGACCTGACGAGATGGGTTGAATGACAGCAGTGTCTTCCACAGTCGTCAGTGTCTTAGGCATTGGTCTACCCTATGCATTTCCACTTAAATGAATGTTAACACATAATAGATTTTTCCGTGTTTTTGTATCAAATTCATCATATACAAGGCCACATACCAATCAGGGAAAGAAAGCAAAATCAGTGTGTAAATGATTTTGGAAAATATCTTTTGCCTTCTCAAAATCCAATCATCATTAAAGAACTTGAGTACCTACTGTGTTCCAGGAACAATTCTGAGTATCTAAGATATATAACACATCTCCTAGACTTCAGTGGGTATACAAATTTTAGATAGATAGATAGATTATTATATTGGGTGAGAATAATCCCATTTTATATTATCTGTCATTGACCTGCTAGTATGCAATTATATAACTCCAAATTTTTAAGAATCTCCCTTGACTGTCCCCACAGCCCCAACTTTTCTTTATTAACTATCTATAAATGGACCTGTTTCCAGGAGAATTAGCTACATCACTTTTCTAAGTCACCATTTATCTTGAATGGATATCGTCTTTTAGATTATATATTCAAAACTGATTGTTTTCCCCTTTAAATTTGCTGTTTTGCCCTATGTCGTCCTTTATTGAAATCATCACTATTTTTATGGACTTGTATGTTAAATTTAGTAAGCTTGGATTTATTCTACAGAGTCAACTTTGTCACCAAGTCTTGTGATAGCTCAGCTGTGTTCCTCGTGTCCCCAACTTCTGACACAGTTTTTGTTTATGCTGCTGTCACAGTCTAGTGTAGTGAGTCCATCTGCAATGAATCCTTTTCCACAGTACCAGAAAACATGCCCAAAATACTGTTTAACACTTTCCACATGAGGGGTCAAAAGCCCTGATCTATCTCTATTTACTAAACATTTTTCTATTTGATGCCACCCTGTTTGTGTCCTTTTTTTTTAAATTTAAATTCAAGTTTGTTGACGCACAGTGTAGTCCTGTTTGTGTCCTTTATAGCCTTTCCACAATTTAAAATTATATATATTCTTTGTTTACTGATTTGTTTTCTCATTCTTCAATTAAACTATAAGCTTCGCAAGGGCAAGAGCTAGACCTTTAGGTTCTCTGCGTATCTTGAACCTACTACAGGCTACTGTAGGTACCAGGCAAATCAAAGGTACTCGATAAATACTTGACATAATGGAGAAAGGAAGTAAGGATGGAAGAGAGCAAAGAAGGGAGGAGAGAATTGTTCTTTTTTTAAATTTTTTTATATTTATTTATTTTTGAGAGAGCGAGACAGAGCATGAGTGGGGGAGGGGCAGAGAGAGAAGGAGACACAGAATCCAAAGCAAGCTCCAGGCTATGAGCAAGCATTCAGCACAGAGCCTGACATGGGGCTCGAACCCACGAACTGTGAGATCATGACTTGAGCTGAAGTCGGACACTTGACTGACTGAGCCACCCAGGTGCCCCTGTTCTGTTTTTCTCACTGACCACACCACCCACTTCTTTCTTTCTCCACCCTCTCCTCACACACATACTTCAGGATAACTATCTGCCTTTTCTTATGCTCAATCTCTTCCCTCAGATGTTTCCCTGCTTTCCTTCCAAATTATCAGCTCACAGAGCAAGTCTTATCTCCGCTTTTCCTGATTTCTGCACCCATACTCCTTCTAACAGAGGCATTCCTCACACTTAACTCCCTGGTGGTTTCCATCTGTACAATTCTGAGCATCTGGTTACATATTTCTTATGCTGTCATATAACTGTTTTAGCCTTTGGTATCATTTCTGCAAATAGATGAATCCTCCAATATTTGGCCTCTACCTGTCTGCTCTCAGATTCACGCTCCTCTCCTTCCCTGCTTTGCTCTGAACGATTTTCATCTACTTTGACCAGGCTCCCTACTCTCTAGCTTCCCAGTAAATTCAGTAATGGGAGGAATTCATGGAAAGGGAGAGGGAAGAGAGAAAAACACAGCACATTTCTATCTTCAGCAGCCATTCTTGCAGGTGCTATACCTCATCTGTGGTTCCAGCTCCTGTCAGGTAGCATCTGACATGGGTCTTCCTCTCTCCAAATACACCAGGTCCTGGATTCTGATAATATCATGTCTCCCTATCAGTTCTCTATTTATTAGGAAGGTAAGGACTTCCTGATGGCTAATCTCTGGGTTACCCCAACCTGACTTGGTCTGGCTTCTCAGTTCTTCCATTGCATCTATCAGCAACTCCTTACATAGAGTTTCTTCATTTGAAAGACTTAAAATGGTTTCTTTTTTTCCCAGCAGGACCCTGACTGATATACCTTCTCAACCAGGATAAATTTTAAATCCTATTTTATAGGATTAAAAATTGTCCTATATTCTTCCACAGCTGGTTATATAAAAATTGCTTATGCATATTGATTATTCTCTATGAGGTCCACATGTTTACATCAGAAACAATCACCTGGAAAATACTCCACTGTTCTTTATAAACAAGAGTCAGTGAATCCTTAACTCACTGGGGAAAGTGGTTTTGTTTTCTATAGAGCTCACCTAAACTGGCTAGATTTTACCTGGGATAAATAAAGGTCCTTAAACTTTAAAGTGAGTTTGACTGTGTCACAGACATCAAGGAAAATAAAAATGTGTTCTCTGCATTTAGCATTACACATAAAATAATAAGCCTTCTCCTTTCCCTTCTTATTTTGTGTACTGAGTCACATCCTAAGAGACTATAAGAAGTGTTAGCTAAGACTCTAAAGATAAGAATCAGAGTTAAATTGTAACTAAAGTTGCAGTTTCTGCTTTCAAGCATAGCAAGTGTAGTCTGTGTATCAGTTAATAGCCAAGATGTATTTAAATGAAACAACTTCAAAGCTTACCAGCACACATGCCTTCTAAATATTTTGTTGTTGTTCAATGTATTTTTATTTTATTTTATTTTATTTTATTTATTTTATTTTATTATTTATATTCAAGTTAGTTAACATACAGTGTAGTCTTGGTTTCAGGAGTAGAGTCCAATGATTCATCTCTTACATATAACACCTGGGCTCATCCTGAAGAGTGCCCTCCTTAATGCCCATCACCCTTTTAACCCACCCCCCATCAAGTCTCAGTTTATTCTCTGTATTTAAGAATCTCTTATGGTTTGAAATCCTTATTTTTTTCTTACTTCATCCTACCACTGATTGAATTACATTATCGTCCTTTCCACTGTCTTCTACTTTTCTAAACTCAACAAATGACCATATTCCAAAAAATTAAATGTGAAGAAGTTTTTTTTAATCAGAAAAAAAGGGGTCATCTAGGTGGCTCATTCAGTAAGCGTCCAACTCTTGATCTCGGCTCAGGTCATGATCACATGGTTCATGAGACTGACAGTGCAGAGCCTGCTTGGAATTCTCTCTCTCCCTCTCTCTGCCCTTTCCCCACTCTCTGTCTCTCTCTGTCTCTCTCTGTCTCTCTCTCTCTCTCTCTGTCTCTCTCTCAAAAAAAAGAGCTCTTAAAAAATATGTATTGTTTATGACTATCTGAGTATGAAACAGAACCAGAACTGTAAAATTTCAGCAGAAAGCAAAGGCCCTAGATCTAGAAGGACTGGCAAGGGTAGAGAAATGGTACTAAACCCAAGGCTGTTCAAGACGTGAAATGTGATTTTAAGAAAGTCAGTGAAATGGCTACTTTCTTTCTGTTTTTCTTTCCGTTTCCTCATCTTCAACATTCAGAATTGGACTGACTGATCTATTAAGACTCTCAGCTGAAGAAAGAAATTGATGCAAACAAATAAAAATCAGAATTGGGTGGTACTTCTTTTGATACTAGTAAAAGACCAATCACAAATCCTTTGTGCATTGAAGGACTGTAGAGGTTGAAGCTCATACTAGGAGGCTCCAATAACACGTTTGTAATTGTTCAGCCAATTCCTTTATGGATGAATGAATGTTGAATAGATTGAGAAATAATCTTTTTTTTAATGGCAGGAGGTAAGCAAGTTTATAATATTCAAGACTGAAACTACACATTTAGTTAATGGTATTGTATAATTTTAAAGCTATAAAGAGACCTTGGAACACTCCATGCAGACTTTTCTACCCTTTTGAAGGAAATCGTTTTCCCATTGGAAAATCATTTGAAAGTTATGCAGTTTTCTAATAAAACCCCAAAAAACCAAACCTATGTAATGAGAAAATTTCACATGTAATTTTGGGGCATTTATAGACCTGCTGAAGTGATCTGTGTGGCCCATGATGAAGCCATCCCACTTTTTAACAGGTAAGAAATTTGACACTCAAAGAATTTAAACAGATAGTCCAGAGACAGCAGGATACTTATAGTGAAAACTATACAAACATACATATCCCTTACTCAATTACTCTATTTCAAGTGACTAATTTGGCTAGCAAATGTTAATAATTAGTATTATTGATAAAATAATAGTTGTTGTTTCTAATAAACATCATTGATTTAAAAAGAAAAGAACTTACTAATTGAACCAAGTGGTGAAATGTCCAAGAGATAGAATTAAAAAAATTAATGAAGGACTTATAGCAGGTGTAAGAAAAGCTAGCAGAGAATGTAACTGGCACTTTCCCCATAAGATTAGTGTAACTCAGAGAGTTATCTATCAAAAGAGCAGATAATAAAGTAAAAGTTAATTTCAAAATAAGTTCTCAAGTTTTTCGTTAAATTAATTGAATATCATGATGAGACTTCACAATCATACTTCTTTAATTCCTCTGTCTTCATGTGTAAACTCTAATGCTCTCTGGCTTTGACTCCCCCTGGAAATGAAGTGGAGAGACCCCTTGTTGATTGTTGGGTCCTGCCTGCCTCTTGTCCTCTCTCTCTCTCCTTTTGCTCCCGCATCACAAAAGCATGCCAGCAAAGAAGCTCCTTGGGATTCCAAGAGACAGCAAGAAACAGCATGTGAAGTCAATATCACATTTAGCAAGGACAGGTCATGGGAAAGACCAAGAATATTCATTATTTATCATTGCATTTGTTTCTGTGGATTTGAGCTACCATCTGGAGGCATTCCCTTAGCCCGCTTGAGCTGTGTTGTCTCCCACCTCCTTTGCACTGTTAATGGCAAATATATTACGTCTCTATAGGTCATAGGCTCAGAAATTCATTATGTCTATTGTTTTGTTTTATACAATTGGTTTTTAAAATAGTTGAGAAGAAAAGAGAAGAAATAGACAGTTATACTCTTTCATAATTACATAATAACCTTTACAGACATTCTTTGTTTTTTTGTGTGGATTTGAAAGAAATAAGATCCTTTGCTGTTAGCTTGAATGACTTCTTTTAGTATTTCTCAAAGGTAGATCTATGAATAATATATTCTTTCACTTCTAACTTGTCTCTTAATGTCTTTTTTCTACTTTCATTTATGAAATGATTCAGAATTTTCTGAATATTGGATTGTTGGTTAACAGTTTCTTTTTTGAGCACTTTAGATTTGTTATCCCACTATCTTCTGGCCTCCCTTGTGTCTCAGAGAATTTACCTGTTAACCTTATTGGAGTTCCATTGCAATGATGACTCATTTTTTCTTGCTACTTTCAAGATTTTTTCCTTGCCTTTGGCTTTCACCATTTTTACTATGACTTGTAGATCTCTTTGCATTTATCCTATGGAGTTTGCTGATGTGGAGATTAATGTTTGCCTTGATGTACCGTGATGTATAAATTAATGTTTTCTAGAAATTTGGCACATTTTCAACTATTATTTCTTCAATACTTTTATTTTTCTCTTTCCTTTCCTCTCCTTCTGGTATTCACATTATTATGGTTTGGTATACTTCGTAGTGTCTCATATTTCTCTGAGTGTCTATTTCCTTTTCTTCATTTTTTTCTCTCTGCTCTTCAGATTGCATAATCTCTATCAATCTACTTTCGAGTTTGCTAATTATTCCTCCCACTTGTTCACATTTACTGTTGAGCCCCTCCAATGAATTTATCTTTTTGGTTATTGAAATGTTCAACTCCAGAATTTTCATTTGGTTCTTTTTTTTAATAATTTCTATCTCCTTATTGATACTGTCTATCTGTTGCAACATTGTCATAATAATATTCCTTTACTTCTTGAATCATAATTTCCTCTAGTTCCTTGAGCATATTAGTAATAGTTACTTTGAAGTGAAGTCTTTGTAAAATCTGACGTTTATTCACATAGTCTACTTTTTCCCCAATGTATGGATCATATGTTCTTGTTTCTTTGCGTGTCTCATACTTTTTTGTTGGAAACGACATTATAGATAATACATTGCAGCAATTCTGGTACTGGTCACCCCCCCTCCAGGGATTATCATTGCCATTGTTTTTTTATTTGTTTTATGACTGGCTGGACTATTTTAGCGAAGTATATCACCCATGCTATGCCACCCCTACCCACTACTTGAATAGCCCACAGTCACAGCCTTGAATTGCCCACAGTAACCCTGGTATGATAGTGTTTTGGTAGGATTCTGGTCTCTTTCTCTGCCCACACCTAGCTGAAACTGCAATAATTGTCAGCTAATTGCTTTATTGTTTTCAACAATGTCCTGGGGCAAGAATGTTCAACAGACTGATCCAATCAAATTTGGACTCCTTTGAAGGGATAGCTCCTAGGCCAGTGTTTGAGATTTGCTCTAGCCCAAGGAGTATTCTCCCAGCTGTCTCTTTCCCTGGCTCTCTTTGGCAAACTAGCTAGCCAACACTATTGCCTATATCCCCAATGACTCTACCAATCTTTTACCCATTGTTTGGTGCCACAACTCCCACTGATTTTGAAAGCAAACTTTAGGCTTGAATTTCTCCACACTGTCGCAAATTAAGTCAGTTCCTTTGGGAAGAGATTCAAAGCTCTATAATATATATCCTGATTCTCCCTTTATGCAAAATAGATTAGTAATAACTCTGGGGCTAAGTATGGGGACAATGGTTAAGTCTCTCTGAGACATTTGCTTTAGTACCTGAATGCTGAATGGAAACGGGCAGATAGTAGCCTCAGGTCTTCTCAGCTTGCCTCTCTCAGCATGGCAAACCAAGAAAAAGCAAGCCCCAGGATTTTCGGTGGTGCTGTGCACATAGAGTCTCTGTTCCATGAGTGAGAGGCGATAGTGGAAGAAAGGAGCCTCACTTGTCAGTCATACAGACCCAGAACTTAGTATGAGCAACAGATAGCTGGGAGCAGACTGAGATATGCGGTGTCCTGCCCCTTCTAGGAAATCGTCTTATGACTTGGAGCTAGGATGAAAGGGAGCCCTGGGTTCTTAGCTATACAAATCTAGAGTGGATTTTCCATATGGATGAGATGGGAGAGCAAAGGAGGGAGTGGGTCTTTGGTCACATACCACCAACTCTCACTGTTCTTGCCAAGCTGTAGTAGATTTTCTTGAATGTTTGCTGCATGCCCTTACATCTATTTAAAGATTGATTTTTAATGTTTTTCATTAGTTTTGCAGGGAAGCAGATCCACAGAACTCCTCATACTATTGTCATACTGGAGGTAGAGTTGCCTATTACCTTATTTTATCTTTGAATATTTCGAAATACTTTGAAAATACAATCTGTGAATTTAAGTATTATTATCTTGATTTTATAAACAAATTGTTCTTATTCTCCATCGCAATTCATTGGTGAGCGAGAATTTGAATAGAGTCCTTAAAAATGTAGATTTCAAAGCTCCTTCTCTTAATATATTAACACAGTTTTATAGCAAAGAGGGGATATAGAAGAGAAATAATTAGTTCAGAAAAATAGTGAGATAACTTACTTGTGATTTTGAAGCACAGAGGCCTATCAGAACAGGTATCTTAGGGAGCAGGTGCCCTGTGTTATTTTATATTCTGAGGACTGAGGGAGTGTCTGGTAATAGAGATTATTTAATAGGTTTATTGCTGAGTTAATACAAAAATGAATTATGGTGGGGGAAACTTTAATGGCTTTGTTCTTTCATTTTTAATTTCAGTTGATCATTTTGAGATAATATATGACAATTTTGTAGATTACAAGGAAAAATTCTATGTAGAAACACTGGAGGTAAATAGCCTGAAGGACTCTATATTGGTAAAGATAAATCAAGTCTAAGAGCAATTAAATCATTAGGAGCATTCATGGGCTTTATATCAACCTCTGACACCTCAAGACAAAAGAATACACAAATAAATAAGCAAGCAGCTCGTGAGCACTATGTAACCTCTATGTAACTTCAACACTGGCTTCTGCTTATTATTTGTAAATTTTCATGAAAAGTTTAAGGTAGATAGCAATATTAAATTAAGCAATGATTATTTTACTTAATAATTATACATGTTAATGGTTTTAGATAATTTTATGTCTATGATAAGTATCTTAGACAAGTATACTTTTAGAGAAGTATATATCCTATATAATTATGATCAGCATTATAATGTAAATATTCTGTACTAAGTTTGTTATAAATTTTGATAAAACTATATCTTAAGTAATATATCCAAATAGTTATAATAAATATTTTTGTTTTTACCTTAAGTATTTAAGTTTTAATCTGTTACGAGTAATGTTTTTAAAGTATGAAAGTTTTTAATTTTCTTGTTTTTAAAACCTATATGGTTGAGGTCTATATATTTAGCAATTTATGGTAAACAGCATCCTACAATCTGACGGCCATTACTAAAATCACTGCCATAATACTTAGGACAGTGTTTGCCCAAATGTGATACTCCGACTATCTGAAAAAGAAATTTCTAAAGTCCTTCTGACAAATGTGCATCCTATGGCTCCACCCCACAGCCTTACAATCAGAATCTCTGGCAATGTGGTTCAGGAATCTAGTTTGTTTTTTGTTTTTGTTTCTGTTTTTGTTTTGCTCATTTGTTTGTTTTATTTTAAAGAGAGAGAGACATTGAGTGTGCTTGGGAGAGGGGAGAAAGACTGAGGGAGAGAGAGAATCCTAAGCAGGCTCCACTCTCAGCGGGGTTCAATTCCAGAACTCTGGGATGGTGACCTAAGTGGAAATCAAATCAAAAGTAGGATGCTCAACCACATGAGCCACCCAGGTGCCCCCTCTCCTTCTTTTTTAGGAATCTAGTTTTTTATTATGCATTCCCCAGATGATTCTTAAGCACACAAATATTTGAGAACTGTGGATCAAACAAATCAAATTCTAATAGATATACTCTAAACATCCAACCTATTCCCAAAATACCAAACACTAAGCAGGGATAAAGCAAAGAACCTTTGAAAAAGACACTAGAGCAATCAGAGGTAAAGGGATGGAAGAACTGGTCAGTAATGAAAAATTTTTTTGCTAATATTTAGAGTTTAATATGTAAACAACTGTAAGTCCAGCAGAAGAGAAATGGAAAATGTTTATTTGGTATAAATAAGTTACAAGCCACATACGCAATCAGAACAAATTAAAAAATATGTTTAGTCTTGTGTGTGAACGAGCATAATTATAGTCCCTCAGTCTTGGCATAGGACAGAGCAGTTTAAGTTTGATATTTCCTATTGACAGTAGACCTCTAAAGGGATGAAAAGTAAAGAAAATGATTTATCCTTTTTTATGTTAGGTTAAATGGGTAATGGTATATTGAAGACTTAGAATTTCATCAAAGGTCATTTAAAGCAAAGCACTGTAATTATTCACTTTTTATGGATGCTAATTATGTTTTCACTCATGCTTTTCAGTATTTCAAAATGAAATTGCTGTACACTTTCATGCCAAAACATCTTTACAAAAGTTGTTACAGATTATTTCCAATACCTTTTGCTCAGCCATTTGGCATCATCATTATTCAGGCAACAATGTTCATATGGTAATAGTTAAATTTGTTTTTCACTAGGGCCCTCTCATCCAAATTTTTCATTTCCAGCCTGCACATGCTGAACTCTAGAAAGTGTTTTAATTATTTTATTTGAATGTGGGTATTTCTAATTCAATTGATCTCAAATATGTTGCCAATTTTTTTCTGCTTGAAGGGTAGGCCTTACTGTACAAATTTAAGACTTTCTTCATTTTATTTTTCAAGTTTTAGTTAGTCAAGCAGACTTGGGTTTGAATTCCAACTCTACTTCTTCTTAGCTGTATGACATTATGAGAGTGTTAACCTCTCTGAAACTTACTTTATTCATCTCTAAAAGGCAATAACACTCATTTTGCAGTATAGACAAGATTAAGGGAGTTGGTAGAGATCATGTGCAGAGCAGAGTAAATGGCACATACCAATTGGTTGTTATTGCTGCCTAACAAATTACCCCAAAATTATGAGAGCAAACATTTTACTTTTTTCTTCATGTATGGGCTATATATTTGAGGAAAGCTTGGCTGGGCCATTTACTTTAAAGTTCTCTGATACTATTACACTCAGATGTTGGCTGGAACTACGGTTATCTGAAAGTCTAAGTGGGTTGGATGTCAAAGATGGTTCACTCAAATGCTGACACTTGGAGTTGACTGTAGGCTCTAGAGGCTTAGCTGTGCCATTGCTGCAGTGTCTGCGTCTTCTCCAGCATTCAGATATCAAGATAATCACACATACGATATGGTTTCTGACTTCTCCCAGAGCGAACTTCCCAAGAGAGCCAGTTGGAAGATTCATGGTCTTTTCTGATCCGACCTTGAAGTTGCATAGCTTACATCTAGTACATTCTTTTAATTACAAGAGTCACTAAAGCCAGTTAAGATTTAATGGGAGGGAACTTTAGACCCCAAAATCTTGATGAGAAGATATTCAAACAATTTTTTTTAAAAACCACCACAGAATCCTACAGATTTGAGGTATGAATAGTCCATGTAATTTTGTTAACTTTCTCTTAAGTTTTCATATTTTTTATACCAGGAGTATATAATATATTGGATATATATATATGGAGAGAGAGAGAGAGATGGGTAGATATAGTTTACTTGTTATTATACATACCCTTTACATGATATATATATGTTTTATATGTGTATATTTTATATATAAATTTTCCTAACATGTGTATCTATCAATCATTAGGTGTAGATATTAGAAAATTCACCTACAGTTGTCAGGTATTAAAATAGATTATTAACCAACAAACACATGAAAATATACTCAACCATCACTCATCAGCAGGGAAATGTTAATCAAAACTGCAATGAAATATCTCCTCATATCTGTTAAAATGGCTAACATCAAGAAGATAAAAAACAGGTGTTGGCCAGTATGTGGAGAAAAAAGAACCCTCATACACTGTTGGTGGGAATGAAAATTGGTATAGTCACTGTGGAAAACAGTATGGAGGTTCTTTAAAAAATTAAAAATAGAATTACTATATGGTCCAATCATTCCACTGTTGGGTATTTACCCATTTTCCTTGGGAAATACTCAATAAGATATATGCACTCCCATGTTAATTGCAGTATTATTTCTAATAGCAATACAAGGAAGCAACATAAGTGTCCATCAATAGACAGATGGATAAAGAAAATGTGGAATTTATACACAATGGAAAATTATACAACCATC
Organism: Cryptoprocta ferox; assembly: GCA_028646485.1. Classification (NCBI taxonomy): domain Eukaryota; kingdom Metazoa; phylum Chordata; class Mammalia; order Carnivora; family Eupleridae; genus Cryptoprocta; species Cryptoprocta ferox. The sequence continues at coordinate 130,478,750 of CM053567.1, read as the reverse complement.
AAAAGGATGGGATCATGTCATTTGAGACAACATGGATGGACTTGGTATTATGCTAAGTAAAATAGGTTACACTGAGAAAGACAGATACCATATGATTCCACTCGCAAACGGAATCTAAAGCAATGAATAAACAAACAAAAAGCAGAATCAGAACTATAAATACAGAGAACAGCTGATGGTTGCCAGAGGGGTGGGTGGTTGAGCAAAATAAGTGAAGGGAAGAGAGATATAGGTGTCCACTATGGAAGGAGTAACTTATGGGAATAAAAGCAGAACATAAAAAATATAGTCAATGATACTGCAATAGCGATGTAATGAGACAGATAGTAACTACACTTGTGGTGAAGACCTCATAATGTATAAACTTGTCAAATCACTAAATTTTACACCTGAAACTACTGTGATATTGTGAATTAACTATATTCAAAGAAAATAAATAGATAGATAAATAGATAAATAAATATTGTTTCTTCCAGAGGATTAATTTTTTTAACATCGATGTGTAAATATGGACAAAGACACTGACTAAAAGATGTTTTAAAATCTACAGCAACCTAAGGGTTCTATAAATCTATATACTTTAAAGAAAACATAATACACAAAGAAATTATAATTTTAGTCTATTCGGATACTGGTTGCCAAAAGAGCAAATTGAAAATATCTTGTAAGTATTCCTATCATATATATGTTCTTTTGTTCAGTCATTTCATTGTTACATCTATGAAATTTTTCTGTTTAAAAGAATGAGTTCATATATGAAAGCTCAACTTTGATTTGTGCCCCAGTATTCTAATACCCTAATTCTCCATGAGATTGCTATAGTCATTGATAAACACACAGATAAAAAGCAAAGTTAAATAAGTTTCTTAAGGACAAGTTTTTCATCAATGTGATAAATTTCTAGAGAAGAATTTAGCTTTCTTGCTTCCAGTAACTTAAAAATATAGGTATTCAGATCCGGAGTTTTTACTTGCAATAACAAATAACTTTGGGGCCAGAGCTGCCCATAATAAGCTGGGTATTGGATGACCAGCCAAACCAAAACTTTCAGTGGGCACAATAGCAAACCTATCTGTGAATGGGGACAATGACTCTTACAGGTTCAGACTTGAGCAGATTCAGAAAGAACAAGCAAATCACATTAACAGACTTCCATGGAAGCCATCTCTTCAAATCATATGTTTTAGAGGTTGACCACTCTGGCAAATGCTGAGATTTGCTACCCAGATCTCTCTTCAGGAATAAAGGACTCACTGACACCACATACTGTCATAACCAACCCTCAGCTGTCAGCCCTTTTTGGGATTGCCTCAGTTGAACAGAGCTTCCTTGCCTAAGATCACTTCCCTTCTTGGGTAGCCTACACTCTATGACCATTGATAAAGGATATAAAGAAAAGTCTGGTGCTTTTGTCCCAGATCAGGACAACTCTCAAGAGTCTTCTGGTCTTCGGCCTTCTTTTCAGGGCTGTCTAAGGCATTCCGCAGATACTATGTCACAGCTCAATTTTCTTCCTGCCCAATACTGCCCCCTCCCATTCCCTCCCACAGATATTGTTCTCAAGAGCACACTCTAATAAATGTCTTGCATGTTAAATCTTGCATGTTAAACAGAATCTGCTTCCTGGGAAACCCAACCTGAAACAATTATAACCAAATAACAGAGAAGGAAAACCTCAGGTCTGGTCCACAGATGGCAATACATAATACATTGGGACTATCCAGAAATGTACTGTGACCACACCACAGCCTCACTCAGAGGTGGCTCCAAAAGGCTGTGGTTAAGGATTTTCTATCAATGTTAAAAACTGTGAGCAGTACAGTTCACTGTTTACCATGTGTGGAAGAAATAGTGCTTGACTTATGAGTATACATTGATTCCTGTGCCTGAAGGAACAATCATAAATAATCAGAGGCAAGGAAGTCTGGAGAATAGACAAGTCAATGGATGGAACAATGGAAGTGGACAGGGTATGCAAATGTTCATGGCTTACATTAATACCTACTGAAGAGCATTCAACACAAAAAAGGCAATCAACAACCAACTGGACAAGATGATCCATCCTGTGTCAATCATCATATTTACTCAGTCCAGTGGGGCTGACACAATGAGTTATGAATGATGTGGCCATTTTTCCAGAGATAAAGACTATATATGGACTATGTAGCATGGACTCTCTCTCATCCAGAATGATCTAGCTATTACCATTACTGGATGCCCCATCACCAGCTGCAATGTAGCACCAACATGGAGGAGAATAGCCAATTACCTGATTTCAATTCCACTGCATTAGACCTCTTCCACCCTTTATCATCCTTACCAGAATTGACATCTGGGCTTTTCTTTTAGGTCTACAGAGCAATTCCAGCACTACCGTTAGAGTATTTGCCTAATACATGAACCATTGACGTGATATCACGTACAACATTGCCTCACACTAACAAGTATTGTTTTTTTCCATTTCAGATGTATCATACATGTTTATTGCAACTCATGATAAGATAAAACACAACACATGCTCCTTTACATTGAGGTCTGACTCCACATAGTGAGCAGTCACAATCTCGTGGGCAGCACTTTCTTTCCTCTGAGGCCAGAGTTAAGGCAGACTCCTCTTCTGAACACTCTATAGAAGAAGCTTGTTTGGTCTGGAAACTGGATGACACTTTTCTCTTATATATCTAATCCCCTATTTCCCTTATTTTCACTTTCACTGATGCCATTGAAACATTTGGTTCCACCATCTCATGCTGCCAGGGGATGGAGACACACACCCTGTAACAAATCGAACAGAGAAAGTGTCATCTGTGGTGCCCAGGTAAATTCCTTTCACTGTAGAGAACTGTTCAAAACCCAAGATGTCTTCATAATAAACTGCATGGGGATCAAGACAGAAAGGAGGAATCTAACATATTTGCTTCCAGCCTCCTCAAGTTAATGTTCTTAAACACAGGGTGTTGTTCTCTCCAGCTGCTCCATGGCCCTCACAGCCCAGTTGTTGCTGAGGATTCTTGGTGAGAAATAACAGCCCCCATCTGAGCTGCAGCAGCAGCACAGACCTACTTCTCCTCCTCTCCTGACCCCTCACATGTACTATGCTGTGCCTACCTCACGGCCTGTACACACACACTGCCCACTCCCCTTTTTTGAAGTTTATTTATTCAACGTTTAAAATGTCCTATAACTGCATTGTTGCAAAAATTCACTGGTACAAAACATTTTGCAGCTAGTGAGAAAGCAATAAAAAGTGGATTTTTTAAACACTTTTTTAAAAATTTTAGAGAGAGAGATAGCAGAGGAGAGGAGAAGAGAGAGAGAGAGAGAGAGAGAGAGAGAGAGAGAGAGAATCTCCAACAGGCTCCATGTTCAACACAGCCCAATGAAGGGCTCAATCCCATGACCCTGGGATCATGACCTGAGTAGAAATCAGGAGTCTGACATTCAACCAACAGAGCTACCCAGGTAACCCTCAAAAGTTGATTTTTAAACTCATGACTGTCAATTATTCTTAGAGTCCCTTGCAAATTTAGAATTTCAAATTGTATTTTCTTCTTCTAAATTGCTAACAGAACTCGAGGTTCCTGAAGCTAAGGCAGGTGTTGCAGAAAGCAGGAGAGTGAGGAGGAGATAGCAGACACCAAGGGATTTCCGTCTCTCTTTTGGTGCCCATGTACTTCAGGGCATCATCCTGGCTGTATCTGTAATCAAATAAACAGCTCTTCACCAGTCTGGATGGCTTTCTTAGCAAAATTCCCTACCCTGTGATCACTGTAAACAACCATAATTTTTACATATCACTTTGGATTTACCGAATACTTTGCAAAATGAATTTTGTTGCCCAAACAGGTTGCATCCATCATGAAATTATTATTGAAGTTGAATAGAAAGCTGCTCATATATTTGTCATATACTTTCCCCTTTCTATCTGCTTCATCTTGAGAAGAATAAACCAACTTTACAGCAAAAGAGACAAAAGAATACATACCTATCCACAGAACCCTTTAGACTTACCATGTAAGATATCAGCTGAAGTAGAAGAGCTGATTATAGAATAGAAGAGTAGAAAGGTTGGCAAAGGCATCAGCTCAAGTAGCAACCTGTGAGGTGTGGAATGTGGTTTGTATTCTTAACGAATGGCTCTTTCTGGTTCTGTGTCCCCAGATCATTGGATATTCAGGTGTTGGAACCAAGGGTGGAAGTGGGGCTGGTACTTCTCACCATCACTCCTGATGACACACTTTCATAATGCATGCTTCTCATCACCATCCTTTACATTACGTTATCATTATATCTTATTTCCCAGGTGCACTGTGAGCATTCTAGCATAGCTGGAGGTACAACTGCCATCTGGTCGTGTTGGGCTCATCATGCCAGAGAACCAATAAGCAAAGAGTTAACTCTAAAGGGGATAATTGACCTTACCAGCCATGGGGGAGTTAGAATTGCTGCTACATATTGGGGACAGGGAGGAATATATATGAAAAAGAGGAGGCTCGCTGGGATGTCTTTTGGTGCTTCAGCACTTAGTGCTAACTAAGAATCAGCAGATACAGCAACCACAGTCCAACAAGGGCCAAGCAGTGAAGGCTTCAGAATAAAGGTCTGGAGACACACCACTGGGCACACAATTAGACCATCCTACTAGGCAAATATAACAGAAATTCAAAATAGATAGTGGCAGAAAGAAAATATTGATTATGGCTTTAGGACTTACATCCAAGCAGTGAGAACTACACTTCATTCAACTAACTTTTTATTAAATCCTCTCAAATATGCCCATGACCTTGAAAGGGACTCTGTAATGGGAATTAGAGAAACTGAGATATAAAAGGAATGGACTGTAGCAGATATGCCTTTAACTTTGCCTCAAACCCTCTCCACATCCTACTTCAAGACTGACGGTGACTTGTTCTGTGAAAGCTTCACCCAGATTTCCGTAGGTGCAACCTGACATTTGACTGAGGCCTGTGGTAAGTACCTCTCAATTTCTACATGGGTATTTTGCTTTTTGTTTGTTTTTATTAACGTTTATTTATTTTAGAAAGAGAAAGAGAGACAGAGACAGAGACAGAGTCAGAGCATGAGCAGCGGAGGGGCAGAGAGAGAGGGAGACACAGAATCCAAAGCAGGGTCTGCCAGCACAGAGCCCAACCCATGGGGCTTGAACCCATGAATCGTGGGATCATGACCTGAGCAGAAGTCGGATGTTTAACCAACTGAGCCACCTGGGTGCCCCTGTTTGATTTTGGTTTTGATGCACCTGTGTGGGAAGTATGTAAGAACTTGTCCATCATTCAGAAGTGCAAAGGAGCATTAGTGTGGTTTTCCTCAACCAGTGGGGGACAGAAGATAAAGGATGTGTCCACCATTTTGATACCTTATTGGTCACTTCTGAAATACATACCATAAGGCTTTTCAGAAAAACAAAACAAAACAAAACAATAAAACAAAAACAAAATGCCACTTGGAGGATCCCTGGTGTGGTCAACCTTGTAACTTACCCCTAAAGTGGCTTTTCTTCCTTCCTGTGTAATCCTCCACATCTTGCTTCCCAGTATCATTTCCTTCTTGCTCTCCAGCAATTCATAAATATACTACCTGTACAGAAGCCTTTGCCTTAGAATCTGCCTTCAGAGAATGTCTAAAACAAGTGACTATCAGGAAAGCTAACGTGGTAAGCCAGAATGGAGCAATTTCTGAAACTTGAGAGTGTTACCCAACTTGAGGCATTATACTTCTACACAGGAACCTGGGAAACTACTTGTTTATTATATCAGGATTCACCCAATTAAAATATATTTGAAGCTTTCAGAAAACTAATTTATGGGGGCATTTTATCCTCATTACATCTGATTCTAAGCCCGGAAATTATTCTGATAGCTAGATTTTTTAAAAATCCAGCCCACAAGGTAGCCAAGTCTGGAGGGATCTCAACCTGACACTCCCAGTTATGTCACTGGGATGTGCTCATGAAGGTCCTGAGACAATGCTTGGCTGGCCTTTAAACAAAGGGCAGTCTCCATGCTGGGGCAGATAGGCACTGACGCACTTCTTTTCTGATTTCAAAACACTTTCCACTCATTTCTGGACATTTCTCAATACAGCTTGGGAATCTGGTGTCCTAAAACTACAACAACGAAGATGAATTTGAGGTTCACAAACATTATTTCCAACTTCCCTCTGCGTGGCACATTTTAAGCATTCCACATCAGTATACATATGTTTCCATGTTTTCTTCGAATAAACAAATTCTAAAACATCACAGGCTTTCTGCTGGCATAGTAGATTTAAAGATTAGACAAAACATATAATGCAGATGATTATAAACAAAGTTTAATCATTCAGCTTTTTAGATTTGTCTGAAATTCAACATTGCTGTGCCTGAAAATGAAATCTGGATATTTAAAAAATATCTGAAATAATTTAAAACTTTTTTCCTACATATATATGACACCCTTACCAAGCAAGTGTGCTGAAATATTTTTTGTGTGCATTTTCAAATTAGATAGCAGTGATAATTATGTAAAGTTAATAATCAGAAGTTATATGCTATCTTCAAACATAAAAGGTATCATTTAAAAATTACTGTATTCTTTTTTTTAATTTTTTTTTACATTTATTTATTTTTGAGAGACAGAGAACAAGTGGGAGAGGGGCAGAGAGAGAAGGAGACACAGAATCTGAAGCAGGCTCCAGGCTCTGAGCTGTCAGCACAGAGCCCGACACCAGGCTCAAACCCTCAAACCACGAGATCATGACCTGAGCTGAAGTCCAACACTTAACTGACTGAGCCCCCCAGGAGCCCCAAAAATTACTGTATCTTGACTAACCTGAATTTAAATGAATAACAATGGTGATGATAAAGAGGATCACAACTAGCACTTAACTGGGAATTTTCTATGGCCCAGCATTTTGCTAAGCACTTTCCATCTATTATCCCATTTCATTCTCCAATAACTATATCCAGTAAATTCTGATGTTACCTCCGTTTGGTAACCACGATTCCACAGGCACAGAGAGATTAAAAGGTCCTGCAATAATAGCCAGCTTGTAAACCATGCAGCAGTAAGGAAAACCGTTCAAAGAACCAAAATAGAGGGGAAAATTGTTTCCTATCTCTCTGAGATTTGCATTCATAGTCATGTCTTTCCATTTAGAGGAATGAGATAAGATTAAATGATAACAACTGATACTCCCTTAAAATAATTTTAATTCTTATTATGGATCTATCAACAGTACTGAAGAGTCACTTTAGAAACAGATTTAAAAAAAAATGAGGGGCACCTGGGTGGCTCAGTGGGTTAAGCATCTGACTTTGGCTCAGGTCATGATCTCACGGTCTGTGCGTTCGAGCCCTGCGTCGGGCTCTGTGCTGACAGCTCAGAGCCCTGAGCTGTTTCAGATTCTGTGTGTGTCTCTCTCTCTGCTTCTCCCCCATTCACGCTCTGTCTCTCTCTCCTGCAAAAGTAAATAAACTTATAAAAAAAAGTTAAGTCACGATGTGATCAGCGAGACTGAACCATTGAAAGGGTCTTTAAAATATGTATTTCAGTTATGAAGACTTGATGTCCTATAGTTGTATCAAGAGTATCTGTTAAGCTTTAGCAAACATGTCTGTCGTCATATTACCAACTGCTAAAAAATGTACAAAACTTTTAGCCTTGTTACAAATGTCTGTTGCCCTGCAATGTGGTCACACTCAACTTGCATTTGGTTTGTCTCTTCTCACACTGTCCTTATGCTTGATGAAAGTGCCGTTGGGATCCTCAAGTTTACTCAGGGAAGGGGTTTCTGGCCCCTCTGTAGAATCCTTGGGGATTTTCCCGTTCATCCCTTCCCATCTGTTCCCTCTCCACCTGGCCACGTTCCTAGTAGATGATGCAAGGCTGTGAAATGGGACTGTGCTTGGAATCCAGCTGAGGGGAAAGCATGCCGGAAAGGTCACAGAAACTTCCACATAAACAGCTGTGACTTGACCGGTTGTGTGTTAGCAGGGCTAGAGGCTTGTTGTCCTTCAGAGGGGAACATGTAAACAGTACTCAGCATGCTCCACTCCAGAAATGCTTCCCTGTCATTTATGCACCAGTGGGAGGGGTCTTTGACATTTGTTTCCTTTTTCTTGTGGATACAATTCAATGTCTCATTATAAATTTGTTCACCACATTATGAATCATATTATCTGATATGCAGAGCAGGCCCTAAACACAATTATGAAGCAAGCCAGATTCATCTACCCAAGGCTTCTCCTCTTTGGCATCATCTATCACCATTGTCTTTGCATTTTCTGTTGGATTTTGAATATTTACATTGTGCTAATCTGATGTTAATGTGCCACACCTAAGCCTGATCTCCTTGATGGCTCAGTGTTCTAAACCTTATCACAACCCGAATTTACTAGACACTGTCCCCTTCTTAGTTTATCACTTCAGAATCTGCAGTCTTTAACTGGCATATAGTTTTCAAGAAGAGTTAAGGTGTTCATTAGGTTTAAATTTTTGAAAGGTTTTGGTAACAAACTATTATGCCCCGAAGCAAAGTTCACAGGGAGAATTCAAGCCACACTTGACATTGGAGAGGGCTTTCTTTGTGAATATGTAGTTTCCCCTGTCGTTCAGCCACAAGTGCTTTCTCCATGTCGTGGTTATGTATTTATGTATTTTTGCCACCTTTGGAGAAGGCTGAACACATTTTTAAAAATTCCTCATGTGTAATTCTCTTTATCATGCACAGTCATTTTGTCTATTGCTTGAAATTCTTGTCTTGGAGGAATTCCCAGTGCCTTGTAACCCAGGTCGTAACCCTGCCAATCCTTTCCAGTCTGTCCAGTTTGCTCACTTCAACCCCAGCTCTGAGCCTTCTCCAGCTTTCTCTTTCTTAAAATAAAAACCAAAGGAAGGGTACGCAAGAGCGAAGAATCTCTAACACTTAGAAATAAAGCCTTATACCTTCCAAAATTCTTGGCCTAAATAAAATAACTAAATAAAATTACTTAATAAAAAGTATGGTTTATATATATAATGGAATACTACTACTTGGCAATGAAAAAGAATGAAATTTTGCCATTTGTAACAATGTGGGTGGAACTGGAGGGTATCATGCTAAGTGAAATAAGTCAGAGAAAGACAGATCTATGATTTCACTCTTATGTGGAACTTGAGAAACTCAACAGATGAACATGGGGAAAAGAAAGGAAAATAAGATAGAAACACAGGAGGCAAACCATAAGTGACTCTTAAATACATAGAACAGGCTGAGAGTTGATGGAGGGGTGTTGGGTGGGGGGATGGATTAAATGGGTGACAAGGCATTAAGAAGGGCACATTTCAGGATGAACACTGGGTGTCATATGTAAAGGAGAAATCACTAGGTTCTACTCCTGAAGCCAAGACTACACTGTATATTAACTAACTTGAATTTAAATTGAAAAGAATAGGGCACCTGGGTGGCTCATTTGGTTAAGCGTCCAACTTCAGCTCAGGTCATGATCTCATGTTTTGTGACTTGGAACTCTGCACTGGGCTCTGTGCTGACAGCTCAGACCCTGGAGTCTGCTTCAGATTCTGTGTCTCCCTCTCTCTGCCCCTCCCCTGCTTATGCTCTCTCTTTCTCTCTAAGAATAAATAAACATTAAAAAAAGTAAATACATATATATATCCTGTGATATATATATATAGATAGATATATATATCCTATGGAAAAGTAAACAAAAGATGTTTCAGACTCAAAAAAAGAAAAAATATGATTTTAATTAATAATCTGACTTACCTTAAGGGAATATCTACATTAGCCAGAAATGATCAGTTATTTTTTTTTAATTTTATTTTGCTCAGTATTGTAAGCCTAGAGGGAAAAGTATAGAAACTAGAGTCAAAAAAAAAAAAAAGCTGTGTGGGCTTGAGCAAGTTAGTTACTTCCCTGAATCTCAGTGTTTATGTGAGTAAAATAGGTAAAATAAAATTTAGACTCCTGAAAAATTAAATAGCATGATAGCATATACATAAATTCTTTGTTTAGTAACACATACTTTACACACAAAAAAGAAGAGAAAATCAACAATAAACAACCAGGCAGAAGCAAGCAAATGTAGGTCCTTAAGTGTTCTGTGATCAATGCCAGGTCCAATGGCATATGTCCTCCTTAGGGATGTATGATCCCCCAAGGAAAAGAGGTAAGTCTACTCATACAATATACAAAGACTGGTGTGAGCCAAGTTATAGTTTCTTCTCGACCTTTTCTCCTGAGGCCTCAGTCTTCCTCCCTATGGCCATGTCATCCCAAACTGCCTGGACTCACTCCCTCAATTCCTCTGTCATGTCATGCCTCATAACTTCTTGCACAAACCAATCCTCCCACCTAGAAAATGTTTCCATCTTAATTTCCTGAAGAAACTAAGACATTTGTACACACTCAGGAAATAAAATGACCTCTTGAAATCATATGCATATTTTTGTTTATATGTGCCTTTGCACGTTTTTCTAAAAAAGTGATTTGCTGCTTTGATCACATTCTCATGAGGGTTATTACAGTAGTCCAGAACAAGTAAGGACTCTTGTTGCAGTTCTGGGTGCAAATCACCATAAATCCTGTGATATTGTTTGCAGAGATCGTGTGTTCCTAGCCGCTAAAGTGTATAGGGCTCAAAAGGTATTTGATGGATGATTAATTGCATTTGCAAGAGAGCATCCTCTGGGTACCGGAAATGATGGTCACAATGTCACACGAGGAAAAGTGACATTCATAAAATAGAAAAGTCCATCCTTGCCCAGCTACTATAAGCTAAATCTTGGTTGGTGGAGTTTACAATTTGCTAATAATTAGTGCTTTTCTATATACAAAATTAATTATAGCATAATAAAATCCAATAGCATTTGTTCTTAATTCTCCTCTGATCTGCATTCTGTTGTTTATTCTCATTTGTTCTGATAAGGTCCATTGTCTCTAATGTTGCTTCATAAAGGGTAAGAAATAAATCAATGGTATTTAGCTTTTCTAACCATCTGGTCTGGCAAACATCCCAAAATTAATGTTTAAATCTGGGTGCAGTTCATGTATTTTGTCTTGTCTTAGGGAATATCTCTGGAGAGAGGAAATAAGGGGTAGAAATTTCCCTCTAATCTCACTGAGAAATTTGATCTTTTTGTAGATAGTGCTCTATAAATACAGTGGGGTTTCATTGCACATTGTGAGGTTCAGTCCTACAACAAAGGCCATGATTGGTCAGTTTGAAAGCTCTCACTTAGGACACTTTTCTTTTATGTTTTAGAGAAGGAGTTAGCAAACCTTTTCCACTAAGTGGTTAGGTAGTAACTATTTTAGGCTTTTCCAACTATACAGTTTTTGTTGCAACCACTCAGTTGTGCTGTTGGTGCAAAAACAGCCATAGACAACATGTAAAGAAATGGATGTGGTTGTGTTCCAATGACATTTATTTATAAAAAGAAGTTACTCCTTAAGTCAGATTACTGAGGTTAGCTCACAAAGGACCATGCAACTTCTCCGGATTCTCCTGGGATGCTCACTCTGAGGAAGCCAGCCTTATTAAGAATAGTATTTAACTCAGCTTTCTGACACTCGCCTGACATATTCTGACATTCAGCTGCTTTTGCCTTACCCTGCTGTATCCCCTCTGTGTATGGTCTGCTCCTACATGTAGCTTTTGTGACAGTGTCACCGGTAGGAATGGCATGACAGCTGCTGCTTGGTGGTTGGAGTAATTGGATAGTGAGAGGAAAGAAAATACACAACAATTTTGGAATTTTGAAGCTGGATGAAGAAGAGGTAGTACCTTCAATAGAAAGGCTAAAGTCACCGTAGGAAACTTATGCAAAAGAAAACATGAATCTCTCTAGCATAAAACCATTGCATTCATGGAAATTCTGTCTTGTGTACACCCTCCCTTCCCTTGCACATTTCTCATTTTAGCATATTGGACTGACAAAATCCCCATCCTGGTTAAGTTGAGTTCTGATTGCTCTGTTCCTCAACCGGGCCGAACATGTCTGGGAAAAGCACACAACTTTAAATGTGCACCACTGTGGACCAGGTCGCTGATGTTCCTCAGAAACCACATCCGTTTCCCCAGTCTATCAACTTTCTCACAACTAGAGGACCATTTGGAACCCCCTTATCTATGCTCATATGCCCAATATTTCTGTTCCCACCTTCACTTGAGCTGTTGACCTTGCTTCCTATTCAACAGGGAAAGAGAAACAAAGAAAATGCAACTCCCACAGCTTGCATCACCACATCTAGCCACCTCTCGGCCTCCTTGCAAATACATTCTTCCAAGCTTCCTGTCATGCTGCAGTTCTTCCTCTTTTCTAATTTTCCCTCTCCACCAAATTGTTTCCAACAGTTTATATGTGTGCTATCATCTCTCCCACAGTAAAAAAAAAAAAAAAAAAGAAAAGAAAAGAAAAGAAAAAAGAAAAAAAAGAATCCTTCTCTTGAACTCACAGACCCCCTCCAGCTCCAAGTCCACTCTGGGTCTTCCTTTGAGAAGTTGTTTGCATTCATGGTATCCACTGTTTTCAAGTTTCTTCTCCCTTAATCTTGAACTCCTTCTGATTTTTGCCCCCACCATTTAACTTAAGTGGATCTGTCTGGTCCCCAGTGCCCTCCCCATTGCTAAATCCAATGCTTGATTCTCAATCCTTACCCTTCACCTCCCTTCCGGGTTTGACACTGCTCAAACTCTTTCTCCATCTGGCTGCCAAGATTTCACACTCTCCCAGTTGCCCTATACCTCCATGTCCACTCCTTCCCTGGCTCTTTTGCAAGTTTCTTGTTAGGTCCCCAACATCTGCACATTGGTGTGACCCAGAACTCAGTCTCTTGGGCCTCCACTCTTTCCTCTCTGCACACATGACCTTGGTGATTCATCAGGTTATGTGATTTTAAATGTCATCTATAGGATGATGACTCCCAAATTTACAACTCATTCCAGGCACTCTTCTGCACTCCAGACATGTATGCCCACCCTCTTGCCTTATTTCTTTTTCCATTTGGATGGCCAGTGGGTATCTCAAACTTGTTGTATCCAAAACCTCACCCCCTCCCCAAACCTCACAACTGTCAGTCTCCCCAACCTCAGTTAATAGCAACGTTTTCCCTCCTGTCTTTCAAGTAAAACTTTGAAATTATCCTTCGTTTCTCTCCTCATATCTCATATCTGGCCTATTAGCTAATTCTTTTGGTGCTATCTTCTTAATATATCCAGAATCTTAGCTCATCTTCCGCATCTATTGCTTCCACCTTTTACAAGGCTATTGTCTCTTGACTGAATTATTACAGTAGTTTCCTAACAGATGTCTCTGCTTCCACACTTGCCCACACACTCTGCACTCTAGTCTCAACACCAGTCACATCATGTCAGCCCTTCTCCTGAAACTCTCCATTCTGTTCCCAGCTCATCAGAGACCATGCCACCATCTTTAGAGAAACCTATGAGGATCTCTGCATCCTGGCATCATCCTCTCACCTCTTCTCCTGCTCTTCTGCCTCTCTGATTTCTGTCCAGGAACACTGGCTTCCGAGGCCCTGGTGAACATTCCAGCCACGCTGCTGCCTTAGGGTTTCTGCACTCTGTTTCCTGTACCCACGAGGCTCACTCTCTCACTCTGTTCAGGCCTCTGTAGCAATACTATCTTCCTTGTGAGGTCTTCACTGACCAGCTTATTAAAGTTGCAACCTATCCTTGGTTGCCCTTTCGTTCTTCCTTGTTTCATTGGTCTCTGTAGCACTAGCACCAGCTGACTTCATTTCAGCCTCATTTTACTCATGGAGCCCGGATGTGACTGTGCAGGTGAGGCGAAGTCCTGTCGTGTACAGTTACACACCACTGGTTGCTGCACCAATGACTGGAGTGAAAATGTCCCAAGAAGATGTGAGGCAAGACACGTGAGACTCCCAATACAGATGTCAACTGGCATAATCATACTAAAAAATCAGTCTGGGTTTTCGAACCTGTCTATTTAAAATACTGCCTCTCATGCCCTTTTTAAAACTGATTGTATGAAAACAGGTTTGGAAGCAGATTTCCATTTCTCTATCTGCTTAACCCTTCAACCAGCACATTGATCTTCCATTCACTATTTTATTTTTTAAGAATTAAAAAATTAAGCTTACCCCTCTGTTCCTTAAGTCCCCAAGTGGAAAATGTACTTGACTTTATTGACATTTCTCTAATCCCAATGCACCAGTTTGTTGCACGTGTGGAAAGGTGACCTTCTCTGTGAAGGAACAAGGGCACAGAATTTTGGTGTACTTAGTTATGCTTTTGTTGGGAATGCCTTACCAAATAGAATTTTAAATTCATATTCTAACAACTTGGTATAACTAAATATGAAAGCTATGTCCCTCAATATGTGCATTTGTATGTTTACATGTTTTCAAAAATAAAGGGAAAATACATAATATTTGGGAATAAAATATGAAAATCATTTTCACAAGTTACAGATGTCCTGATAACTCAGAAGTGGTGAAACTATATAAGGTCATCTCTAATGAGAGAAAACATTTTTGATTTCACACTTCCCACATCTTGTACTCTGTTTATAGGAATTACTTAAGATTTGAAGATTTTAAGAATTTTTAAGTGGTTATTTATTTAACTATAAGAACCTAATAAGTACATCTTTATACAAGTTTGGTATTACTAAGCTTTAATTTGACACAAAGGGAATTTGACATATTTTAAATTGATAGCTGAAAGACATTTCTTATAACTCAGAGCACTCATCATAAATTCTGTTGTCTCCCTAATCACTATAAATAAACCTACCTTCACATGTTTTCCATGTGGCAGAGATTTTTTTGTGGGTGTTATGATATAACTGATCTCTGAACAACAACAAAAATTTTAGAAATGTATTCACTTTTTAGGCCATTTCAGGAACAGAGTTCAGCAGTAGAGCATAATAATGTAAAAAATGTGTTTCACTAGCTTGTAGAATTCCAAAAATCACTAGGAAAGTAAGTTCGAATCCTAAGTTCATGGCAGTCACATTAATTATGTGTAAATTTACCATAATACCTTGCCTTCCATATCAGTGTGGAAAAGATATGAAGAGACCAGGTAAAAACTCATTTACTGGAACCTGGGTACAAAGTGAGGTATGTGACTCTGACCTGACCACTCATGATATCAATCCAATGGTCATGGTCACCAGCTCAGGTATGTATATATGGCCCCATCATCCCTAGATTTTTTCATGCACAGGCTTATGGGAACTTGTTCATTCTTGTGAGTTCCCTGAAATGGGATGATATGAACTCGAGGCTATGTATAAATGTATCACCTGTCACATGGAAAAAGTTTATATAGAGTAGGAGAGAATGAGACCACCAAAGACAGGTGTGAAATAAAAAGAAATATATATAATTCTTTCCTCACTGCTGTTGCATCTCTCTTTATGTTACAGCCTCTTCCATAACTGGAGAAAATGGAAACATAGCATATAAAGTGATAATTTGGAAAAAACGAGAAACCTAAATTCCCTCCAGACAATACACATCAGATGAATGAGAAAAAAACCTGCGTCAAAATGGGTAGGAGAGCCTGAGGCACAATGTCATCCTAAACCCCAGCCCCAGTACAGTGATCCTCCATCAGGAGGGTACTCAAAACCCCGAGCGAGCTTCCTCGGAGATGAAGTGCTTTCCCCACACCTGGCATCTCAACTTTTAAGACCTGTGCTGAGAGAAGTCCCAAAACATCTAGCTTTGAATGCCGGTGGGGCTTGCATATACAAGACCCACAAGACTATAGCGTACTGGGAAACAGTTCCTAAATAGTTCAGGCAAACCCACCCTGGCTCTACCCCAGGGCCCAATACAGACGCAGCCAACTAAAACCAGTCTTTCCGTGAGAAAGGCCTATTAGCTTATCTTCAGAGACACATACATCTAAACATACATCTAAAAACCCTCTGTAATACTCTCCAGAGACCTTAGAAAGGCAGGCACTATCTTTTTGTCCTCCTTCTTCATGAAGATACATATTTTGGCCTCTGCCTCTTGTTCCTGCTGATATTTGGTCTTTGATCCTGATTCCTCACCCAGAATTCTTAAAATCCTGGTAATTTCCTGTCATCTGTAAAGCACAGGGTTCAGAGAGTTTCCGGTTTGGTGAACACATCCACATGCCAGGACGGTGGCGCATCCCAAGCTCCATGGGGACAGAAGCTTCTGTATGTGGGTCCCTTCCGGACCTCTGCCCGTGTATCTCTTCATCTGAATGTTCATTTTTATCCTTTATCATATCCTTTATTATGTAATAATCCAGTAACTATAAGTGAATGTTTCCTTGAGTTCAATGAGTTGTTCTAGCAAATTTATTGAACCCGAGAATGGATTTGTAGGAACCCTGATTTATAGCCAGGCAGTCAGAAATACAGGTGATAACCTGGGGCTTGTGACTGGCATCTCAGTCTTGTGGGACTGAGCCCTTAACTTGTGGAATCTGATGCTATCTCCATGTAAATTGTGTCAGAACTGAACTGAATTGTAAACACTCAGCTGGTGTTGGAGAATTGGCCAGTTTGGGAATAAACCCACAATGTCAACCTCTGATGTCAAAAGTGTTATTAAGTGTGGTTTTCCCCCAACAGCAAGAGATCAGGAGAAAGGAAGTCTTGGTCACATTGCTGGAATCCTGCAATCTTGTACCTGAGTCTTGCTTGTACAGTAATAGTAGTAGTGGTAGTAGTAGTAATAATAATAATAATAGTTCCTTTGTTTCTTATGGGAGTTAGAGTTATGTTTGTGTCACTTTTAACTAAATGAAACTTGATTAAGAGACAATGTAAGAAGTTAGTGAATTAATTAACTAATTAATGTGTGATTAAGGAAAAAAAACTCCCCACTGCTGGGAAGATTAACTATTCAGTATGCAAATTTTTAATGGTAACCTAGAAATCTGAATAACTAGCATTTTCTTACTGTTTTATATTTGTAAAGCACTCTTAGCAGTGTACTTCAAATCAATATGCTTTACTGCTTTATCTTTAAGCACACCAGTCAGAGGTTTAAAACAAGGGCTGCTATCAAGAGAATGGATTTCTAGACACAAGAAATAAATCACTTGGGGCGCCTGGGGTGGCTCAGTTGGTTAGGCATCCGACTTTGGCTCAGGTCATGATCTCATGGTTTGTGGGTTTGAGCCCCGCATCAGGCTCTGTGCTGACAGCTAGCTCAGAGTCTGGAGGCTGTCTTCGGATTCTGTGTCTCCCTCTCTCTCTGACCCTCCCCTGCTCATGCTGTCTCTCTCTCTCAAAAATAAATAAAACATTAAAAAATTTAATAAAACAAGAAAAGAAATAAATCACAATGACCTCTTTATTTGGGGAAAGTTTCACCTGCAAAGAAAGGAAAGGGGGAGCATGGGAAAGTATCTTCCAGAAAATTGTATTTTCCCAAAGGTCATTTTGAATTTTAACAATTTAATCAGCCATCTGATTCTGATTTCAAGACTCAGAGAGATTCTGGAGTGAATTCATAGAGATTCACTTTATTGTAAACAGAAAAATTTGTAGTCATTCAAATATTGATGACACAGAATATCACCATTAACTAACTGTACTGAGCAGAGAACAGGAGTCAAATAAAGAAGAAAGATGCTTTATGTCATTTATCAGTTTTAGAGTGTCTTAGAATATTTACCACCCCCCAGGACCATCCTAAAGCCAAAAGTGGAGAAACATTTCCTACTTTTGCACATAATGATTTTTACCCCATCGCTTGCATGATCTGAGTCTCTGAAACTTGGTTTCTGTCTAAGTATCTACGGAAAGCCTTATCAGGGTGAAATATACATTTTTGCAGGCATTGATATGATCTCCAGGTTTGGGGTTACCAGTGACTTGAATGAAGAAAACCTAGGTAATACATGGGCAAGGAGAGAGTGGAGCGCATGGAGCTGCCCTACTGCCGTTGCTCTGTTCACAGTGAGGATTGAGCCATTCTAATCCCCTTGGATTTTTTATCTACCAAAACAGCTTGGGCCCATCAGCAAATTGCAGTGGCATATGGTCCAGGTTTACGAGTAATCTGGCACATGATTAAGGCAAGGGGGATGTCATCCTTCAGCAAATACTGAAAATATTGTACGAGAATTTGGTGGGGTTTTAAAAAGTCAAACTGATAAAATTATAATTATTAAATACTTCCAAAATTCAACAATTTGGAATTGATCACATTAAAATTTTCTTTAGATGTAGAAAGTTACCATGGGGGAGAAAAAAATCAATGTCCAGAGTGTTCAGAATTAGTAGTACTGTTTCTCTGCTGTAGAATTAGCAGCTTGTATGCTGGATCCTATTAGGCTATATAGACTGGGCGTGGATTTCACTGCACACCATGTTTCCACTTCGCTGCAACCAGTTTGCTATTGTACTTACAGCTATTTTAGGGTCCCAGTGATAATGGGAAAAAGTTCAAAGAGAGGTTGATGTGCAGACAGGTATAACGATAGATTGTATCTAATATAACCTCCTCCATGGTCCTCAA
The DNA here is from genome assembly GCA_028646485.1 of Cryptoprocta ferox. Classification (NCBI taxonomy): domain Eukaryota; kingdom Metazoa; phylum Chordata; class Mammalia; order Carnivora; family Eupleridae; genus Cryptoprocta; species Cryptoprocta ferox. The sequence goes on along the minus strand of CM053567.1, from coordinate 130,460,243 downwards.
CCTGGAGTAAGCCTCCAGCTATAGCATTGGTTCTTACCCTGGGGCAAACGCGAGATTCACCTGGGGAGATTTTTAAAAATATCTATACTAAGAATCTTACCCAGAGACTCAGGTTTAATTAGACTTTGGCAAGGCACAGGCATTGGCATTTTTTATAAAGGTACCCTAGTGTCCACTGTTCAGGCAGAGTTTTGACCCTTTGAATTAGGGCAACTCCAGTGTGCTCAGTGGTACACAAAACTATTGGAGGAAAAACTGAGTGTATCTTTCTGGAAAATTCAAATTATTCAAAGATTTGGGGAAGAAAAACTGGCATTGTTTTTTCTTCCTCTTAAAAGTTTACTGTAAGTATAAGATGTTACACAGATATAAATACCCAGTAAAGTACAAAATTCACATGAGATTTTCAGGTGAAAATGTGCCCCCAAAACCTTATTCATTCATCTTTCCCTTCTTTAAGAGACATATTTTGGGGCACCTGGGTGACTCAGTCAGTTAAGTATCCGACTTCGGCTCAGGTCATGATCTCATGGCCCGTGGGTTCAAGCCCCCTGTTGGGATCTTTGCTGTCAGCTCAGAGCCTGGAGCCTGCTTCGGATTCTGTGTCTCCTTCTCTCTCTGCCCCTCCCCCACTCATGCTCTCTTTCTGTCTCAATAATAAATAAACATAAAAAAGAGACATATTTTAAGTAATAAAATACATCAAATATTATGCTTTCATTGAAACCACCTCAGTTCTCTAAATTTCTCCTATTTCTTTGCTCATACACAATGATCTAATAATTACATACCTGAATATCTATCTAATAATCAATTTAGCAAGATATGTGTGTATGTGTATGTGTGTGGGTGAGTTGCTCTTTTAATCAGGAAAAAGATTTTTTGAAAAAAAGAACCCTTGTAATGCTCAATTGCATCTAGTTCCAAACAAGTTTAGCACTTACAGGTATAGTTACATAAGCCTGATTTACATTCTAATCCCCTCACAGATTATTCAGCATTTATGACTGAGAGAAGGCTAAGTAGCAAATCGAGCAGCAGAAAGAAAAGAGGTAAAAATTTTTATCTCATTCTGCTTAATACTACAGTGTTCTTTAGAGCCACAACATAGAATAAAATTTTTTTCAGGTTTTCTAGCTCTTTAGGCACTATATTCTTACTCTATCAAGTTATTTCTCATTGGATTAAAGCTAGTTAGTAATGCAGAAATTCATGACCGTATAATTCAATCTGTGTATAAAAGAGATTAAACTTCCCTGAATTTCTACATTCAGCACATGCCATAGGTGAGACGAGCCAAGTTTAACGTCACTGTCTTTTTAGTCTTTGACCTTGAAACCAATACCAACATTTGCTTCAGTAGGGTTTCAGCAACCACCCTTACCGATGAATGACCTTATGTTTCTTCCATTCTCTCTTTAGGGTTAATTAATCAAAATTAATCCAAATAATCAAAATTATTATTTATTGATTCATTTTTACTACAACTTCTGGGGGGAGAAAAAAATAGTTTTATTTTCCTCTTATCAAATTAATTTTTGCAAACTCTCCTGCTGGGTAAATCAACCAGTGACCACTTGGCCAGTTGCAGTGTCAAAGCAACATTATCACGCCATCACCAGGAGACCCTCTGCACTGTGTGGGCTTTCAGGAGGGCTCTGTATCCAGTAGGACAAACTGACCCAGAAAAGCAGACATGAGAGATTCATGGCTATGGTTCTGTTAAAAAAAAAATCTCAAGTTTTCATTTAAAATATTCAGGTTGAATACTTACATCATTTGGAAAACCCCACAACCATAAATCAAGGAGGTTGGACTTGATTTTTGGCCTTGGAGCAAAATCTTGAAAAGGCCGCCAAGTTCACTGGTGGATGGGGAAATGAGAGAACTAGTGACTCCAGGGTGATTTCCAACACTGAAAGGAATCAAGTCACCTCCCCCAAATGGGAAGATCAGAGTGGATTTGGGTGACTTGAAAGGACAGTCATTTCAATGGGTGGGAGCTGTTTTGCACTCTGTGGATTTTTAAAGCAAAAAAGCAAAAAAAATCATAGTATGAAGACACTCTTGGCTGGGCCAGAATCAGTGTAAAAGTATTGGAAGTGATTTTCTTGGCTTTCCCATGAGTCACGTACATTCTAAGTGTATTAGAGTGAGTTTGGGAGAAGAAATGAGCTACTTACCCCCAACAAGATGTTTCCAGGGCTGATAGAGAAGGAATTAGAGTCAATTGGGGGGGAGGCCAACATGCAACTAAAACACAAGATCCCAATGCAAACCCAGGGAAGAAACAAAAGAGCAGATTAGGTAAGTGGAGTTTGCTGATAGAGATCACATCAAATTATCCATGGGCACATTTGATACAGTATAATATTTCCTATTAATTAAATAACAAAATAATTTCATGTTAAGATTTCTTATTCATAACTCATGTGCACTCGGGATTTCTGAGAAAAGTGAATATTGTAGACAGTGATTGTCATTGGAACTTAAGAGTTTACAAAGTCAAAGAAAATTCAGGAAAGGAACAAACTAACTAGAAAGCTCAGCCACACACTCCCATAATATTTTACCTTTTCCCAGGTTAAGAGTAGACTTGAAATAGGAAAAATATTTGTATCATTTACAGAATAAGAAAGAGCATCCTTATAGTTCTGCTCAGGGTGTCCAAGATTTGACAAAAAAATTGATATCCCAAAAAAGCACTTGATAAAGTAACCAGGTAGAAATGTTGCAGTTTTTATTAAAAGCAAGGAAGACATTCTCTCTTTCTAAGGACTTAATAATATAACTGGTATAACATTTCTGGGATTTCTAACCACTATTCTGCTTGAAAGCCTAGTTTTATATATATACATCAGAGCTCTAGCTACCAATTATATACTGTCCTACAGATTTCCTCCCAACAAATCAAACAGTTAAAGTAATAGTGGCAGAAATAGTTGCCATTTACTGGGTGCCATCTAGATGCCAGATGCTTCCAGAAACTCTGAAGTGTAGTTACCAACCTAACCTAGAATTCACAAATGAGGAAGTTGAATTTTAAAGAAGATAAGCAACTTGCCCAAGATTCAGCCAGGATCCTGACTCAGAGCTCTCTAATTTATGAGCTCATGCTCTTAACTATTGCCCATTGCCCATTGCCCATTAGCCATTGTCGCATCTCCCAGGATTCACTCATTCCTTCCTTTAATAATTGTGGCACACTCACTCTGTGCCAGGTGTGTTTTAGATACAGCAATAAACAAAATGCTATGAATTTCTGCTGTCTTGGAGCTTACAGCCCATGTTCTACACATACATTTCAGGGGCTATTAAGTGCTAGGAAGGTTAGAACAGGGTAGAAGCTTCGATACATGACTGCCTCTCATCCTTGCCCACCTCCAAAACTGCAGACTGACCTCTCAGTTATACTTTTTTCTTCACTACTGTTATGCCCAGCTGGTCTTTTATTTCTATCTCATGATAATCCTCGTATTCTTGCAAGCCCTTCTACTCTCCTCTTCACAGGAGTTTCCTAGATCTCAGCATCTTTGTGGAAATCTCTGTCTGATGATACCATACATCTAAAAGCCCACTGAAGAATTATACTGAAAGGCAGCATTTGCAGTTTTAATTCCATGTGGCCACATCAAGACTTCACTTCTCTAAATTCTTGCAAAAAATATGTCTAGCTATATCCCACATCATCTTCATCTCTTTGTTTACTTCAGTCATCTCAGTGATACTTGGTTTAAGGTTTTCCTCTCTGCTCTAAGTTTTATAATAGTTCTTAGTGATTTCCACAACCATGTGGACGAATTAGTCAACATCAACTCTAGAACATATCTCATCTCCACTGTAGACATGCATCCATGGCCATACCCGGCACTTCACCATCACCCCGAGCTCACACACCTCTGAAATCTTAAAGTTCAATGTCCAATCTATCCACAGTTTTCTATCCTTCTAGTTATTCTGTTTGTACTAATAACATGTTTGTTTCCTAACTTTAGTGAGACTTGAAGTTTATTGACTTCCCCAGTCTTACCCATTGGTCAGCCTCCTTCTGTCCCCATTTCCCATGGGGACAATAATCTAGAACTCAAACCACTCCTTTATGCATCATTTTGTTGTACCAATGCCATGATCCCCACTACTTAAAATGGAAGGGGGAGAATAAAATATGAAACTCAGTCGGTCCATGTCACTGCAAGTTAATAGTGTCGAGTAGAGCTTTAATATTGCCTGAACAGCCTGTCATGTTCCTAATCAGCTTGTCCTTCACTATCCAGAATAACCATACAGTTTTACCTGTTTCTCCCAAGCTCCCTATTCTGTAATCCTATCCTCCACACTTAGCACAAGGCCTCCCTTCATGCTTTACATGCTTTACAGAGACCATCCGGTGGAAATTTGGCCAACCTTATACTCACCACTCACATGTTTGCTATATTTGCTTTCTATGCATTTTTTTCTGTGGTCTCTCTAGAAAAAAATATTTTATCCTTCTTTCTAAAGCTAATCCTGCCATCCCCTCCAGTTCTCATTCAGCAGTGATTCAATTATTTGTTCTCTTATGGTAAATTCCCTGACTTCTCCCTCTTCATTGATATGTTCTTTTTGCATACAAGGCTGCTCAAGCTTATGCCAGGCAAAGCATCCGCCTTTAACCTCCTATCCCCCTCTAACTCACACACGGTCTCTCCCCTTTTCGATAGAAGTCAGTTAAAAAAAAATAGTCTGTTCATAGGTACTTTAGTTTCTTATCATTAACTTCACTCTTTTATTCTTGCATCTACAGCCCCACTCCAACTACTTCGTTGAAATAATTCTTCCAAATGAAGTTCTTTGTGTGGAGAACTTCTGGTTTATACTTCTTGTCTAATAATAGGTATCAATAACAACCTCTGTATTAGTCAGGATTCTCCAGAGAAACAGAGCTAACAGAATGTGTAGACAAATTGATAAGTAGATTGATAGGTAGATGATAGATAGATAGATAGATAGATAGATGATAGATCACAGATAGTTGAATAGAAAGATGGAGATGATATAGATACAGAAATAAATGATATATGATATAGAAAGGGCTTTATTACAATTATAGAGGCTGAGAAGATCTGCAGTCTGCAAGCTGGAGACCCAGGAAAGCTGGCTGTGTGTCATTCCAGTCCAAGTCCAAAGGCCAGGAGAATTGATGGTGTCAATTTCAATCCAAATCTGAAGGTCCTGAGAACCAGGATTTCCAATGGTGTAAATCCCAGACTGAGGGGTGGAGAAACCAGTATTCGCACCCACCTGACTTAGGCAGAGAAACTGAATTCTCCCTTCCTCTGCCTTTTTGTTCTATTCACATTCTCAACCAATTGAATGATGCCCACCCCCACTGGGGAAGGCAATCTGCTTTACTCAGTCTAATGACTCAAACGCTAACTTCATCTAGAAACACCCTCACAGACACATCCAGAAATAATGTTTAGCCAAATATCCAGACACTGCATGATCCAGTCAAGTTGACACATAAAACAACCATCACAATCCCTTCACTCTCAAATTTATTATATATTGGATGATGATTTATATTATCACTCTTTCAACTTTTTGATCCTTAATTTACTTGACTGCATTGCAGCAATTACCTCTGTGACCCAGCTCTTTCTTTGGACTCCTTTGACTCTGGGAGACCACTCTCACGTGGTTATACTCTGACTTCACCAGCTAGTCTTTCTCAGTCCCTTTTATAGTCTACTCTTTCTCTGCTCTTTGAAAGTTAATATTTCTCTAGGTTTATCCTTTGGCCAATATGACAAATACATCCATACTAATGATGACAACTATTATCACTGTTCAATAATTCCCTACATGTCTAAGTCCAGGTCTCCCTCCTGACCTCCAGGCTTTTATATATAACCACTTAACTGGAATTTCCACTTGGATGCCAAAAAAGATGCCATAAACAGAACCCATCTCAAAGTGAACCCATTAGTTTCCTTCCAGATCTCCTTCTTTTCTCAGCCTACCCTAACTACATAAATGGCAGCACCATACCCATTGTTCAAATCAGAGACTTGAATATCATCTTTGACTCCTCATCTTCCCTTACTCCCCTATTCCACATTATATTTGTCATCAATTTCAGTTAATTCTACTTTTTTGGAGTACTTCCTAAATTTTGGGGATCTATTATGTCAACTGTGATTACCTTGGTTTAAGATTTTATTAGTTCTCACTTTGTTAATATAACAGCCTTTTATCTGGTTTTCCAACCTCCACTTGTAATTACCTTTAATCTACATGCCACACTGCCACCAGTTTGATCTTTTAAATCCTGCAATGCCTTCACAGTGACTTTAGGCCACACCCTTGTCTAAGTCTACCTGCCTAGTCCTTGCTCCATATATACAAAATGATCAACTCAAAATTGCTGATTTGAGCCATGTCTCTCATGCTTTTGTATATACTTTTTCCCTTCCCTAGAAGTACCCTCCTAACCTTCCACTGTCATGTGGCTTCAATATATCAGCTGCCTTTGAAAGTCTTCTAGTCTGGGTTAGGTGGTTCTTATACAGCATCTGTTGCTGTCTTTCACCACAGAATGCATCATCCTGTAGCGCTAATTGGAAATTTGGTGTTTGTCTCTACTACTAGACTATGAACTTTGGGACATATCTGCATCCACTGTGCCTAGTTTAAGACTTGGCATAGAACAGGCACTCAATTAAGGTTTGTTATGTAAGTCATTGAATGGATGATGATCAGCCAATTAGAAAAAATTTCTGCCACAATAAATAGAGTACAGAGGCCTGGGTGGCTCAGTCAGTTAAGCAGCTGACTCTTAGTTTTGGCTCAGGTCATGATCTCATGGTTCGTGAGTTCAACCTCCACATGGGGCTCTATGCTGACAGTGCAGAGCCTACTTGGGATTCTCTCTTACCCTCTCTCTCTCACCCCCACTCAGGAGCATGCTCTTCCTCTCTCTCTCTCTCTCTCTCTCTCTCTCTCTCAGAATAAATAAATTAAAAAAAAATAATAGAATGGAGTACATTTGAATAAAACATATTTTATTATATATACATATTTGTACATATATATAATATATATTATATATATGTATATATATAATTCCTTTTCTTAAAAAAGATTTTAGTTCAATCCAGAGACTTTACAGTGCTGCAGAAGTGCTTAAGTTACTTGCTAAGTTCTGCTCCATAGTCCAGGACTTCCATTTCACACTTCACCATGTAACACCTGTAGCTTCACTTTTTTTTCTTTGTTATTTATTATTTGATCATTAAGTCATACCCTGCTGTCTGTTATGGTTATATTAAGGCTGTGCTTGTGCAGTATTTCTGGCTTCCAGAAATGCACACCAGCCATTATAGACATTCTTTTCTTGTACAGCCACCTGCTTCCTGAGACATATGTTTCTCTCTTTTCTAATACTTGTGTTTCTAAAGTACTTTTAATCTAGGCACTAGTCTGGGGTGCCGGAGTGGCTCAGTCAATTAAGCTCCGACTCTGGCTCAGGTCATGATCTCACGGCTTGTGCGTTCAAGCCTCGTGTTGGGCTCTGTGCTGACAGCTCAGAGCCTGGAGCCTGCTTCGGATTCTGTGTCTCCCTCTCTCTCTGCCCTTCCCCCACTTGTGCTCTGTTTCTGTCTCAATAATAAATAAACATAAAAAAAAATTTTTTAAATCTAGGCACTATTCTAAAGACATTTGATGTTAGAATTTTACTTCTCTTTTAAACTCTAAAGGATAAGGGGGTAATTCTCTTTTTCTTGGCTGATTTGTGAAATAAGATATTTTACATTTTGTTTAAAAGAAAAACAATGAAAGGGAAAGAAGGACCTATCATTAAAATGGGAAAAGGAAATTTTCCTGCTTTAGCATACTATTCCAATTGGAAAGTATAAAATAGTCATTTGCTAATAAAGGTCTAAGTAAGCATCAACAGGAAATTTGGTGTAATGTTGAATACAAAACTATCTCATGCTTATTACCTTACAAAACAAAACAAAAATCCATAATGAAACATGGCAAAGTCAAGTTGGAAAATGAAAGAAGCTATCACCTATGGAAAACCTAACTCACTTTATCCCTCAGCAAAGTTTTGGGTGGAAGGAAAGTAATAGATATATTTCTTATTCCACTAAATTTCAGCTTTTAAGTGTTAGAAAGCTTCCCCTTGCTCTCAATAGACCAAAATTCTCCAAAACTTCATCCATAAGGAATTCTGTTGGTATTTGCCCCTCTTCCTTAATATTCACTCTGCTTTTCATAGCCTCATGCAATGGTAAAATTGGGGGGAAATAAAAACTTTATATATGCTGAAGTCAAACTTGAGGCAAGGAGAAATGATATAAAATATATTTAAAGGTGGGTCCAAAGAGGGTAAGGCTGGAATTACTCCTCCAGCCTTCCATCTAATCCAGTAATCTCGTTGTCTCTCCCTTTAGAATTCCTCATGGGGCACCTGGGTGGCTCAGTTGGTTAGTGTCCGACTTTGGCTCAGGTCATGACCTCATGGTTTGTGGGTTCGAGCCCCACGTCGGGCTCTGTACTGACAGCTAGCTCAGAGCCTGGAGGCTGTCTTCAGATTCTGTGTCTCCCTCTCTCTCTCTGACTCTCTGCTGCTTGTGCTGTCTCTCTCTTTCTCTCAAAAATAAATTAAAAAAACATAAAAACTTTTAAAAAAAAGAAACTGTTAGAATTCCTCACAATAAAGGCATAGTTGGATGTGTCTTAACCTTAATCTTTCACTTTTTTAGTCTCTGCAAACTCTTTCTTTTGTGCCAGCCTAAAAAGCATTTAAATAAAACTTTGTATAATTTTTTCGTAAGTTTATTTTAATTAAGAGGAAGTTTTAGAATAATCTTCTGTACTTCTAGAAACAGGGGCACAGCTTATGTCCTTAATATAAAGAAAAACCTGGCATTGGAAAAAAGGCTCTAACATAAAAAAAGAGGCAAAAAAAGGGATTAAAAGAAAACATTTCAATTAATATTCCCACAGAGGTTAAAAATAAATTTATAGCCATGTAATACGGACAGGATAACATAAATGGAAAACATTCAGATAATGGGAAAGTGATTTTGGACCTTAAAGATATGAGAGAAGAAATATAAATAACCAATAAGAATGCTGTAAAATAAAGTTGAGGAATTGATTGAGGAAGTAGAACCAAAAGACGAACAAATGGAGGGGAGAGGTCAGAAAAGGATCAATATGGGAGATCAACATGCAACTTATAGGGGTTCTAGAAAAATAAATCTTTCAAAATAATCAAAGAGGAAATTATTGATGACAAAATATATGGAAGATTTTTCCATATCTAGAACTCAAGGACATGTGTCTGTGATTTCAGATTTCTCAGCAAGAACACCCCACATGGAAAAAAGGGAAAGAGAGAGAGAGAGAGAGAGGGAGAAAGGAGGGAGGGAAGGAAGGAAGGAAGGAAGGAAGGAAGGAAGGAAGGAAGGAAGGAAGAAAAGATTGCAAAACTTCCAGAGAGACAAAAAAGAAAGTCATTTACCAAGGATCAGTAATCAGAACAGTATGAAACTTCTTAGATGCAGTGCTGGAAGCTAAAACAGGAGATAGTGAAAACATGATACACAACCTAGAATCCTATAGTCAAAGCACCAATGTCTGAGAAAATGGAATAGAGATATCTTTAGACATACAATGTTTCAAGACATCCATCTCTTACACAGCCTTTCTCAGAAAGCTACTGGAGAATGTACTCCAACAGAATTAGGGAGTGAGTCAATAAAGCAGAAAACATGAAAGCAATGTGAGATCCAAGGCAAAAAAAGGACAAGTTGCCTGTGTAGAAATTCCAGAAGATCTGGCAATTGACAGGATGATTTGAAAAAGAAAATTGAAAGCTTGTGGAGAAATATTAAAAAACTCAAAGAAAAAAAGTAATTAAATTGACAGCTTATTTGATGTGTTTGAGTAGTTCTTTCACAGTTTTATGAGTTAATAATGCATAAGTAAATGAATTTAAAAAGAATTATTAGCTTTTAAAAAGACCCCAAAAGGCAAAAATTGTAAAAGTATAGCAAAGCCACTTTATCATATCAAGTGGCTCAGCAGTTGATAACAACTATGTAATAAAAAATAATGTAAACACTGAATATTGACTTAACCAAAAGTGGCAAAACAACTATATTAGAATGATAGGTGAGGGTCACATGTACACCTGAGTGAGGGCTGCAGGAGAATGGGGTGTGAATATTTATTTTCTGTAGTAAGGAATCAAATAATAAGGTCTAAAAGTTTTAAAACAAGAAATGATACTAATATTCTGCTATTTAGACAAATGGAGAGGAATACCAACAGCAACAGCAGAAAGGGTTCATGTTGCAGAAGTGAAACTCAAGGATGGAGAATGAGTATGATAGGTTTTGCTTTACTTGAAACCTCCATACATAGTTTAATTCAAACAAAATTTAAATGCATAGTTTAATGTATCCAAGAAGAAATATAAAAATTAAAACTCTATTAACCTTCAAAGGCTTCTGGCCTCTTTATGTAATAGTGGTTCTTCCATAAATGGCATAATTTCTGCCAGTTCTGCCAGAGAAAATCAAGTCTTGTGTGGGCCTTTACCTGAACCTCACCTGCCTCTCTCCTGGTGGTTCTTACGAGTTTGACTCTTGGAAAAACAGGTCCTTTGTTTACACAGTAATACACTACATTGCTTTGGTCACCAAAGCTGATTTTGGATCAAAATCAGCACAAGCAATGCTCTTGATGTACATTAAGTTTGCAATTCTCAATATTCACTGTGCTGTTTGCCCCTTTTCACTTCAGACTTCAGCTCAGAGTCACCGATGCAAGTCCAGATCATTAGCACTGGGTGCCTCAGTCTGAGAGAGCATCCTATTCTTACCTAAGAAGGCGCAAAGCCTCAAGTCTGGTCTCAACAGGGGAATCTTTGAAATTTACCCCTCACTAACAAGGAGGGCTTCCAGCTAGAAAGTTGTAAAACTCATCAATATGTCTTTTAATAACTTCCAATCCATACACTATACAGAGAATAATCCACTGTGGCCAAAAAGAACCAAACCCACAAACAAAAAATCACTACTACACAAAAAGTCTGCTAATACAAGTTCGATTTGACAACCCTTTGAAATAATCATGCTGTAGTAGTCACGAGAATGTGTGACAAAAATACATTTCACAATATTGCAATGAACTATTTTTAATTTTATCTAAACTCTGTGAGCTCTTGAGAGGTTTTTGCACCTGTGGTAATTTGCCTCCCTATAAACATGTCTGGATAACAACACGTCTTGGCTTCTTCTCCTTAGATAGTTTTCATTTAGTATGGGACCCAACCAGAAATAAAAATGCCTTAGAAATCTCATGATGAAGTTTGTTTTCAGGAAGTTTCAACATGAATTACAATTGTATAAGCAGCTTTTAAGAACCTCAGTGAGAGCAAGATGAAAACCTTTCCCAAGTGTGACCCCAGATGTAATTCCAACAATTGGCCTTATTTAGCCAAACCCATTGTTACCCCTTTAGTCTTTGCAGAATCTAGACCTAAGCCATATAGCACATATTCCTCTAACTACAAACATCAGCTGTCCACTTGTGGAGGCTGGTTTATGTCAATCAACACAGAAGCCACAAGGAAGCCAAAGTCACCATTTGTTTGCTGAAGTCTGGTACCATCTGGTGAATTTCCAGGAATTTGGGGACATTCTGTCTTTAGACCACAGTGACCATTTGTGGGGGTTCAAAAGTAAAGCAAATCTATGCTCAAGGAGGGAAAATGCCCAAACTCAAAGAGCTTAGTCCTCCCAAAGCAAGCCATTCTTATGCCTGAGGAGAGGTTCCAAGCTCATTATCTATTTAAAAGATTCAGACAACTTAGCTTGATATAAAAGTGAGTTGTTACCCAATTAACTGTCATAACTTATCAAACAAGCTCTCAGGACTGCTGATACGAATGACATTATAACTAGATCATAGTTAAGCAAACACATAAGCATGTTGAAGAATAGCTCATCTCGACAGTCAGAAAGTGGGTGCCAAGGAGAAAGCAAGAAGAAAGGCAAATAGAGTCCAATCAATTTACTGATGTTTTGCAAAAGGATTTTCATAGGAATCAGTGGCCAGAATAAAATTCTCAAACTGAATATTAACTTTCCATGACTCATGGCAGAAGAAATTGGGAGCACAACTAGCCAACAAGAGGAAATATTTCCCACAAGATATCCAACAAAACATGACTGATCACTTGACTTTTAACCATATTTTTGTACTGATTTATACTTTTTGGGTTTAAGAGATGGGGTCATTTGTCCAAAGAAATAACTTATTCTTAGAAAATATTCCAAAGGAGATGTTATGTTATATCACATTTTGACAACTGAAGCCCCCACGTAATAAATAACACACACACACACACACACACACACACACACACAAAAGAATATTGGGTGTCTAATAGAATATATCATGTCACAAGGTTTTCTAGTTATTTATGTACTCTCAGCTAGCACATGTTTATTATGGTGTCTATAGCAATGAGTAACAATATTAATACTCTCTTATCTAATTTCAACACTTCAACCCTAGGAAGTTAGATTTAGGGTAGATGGCAGATCACAATCTTCACCATGTTAGACCAGGGGCAATTGTAAGGATATTCTCACCTTGCTCACCTCTGAAGAAGAGTGGACCTAAGGTCAATAGAAACTCAGAGAAATGACTAATTTTCCAAAATCTATAAAAGATTTTTCATCCTGATTTATAAATTCATTGGCACCTGTGACTAACAGTTTGCTCTAAAGCAAAATTCAGCATAAGGCAGGTCCATCTTGAACTCTATCCAAAGGGGTTTAATTACTGAATCACACACAAAAAAATCTTGTTATAAAATGGATTTACCCAAAGGCAGCCAGATGGCCTACTTCCAATACATTAGTGAGGATAAAAAGAATGACAAACATGTTGTTTCCCCCCCAAGATGTTTGTTGTGTTGCTTAGAGAAGTCAAAACCCAGGTAAAAAGAGGAAGTTGATGCCTGAGAAAGGAGATGAAATTAGCTGTATGACATCTTGCATCAGCAACTGAACAAAATCCTTTGACTGGGGTCTTAGCAGATATTGGGGGAAGACCGTTCCTCTAGGCCAGGATCACTGTTTCCAGAAAATGTGGGTGCTACTTGCCTCCATGAGCAACTGTATCTTAGGAACAGAAATTTTAATTGACTGAAACCCACTGTGTGAAACTTAGAATGGAAATTGGGTTCTCCACCTCCGCAGCACCTTTATTTTGGGCTATGAAGCTTTGGAAGGACAGCAGGGAGTATAAACTGGCTATTGGTTGTCTCCTGGATTATTCATTTATGTAAAAACAAAGGGGGTGGGGGAGAAGAAAAAGAAAAAAAACCCTTCCTGGTTCTGAAGAAATTACACAAAAGATAAGAGCACTGCTAGAGGGAGGTGTGTGTGTTGGCTTGTGAAGTAAATGGGCCTTTTGTACATTTCGTGATGAAAGGAAGAATAGTTGTCATATACCATCTCTGAGAAGAATGTCACCCATGAGAATGGCACCAGCCATCTGTACTGTAGAGCTTTATCCACCTCTGTGAAGGGATCTCTCCAAGGGCAGGCACTGTGCTTTATTTATGTTTGTTGTACCAGAGTCAACAGACTGCCTGGCACTTAGTAGGTTCTCAATAAATATTTGTGGAATGGAAAATCAGATGAACAAACGAAATAATGAATCCATCCTATGTACACTTTTGTATTTTTTTAAGCTTATTTCTTTATTTTGAGAGAGCAAGCGAGCAAGTGCCTATGAGTGGGGGAGGGGCAAAGAGAAAGGGAGAGAATCCCAAGCAGGCTACTACCACTGACAGTGTGGAGCCTGATGCCAGGCTCGATCTCACGACTGCTGAGATCATGACCTGAGCCAAAATCAAGTGTCAGATGCTTAACCGACTGGGCCACCCAGGTTCACTGTATACTTCTGTATTTTTAAGAAAAACACAAAAATACATAGGCAGAGTATATTACAGATCAGAAAAGAAAATGTTTTGTAGGAAAAGATCTTAAAAATCAACAGGTTCAATGTCTTGATTTTAAAGATAAGGAAAATAAGACTTGGAGAAATTTAACATTTTATATTGACCAGAGGTCTTAAGGTTTTGAAAAATACATACATAGTATGTGTGAATGCCACACTGTTTCAATCATATCCACACTATTCAGTTCTCTAATGACCTCTAACTCACTTCTGGATTCCCTCCATGTTTATTTGCCCAAAGAATGCAAACTATTTAAAATTAGCTTCAGTAAAACCTAATTAAGTAAGCTGTATATTGAAATGGTTTCTAAGGATACATGAAAAATTCCTTCTCTATGGCACTGTCTGAAGACTGATCACCTTATTGTCAACGAGCCACCTCTTTTGAAATGACCAGGTTAGACAGAAGGAAGAACCGTATTTAGAGGCTTTCCAAATGGATAGAGTGGTAAAGTTATAAAGCCACCAGGCAATCAAATGTGAAAGGCCAAGTCTGTATACAATCATCATGCGCCGAGCAGACACTGATTTCTCTGTAGTGTGCACAGGAGAAAGCAGAGGTAATCCCCAATTCATTGCTTAGGCTCTACGTGAACAGCACGAGCCTTGCACGATGGAACAAGTAGGTGGCCACCATGTAGTGTCATATAATGAGGCTTTGCCCCAAACTGTGTTTGCAAATAGCTTCCTCAGATGCCTGAAATTTCAGTTTGTGCATTAACAACGTAGCTAAACAGAAATGGGCCTGGAAGAACTTGTATGTTAAAAGTGTGTCTTTTAGGTAGGAAAACTCATCACGCTGCAAGTAGGTAGATAAGGATTCAAATTTGGGTGTCATCAACACTTTCTAGCTATGCAAACTTGGTAAAGTTAATCTTTTGAACTTCAGTGTTCTGTTTTTTTTCATCAGTAAAGATTTGACATCTCACCTTTCACAGTCATTACAAGAATTACATTAAATATTATATGCAAAAGCACATCAGGCCTTGAGGAAGTGGGAGAAAGGAGCAAAGTGAGGATAGTTGGTTTCTCTTGACGATCAAACATGTCTGTTAGATGTTCTGAGTTAAAATCTTGACTCTATTAGTGGCTGTGCAACATTGGGCAAGCTACTTACCTTCTCTGCATCTCTGTTTTTACATCTGTAAATAAGAAATAATAATAGTACCTACATCATGGGTTATTATATAGACTCAATGATATCACAGTGGTAATGTGCTTGTGTTTGGGCTCAATAAATTGAGAGTTTAGCTGCCGAAATACAGCAGCTGTATCTGAAGAGACGGTAAGTAAAGGGGATGCATGTCAGGGAAACAGGTAGTTAGTTGTACAGGGCCTTTAAAAGGAGTATCACTGGCTGTCTTGAAGATCTACTGATCCAAATATTTATCCAGATATGTACAGAGTTCATCTTTATTTTCTAGCATCTTTCTAAAAAAGCTAAAATTCTTTTAATCAGATGTCTTGGACTTATAAATTGTTTTTTGTCCCATTTTGATTTTGAACTTAAAGGTAGTATTCAATCACTGGCTTTATGCATGTACATAAAATTATCGAGTGAAAACATAAAATATTTACATCCCCACCCTTCCCAAACTGACTACAGTTGAACCGCCCTTCCCTTAATACTGAGGCTAAACAGATGAGGCTTGCCCTGTGCCCTGGAGGTTAGCACTCTCGGAATGCAACAGAATAACAACACAAATGAATTCCAAAATGGAAAAATCTCCATCCCTCTAGCAGAGTTCAAACTCAGGACCTGACAAAATCCATGGATATCACTAATGGGAGCATTCACATCTCATCACAAGTTTTAAGTTACCTTCTTCTTAAGATCAGAATCTCCTGGTAGTTGCTGAAGTATCTGTTAGTGTGTAAAAGGTAGGAAGAAAAGAAGTATCCAGCCACTGAGCTTGGCCCATGTGCCTGGGAGAGTGAAATACTATTGTCAAGTCAGTCCAATCTTTGGTGTCTGAGCATGACACGGGTTCCCAAATGAGTTGGATTAAATTATAAACTTCACTCCTGATCCCTTTTCATTTCCGTCAGATGCTTTGCATTTTACTCTTATTACTCATCAAATTTTCTAGTAAATTATGATTTTCTTTTATATATTTTACACATAGTACGATGTGCAGAGCTTATGTGTGGAGTTGGTTGAATTTTGACAAATGACACACTTGTGTAATATCACCCACTCAAGATGTTGAATTCTTTTACCCCCTGAAGGTTTCATTTCTAGAGAATCTTCCTCACCTCTCCCTGAAACTTTATTTTATTTTATTTTTTAATTTTTTTAATGTTTCTTTTTTGAGAGAGAGACACACACACACAGAGTATGAGCGGGGAGGGGCAGAGAGAGAGAGGGAGACACAGAATCCGAAGCAGCTCCAGGCTCCTAGCTGTAAGCGCAGAGCCTGACAGGGGCTGGAACTCACTGACCAGTGAGTCAAGGTCATGAGTCAAGATCATGACCTAGGCAGAAGTTGGACTCAACCAACTGAGCCAACCGGGCGTCCTGGAACTTTACTTTAAAGTTTTTATCACCATAAATTAATTTTGCTTGAACTTGAACTTCTTATAAATACAATCATGCTGTGTATACTCTTTCATGCTGTTTTCTTCTGATCAGTATATTTTGGGGATTCATCCATGATGTTGAATGTATCAGTATTTTGTTACTATATTTCCATCAAAGGAATATAACACAAGTTGGGATCTATTTTTATCTTGATGGATACTTGATCGTTTCCAGTTATTGGCTGTAATAAAGATACTACAGGCATGAATGTACAAGTTTTTGTCGAATGTGTGTTTTCATAAATTTTGGATAAATACAAAGGGAGTCGTATTGCTAGGCTATAAGGCAGGTGTATATTTAACTTTATCAGGTTCTGCTAAACAGGTTATACCATTTTACAATTCTACTAGAAATCGGAGAGTTGACTTGTTCCATATCGCCACCAACACTTGGTATTGGCTATCTCTTTAGTTTTAGCAGTTCTAGTGAGTGCAGGGAAGTTGCATTTCCTCAATGACAAATGATGAACATCTTCTCATATACTTATTGACTATTTGTATATCTTTTTTTATTAACTATCTGTTTGCCCACCTTTTTACAGTTTTTACTTTTAATATAGAGTTAAGACTTGTTTTCTACATGAATATAATCGTTTATTGGAATCATGCATTGTAAATATTTTCTTCGAGTGTATCACTTGTCTTTTCATTATTAGCAGTGTCTTTTCCACAAACAAAAGGTTTTGTGTTTGTTTTTTTTTTAATGTTTATTTATTTTTGAAAGAGAGAAAGAGAGAGTGTGAGGGCAGAGAGAGGGAGACAGAGAATCCCAACCAGGCTCTGCACTGTCAGTGCAGAGCCCGATGCAGGGCCTGAACCCATGAATCTCAAGATCGTGATCTGAACTGAAACCAAGAGTTGAATGCTTAACTGACTGAGTCACCCAGGCACCCCTCACAAACAAAAGTTTTTATTAATTTTGATAAAGTCCAATTTTCAATTATTGTATTATATAATTGTATTATAATTATATTGTATTTAATTGTAAAGCACATTGTATTATATTGTATATTCATAATTGGTTGACAGTTAATGCATTATATTATGCATGCTTGTCGTATCAAAGAACTCTCTCCCTACCTCAAGGTCATGAAGATATTTTCATATATTTACTCACTAAAAAGCTTTGCAGCTTTAGCTTTTACATTAAAGTCTATGGTCTATCTCCAATTAATTTTTCTGTATGCTGTGTAAGACACAGTCTGTGTATTTTGTTATGGCAGCCTGAGCAGACTAAGACAGCCCCTACCCTATTCACCCGGCTATAGCCACGTTAACCTCCTTTTAGTTCAAGTTCATCTAATCTCTATCAGCCTCAGGATTTGCTGTTCCCTCTACCCAGAATTGGTTTCTAGCTTCCATCATTTAGATCTCAATTCACATCTTATATACTCTAAGAACTCTCCTCGAATAACCCTAACAGAGATTTCCCCAGTTACTCTCTACCTAACCACCCAGTTTGTATTATTCATGGCACTATTTTTCATCTGTATTCATTTATTTATTTACTTACCGATTATCCAGTCATCATCACCATTCCCCAATCCATGTACAATCAGCCCCTTCTGAGCAAGGAACCACATATTCACCAGTTTACTGCCAGTTTGTAGCATGCTTGACTCACTGCTGGGGTTCAATAAATATTTTTTGAGTGAATAAATAAATGACCAGTTAATGAAGATTCTGTGATCTAAATAAATTTGTACTTTAATAATTCAGTTTATTGATAGTCTTTATTGAGTGGCAACATAATATTGAAAAGAAAAGGATTAGGATATATTTTTTTAAAGGGGCAGATTCTAATCTGCCAGTGGTTTCCATATGGCTTTGCATAAGTCAATTACCTTCCTGGTTATCATATTTCAAAATTGGGTTTAATAATATTTACCCTACCTGCATCAAAGAGTAATTCTGAAACTTGAGTAGGGTTCTGTATTTAATTGATTTATATATTTAATGTAAAATACGTTATAAACATGAGGGACTGCTTCCTGTTAAGTACCAGACAGACACCTTAGGGAGGAGTAATAATTTAAAATATACTCTCTTTGGCATTGAAAACTGCATTGCCCAATATTGTAGCCTCTAGCTACATGTAGCTATTTGCATTTGAATTAATGAAAATTAAATAAAATTGAAATTTTAGTTCCTCAGTTACACTAGCCACTCTTCAAGTGCTCAATAGCTAAATATG
This sequence comes from Cryptoprocta ferox, assembly GCA_028646485.1. Lineage (NCBI taxonomy): Eukaryota > Metazoa > Chordata > Mammalia > Carnivora > Eupleridae > Cryptoprocta > Cryptoprocta ferox. The sequence goes on along the minus strand of CM053567.1, from coordinate 130,441,432 downwards.
TCTAGTGATTATTCTGCTGCATCGCACAGATATAGACTATGTCCCTCACGGCAGAGAGTCCTATTGGAAAGCTTCTGTCCAGAACTTACAAGTTATTTTAGGAGACAAAATAAATATCCTTGAAATAACCTGAGAACAACCAACATGATATGTTATCATCTACAAAGTAATATTCTAAAAAATAAAATAACATCATGTATAATAAAATAGTAAGGAAGCATACAGGAAAAGGAGAGTGGGGGAGAAGTCAGGGTGTGGCAGGTGAATTCAAAAAGGCTTCCCTAGAAAACAGGATTTTTGAAATGTCTCCTTAAGGAGGTGAATCAGGAAGAGCACAGAAGGATTTCAGCAGAAGGGGGAAGAGAAGACATGTCAGGAAGACAGACACCAAGACAGAGATCAGTCTCCAAGACAGAGATCAGTCTATGTGACATGTGAGTTTCTAAACTAAAGATTAGCAGGCATTTATTTGTACACTAAACACTTATTTCCTGGGACTAGAATTAAGAGTACACAGACACATAATATATAGTCTCTGTCTATGTGCTATAAGAAAGAGAAGACTAAGAAAAAGGCATCTAACATGCAATTCTAATTTAGTGTTATATAATTGTTATAAAGGCCCTAAGGAGTTCTGCACTTTGTGTCCAGTGAGGGTTCCTAGACAGGGTGCCAAATGAGCAGAAATTAGAATAAGTAAGATTTGGGGAAACATGGGTGATTTCAAGGGAAAGTAATGGAGAGAGGAAGAATAATAGGGGCGGGTTCACCAGGCTCTGGGTGATCCAGCTAGATGGAGCTAAAATGCACAGATATGAGAACTGAGAAAAATCTGGAAAATATAAACCTGAGGGTATAATGGTTAAAAAGATACAATTCCTAGCTTTAAACCTTACAAGTAATCAGGAATCTCAATGCAGAATGTTAGGTCCTCTGCTGAAGAAAGTACAGGTGCTTTGGAAGCATAGGGAGGGAGTATCTAGTCAAGCCTTTGGGGCCAGGGAAGGGTACATTTAGAAGGTGATCTGAGGGATGATATTGGAAAGATGGGTAGGGACTATCCAGGCAAACGGTGGAACACAATACTCAACAAAGACAGAAATGTTCACAGATTAAAGAAGGGAGGGACGTGTTGCACTGAAGTATATTTCAGTGGGTTTAAGACAAGAGATTTAGTTAGAGAGATATGCTGGAGAGGAAAGCAAGAACCAGGTCATAAGAGCCACTGCAATCCACTTCCAATTGTTCATAGTCAGAAAATATTTAGGGGAACCTGTGTGCCTCAGTTGGTTAAGCACCTGATTCTTGAGGTCTGTTCAGGTTGTGATCCCAGAGTCATGGAAACAAGCCTCACATCGAGCTTCACACTGAGCATGGAGCCTGTTTAAGATTCTCTTTTTCTCCCTTCTGCTCCTCTCCCCTACTCGCACATTTTCTCTAAAAAAAAATTAAAGAAAATATTTAAAGATTTTTGTCAAGGATGAGTCTAAATCAGAGTTTCACTCAGTCCCCTCCCCCCTTCTCCATGGCTCCTGCTATCTCTCTCTCCTCCAGCAATGTGGATTGCAGATAAAGGAGCCCAGGAAGCCAGCGGGAGGCTATTACTTGGATGAGAGGCAATGGTGGTCTGAATATTGGGAGTCATCATGGGATAGAGAGAAGTGAAACACAGGCTAGAGATGTTTAACTAGCATTATAACAGGACTTGACCATTGATTGAATTTAGAGTATGCTGGGAAGAGAGTTTCCCCCTTTGTTTTCTGGCTTGGGCAAAATGTGGAAGGTTCTGTTTTGGACATGTTGAGTACAAGTTGACTCTGAACTATCCAAAAGACTGGTATGTGGCAATGGGTAAATGAGTCTGGAGGAAGAGACACCTCACCGGAGATAAAGACTTGAAACTCTATAGCACATCAACAATAGTATAAGAGCTTCCAGAAAGAATATGGCTCAAGTATTTTCTAATTAGATTAACTTTTTAAAGATGGATCAACTCAATTTTCTTGATATTGTGGTAATTACCATGCCATTGCTTGAAGAAGTTGCTTTCCTTTCTTGTCACTTACCTCCCCTAGATAGAAAAAGAAAATCTTAAACAATCTTCCACATGAAAATCTCAAAATGCCTATCATAATCTCAATCCTTCCATTTAACTGTTTATTTTTCTTGGGATATTCCTAGAAACTTACTGATATTTCAATGTTGAAGTATCAAACTTGATCTTAGTTTTGTAAAGTAACCAGCCTTACAGTTTGAGGAGGAAGGATATTGTCAAACACCTGGCCTTTGAAATACCCTTGTAAAGTATCCTTTTCTGTGACTTGCATTATTTCCATGTGTGCAAGAAGAGTTTCTTTATCATGCAAAGTGTTTTTGCTTCAGTGCAGAATAGGATTCCACGGATATCCTAATTTGTAAATTTGCATCCAATACAAAGCAGTATATGGAGAGGAAAAAAAGTGGGAGTAAAAGTTCTAAAATCACATGAATCCCTCCATGATTATGAGGTGCTTTTCCTTCTTTAAACTTTTTGTGTCTTTATGATTTGTAAGCATTATTTTATATCATAAAAATAAGTATTATGGATACAGTGGTTTCACTCTCTTACTGCATTGTATGTGTACAAAATACTAGCATTGATATTGTTTTTAGTGCTTTGAATTGCATTATCCAGCATTCCTCTAAATGTCTTCATTACTCATAGACTCATTGTAATTTTATTGTAAGCAAAATGTAGTCCAGGTACAGATGGTATAAGATGACTTAATAAGCAGTGAACAAATCTTCAGCAATCTGGTTCTATATCCATCATGAGATTGTAGCATTAAAAATGGTCTTTATCATACAGATAATGCCGAGAGAACCCATCCATGGCTGTACAAGTTGCTAGGTAGTGGCAGAAATCTTTGCATATGGGGCTGGGGATAATTATTACCATTTTATATAGATGAAAAAGTCAATTCAATTGACCTTTCTATTTCCAGACTCAGTATAACTGGCAAATCAATATTATCAACAGTAATTAAAACTGCCAGCAATATGAAAGAAATCAGCCTGATAAATTGTATACAATTAAACTCTTATTTAAGTGGTTTCCTAAAATTTTCACAAATGAAGGAACCAAGGATGAGAACCACATTTTCTAAAAGTGTATCACATGCTCTACGCTGGCAAGAAAAAAAAAATTCTGAGAACTCTTCTATTTGTTTCTCTGCAATAAAATGCTGTCATATTTGTCTTGAGAACTAAAACTAGGCATCCCCTACATACTCTGTATTTCATGGAAGTTTTTAAAAAGCAGGCGAATAAAGAAAAAAAAGAAAGAAACTCTCTATGCACTCATCATCATGTCAGGGAGAATCCAGTTCAACAAAGTATAGCTTCCTTTTTAAAACAATCAACTGGTTGATTACAAACTACTTTGCACATAGAACAAAAATTTCCTATAAGAATTACTTAATAGTAGTTACAGGAGGACACATTAAAATTCAGATTTTAAAAAGGCATATTATTTATTTACTTTCAGTAATAATTTTATAGTAATGCTTCTCTTTATTCACTAAGATAATGGGAAGAAATGGAGTAATTGTTGTATATAATAACTAAAACAATTCTCATTTATTTCATTTCATTCATACTAGCCTAATATTTTGTTTTGTTTTGTTCTCTAATATAATAAGGTGTCAAATAACACAATTTCCTGTATATTAGTCATAGCCCTCTTTTTTTTCCAAATAAAATGTTGGTGGCCAGATGCATAACCTACCAGAATCCTGTTAATGTCTTCCCCTGGAACATTTCAGAGACAGATGTGCTGGCTGGTTTCTGGTTAAGTTTAGTAGTTCCTGAAGGAGAAAATTATTTGTTTTAAAAAATAGGTTAGAAGAAGTGCATCGCAAGGGCACAAATAAAAATCATTTTATCTCAAATACATCTCCAACTTCAAGTGATTCTAACCATGGAAGAATATTTTTTTCATTTGCAAATCTATCTACTAGCTTTTTAATTTTATCTCCATCTTAAGAAATTATGGCTAACAAATATAATATTCTTCTCACAAGAAAAAGATTCTTTGTAGGTTTTTGTTCATTTTGATGTTACCTAATAAAGAGGTAACATCAGGTTGGAGCCTGAAAACCTATAGAGAGGAGTATAAAAAGCCAGAGGGGAAAGGGCAACAATAAAGCCTTTTGCTGAGATGTCCTTTCCTGACAAGAGCCTGAGACAGAACACTCTTGAATGGCTACTTCTTCTTGAGCAAGTGATTAATGTTATTAGCAGAAAGACATGACCACAACATATAGCTCAGCAACTCAGTCTCCTGTACCAGATTTATGAAGCCTGGGTCAATATAAATTGTTGTAGGAGAGCTCACAACCTTGTAATTCACTGGGGAACAATGATGGAAAAGGAAAACATGGCCTTGATGTTGTCTTTGCTCACCATTTTCATTGGCAGATGTATAATTGAGTAAAAAACTATCTTGGCATTTAATGAGCAGGTAAAATATGAAGAATAGCCCTCTTTGAATCCTGTCTTTAATCTTCAGTGATAGCTCAGGCATTAGAGACAAAGGTGAGTTTAAAAGGGGCAGCATTGACTCCTCATTCCATTAGAGGACTCATCAACCAACTTCCCTGGTTGAATTGAGGTATTTATTTTTGTGTTTTACATTTTGAGTAAAAGAATTCTTTTAAAGCATGCACATGTTGGGAAGATATTTTGCATATGAAAACCATGCCTTCAAAAATACATAATTCAACAATTCAACATAATACAAAAAGTTCCCGACTTTGAAGTTTATTTTAAAGTCAAATGGAAACAACCATCCACACTATTATCTCCATGTAATATATATCCACCTAGATGATTTTTAAAGGACCTTTCAGGCCATTAGACTAAAATAACAAAATAAGTCATAAGCACAGCATCACGAGCTTATTATCACCCCATTGTCATCTAAAGGGCTCATTCCTTTTATTACATCTATTTCTCATATTATCCTCTTTTAAAAAAGCTTTCACACTTAAGCAAAATTGTTCTCTTCAATAAAAGCATTGTCTGAATTACATAGTTCTTCAAATGTGGTGTTCACTCTTTAAAGTTACTCTATGGAACCAACCCAGAAAGGGCAGACAGTCATTCATTTTTTTGAGAGGCACATCCCGGATCCTGAATGAGATGAACAGTGTTTAATTTCGATTGTAGTTATAGAGGCGAAAGGAGGAAATGGATGAGTCTCCAAGAAGATATCCAAGTGAAAGACAAACTGGAAAACTGGTAGATAATTGTGGTCATATCAACTTAGATTGGTTTACAACATGTTACATGATTTTGGTATTCTATTTACCAAATGCATTTCTGAAAGTTGGTTTAAATTTTTTTTATTTTGAGAGACAGAGGGATCAGAAGAGGGGCAGAGAGAGAAGGAGAGAGAGAATCCCAGGCGGGTGCCGTGCTGTCAGTGCGGAATCCCATGAGGACTCCAACTCATGAATCGTGAGATCAAGACCAGAGCCAAAACCAAGAGTCAGACACTTAACTGACTGAGCCACCCAGGCGCCCCATGAAAGTTGGTTTAAATTTTAATAAGACTGTGTCTGGACAACCTAAAAGTAAAGTAAAATAAAGCAAAATCAATATTTTCTATTGTTTTATTTGTTTGATGAAAATGCTAGATATCTGAGAGCAAATGACAAGGTGAATTTATTTCTCACTTCCCATCTGAATTGTGTAGGAAGAATATGTGCATATGCCATAATCTGAGTACTACCAAAGGATGCCTGTTGAACTGCATTTCTAACACAGCATGCCTGGACAATACATATGTCTGAAATTCATACTGTCAATCACTCTTTCAGAGGAAGGTTATCAATGGTCCTTATTAAAGTAAGACAAGAATTGATGGGCTTAGTAACCCCTCATTACAAGTTGGTTTATGAGATTAGTTAACTAGTAATATGATAGTAATAATATTAGCTAACACCTGTGATCCTTGAGGACACGGGGCCTTAAAGATGGGAGCCACAAATAGGCTGCCACAGTGTCAATGGTGTTGCAAAATGGAGAATATTATTCTCACATACACACTCACAAAGATAAATGTAATGCCTCACAGTCTTGCCAAGAATCAGTGATAGATAGACTGACATGGAAGAATGTGTATGTGCATATACAAATATATATGTATACATATATGCACACACACATGCACAATAGGTTTATATCAATGTGAATACAGCTGAGACATTAGTGATAATATGAGCTAAAAGAACAATAGTGTCCTAAAATCTAAGGCATAGAACACCTATATAAATCTACAGCGTTCAAGTTCTAAGTACACTTTTCATAAAAATTACATTTAATTAGGTTCAAAGAGGTACATCTCATTTAGAACTTTTTTCAACTTTTGTCACTCTTTTCAGTCATTTCATTATCGTTAATTATTATTTATTGAGCAAATGCATGATTGTTTATTAAGGGATTGAAGTAATTATTATTTATTGAGTGCTCACAATATGCCAGGGATGGTTGGCAGAGCATAAAGGGACACTGTCCTGCCCTTGAAGAATTCTTTAGATAAAGAGGAAAGACAGATGCACTTGGCCTTAGCCTTTAATGAGGTTATTGGTGCTTACGTTACACCAGGAGGATGTTCTTGTGTATGAACGTGTGTGTATTCAGTCAAACAGTATGTGGCTGACTTGACTATTTCATTTTATCACCAATTCATAGAGGCTTGACCCTCAGAAAGTTGAGATGAAAGTCACATATCATGTTGGAAATTAGTATTATTATTGGCCTTGTATAATTAGGAAACGGTCCCTGATGGTGTTTGGTTCTTTAAAATCATGAAGTATGAATGCTTTTAAAGATAATAACAATAAAAATAAAATACTGTAACAGATACTTGTAAATACACCAGTAAGAATAAACATATGTTAACATGTTTTATTGTATTAGTTAACATCTAATTTATGTGTCAAGCATGAGGCTTGACCTAATTGCCTCACAGAATCTCCACTCCTTTACATTTCACGCCAACCAAAGGTAACTACACTGATGTGTATCATTCCCATAGGGGTTTTTGTACTTTTACTCTCTCTATATTTATCCATAATATAACATATATTATTGGTTTGTTTGTTTTAAAAATTTATACAAATTTTACCATATGACAGATTATCTTTAGGCAAGTTGCTTTTTTTACTCAATGCTCTATTCTTGGGATTTCTCCATATTGTTACATTTATTTTAACTATATGAATGCTCCAGTGCTTTTCACCCTGTGGTCCACAAAAAAGCATTAAATGGCTTCCACTCTTTCATAAGCATTGGTCCCCAATAAACATTTGCACCCGAAACTCCATCTCACCATCTGCTTCTGAGAAACCAGCCTGTGTAGCTCAGGCAGGGAGTCCCAGGCACTTTGTTTTGTGACAGGTTTGATTCCTAGAAGAGATAGCCAGACTTTTACGATGCTTATAAGCCCTACACATTCTCATCCTTCTCTATTTCAGTGACTCCCTCAATTTCCTGCTCTAACTAGAAGCTCTATTTTCACCTTCTCACCTTTTTTTCCCACCACATAAAAAGACAAAGAAAGGCCCATGTCCCATTCATGATAAGGCTTCTATGTGCATTCTGGATCTTGTTCTGCTCTTTGGGGATTTGGGTCTGGTATTGCATGACTTCCTTCTCTATTGGCTTCCTCAATAAATAAATAAATTGAAGTCATCTTGTTTTAGAAGGAAGCAGTAAGAAAAACATAATTTCTTTTGATCTACAAAGTCCAATATCTGATCTTTCCAGCCAACCTCCCTATTAACTTCTTCTCCCACTGAAATCTGGCTTTTACAACCACTGGTTCATTGAAATTATTTTTATCAAGGTCCCTAGTGACCACTTGATTACTAAATCCAATGGATATATTTCAGTCCTCGCCCTACTTAACTTTCTTCAGGACTTTGAAAAGTTATTCAATCTTTGGAATTTTATTAATATTATAAGTATTTCAAGTACACAAGAATTTCAAATATAAAAATACATATAATAAATATAACCAATACTCGTTACTTATCATTCGGATTAAACAAATATAGACATGGTGCCATATTTTTTACCTCTATTAAAAATAAATAGAACATAAGTGACATCTAAAAATCCCCATCCTTTCCCTGTTTCTTCCTCTCTAGGAGTAACTTATAACCTAAAGTCAATGTGTATTATATCCACTGCTTCCTTTTCCAAATACTATGATTCATTAACTTATACATGTCATTCATTCTTGGTTCTCCCCACACAATTTGACTATTAGTTTTTACAATCATTTTTTGGGCTCTACATCCATCCATATATTCCTGCCATAGGTATTACCTGTCAGACTATTGAAAATTGCCATTTACATATTTCACAAAAGTAAATGAGTGGGACCAGAACTAAGTTCATTGTTCCCCTACAATAATTAGAGTGAAGCCAACTGCTGGAATAAATAAGCTTCTATGTCCCCTATAGTAGTGTAGTAATTTTAAAGCATGCCCACAAATTCTTTGACACTCTCCCCTTCAAAAGGTGAGACTAATTTCCTCCCATTGACAGTAAGCTGGGACTTAATGACTCCATTATTACAAATAGGCAAATGAGGCAGAAGCAATAGTACACAGCTTCCAAAACTAGGTCATTAAAAAGCATCGTGTTTCCCTCCCACTCTCTCTCTCTCTCTCTCTCTGTCTCTCTCTCTCTCTCTCTCTCATCTCTCCTCTCACACTTGCTGTGGGGGTGAAACCTTCTATGTCATCAGGACACTACTCAGAGAACTCTGTCAAGAGGTTCACATGTCTATGAACTCAGGTTTTCTGTCAAGAGCCATGTAAGTGAATTATCTTAGAAATAGTTTCTAGGGCACCTGGGTGACTCAGTCGGTTAAGCCTCTGACCTCAGCTCAGGTCATGATCTCATGGTTCGTGAGTTCGAGCCCCACATCTGGCTCTGTGCTGACAGCTCAACGCCTGAAGCCTGCTTTGAATTCTGGGTCTTCCTCTCCCTCTGCCCCTCTTCCACTTGCACTCTATCTCTGTCTCTCTCTTAAATAAAGAAATAATTTAATTAATTAATAATAAGCATTACAATTATTTAAAGAAATAATTTTTAGCCCAGATCAAACCTTCTCATATCAATGACTTTTGCAAGTCAATCTTTCTTTTGCTTAAAAATAAACAAACTTTTAAAAACAAAGTAACCTTGATTAGTCCATTACCTAATAATTATCTTATAATCACTTTAAAATGGTAGGGGGGGATGACACTGGGGGTCTTTGAGTAACTTTCTAAGCTCACTCATCTCATGACATTCTCCTTACTTCAAATTTCAGATTTCAGCCATGCTAAAGTTCTATAATTTCCCCCCAAGTGGGCCATGTTCTCTTTTGCTTCATTGATATTATATATACCTTTCTGCTCCTCTTTCATCTTTACTCTTTATCTATCGAGTCCCATTTCAAGCATACCTTCCTCAAGAAGTTTTTTCTGAGCATGTAGTTGGTATTTGTCCACTCTCCTGTAACCCCTGATAAAGACATCTCTATCACTTTCTGTTCTTTGTCACTGGACCCTTTTGGAATTAGAAGCTTCACTATGCGTGGGTACATAGTAAGTTTCCCTGGAAGATTTTTTTTGAGGGGATAGGGGCAGGAGGAGAGGGAGTGTGAGAAGCTTAAGCAGGTTCCACACCCAGTGCAGAGCCAGACAAGAGGGGGCTTGATCTCATGACCATGAGATCATGACCTGAGCCAGAATAGAGTCATACCCTTAATTGACTGAGTCATCCAGGCACCCCCCCAAAATATTTTTAAATGACCAAATGCATGTATGAATGAAACAAGTTTATGAAGCCTTTGACCTGTGCTGTTCAATATAATAGGCACTAGTCATAATTAAATTTAAATTAATAAAAACTAAATAAAGTTGAAAATTTAGTGTCTCCGTCTTTATAGCTATGTTTCAAGTGCTCACATATGGCTAGTAGCTACCATAATGTACAGTGTAGATTTATAGAAGTCTTCCTTTGTCTCAGAGAGTTTTATTGGACAGTACAACCTATGATTAAAATAATTGGAATAGGAATAGTTAAGAAGAGAAAGGGAAAATTAGTGCTAGCCAGTAATAAATAGGAGAATAAAGAAAGGAAGAAATTGATTATGATTTCTAGATGTCATGATTAGTTGAAGAAGTGACAGACATAGGAAATGCCAAGCTACGCAGAGGTCAAGATGAGAGATTATTAGTGTTGTTGTAGTTGCTGAGTGTGAGATGACAGTTGTACATCCTGGTGGATATTTCCTGTGTCACTGCCCAAAGTTAGTATAAAAAAAACTCTGTTCTACACTTTGCCTTTATATCAGGAGATCCTTCATTACAGATTTTCCTGTTTCTCCAACTACTTAATTTAGAGAATACCCCAGACAATGCTGGATTCTCACTGTCCTTATGATGCCCTACATTTAGAATAAATGAGTTTTGTGAAAATCGCAAAATTGGGTTGTTTCTTGATTTGTTTCTCCATTCAGAAATATGTATTTTTTCCTGCAGATTAAATTTACCATTAAAAAAATTCATAATGGTATCATATGGGTAAATGTATAGAAATTTATCAAGCATTTGGTTTTTTTAAAAAATTGCCCATAAAGACATCAAAGAACTTTAATTTTTTTTCCTAGAATGATATAACACTAACTCCTACTTTAACAACACTGACACACTGCTCCTTAAATGCTTCAATACACTACTTTGAGACTCCTACATTTATCTTGTAAAAGGCCTCAGGGATTTATACAAATACATATGAAGTATGATAGATTGATTACCTTAGAATTCATATTTTGTCTATAATGGAACACAGCTGTAAGCACTTGCCCAGTAATTGACTGGTTACGTTATCTGAATATAGAGACTTTCCCTATTCCACACAACTAAACTTTGTTTTTAAGCCAAATCTCTGGGCAGGATATTGAAGAAAGCTCTGTCCTAAGAGATCTTTGACATCTCATGTTCTAAATGTTTCAAAGAGCATTAAAAATTATACAAAATTCTGTCCAATTAATTAAATAAAATGGACTTGCATTTTCCTTTTTATATATTAACCTCATATCACATAGTGATCAATAGATCTTTTTGAAATAAGCCATTTAATTTTTCTTCCAGTTGTGTATTTAAGCCAGTCATAGAACATCACATTCCTTTAATTTCAGGTGCCCCCGCCTTTCCTGGCAGCCTACTCCTCTAATTTCACTTGTGTTTTCTTTGTAAAGCTTTATTTGTTGATAATTTGTTTATGTTCCTCTGGGATTTACATTGTTTGGTGGGTTAATTTTTATGGTATTTTTATTGTTAGTCCAAAATGTAAGACTTATTTTTTTTTGAACAGTGGATCTTTATATTTGGCTTTTTTAAAAAACATAATAATTTACGTAAAAAGTTTTCTAAATATTTAGTTCTGTTGATAATTTGTTACATCTATGTAACTATCACCCAAAACAAAGCACTGATTCTCAAAGGTTTGCATACACTTACAATCTGTGAGAGAGCTTATTAAAATACAGATTTCTGGGTCCCACCTTCTGAATTCCTGTTTCTATTTCAGTAGATCTGGTGTGGGACCCAAGAATTTGCATGTTCATCAAGTTCCCAAGTAGTACTTACATGGCTGGTCTGGACCACTCTTCAAGAGCCACTGAGTATAGAGCATTTTATTCATGGCCAACACATTCCTTCATTCTCTTTTCCAGTAAATCCAACACTCTGCACACCCCCCATCTAACCACTTCCTGATTTCTCTCACTATCATTTAGTTTTGCCTGTCCTTGGACATAGTATAAGAAGAATGATTATTTTGTGTCTTTGTATCTTCTTCACACAATATGAGCCACTGAATTTTTTAAGAAGTTCAAACTGTTCCATTAGCCATTGTAACATGTATGTTTGGTCTTCAGATATTTTGAATTTTTGATTTCTGTATTTTACCTTTCATTAGCTGCTCATCTTTTATATTATTTGTATTTGATATGTTAAATTTTATTTTGATTTATGCTTTACTATACTTATTTTGTTATATTTTTGTGTCATTTAATTAGACTTACTTTTAATTTTCTTTCTATTTTAATCTTTCTATGATAAAATGGAAGCCACTGAATTTTATAAAAGAATTTAAGTCATTTCTGATTGTAAATGATATACTTGGTCGTCTGTAATTCTGGTATTTTAGTTTCCATAGTTTGTCATTATTTTATGGTTATTTTATTGCTCCTTTTTATGATCTTCTTATGAGCAACTTTGTTTCATTTAGCTTTATTTTTGTCTTCCTCAGTTATTTGGAAATAAATAATTTACTCTGAACGCTATAAATGTCTACTTTTGAAATGGCTTTAAAAATTTTTTTCAACATAAGTGATTCTAAATACCAAACACACATTCCTATTCTCCCATATGTAAAATCTCGAATGACATGCTACCTGACCAAGTTCTGTGGCAGCCATTCACTCTAGATAAAGAAAGTATGCTTTAACCAGTCAGCAAACACCTAGTGTAATTCCCTTGTTTCTGCTCATGCTGGTCTATAAAAGTCTTTCTCCTCATGTAGCTCTTCGGAGTTCCTTTCTACCTATTGACTGAATGCTGCCTGATTCATGAATCACTGAATAAAAGCCTATTTGGTCATTAGATTGTGGAAAATTTTCTTGCGACATTAGTTGGCAGATTAAGGGAGGTAAGTGATTTGGAGGGTAAGGTCTTTCAAGTTCATCCTCATGGTTTTATCTTTTGTCTCTTTTTTCTTTTTTTTAAATTTTTTAATGTTTATTTATGGGGGGGGAGAATGAGTGGGGGAAGGGCAGAGAGAGAGGCAGAATCTGAAGCAGGGTTCAGGCTCTGAGCTGTCAGCACAGAGCCCAACGCGGGGCTTGAACTCCTGAACTTCGAGATCATGACCTGAGCCGAAGTCAGATGCTTAACCCACTGAGCCAACCAGGCGCCCCTTGTTTTTCTTAATTTAAAAAGATTAGCTGTGTTTTCAATGTGACTAAATAAATATTCTGTAGCATCTATTCCTACAATGTTGGTTTTTGTTGATCTAGCTCTTCAAATTTTAGTTTCTTTCTAGTTTTTACCTTAACACATAATTTCCTCTTCATCTTACTATTGTATAGTCTTTGTATCTCACACTATTAACTTTTAATTTCATTCTTTTCTTTTATTATGGACATTTATAAATAGCTGCATCAGAGATTGCAATCCCAATGGCATTTTAAAATGGAAATGTTTGGGGCACCTGGGTGGCTCAGTCGGTTGAGCATCCAACTTTGGCTCAGGTCATGATTACACGGTCTGTTAGTTCAAGCCTTGCGTCAGGCTCTGTGCTGACAGCTCAGAGCCTGGAGTCTGCTTCAGATTCTGTGTCTCCTTCTCTCTCTGCCCTTCCCCTGCTCACACTCTATCTCTCTGTCTCTAAAAAATAAACATTAAAAAAGGAAATATATCTGCTTTTGAGTGAAATTATAATTTCTTAAAAATAAAATTCAGTATTATCACTCTTTTGTATACATCAGCTGCTATATTTAAATTTGTGCATCTAAATCTTCATGTGCATTTATTATGTTAATTGTTTTCATAATGAAATCATAGTAAACTACATATTATAACCTAGTATTTTTAAATTTCCCATATGATCGAGTATTCTTCAATATATTACATGTACCAGAATTTAATTTGTTACTGCCTTATTATTGTTATTTAAATGGTTTCCAATACTTTATTATTATTGATTTGCTACAATATTGAATCATATGGTTATATTTTTGTTTATGTCTCTAATATTTTTTCTTTTTTTAGGAAACATAAAGCAAACTTATTTGATTCTAGAGAATGCACATATTAATTGCCTTCCAAGAGAGTTATTTATTCTCAATAGCAGTTGAGCAATATATGACACTAGAAAACTACACACACACGTATTCTTTTTTTTAATGTTGCCAATTGGTGATTGACTCGATGTCTTCTCGCAGTGTTCTTTAGCTTTGTAACAGGAAAATTGAAAGCAATAATTCAGAATTAGGGATTTGCTATGGTGGATGCGGCCAATGGCTATAGACAAAGAACCTGATACTGTTGAGCCTTTCAAAATTACTAGTAAAGAGGCCTTGGTTGGCATGAGAAAAACCAGAATTTTTCCACCTGAGTTTCAATAAATTGGATTGATCTGAAATTAAAACAAACATAAATTTTCAAATGCCATTATGCAAATCCAAGTAATTTTTAATTCAGTTTCATTCTCAAAGCATATGATATGAATTTAAATTGTTACTTGAAATAAATTTATTTCAAGGAAATATTTTCACAGGCCAAATTCTTAAATTCATTCTCTGTGTTAGTGTGGTAGACAGAATAATGTTTCCCTCACCCAAAGATGTTCAGACCATGTGATTATGTTACCTTATGTGTCAAAAGGAACTTTTCAGATGTGGTTAAGATGAAGGCCTCTGAAATGAGATTATCCTGGGTTTTCTACCCAGTCTAACCATTCTTTAAAAGTAGAAGAGAAAGGCAAAAGATTGGTCTGAGAGATGCAGTGAGGAAAGTCTGACTTGCCGTTGTTGGCTTTGAAGGTGGAGAAAGGAAGCCATGAGCCAAGGGATTGGGTTGTCTCCAGTGACTGGGTGGCCGTCACTGAAAGCCAAGCACAAACTTAGACACCTTAACCTTATAACCTCAAAGAAACAGATTATCTCTTTTGGCTCCATAGAAAAATGCTGTCAGACTTCTGATCTACAGAACTGGAAGATAGTAAATTTGTGTTGTTTTAAGACATGAGAGTTATGGTAATTTGTTATATCAGCAATAAAAAGCTATTAAAATTAGAGATAAGAAGCTTCATAATGGGCAAAGATCATGTTTCCATCTTTTTCACTGCTGTGACTCAGTGACCAGCAAAGTGTCCTAACATGTTGCCAATAATCAATAAATATCTATTAATTTAAATACTTAATTTATCAAGACCTGTACATTGTTTTCATTATTTTGGCTTTTCTTGGTAGGGGAAATGGTCTCTCTAGAGTTTAGAAGAGGAACAGAAAACACTGATTAAATTCTGATTTGTAACTAGCTTAAAAATTTGAACAAAACCCTGGCAAAAGAGTAATTTTTTATGTGATTAGCTAAATACAGCTTTGTATGAAGGGGGAGGTTGGATCCTTCCAATGTAATGCTTGATCTCATTTTATTTGATTAGGCAAATTATGGAAAAACAGCATGAAATGCATTGCTATACTAATGTTGCCTCCAAAATGTGAATCTCGTTATAGCTGTGGCCTTGAGGCCTTTTAACGTTGAATGGGAACAAACAAGGTATACGAGTTCAAAAGAATGTTCACACACACACACACACACACGTTAATTATACTCTTTTGCAGAGGAAAGCTTAACTCTTGGGCTACAATAAAAAAAAAGGAAATGCCACATCTGTCAATTTATAAACATGATAAAAGTAGTCAAACAAGATGAACGTTGCAACAATTCCAAAAACGGAATATTTAGGTGTAGAGGTTCAACTGAACCTTGCTGTTGCTCGAAGAGGGTGGGGGTGAGGCATGGTGGTGACTAGTCCAGCCTTGCAACCTATACTTAAGTCCCATGGCTGCTGGTTTAGGGTGGCCCCTCAACTCACTGCCACTTATTTCCACTGGATGGAAGATGGAATCCAGCAGGAGAATTGGAACTCACTGCCTCCTTCCATGGAGTGGTGAGGAGTTGAATGATAGAGGCATGGGGGCTTGGAACAGCAACTTCCCACTTGGCTCCACTGTAAACACCAGGGTTGGGTGAGGGTGGGGTGTTTCTGTTGTGGTTTGGTTGGATTTGACCAAGTATTGCCAGAAAGGCTTGCTGTTGGTAGGCCACCCTTCCCCTATCCTTTGGCTGGTTGAAAGAGGCTTTCCTTGGGACTTTCAATGTCCTGTTGGGGATTCCCAGCTGGAGGTTTTTGGGGGCAGCCTTTCCTGGGTAATGCAGTAAGAAAACCCAGGGACCTGCATGTTGTCCCTCAAGTTCTATGGCTCCTGCCTTCTTCTTTCCACGTTTTACAGGCTTCCTATGTTTTTGTTGTGTTATGTGCAAGAATTTTGGGTCGCAATAGGGTGGACATGGGAGGAATTGGGAATACTCAGTCACGGAGGAACTGGAAATCTGAATAATCAATCTCTAACTCATTAGCAGATATTCATTGAGAGACTAGTATGCACCAGGCACTCCGCTGTTCTGTTATACTTATGTTGCTAAGTGAAGAAGACTGAAGCAAGGAGGGAAGGAAGGAAACACTACAAACCCTCACAGTCTCAGCAACAACTTCACTGCCTTCCCTAATAACTCAGACTAGGTTATCCCCCTCCCATTACATGCCCCAATAGCACTTTATATATCCCCTTTACAGAACTCATGACCTTAGTACTGCGTTGTTCAATGTCTGTCCTCAGTTGCCAGTTAGACTGCTGAGACCAGTTTGTCTTTCTCACTGCAGTACCCCATCACCCAGTACACAGACTGGCACTAGATAGGCATCACCAGTATTCATTAGGTGAGCTAAATATGTGAATCCAAGGCAATTTCCTCTCTGCCTGACTTGGCTCTTACCTTTGCTTTTCATGCCTTGTAAAACGGCTGCGTTGACTTCTGACCTCCTTGGTCAGTTTTTGGCAACAGAACCAACTCCCTGAATTTAGGCATGGTTTGCATTAATCTGAGGGTGTTCCCATTCCTGGCTACTAAGCACAACTAACCTCTTCTACCCCCAGAACTCTACCACAGACACATCATGCCGCCATTTTCCGGAGCTATGGGAAAATTAGGGTGCTGAAGGATTGTGGTGCCTGGCTTCATCCTCTGCAACAATGTTCTTCACCTGCTTTGTATAGGTCAGTTGGTAAAATGGAGGGGAAACATTGATGTCAAACGGAATAAATACCTGGAAGAGTTAATCATCACAAGGTAAAAACGCAAACTATAAATCTAGTTCAGTTTTCCACGGTGAAGGGTCACTTCACCATATGATCCTTGGAAATTAAAACCAAGACTGAATTAATTATCCTTTCACTGTCTTGGGTTTTCTTTCCTTTCTTGTTCAACATTAACTGCCTCTGAAATTATGTTAAAGCAGTGATCTCTATCATAATGTCCTTCAGCTGGCCCTGAAAACAATTTCCTACAGAAACCTTTATTTTTCCTAGGAATCATGTCAACCTTCTTAACCTCATCATTTTTATGGTGTTTTGTTTTGTTTTGTTTACCCTTAGGAGATATTAAATTTTTATGTGGCTTAACTTATCTGTGAGTTAGACCAAAGTAATGTTTTAAAGTACATTAAATGATTTAAAAGTATTTTGCTTCCTCAGGAAGGCTGTTAATATACATGGAAAATTGTGTGGCAGCAAAATGAGATACTCTCAGCAGTACAGAGTTTATCTAGGGTTGCCCATATAAAGCAGGCCTCATTTAGCATTAAATCTCATTTTATGTGATCAGGGTTTATTTTTAAATGGGCCACTCAGGATTCATGCTGCAAGACTTTTTTTACTGAGCATCATGGGAAGGCCATTTTTTTCCACCCGTACCCTTACACCACAATTTCACACTCAATTTGCATTGGTTTTCACCAAATTTGCACTGTATACATAGTATGCAGCCAATACATATTTATTAAATAAAAACAATGAAAAATACATGTGGAAGTAATTTGGAAAATTATAAAAGGATATATAAATGCAAGTTATTACTGTTAAAGGATTTGCCTGGTTTTCTTTGAATGTGCTAAGAAATCATTGTTTTCAGATGTCAAAATGCTTACGTCAATAATCAGGGGTATCGTTAGGGTTGTGAAACACACGAAAGTTCATAGTTTGGGTCACTTAGAGCATTTTCTAACACAAATATGTTTCCTAGAAAGGAGTGTGTGTATGTGTGTGTGTGTGTGTGTATGTGTGTGTGTGTGTGTGTTGCAATATAAAGTAAAAAATATGAGAGATGTAAATGCTATTCGTATCGCATGTAGGGAATCTAATAATTTCTTCCTAAGAACTCAAGCTTCATTGGCACATGATGTAATATTTTAGGGGAAATCTGGAGAAACTGATCCTTTTTATCTCTATCATTTTAGAGTTTATCAATTTGATGAATGTCTTGTTCAATATTGCTTCTTGAACAATGTTTGAAATAAATGTTAGTTTTATTGACTTTAAGATCACTTTCTTTCCTTAGTATATATATGTATATATATACACATATATATAATATATATATTATTCTAGGAAAACCATTAATAGGCGGGGACAACTTACTATTTAAGATGTCTATAATACTACCTTAAACCCATTCATCAGTTCTGAATGGCCAGTTCTCAATATTTTTGCACATTTTCAGAGAGGCTCATTTTATATTAATCTTAAGGATCATTTTATCATGCCTTGAAAGCTTTTCCTGAACTCAAGCAACTTCCTTAAGTAACACCAAAACGTAGTTAGCAGACAAGTGGAATTATGAGGCGTTAGGGCTTATATTGCAGGCATGCATGCCATTGAAAACGGAGTACCCGGCATTTCCGTTCTTAAAAACACAAGCATATCCTGTCATTTTCTCAATTTATGCTGTAACCTCCTACAATGTTGCTCAGCCTCCCTCCCTCTCTCTCTCTCTCTCTTTCTTTTTTCTTCATTTTATTTCCCTTCTATTTCAGGGGAGGGGGAAATGCCTCCAAGATTTGTTTTATACAAAGAAATTCAGGTTCGTGCAACGGCCGTTGCAGAATTCAGATAGGAGATTCACTTCACGTGGGAGAACTGAACTGAGGCTTCGAAGGGACAACTTACAAGAGCCCCTCCTCACTGAGTTAAGTTCTTAGACAAAGGCTGTCATGCTCTTTCATTCGCTACAAAGAGGAGAGCAAAGGCAGTTTATTATTCCAGTTACCCAAGCGCACAGGCAACTGGAGTATGAGATATTTTTAACTCATATTGCTTTGAATAATGGCAACTTGAAATACAGTTCCTCTCTATGAATCACTGTTCTTTGGAAAACATATACATGAACTTATACTTACACAAAATTTTAAAGAGAAGATCTTTCAGCACTTCACACACATCGCCCTACTTCCATTTTTGCCTCCTAATGCGTCCTCTCCTCCCAGGACTTAGAGTCATTTTTTCCCATGCATATAGCAGAGTGTATCACTATTCTGCTCAACTCCTCCAATAGCTGGCTTTCTATCGTGGTGAGAATATCGTCTTCTCTCCCTCTAGGGCTTTGGGAGGCTGCTTACATGCTCTGCTTTCTGCTACCTCATCTTCTCCTATCACAGACTCTCTGTCTCTCTCTCTGTCAACCCCCCTGCCCTTCTCCATCTAGCTTCTTGTTCTTATCAAGCTCATTTCTGTCTCAGCATCTGAGAATGTGCTCTTCCCTCTATCTGGAATTCACACACCCTCAGAGAAACCTTCCCTGACCACCTCAACTGCAAATCCTTTTCTACTCAGTTTTTATCTCATCCGGCTTTATTTTCTTCACAGCACACATGGCATGTATCGTGTTTTTGACACTTTAGGAGACCATCTCTGGAAGCCCCATTGTTTATTTTCTAGTTCCCCACTTGAATGTAAAATCCACAAAACCAGAAATCTTATTCCTCTTCACTACTGTTTCCCCAGCACCTTTTTAAATAAATTATGACATAACATTAAAATGGGACTCTTTTGTGTGAGATGTAGCAGAAGCCTCAAAAGTCAAGGATAATTTAATAGGAGTGACATCTGAATGTGCATTACACTAGGTCTCTGGGCAGGACATTCTGATTATGGAACTGGTTGTACTAGCATTCGCAGGTCACCTCTAGCTAATGTGAGGGTGAGGCTGAAGAATTTAGAATGACAACAAGAGACACAGGGGGAGGCCAGACCCCAGAGATCTAGGCACAGGGGTGAGAAGTCCCACAGAGATAGCATGTGGGGGTGGGGGAGGTAGTACCATTGGCCAAATTATTCAAAATAGTAGTACTCTTTTTGAATCTTTAAAAGTAACAGAAAAAAAAAATACAAGTGTGAAGCAAGAATGACTAGTTCTAACTTTAAACACATGGCATCTGTTTAAAACGGAAGGGTACGTTTTAATTGAGGCAGTAGAAACTAAATGCTCCCATAATTCAAGGGGGTATAACAAACTCAGAAATATAATATCCAGACAGTACACAGTGATGTGAGAGTTTAGGAGAGATGAATTATTTGCGACACACCCTTTCCTTGATAGTCTCCTCTCTAATCTCTGCCTCAAAATGTTATCCTGACAATATTGCTTTCCTGCTTCAGACCTTCAATGCTTGTCGAATGACTTTTCAACCTGAAGATACAGTAAAAATAGTGAACATGGCCCTATACTTTCTGATCCTTCCTAAACCACCCTGAACATTCTTTTCCCATTCTTCTTGGCTCTCTATGTTATAATTCATATCTCTTGGTTCTTCCAGGTAGTCTAAATTTCTGTTAATTCTAGGGCATGCTTTTCCACTGTCCATAACATTCTTCTTTCCTTCTCCCTTTCTGTCCTTATCCTTCCAACTTCTTGCTTTTTCCAGTTTTTCACTAAAACCCTCAAGGCCGTTAAATCTTCATTATTTCCAACCATAGCACTCACACATTTAAAATACTCATCCCACTTGTTACCTATTCACTTAAGGTATTTTCTTCTCCAGTAGAACATTAGCTCAGCCTATTATTATGCCATTTCCTTAGTGATCCATATATTGTCTGGCCCTCAGTAGGCATTCACTAGTTATTTGTTGAATTTTCTGTTGTGGAGTGTATGTTCTGGAGTGACATCACACATGAGACCAAACAATACGATTAAGGGGAGGGGCGCCTGGGTGGTTCAGTCCGTTAAGCATCTGACTTTTGATTTTGGCTCAGGTCGTGATCTCACTGTTGGGAGATTGAGTGGGAACTGTTGGGTTCCCACGGTGAGCCTGCTTGGGATTCTTTCTCTGTACCCCTGCTCATGCGTGTGTGCTCTCTCTCTCTCAAAATAAACTTTTTAAAAAAGACTGTTTTATACATATATATGTATATATGTATGTGTGTGTGTGTGTATATATATATATATATATATATATATATATATACATAACACGTATGAGAGGTAAGATTGCGGTCAATGACCTATATAAACACAGGGGTGTCATATGTGAATGCCACATGATTTTGGACAAAATAGTACAAACATTTAAGGAAATTTTCAAGTTCTTATTTATATGTGTATATCTGATGTTAGCAATATCCACTTATTTTTGCCTTTTGTCTCTAATGATATTTTAACACCTTTGAAATAGATTTTTAGTAGGATAGCATAAAGTATCACAGGGACTAAATCTAGGTTAACTTCTGGGCTTGTGCAGATAGGCCAGGTAAATTCTCCAGAGGCAACAAAAAACTGCCCATATGCTTCTCAGCCTTGTGTGAGGTTTATCATCTGGCAAAAAATCTTCTAAGAATTTATCCCTTGGCATTTTTCCTTTTCTGAGAAAAATTTCAAGTAAAATATAAAGCAGTAGAATGGGGACAAATGGAATTCCTCCAAAAAGAAAATCACTTGTGTAATGACAAGATCTAAAGCATATGGGCAGGCAAGGATTTAATGGAGACAGTTGAACTCAACTGGTATATTTTCTTAGGGTATCAAATACAAGGAAAATATTTAATGAAAGGCAAATCATTCTAATCTCTGTGGTAAGCTGAATAATGTCCCCACAAGATGTTTATGCCCTAATCCCCAGAATTTGTGACCATTACCATACATGGCAAAAGGAACTCTGCAGATGTGATTATGTTAAGGATTTTGAGCAAAGAAATCAGAAAAACAAAAGGTGATGTGATGACTGCAGCAGAGGTTGGAAAGATACATTTTGAAGACTGGAGAAGGGGCCACAAGCCAAGGGTTACAGGTGGCCACTAGAAGCTGAAAATGACCAGGAAACAAACTCTCCTCTCAGAGTCTCCTGGAACGAATCCTGCTGAAACCTTAACTTTTTAGCTCATTGAAACTGATTTAGGACTTCTGACCTCCAGACCTGTATGAAAATAACTCTGTGTTTTAAGCCACTAAGTTTGTGGTACTTTGTGACAGAAGCAATAGAAAAGTAATACAACCCCTGTCTTTTCAATTTAATTGATATCAAAAACATTTTTTCCAAGTTAGAAATTACAGACATGCAATAATGAGATTTTTGGACTGATTTTGGAAGAGTTGAGGGAAATCTTTTTTAAAGCATAGTAATCCCTCCTGTTTTATACATGATTAGAAAAAATAATTTGATGAGTATACTAGTTTTACTCTACTAGTTCAATAGATTTAATAATTTTGAAACCACTTGTATATTGGTCCTTATCATTTGAATTGAATTTTTAAAATCATTGATATCAATATATCATTTCAATGCTTTCTGGATGGTTGTAAGAATACAGAGATACTGAACATTAATGCCACTGTGATTTTCTTTTGTTTTTAGTGTTGTGCCATATTATTCTAATCATAGCAATGTACTTTAAAATGAGATAAAACATACTAAATATTTACCAATACAGTCTTTGACACCCTTTTTAAAAATATGTTTAGGGGTACCTCGGTGGCTCTGTCACTTAAGCATCCTACTTTGGCTCAGGTCATGATCTTGCTGTTCCCAAGTTTGAGCCCCACATCAGGTTCTGTGCTGGCAGCTCAGAAACTGGAGCCTGTTTCAGAGTCTGTGTCTCCCTCTCTTTCTCTGCTCCTCCCCTGCTCATATTCTGTCTCTCTCGAAAATAAATAAACATTAAAAACTTAAAATATATATATTTATATATATATATATTTAAAATCTTTTCAAGCCTTCTGAAAATTCAGCTCTTCATGAAGAATCCCATGAAATTAATTACAAAAGTAGTGGAGCTTTCTTCCATTTTTTTAAACATTAAGAATTTGTTGAAGATATTTTACACTTGAACATATTGTTTAAAATATAATCTTTCTCCCCATGTGACAGCCTCACACAAACAAAGTATTTAAAGAAGATGAAGGTCTGTCATTGCTCTATTTAATTAACAGAGACTTTGCGGATTATAGGATACTAAAAAAAGAACTCAAAAGAAGACTCTAGTGTGATAATGATAATCATCTCATTTCACATCAGAATTTCAACTGGTAAAATTTCTATTTACAGGTGTCATCTGCTAGAACTAGTCAATCTTATTTTATATTGTGAGTTTCTCTTTCTCTAGCTACTTACACAAATCAGATGATGAAATACAAAAGCATGGCTAGAGGTTTACATTTGCTTCTAATTTAGCATATGATGTAACAATTTCCTTTTTCTATCATCTATGACTTTGGAAGCTCTCAGTTCCTTTGTTTTGCCTCTGAATTGTTTAATCACCTTGCCTTTTAGTGCATAAAGGCAATGCATATCTTTTGGGTAGTGTACATTCTAGAAGATTAACTCTTGATGTTTCTAACCAAATTGAGATCTACTTAAATGTACATTTTAATAACTTTTATAATTACTTTTGGATTATCCACTGACATTTACAATCTTGCCACTATAATTCACCTAAAACATAAATAACTTTATAGTAATTAGGAGACAATGTTAAGTATCCATTTTCTTTTAATTCTTACTTCCAAAGTTTTCTTCCACAATAAGACAATGGTAACTTTGTGGAAGTTTAGCAATTCTAAAGTACTACATATCCTGAGTAGTCTTCAAATTACTCAGTAAAATGTCTTCCATTGAATACTTCCTATGGGGAACAAAAGCACAGTTACTGTCAATTAAGATTGTTTTCCAATTTTGACAGGAAAGAAAAGTTTAACTTAATTAACTTCAGTTAACCTAAAGAATAATTTACTTTCTACAGCATACACAATACCTCACTAAAATTAGTAGCATAAATAGATTGTAACAATTTCTGTACATCTTTATACATGCCTTTGAGGCACCTGATATGACTGTAAAGTCAGAGTAAAAAACACAGATATACTTCCCACTCTTTTACTCATCGTTTCAGAGGTTTCATCAGGTATAAATTTTATTATCAGTCGCCTCTATGACAAATTCTAGTTGTAAGAAATTAACTGAGAAATTGCTCTATTATGGCTAATTATAAAATTATGTACTATGGTTCAATGTCTTTTTGGTACCTAAATGGCAGTTTACAGAGCTAATATTGCTGTGCTCTCCAAATGAGGTAAGTCATTAAAAATATGAAATACATAAGTACTAAAACCTCCAATATGACTGTAGTCACAGAAATGTTGTCAGAGCTGGAACTTGAGATATCACCAGTCCATCTCTAGTCTGTGGTTGAGAAGTTGATCAGTTCAATTTCAGCAAGCTACTTGTGGCTAGCTCTAGGAGCTAGGACATCCATTACCCGATTCCTAAGGGAAGACAATGTGCAGCACATCACACTGATTTCCTCTCTCTTTCTTACACACACACACACACACACAAACACACACACTACCTTAATAAGTTCTTGTAAAGTAATCTGAACAAGGACATTTTAATATAAATTTGCATGTTCTACTGTCTACTTTTTTATCGACATTTTCTTTTGGCAGAAAAGCACAAAAATAAAGTACATTAAAAAAAAAAACACAGGCCTTGCTGCATTATGAGTTTTCAAAATTTTTTTCCTTTGACCAATTTGACTGAATTAGATCTTAGTAAGCATAGCAATATATCAAAATTAAAGTGTTCTCAGAAATATGCCATAGAAATTCACTAAGGAAATTCACTAGAATACATGGCTGCAATCACTTCATCACCTACAGACAACATTCTCCAGCCTCGCCTGCCCATTTCTTTCTTTAAACATATGACAGATGTACCAGTTATTCTGATTCTACATTATATAGTTCCTTTCATATTAAAATAAAGAATGGATATATTTCTTTCCTGAATTATATATCCACCAAAAATTTTTTTCATAATAAAACACTAATAAACTTCCTAAAGTAACGTGATGTCGTCTACAACTAGTAGAAGTTAACCATGGGTTTTGCCATGCAGAAGGAAGTTACAGTGCTTTACAATACTTGTAAATGTGGCCTAATTATATTTTGCTCTCTAAAAATTCAAAAATAATATATGTGAAATGATCAGCTCAAAAATGTTTTAGATATCTTTTGGCCATAATATAGACAGTGTTTTAATTTTAAAGATAAATCAATAAATTGCCTCTGAGCAGTAAACAGTGGTCAGTGATATGTAGATAGTAAAGTTATTAACTTCACAGAGACACCCAGATCTTATGTCCAGTAAGGATTTATTAGAAAAACAGATATTGAATAATTTATGATTTTAAATGGTTCAAATAAAGTTCAGGGGGAATATAAGCAAATCATTTCTCAAACATTCTGAAATATGGGAGGTTTAAACCTATATTTTTTTCAAAATAAGAATAATCTATAGATGGCATGTGCTGCGCCCTACTTAATGGAGGGTCTCAAATTTGACTCTGCATCTCATTGGGAAGGAAATATAAATTTTTAAAATAGAATTAACTTGGGGAAAGGCATCAGTGCTGTAACTCTTAGCACCAAATGTTTTTTCTTGGAGCACCAAATGCTTTAAGGAAAACATTCCAAGTATCAAAGTTTTCAGATAGATAAATATTTATGGATCAAATCCATAAAGAACAGACATTGTTATGAAATATATATAGATGCCTTCAAAACTTTCTTTCCAGGCAGAGTAGACACATAAGTTAGGAGTCATTTCCCACTTAATTGTTGTTGCAACCTTATGCAACACAAATGGATTATGGATAAAGACATACTCGTTTAGACACAGAAAGTAGATCTTGACTGACATTATGTCCAGAAAATTAAACAGGACCTATTCCTCTCTATAAAATATACAAAATGTTATTAAACTTACATAAGAGGTTTTATTCTAACCTTTTATTTTTCTGACTAAAAGGTATAGAGGTTTTTGATTTAGTTCTTTGGTGAGAAAAGAGTATGCTTTCAAAGCAAATTCTTCTACTTGCTAGATAGCAAAATGAGAGAAAATAGCATAGATCTGGTTCATATTGT
This sequence comes from Cryptoprocta ferox, assembly GCA_028646485.1. NCBI lineage: Eukaryota > Metazoa > Chordata > Mammalia > Carnivora > Eupleridae > Cryptoprocta > Cryptoprocta ferox. The sequence goes on along the minus strand of CM053567.1, from coordinate 130,415,282 downwards.
TAAGTGCAATGAAATTGCATCTGTCTTTGGGCTTTATGAATGGTACTCTTTTAGTCTACATACAGGCCATTGCTTCTCCCTCTTCACGGAGAGCTCTTCATAGTGGTATTAGAACTGGAAACCTATTTACATTACAATCTACGGAAAGCTACTTAGCCCTTTAAGGACAGAGGTCTACTCACATTGCTCATGTAGCAAAATACTAATGCAATACAAATGCCATAGGACAGTAGACAAATTCCAAATAATGACTAAAGAAACAGCCTTGGCTTCTGTAATATCTTTGGTGCCCTTAAATACCATTTATGGGTATGCAGGGATCAAAAATGAAATGTCAATGTGAGAAAATAGCAATAAGTGCCATCCCAGATGTAAATGTAGAACAAAGATCTACAAGAACTCATTGGGTGTATATCAGGCTTCCAAATCACACTTGCATACATGGATAATTACTGCCAATATATCATTTGTGAACATAAGCGATGTTTTGGAACTGAATAGAATTCTGTCCTGATACTCACTAGGACAATTATATATTTAACCAAACAAATCTTTAGTGTATGGGGGTTTAAAGAAAATGGTAGCAGAGGCACAGGTAAAATTTTATTCAAGAATACATAGACACATGACTTTGGATCCAGCCAGCCAGTGACATAAATAAACTTTAGCAAAAGATTCAAGCTAGAGGATATGCATGTATACATATATTTGTGTGTGCGTGAGTAAGGCTTCTCGGAGCAGTGCCACAAATCTGGACACCAACCAACAGAATCACTCCCGTCCTTTGAAATTTCCATTAAGAGCACAATGGGGGTAATTATACTGGGATGCTCCAAATCGCTGTTTCCATCTTGTGCACTCACATGCCCGCCAAACATGAAATGTTCGCCTTCTCCCTTCCAATGTGATGGTTGTTGAACTTATTTTTAGTGTCATTTGATAAGCCTTTGTGCTCGCAGAGAGACATCCCACTGACCCAGCCACTGGTCATTGTCTATACCAGTTCACATCAAAGCAGGCACGCTTTGTCAGGTTTCGAGTCGAATATCCATTTCGCATCTGAAGTACAGTATCGAAAGTGACTAGATCATTTGAGCTTTTTTCTTCAGCTGCTGCCTTCTTCCTCCCCCACAGTGTTTCCGCTCACACTAACATAATTTGGCATCGTCGACGTGACACGATGGTGGTTTTTCTAAAAAATTATAATACATACATTTCGATGTTTTGTGGTGGCCGATCCTCCTGAAAATTTAATTTATAGACTGATGAGAGGAGGTCTTTTTTCCTCTACTGAATCATCACCAAGGTAGAGTGCCCCTCAAAATCCAAGTAATGCGCATACAGTAATAGGTCATTCAATGTCAAAAGGCATAAAAAAGATGAGCAAAATCTTCACAGGCTGCTGCTTGCTGTTGCCTTTAATTATATTAATTAAACTTTGAAATTTTCATGCAAAGAGAGTTGCTGGCTTGTGACGCTGAAGAGCCCTTGGAGACTTGGAGGAAGGAAAAACCCTGAGCGGAAGCTTTGTGGTTACTGCTTCCTTTAAATTAAAAGCAAAACAAACTCCTGGTATGTTTACAGATATTAATGCTTTATGCACTACTAAACCCTAAACATAGAGAGAGGGTATATCTACCAATCCCAGGGACAAGTTCTCAAAGCACAAGTCCCTTAAACTTCACTCAAGATCTCTGCTTAGAGGCTGTCTTCCTGTGGAATAACGCTCTATTAATTTTCTTCTTTTCCCGGGTGCATAATGAAAGAAAGGTGTCTTCAAAAACTAAAGGGCAAAATCTTGCTTGCTACCAATACCTTGAGGCATCCTGTCTACATTTTGTCATGCGTGTGCACTTTTCAGTGTTAGAATGACAAGACTTTCCAGTCAGAAGCTTCCCGTAAGGCACATTGTGATAGGGGACTTGGGAGGGTTTTATGATCTGACATAGCTATAAGGCAATGGACTCCTTTATTTGCTTGGCCTGGTGGGAAATTTCATACTCTGCCTGTGGCTAACAATCTTGTGCTGTATAAACACAAGTGCCATGTTTCCATATAAAACACTCCTCTCCATTACGGATCCATCACGGCCAGTTGTTCTGTGGTCCCTGTTTTGATATCATCTTCATGCTGTCGTTTTTGCTTTTTCCTCTTCTACACATTCAAACACACTTTCTTGAATAAACCATAGCCTTTAGATTAACATTAGTCTTTATTTTCGATGTCATGAATCATGAGTTACTACTGGGTTCCATCAACTCTCATGTAGATGGCAGAACAAGTATTTAAAAATGTTTGGTGCAAGCAAAGCAGAAGGCAGAGAAAACATTTCCTGACTGAGAGGAATAAAGCTGTTCTTCCAAAAACTTCTGAAATGCATTTTTTTTTCCATTTGGTTGGAAATCAGCAGTGTGAAGATGTATCTTCATACCTTCTTGGTCTTCCTGCTTTCCTTTTACTGAGATGGAACTCGGGAGAAGTTTATGCACCGGCCCTAGAAAAGAAAAAAAAATCACTATTGAAATATGAAAGCAATTATAAAAAGGCATAAGAACACCTAGTTTTCTTACTGTGATAAAATAGACAATTACCCAAGAACAGGTCAATGTTAAGATGAAGAATGAAGTCATTTTTTCCCCCTTGGATCAAAGCATGGTGGTAGTTCATTCATATCTTTTCTAGAGCAAGTTCCCCTACACGATCGTATGGTAAAATAAGTGGAAAATATTCTATGTAAAACAGAACTATGTTATTGCTATTTAAAGTATAGCATTACTATCTTAGCAATAAAAATATCAAAGCCAAACCCTATCTTTCCTTCTATAATGGATTTAAATGAAAGTATTCCTTTATGCAATCTGGTGCTTTTAAAACTGATATAAAAATGCTGCTTCTAAAATGTATACATGAAGAATGCACTTGAGAAGTAGTAAGAGACTGAGGATAAAAAGGCAGGGAGAAAGGGAAGAGATGCCATCTCTTTCTGTTTGCATTTTATAACAGGCTTTTGCAAAAGACTTAGTAGAAAACCCATCCTCTGTTGTTGACCATTTCTCTGTGTGCAACTACATACCACCATTATGTGTTCTTTCCAAATGGTGACTGATTGTTTGCATTTCACCTTTTCTTTTCTTTCTTTTTTTTTTTTGAAAGAGCACCTCTGTGCACACGCGTGAGCTGGCGGGGGGGTGGGCAGAGGCAGAAGGAGAGAAGGAGAGAGCATCTCATGTAGGCTCCACGCCCAGTGTGGAGCCCAACTTAGGTGTTGACCTCAAGACCACGAGATCATGATGAGCAGAAATCAAGAGTCAGACATTCAACTGACTGAGCCACCCAGGCGCCCCTGCTTTCTACATTTCAGACTTTGTCATTCCAATTTCTTAGCACTTCAAGGAAGGTTATGGAGACACATTGTTTCCTATGTAATTGTAAATAATCCAAGAATTATTTGAAAACAAAGTTTTAAATTATTGATAAAGGATCTCCTCTTTCCGTCTCCTGGGTACGGCCATGGCGATAATGCTGTACGACATAAACCACATCCAGATGTCTCAATAGGCCAAAAGCTAAGCATACTGGTTTCTAGTTTTAGGGAAAGATTATCATCTTACGGAGATTTTCCTATTTGTCATAGTATCTGCTCTCTAACTTCAGAGTTTAGAACTTCCCTTTATTTCTCTCTAAATGTGAACAATAAATTTGTCTTAAATATCCAATACATAGTAATATTCAAAAGAAACAACAAATATTGTTGGAGAAGATAGCTTAGAACGTTAAAACAGGATTTTGGTCCATTTTCCTCTCAAAAATGTCTGCTCCATAAATTCAGAAATTTCAAAAATTAATGAAGAAAAAGCATAAAAGCAAACTTGTTTCCATTAGCTTTTGCCTAAAAGGCAGACATTCATCAAAAATTATACATCTTCTAAATAGTTTTGGAGGCAACATCATTACAACTGTCAGTTTCATTACCTACTTCGTACCTAATGTCTATAAATAATAGCTGTGCAAAGGGGAGTTGGAGAAAAGCAGAGAGAAGACCATCTTAGAAAAAGGTCAAAATTCCGTCGTCATGGGTCATGTACTCAGCCTATATTTTTGTATTGTCTAGAACCTTCAAACAAGATCTTTAGAATGAATATTAAGTGAAAAGATGCTCTTCTCCAGATTAACTAAGTATGACACCAAAAGCCATGGAAACATTAAAAACGTTGTTTTCATTACATATCCCTTTTCCAAACATTTTTTAAGGGTAAGAGGTAGAAAAAAATGACATAATTAATGAATGTTTGAGCAAAGCAATAAAACAGTGCTTCTAAGCCACAATAGTGTAACTTTATATGCAATAAGAAATAGTTCTGAACTATGCACATTAAAACAGTGATGGACAGTTTTTTTTTAAATAAAAATATTATCTTCTGGAGCCTTCTGGGTCATATGTCCTCTACAGTGTCACTGCAGTATCTAACATAGAGCAGCCTTGTAATAAATATTCACTTAGAAACAAATGAATGGATGGATGATGAACATATAAATGAATGAATACATAATAACCAGACCTCAAAAACAGGAAGACAGAATAAACATAAATTTGAATGAGAAAAAGGATTACAGCAGTGGAAAGGGAGAGAAGAAAATATAGAGATACTGGAAAAGAGTAGCCCTAAAAAGGGAAAGATAAAAATGATAACCAAGAAAAAAACGAAACTATTGGCCAGAAAGGAGTTTTTATTCAGTACTCCATCAGGGATCTTACTCCCAGGGGAATCTGTTGACTACTCACTCTCGGGATGACCACCAATACTAACTATGCCAAAGTTTTCCAGCATTCAATGTTCCTATAGATCACTTTGTTTACTCATCTCTGGGTTGTATTTATAGGTAACATCCTGGTTGAACCCATCTGAATGCAATTCTACTCAAGAGTGCATAGGCATGACACAAGCCAATGATGAATACATCTTATAATCTACAGAGTTTCATTCTTATGATACACGGTTCTAAGAGTTTCCATGAAATGTCTGTTCAACCACTTGTTCAGGTCACAAACAGTGATCTAATTTTTAAAAATGTGTTTATGTGTGTGTGTGTGTGTGTGTGTGTGTGCATGTGTGCGCACACACAGCCAATCTGAAATGCTATGCATGCTGGGATTGAATATATTTAAATAAGAATATAGAAAAGCTCTTCAATTTTTATACCGCATCAATCTTTCCAACCATATGCCTGGTATTTAGGGGCAAATGTTTCTCTATTCAATAAACAACGTAGAATATTTATACCTCTGACACAAATGGTGATAATTTTGGAATCCTTTCTCTACAGATCAGTTGGCAAAACTATCTTCAAGAGGGAACTTCTAAGTGAAAAGCCAGCCATGTATTTCTCTATGTCAGGTTTTATACTGTAGTCCATGAAGCGCTGAGGGTTCTACAAGGTGTCTCCGGGGTCACCATGGCTGGCGTGGTGCACATGAAGGGAATGAGCTGGCACACTGCAAGCCCCTCAATCCTCTTCTGGCTCAAGGAACTCCACCCTCACCTACCTTTAATGGTGCAATTCACTACAAGCTTTTGTTTATGTTTGTGTTAAAAATGTATTTTGATAACCTTTATTCAAGATATTCATGCTTATGTTAAGGCAGGTCACTGATAAGCTATTTATATATCTGGACGTGGTTTCTCTACTCTTCTTTAGACATGCCTTCTTAGATTTATGACACCATTACAGCACTATTCTCTCATCTTTTGGTGTATGAAGAGCCCAGATGACTTCTGGTCATATAAAGATAATTTTACATTTTGAAAAATTGCTACTGAGGACACAGATATTAAGGGATCAATTCCTGAAATTAAGAGCGAGCTAGGATAAAGCTTGTTACTTCTGGTAAGTTTTTGTGCTTCCCTTATATTATATAATGGCAACTATATAACTCAGCCTTTCTGTTTGTAACTTGGCTTTCAAAAATCTCAGGCACATGATGTTCTAGAAGGTATTACCACCCTTAGTAATTTTCTAAGTATTTTCTAGTACACTCATTTTCTAGTATACCTATAGTTTGACTTGGGTCCATAATTATTTCTTTATTTTTATTCTGTAGTTTTACGGTATGTTTTTTTCTTAAGATTTCTTTAGAAGTAGACCAGGTGTAGGTAAATGTAAACTAATATATATTTCTTTCTTAATTCTAAACTTTCTTATACATAAAGACTCCATATTCAGTTAAACCTTCAAAACACTCCAACAAATGAATTACCTCAACCTCTATCTTATACCAAAAGATAATATCATGTTACTTCCCTTCTTTGTTGCCTTTTCTTATTCTGGTGGGACCTAATGAAGTATTCTGTAGAGAGTGGATGTCAAATGTTATCAATTTGAACTTAATCTTAGTTAACTTAGATAGCTAATATGGACTTGAAGTTTATACTTGCAATCATATTAAAACTATCCTATTCTTCATAAAATCCCAAAAGTTCTACAAGAATAAATATCCTAGGTCTAAAGATTGAAAGCTTAACTTTGTTTTCTTTGGCTTCTAAAAAAATCAGCACAATATGATTCTTTATAAATTTGAAATACATTAACATCTCAATTCATCTATTAGAATAGAACTCTATGCAGAAGCTTTACTCCATTATCAATTTTCCCTCCACCCAAGAAAAAACAGAATGTACCAAGGATAAATCACAAATAAAACTCTGGTCATAACAAAGTCTAAATTCACAATTAGAATCTGTCAGCTTTAACATCACTTAAGTGATTTTCAAGCATTTAACAAATATCTATTAGAGTAAAAAGTTCATTGGCATTTCTCCAGAAATCCTTGTTGGCAATAACTTCTCTGGGTCTCATAACAAGTGGGAAAGGGAAATTGATGCCCAAAATAAAAGTGCCTGGTGTTGTTACTGCTCTGCAGTTAAGTAAACCAAGAGATGAAAACAAGATAATAGTCAAAACTGATATATTTGCTGTTGGTTAAGTATGTAGACCCCAAATCTTTTGCGATGTTTGAAAACTGATTTCACCCATTCATTTTCACTGTAGCCAGTAAGAGTAGTGTTAGTCAGCGCAAGTGCCATGTTTCCCATCTCTTGCGCATTAAAATTCTGCTGGCATTAACGCTTGTGAACTCCTTTACTACTATCTGCACAGGGTATATTTCACTGCTATAACTGTTATAGTATTATGCTCACCTCATAAATATCCATTGACAAGCTGAAGCATACAACTGCACTTTAGTTTAGACTTTTCAAACACAGATAGCTGATTTATTTATATCTCCACTCCTAAATTTACTAAACCTTTGTGCTTTGTGCAACAGTAAATAGTGATTCAAATTTAAAATTGTATACAAAGTGCAGATATATATAGAAACAGACACAAGACAATTCAAGAGGTCCAGAAAATCATGATTATCAGGAAAGAATGTCGATGTGAAGACACAATAGGCAATTTGGGTGGAGATTTTCTGCAGCAACTGAAGGTACAAGACTGAAGACAGGGCACATACTATCATCTTTCTCTCTTTCTCCTATGTATGTGACATAGATCTATCTATATATGAGATACATATCGAGAGCAATTCATATATATAAACATAAAATTTTACATATATATATATACACACATATATACATATATATATGTATATATATATATATGAGAGAATCTTTACTGTCCTCTGCTCAAACTAAAAGTGCAAGATTTTGAGCCAAAATATAAATTCCACATACTCTTTTATAATGTAAGCTCAACCTATAAATGTCCCATTTATGATAGAGACCACACACCATATGGATATTCAGTAGATGTCATGAAGTGAAGTGCTGAGTTTGCTTGAAAAATTTGCTTTCAAATGCTTTTTTCTCCCTTTTCTTTCTATTATGGCATCTGCAAAATTTTAGTGACTCTACACATATTGTTAACATTATTTTTTTTTGATATTCAGGCATACAGTTGAAAGTTAATAAAATATCTAATCCATACTTCACAATACATATGATATTGACTCTTTAAAGTTATTATGTTATATATATACACATATACATATATATGTATGTATACGTGTATGTGTATATATATACATACATATATATACATATACACGAACACACACACACATATGTAATTTCAATGGTTTTCTGAGAACAATGCTGGCAATATGTTCTTGGGCCTCATGATACACTGTAATGGGAAGTAAATGTCCAGTAGAATTATTTATGTAAAATCAGAATTCCATACATTGTTTCAGTTGGACACATCATAAGTAGTATAGGAATAATTTTCCTCTTTCTAATCTCAATTAGAGTACTAATTTTATCTTAGGTCTTAAAACAATAGTAAAAAAATAACTACTTAAAAATATAACTTAAAGCTATAGAAAAACAGAATATAAGTTCTGTACATGTGTAACATTATGAGTATGTAACAAAAGACTGAAAACTATCCAAATACCCATCAGTAAGAGACAAGATGAATAAACTATTAGATACAGATATATTATAGAATATTATAAATCATATACAGCTATTAAAAATAATGGGAGAGATCTCTTTGTACTATTGTAGAATAATGGCCAGGATCTACTAATGGGGAAAAAAAAAGGAAGTTGCATATAGTATATCAGAAAAGAATGTCGACTTGATATTCAGGCATATAGTTGAAAGTTAATTAAAAAATTATGCTATATTTTATGTTACAAAGAAGAAAAATACACTATAATTGATACATACTTATATTTTCGAATGGAAATGAAAAGCCAATATTTGCTTTGAAAATCAAAGCAGTTACTGATAGGTGGAAGAGGGGACCCAGGGCGAGACCAGGATGAGGATATAAAAGAGATCTTTGAACAGATCTTGTTATATTCTATCAAATGCAATCATAAATATTTTCCATTTGCAAAAAAATTCAATAGAAAAGAAATCCCTACAAACTAAAATAGCCTTCACTAAGTGCAAGTTAGAACTCTGCCAAAAACTGAAGACATGGCATGAAAGCTGAGGGAAATCCCTCCATAGTACATGAGGTTTTCCCTGAGAACAAGAAAGTAGTCAACTAAAAGATGGGAGAAGGGCAGGAAGGAAGAGAAATATTTCCCTCTCCAAAGGGACCTTCCCCCAGGGAAAGGAAGCAGCTCACTAAAGGTTTGGAGAATGGCAAGAGGGATGAGAAAAATAACTCTAAGGCACCTGGGCCTTAGCAGCCTGCTGAAACTTGAGAGCAGGAGAACTGAGAAGCCTTCAAGCTTCATAAGGCTTTCTGAGAGTGCAAAGCACTGGCCAGTCAAAGGCTGTAAGCAGGAATCATTATGGAAGCTGGTCTCTCAAGATACAGAAAATCGCAGAGGGTGTGAGTGAGGGGATGTGATACTGGCAGCTGGAGAGCAAAGAAAACTCCCCTGCTACCCACAAAGCTCACAGGTGGGCTGTAAAACTGAGAGGGAGAGAAAGAGAGCTCTGATGAAAAGAAATCCCTGATCCTGCCCTCAAAATTTGTTAAGCCAATAGAAAACTAAAAATAACTACAACGGCAACAAACTGTCCCAGCTCAGCTACAGATTGGCAATATGACAGAGGAAGTGATATCTATGTTTCTAGAGATAAATATTATCTAGTCTCTATTTTTATGTACAATGCCCAGCATAAAATAACAAATTATGGTACACACAAAGAAGTAGGAAAACACCCATAATTACTGGAAAACATAGTCAATATAGGGAAATCTGCAGCTAATAAACTTTAAAATAACTATGATAAAAATATTAAAATTTTTAGTGAGAAAGGTAGCACGCATAAAAATATGGTGAGTTTCAGCAGAAACTATAAATAAGAATGAAATGGAAAAGCTAGAGAGGAAAATGTAATATTAGAATAATGTTTTTAATTCATGTAAAATAGACAACCTAGCAGAAGGAAAGCTTACTGAACTTGAAGGTAGGGGTATAGAAATTGTTCAAATTGAAAAACAAAGAAAAAAATAACTAAAGAGAATCTGAGACTTGTGGGGCCATATCTAATGGGTTAATGAGTAATTGTTGTCCCAGAAGTAGAGGAGAAATATTGGACAAGAAAAACGTGAAAAAATAATGGCTGAGAACGTACTAGACTTGATGAAAGGCATAAACCTACAGATCAAAGAAACTTAGAGACCCTCAAGCAGGATTAAAACACAGAAAACTGTATCAGGAAACAAATATTAAAAGTTATGAAAACCAAAGAATATCATAAAAACATACCTCTCTGTCCCTCATCACCCTTCCCAGACATTACATACAAAGAAAACACTCACAAGCAGGACGGCCAACTTTCTATCAGCAACAGTGGACGACACAAGACAATGGAATTCCCCAAAATATGCTAAATGGGTTTGGGGGGAGGTAAATCAACCTAAATTTCCATATCCAGAGAAAATACCCTTCAAAAATGTAGGCAAAATAAAAACATTTTAAGTTAACCAAAACCTGACATAAATGTATCTACAATAGACTTCAATGATAACAAGTGCTAAAAGTTCTTGAAATTAAGTAAAAGACACTAGAAGGAAGCCTAGAGTTTCAGGAAGAAATAAAGAAAAACAGAGGAGAAAATATGTGAATTAACAAGAAATACAAATATAGAAAAGAAATGAAATTTATGATACCCATTTATTACTTAAAGCAAAAATATCCTATTATTGAATTTCTAACATATGTAGAATTACAATATATGACAACAAAAGCATACAGAGTTAGAGGGGAAAATGGGAATTAGGCCACTGTAGTGTTTATATATTGGTCTTAAACTGCTATATTATTTGATAATGAATTGTGAAAAATTCAAAAAGCATATTGTTATCTCTAGAGCAACCACAAAGAGCAAAAAAATCTAGTTAAGAGAGAAGATGAAATGGATTACAAAAAAAGACTATACTAGCACAAAAGAGGGCAGAAAAGGAGAAACAGAATGAAGAATAGATCAAATAGAAATCAAATATGTGGATATAAGAACTGGAGACAAACTAAAACAAATGAATTGGATACATAACTACATCCGGAAAATAAGTATTTCAAGTGACTAGAACAGTATTTTGCCTGTACACCAACAACAGAATATAATTCAAAGATAAATAGAGCAGCAAAGTTTTATTTTATTATTCAATCTTAATTTTACTAATAGTACTTTATTATTAATTTGTAGCTATGTATCTTATAGGTTAAAGCAAAAAAGTACTTCAATGCTGTTAATGGCAAGATTTTTCATGTAAGGTAAAAGAGATGCAAGTATAAATTTTAAAATATTCAGTAAGAGCTCTTAATGCTAAGTTAGAATTGAAAATACACCAAAATAAATTCATAATATTTTTCAAAACTATTCAATTTTCTAGCTTTATGTACTGAAATGCTTAGAAACAAGACAGCCCAATAACAATTAGCACCCCTAATATTCAAAATGTGTTCTCTAAATACCTAAATATCTACTAAAAACATCTTGGGTTCTTTGGAGTTGAATGGTTTATTCTAGTTTTAAAACAGAAAATGAAAAAGATGAGTCTGTGACACATAATGCCAAAAATAAAATAAATTTATAAAACACTAACGTGGGTCATGTTAAAAATATATAATAATCAATATGATGGATCAGGCTTTTACAACCTGCTTTCTCTGATCTCTTGGCTACCTAATAGTAGAACAATTGATGTGATGCATTATAAAGTGCACAGCACCACTTGTGAAGAATCCATGCCCAAAGAAAAAGATAAATCTGAATCAGAGTAAGGGGGTACACAGTATCAGTATATATCATTCTGTGTGGGGACCATTGCTGGAGGAGTTGTAATTGTATAAAAAATGTTGAGGTAGCTCTCGAGCAGAGATTCAAAGTAAGTCAATGAAACTGTGACTATCTGCAGAAGAATAATTCTGTTAGAGAAACCCAAGTGCAAAGACCCTGGGGTAAAAGTACCTCTGGCATATCTATGGACAAGTAAACTAGTGTGGCAGAAGTAGACTCAGCAATAGAGAAAGTGGAAGATGAGGTCAGAGAGGAAGCAGGGATCCTATCACACAAAGTCTTGTAGGGTAACTGCTATAAATCCTCCCTTTTAAAACCAAAGTTACTAATTATACAAAGTTAACATCTGGATCCCTCTCATCTCTTTTACAGTAGATAGAATTAAGGTGCTAAATTAGTTATTTTTCAAAGTTCTTAAGATTCACATGTACCAAAATATTCTCCCTCCCTTCTTCCTCCCCTCCTTCCCTTTCTTACTACACACACACACACACGCACACACACACACACTCAACAGACCTTATCACAATAAAGAACTCAAATCCCCACCATTACATCAAATAATGGCTAATTGAAAACTCAATCCATATTTGAATTATGCATTAGGAAAATATTTTAAAAATCCAAATGAAAAGCATATTAAATCACTAGTGTTAATCGGTGAGAAATGAATAAATTAATTTACTCAGTGTGGAAGAATGCCATGTGAAAATACTAATTTTCACTAGAGTATTTCTAGATTTAAGATTTTATGTTAATATCACAGAGGAAAAAAATTACATTCAATTCATGGATTTTTTTCCTAGAAAATTAGGCACTGAGAAAATTTGTCTTATCAGATTACTTTTGTCACATTTAAGAGAAATCTTGAATACTTAAACATATTAGCACTGACAAATATTCATTGAGAGATTTTCCTCATCTATATGACCCTACGGAATGCAATGATGTATCTCTGGCTAAGTTAAATTTCTAAGAATTAAATCCTCACTTTTGGGACCCTAAAACAGTATGTGTTGTCATGCTCAAAAATTAATAACTAAAAATATGTTGATGAATTCAGCCTGCACTTGAGTCACACAGATTTTTATTAGCTCTCTCTACTTAAAAGTATTCACATTTCTTTAGCTAAATTCCCGGCTAATTTGAGACTAGGATTTTTCAGAGAAAACCAATTATTAAAAGCTTCACTTTAAATTTTTAAATTCATATGGCATGGATAATATCAATTAAAGATTCTTTATAGAAATGTACAGGTTTTTTTTTTTTAATTTTAATGTTTATTTACGTTTTGAGAGAGAGAGAAACAGAGCATGAGTGGGGGAGGGGCAGAGAGAGAGAGAGGGAGACACAGAATCTGAAGCAGGCTCCAGGCTCTGCACTATCAGCACAGAGCCCGATGCGGGGCTTGAACCCACGAACCATGAGATCACGACCTGAGCTGAAGTCAGATGCTTAGCCGACTGAGCCACCCAGGCACCCCAGAAATGTAGTTTTTAAAGCTTCACTTTGAAGGGCAATCACAGATTACTTTCTAGAAGAATACATAAAAAATTTTATGGAAAATCTGCCTATCACCTTAGCTGGAAAATTAGTGTGATACTGTTTTTTTTCAGCATAGCAAATATTTATGAACTCATTCCAGGCATTCAGTCTTAACAGAAAATATATGTATGTATTCAACAAATTTATGCTTTATTTATTTTACTTATATTTTAGCAAATTTTGGAAAAACAATTTTATTTATTTCTTAAGTTTATTTATTTTGAGAAAGAGAGAGCATGAGCGGGTGAGGAGCAGAGAGAAAGGGAGACAGAATCCTAAGTAGGCCTGTGCGGTCAGCATGGAACCCGACACGGGGCTTGAACCCACTAACCATGAGATCATGACCTTAGCCGAAACCAAGAGTCAGACACTTAACTGACTGAGCTACCCAGGTGCCCCTGGAAAAACAATTTTAAACAATTGCTGAAGTCATTTTGATATCTACTGAAAAGACATCCAAATCCCCAAAGTCAGGATTTTATTTTTCATATTTATTAGAGACTAATATTTAGATGTATGATACGAAGTGATATATGCCTTTCTATAACATTTAAGTAAAGTGGATTAAAATTCTTCACATTATACCTTTACATTCTAGACTGCTAGCGCAGCAGCCAATTGACTGCATTTATGACTAAACCTGTACCATGGAGAACAAAACTTCAAGCGGCACCTTAAATTGTATATACCAAAGTTAGGCTGATATCAGCATGAAATCTATCCCTACTTTTATGTGCAGACGCCTTTCAAACATAGCCACAGGGATTTGTATTAAAAAGATAGATACCACTGTGACCCAGATGTCATTTCACTGATCAGTGAGAATAAAACGGTATTTAATGGGAATCCCTTGTTCACAGTTTGAAAAGAAACTAAACATGCATTAATTTTGTCCCTTAATCAATACAGGCATTCCTAGTCTAAATAACACATCAACTAACTGGACTGATTTTTAAAATAATTGTGGAAGTATTAGACCATCTCAGGAGATATAATTAGCCCAACATAATTTCCCCAAACAGAAAGAATAAACTTTCAAAGTTTAAATACTTACACACATAAAAGCATACAGATGCATTCAAATAAGTGAGCAAACATGATTATGATAGTGTTTCCAACTACTAATTACTTACTTGTGTGTAATAAGTTACCTCTATATTCAAAGGACTGTTTGCTTCTTGGTCCATAGAACTCAAAAAAGATGAAGACATGTATATTGAAGAGTCAAGAAAAAAAGTGATTGGCTTTATTTAATCACCATTTGACTGTCTATACGTAATTACTCAACATAAATCCCTGAACTAGAAAGTAGAGTTTAGGTCTATCTACAAGTATTGGGTCTAATGTTTGTGCAAAACAGATGATAGATGATAGATAGATAGATAAATAGATGATTAGATAGGAAGATATGTAGGCTGATGTGAATATAGAGTCAATTTTCAGTTAGTGTAGAAAAACAAATTCTGATATTCTAGGCCAAAATGATTTTCTAAACCAAAAATTATATTATTAGCCCATATCTTATCTTACCACAAAAAATAGAGACTCTGGATGATAGCAAAGTTTGTTCAGCATTGTAACAGCTCTCCTAATTTATTTTTAACAAAGAAATCTAAGTATTTCAGTTCTATCTTCTTTCCTAGACTGCAAGCTCCATGTTTTTTCCCCACCACCATTTTGCAAATGTTCACCCTACAGTTTAAGTGCTTAACAATATTTGCTGAGTTAATAACTACTGGGTTTGAAATATTAAATTTAACCTATGCAACTAATATCTCTGAAACATGTAACTGACATCGATATCCATATGAATATTGAGATAGTTGAATCTAATAAGACAATGATTAGCAAGCTATAAAATAAAATAGTTTACTTGTCTAAACATAAAAACACAAAACAATAAAACTGTACTTCAGTTTTTGCTAACTGACTTGTAATTAAGCAATAGTGGCCATCATTCCATGGGCAAAAGTCTTCCTGGCTTATTTTGAGACATAAATATTCAAGCCGTCCTAAATGTCCCATTCTCTATATGCCAGGCCAATGGGTAGGCAGAATAGGGAGACAGCTGAACCCACAGGATAGAATTGTTCTAAGCTGGGAAACAAGTAGGCATCAGAGAGGAACTGAACTTGGTGTCAATTTTAAATGGAGAGCAGATGGTAGAAAGTGAGGTCTGTTTCATGCTTGAAACCACCAACAGAGAAGATAGAGATAAAAGTATATATTCTAAGTCCATTATGATTCTTAGATCTAAATCAACACATGTTTTGACAAGCAGGAAGTAGTCATTACGAGCAACCCGACCACATGTAAACATATTATGAAGCAGTGAAACATTAAATCAGTGCCCAGTTAATTAACTGATTGCCTGGGCATTTATTTTCCTTTATCCCTTAGCTATTCCCTGTCAAAGAAATCAGTATTTGAAGAAACATGATATTTCTCCACACAAGTGGCATACCACATTTTAAAAAATTCCACAGAATAAGTTATGCATCAAGCAGGGATTATTCTACGTTTGTTACTAACATCATTGAATTTGAAAATAATACAACACAATTTACGTAGATTTTCCCAAACACACATTTTTAAAACACTCTCAACATTGCTGGCATTTGCTGACAAATGTCAAAGTTTAGGATTTAATGCATACTGGGCTCTTTCAAAAGCCCAGAAAGATTTGGGCTTAAAAAGATTGAGAACATTCTTTAAAAGAATATCACTTGATGAATCAATGTCAATTAATACATCTTTAACCTGAATTGCATTAGGAGAGTTGTTCTTCCTTTGGTGAGAGGGTATTAGAAAATATTAATTCTAAGGCAGGACTCGAGCAAAGAACATTCTTCAGAGTCAGGAAACATGAAAGGAAAGGACAAGAAACTGCCTCTTGCAATTGCAAAAAATCTAATATTCATAAAACTTGCTTTCTTTAAATTCAGCCTCTGGTATGCTTTTTAAATATGACAATGAAAATTCACTTTCAAAACGCTGCCACTTTAAAATATCTCTTTGACTGAAACAAAAGCGAGGTAGTCATACATCAGTACAATGGCATAATAAAAGCTGTGCCAAGTTGTCATCCTCTAACCTGGCATCCTATCATCACAGACAGAAAGGCTATGTGAGATGACAATGTAATGTGTTGCTTGAATGGCATCCCTGAGAAAAACCCAACTGCAGCAGCACGTTTTTAGATCTAAATGTGAAAGATTGGTCATTCTAAATATATATCATTGTATTTTTTCATCAAAGTCAATACCTATCTTTGGAACTTAGAGAACACTGAATGAATAAAATATTCTTGTATTGGCAAACCCAAACATGGACAATCGTATCAGCATTTTTATTCTCTTCTGACAACATCAATGCACCTTGCAAAAGAAAGCCAGATGTTCATTCTACTTGGTGCTATTAAAAGTCTATTTTATACCCTTGTTTTTTCCCCCAAATGACGATGGCATTGAAGCTTTTAATAATGAAGAAAACATATTTTTATGTGGATTTTTGATACATCTAGCTTTAAATATACAATTTAACATACGTTTGAAACAGAGCATATGGAAATAAGAAAACAAAAATCTGAATTCCATCCTCAAATATTGGTTCAAAAGCTACTTTGCAATAGTTTCAAATCATGCAGGTTACTGAGACTCAGAACGAACTGAAACATAATCTCTTTACTGTAATCCTATGAACCTTCAGGACTTAAAACTTCCACAGTTGACGGTTTATTGTTCAGGTTCTACCAAACTTAATCACAGATATTTTAAAAGATTATATCAAGAGAATCCTTCTCTTTGTATGACGTGGGGTCATTTTGTATTGGGCAATATTAAAAAGAACACTTGTACAAATCAGCCAGTGAATAAATTAATTAACAGCAACCAGTACTATTAGTATAACAATCCTCGTCTATCCACATAACTGCATTATCACAGGCGTGGTATCCATGAAAAAGTAAGTACTGAGCAACCAAAGTCTGACAAAGAAAATTTAACATCACTCAGCTATTCTCAAGACAAGAAAATTTGTCGCTTTAAGCAGGCGTTTTTCTTTTGTTGCTTTTCACTTTTATGGGAAAATGACAAATTCTACCTAACAAAATGATCTTAGAAGTTACCTTCCACAAACCGGCGTGTTCTTAAACAGTCACTTCAATCTCCTATGTTATTTTCCTTTGGAGAACTGTACATTAAAAATGGATTCAAAATGATGACTTTGGAAAACTTTCAAGATTGCCAAGGGTGTGCTGAATTAATAGTGATTCATATGCATTGAATGAATCAGCCAATATTTGTGAATGAGAATCTGAATCCAATTTCTGTAGGAATTAATAATCCATTTAAGATTCGTATGTTTTTGAGAAAATTTAGTTAACCAAAATATTTAACTTACCAAAACACAGCAATCCCAATCATGTCTATGAAAACAGTTTATTGTACGATGTTGTCAATGAGATAGGAAATGTGTCTAACATGATGTCAGAAGTAAGGTTCGAGTTCTAAACCTTATTATTTTATAAACCACATGTCCGCTTCCTATCTTGAAGGTTGTGTTAGCTTATGTGAGTGGAAAGAGAAGTGAGATGGTTGCCATGTTGAAGCAAATTAAGAGACAGGATTTTAAGCTTAGAAAGGAAAATGAGAATTTACAAAGATCTGTAAAGACTTGCAAGTGAAAGTAACTATTTTATTTTAAAAATAAATCAATTTCATCAAATGTGGAGACAGCTGAACATAACATGTCTGTAGATATTTTTAAATGAACTAAGAAATCCAACTATGTTTCTTATATGGGAAAGCTGCTATGAGGTTACCATAATTTATCATATAAGTCTTTTGTCTTTGTATTCCCATGCCAAGCAAAATGCCTGAGTTGGAAGTACATACTACCTGTTTACAAATGAGAAAAATAAGTAGAAAATTAAAAACTAAAAAAAATCATCATTTCACTTCACATCCATTAAAGAGAGCCATTCTCAAAAACATAGATAAATAAATAAATAGAAAAAAAACAAGTGTTGGAGAATATGTGGAGAAATTGGAATCTTCATGCATTTCTAGGGGATGTGTAAAATGGCACACTGTGGAAGACAGTATCGTGATTTCTCAAAAAATTAAACACAGAATTATATGTTCCAGCAATTCCACGTCTGGGGGTATACCCCAAACAACTGAAATCGGGGACCCAAACAGGTACTGTACAGTCCTTATTGCACACCCATGTGGTCAGCAGCATTTTTCACAATAGCCAAAGGAAACAACTCAAAAGTCCATCGACAGATAAATGGATAAATAGAACATGGGATATATATACAATGGAATATTATTCAGGCTTAAAAAGAATGAACTTCTGACACATGTTACAATACGGATGAACTTTGAAAACATTATGCTAAGTAAAATAAGGTCAAATATTGTATGATTCCACTTTTATGTGATACCTAAAATAGTTACATTCATAGAAACAGAAAATGAAATGATGGCTGCCAGCAGCTAGGGGAATGGGAGAAGGGGGAATTATTGTTTAATTGGGATGATGAGAAAGTTCTAGAGATGAATAGCAGTGATAGTTACACAACAATGGCAATGTACTTAATGCTACTGAATTGTGCACGTAAAAATGGCTAAAATTATAAATCTATGTGATACATATCTTACCACAATAAACAATGATTATAGGATTTTAAAATCAGACAAAATATCATAATTTGTAGAAGTCGGTGATAAGGTGAATTCAAGGTATACAAAAATCCAAAATTCCCATATACCAATAATAATTAAGTTAGGAATATTATGGAATATTTATGTTTAAATAAAAACACTTATTAACATACTAAAAATATATAACAAATTTTACTATAAATTCCTAATATGTGGTTATCTCTGTATATTTATCATGATTATTTATCACCACTGGTCAATTCATTTTAATGTTATAAAACTAATGATGGCATGTAAAAAAGAAATAATTATTGGTTAATATATATTTTTATAAGACATATAGCCAAGAAAATATCTGACACTTTAAAAATTAACTCAAAATTCTAGTTTAGATATATTTCTGTCCTAACCCAAATAGACGCTATCAGAAGCAACCAAATCTTAACCATATGTAATAGTAGGGAAATTAGTAATTCAGAGTGAAACAATTAATTATCCTCTTAATTGAGAGTAGGAGGCAAAGGAGCTGCTAGTTTCCCCAGCCTCTGTTCTGTTCCCTGTCATTTGAGCTGGCCCTAGTAGAGAATCTTCTCTCCTGTTGCCTACCCTCTGGTCCAAATCCAGGAGCTGCCATTTACTTGGGATGAATGTAGGTAGCCACCACTGGGCTAGCAGACTGGGTCATCAAAGATTAAAATGTAAAGACCTTAGCTATTGTTAGTTAAGACTAAAGTTCTCCTTAGCTGTTCTTAATTCTGCCTCCACCACAAGTTTCTCTAACAGAGACAGGCCCCAGGGCCCAGAACAGGAGCGAATGCTATGGCATTTCTTTCTCCTAGTGCTAACATTGCAACATGACTGTAATTTCGAACACTTTTCCAAACAGACATGTAGCTAAATACACATAATATAGTAAAGCAGAGACACCAGTTATAATCATTTTTAAAAAAATATAATTTGAACTATAACCAATTATACTCCATATGTGTATAATCAATTGTTTTCTGGCAACAGCAGCAATAATTATGACTAACCATTACACGATTTAGTCCTTACTACATACCAAATGCTTTTCTGAGGGCTTTATAAATACTGGTATTACTTAATCATCACAATGTCCCTATGTAGCAGGTATTGGTATTCAGAATTTATGGATGGTGAAACTGATGTTTGGAGAAGGCAAATCATTTATTCCAAATTCCATCCCAAGTAAATGGCAGCTCCCAGATTTGTACCCATGAGTGTCAATTTCCAACACTCATAATCATTACCATCATAGCACTAACAAAATTCTCTATCATGAATATTTAGAATATGTGAATATATAGGTCTTTTAAACTACATTAGAGGTAGTAAAATATTACTGGATGAAAAAATGCCCACTTTTATGAACCTTAAATCCAATGGAAATATAGATATTAAATACATGATAAATTAAGTCTGAGGAACATTATGAAAAGCAATATAAACTATATTAGGGAAACTTATATGAGAGAGACTTTTCCTATTTGAGATCACAGAAAATGACTCAGATCTCTAGAACTGAAAACACAATACAAGCTACTATGTAAAGATAGGTGTAGATTAACTACATTAAGTCCTAAAACTTTGTATGTTTTAGAATTTGGATGGAACTCTCTTCAAGAATGTATTCATACTTCTATCTTCCTAAACTGAGTTATCTGCACACATTCTCATATCATGATATGACTTTGTAATGATGAATATTAATTATTATACCAAAGGGCATAATGGAGAATGTGAAGCTGTTTTTCTTCCTATATCATATGACCCTCCAGTGGCAGTGCTGGTCTAAGTCTTTTGTCTCTCAGTTCTCTCGTTCTCCTCCTTGCAATGCTGACCTCTCATTACTGTGTCATATCTACTGCATGGATACGGATAAATACAAATATCATATACACATGTCATATCTACCTTTTGTAGTCCTTCTGTTCCAGTTCTATCACCCTGTTTCTAATTGGCCCCAATAGGAAACCAGATAATCAAGCCCACTAAAAGTAGGTATGAGGTAAGAATAGATAATAATGTCAATGAGCTGGACCTCTTCAACATCTATTTTTACTGATCAGAGTTATTTATTTCCATTTACAGTTCTAGAGTGTGATTTAGGAGTTCCTGATCTGTTTTGTAATACCACATACAGTTGACTCTCAAACAACACAGAGGTTAGGGGCCTCACCATGCCCCTCCCCCCATAGTTAAAAATCCACGTATAACATTTGACTCCTAAAACTCAACTACTAACAGCCTCCAATCGACTGGAAGCTTCATGGATAACACAGTCAATTACCACATACCTTGCATGTTACATGCATTATATAACGTATTCTTACAATAAAGTAAGTTAGAGAAATGAAAATGTTATTAAGAAAATAGAGGACTGTGCAGTTCAAATCCATATTGCTCAAAGGTCAATTGTTGGTTTATAGTATAATCTCATGAAGATTCTACAGAATAAATTCAGTATCCTGATTATATGTTGAATATTGAGCCATACTGTTCCTACATGATTGTAATATTCTTAAGTCTACATTTCAACACGTTTACCAAAATAGAGTCCAATTCGAGCAGTCTACCAAGTCTAAACAACAAAACCAAACTCACATTATGTATATTCACTGTCATATAAGCACACACATATTCAAATTGTACATAATTTTTCTCAACTTGAAAAATTTGCAAATGTGCTTTGTTATACTTCCTTATTTTAAATGCTTGGTTTTATCTTTTGCATATTACAGGCTAAAAGTAAATAACTATTACATATACTTTATTTTTTAAGAGAACGCAAATGAAGAGTTAGCTTTACAAGGGTTGAAGTCAGGGACACCAGATGCAAATATTTTATGCTCACTGATGTGTCTTGTCTCCTAGATTCCACTTGTGTCAACAGAGTAAAATAAATGCTCTTGGATTTCTCCCTCTGCCCCCTCCTCTTTCTCTCCTTTCTCTCTTCCTTTCTCTCTCTCTCTCTTTCTCTCTCTCTTTCTTTCTCTCCTTCCAGATAAATGCCAGTCATTTGGCCAGGGCTAACTCACAGAAGGTACAGCAGGCACAGATGGTACTAATGCATAAATGTAATCTAGTAAAAGAATGCCAACGCCAACCCAGAAAAGATTCCAAATAACTGCAGTGCACTTACAGGAAGTCTGTGATTGGCAAGGTTAAAGCGGCGACTGTGAGAGCTCACTATTTGTTCCCAGAGCAACAATAGAAATTCTGGAACAAATAAGCATATTTAATTCATTTTATTTGCCACAAATACATTAATTTAGATGGTATTTAGATGAATGATGTAGCCTTAGAAATAATAGAAGAAGAGGATAATCTCTTTTGTGCACCTGCCTGAATGCATTCACATATTCGTGTGTATATGAGTAGCCGTAGACCCTTCCCACCTAATCCTATATTTCCTTATCTCGTTTTGTTTACTTTAGAGTTTCTGTTACCTAAAATTCTTATTGGTTGCCTATTAATATACCAAATACCCCCCCACCCCGTTACTCTTATTCACATGATTTTTCACAGGACTTCACATTCCATAGTGAAATTTGTTCGTGACTTTTGAGCTAAGGGTAAACTCCACAAGAAGAAAGCCCTGATCTGCCTTGTTCACTCATGTCTCTCAGTACATAATAATAAACTACTGACTGAATGAATAGTAAGGAATAATAAAGGAGTGTATAAAGGCACTCGTGTGTCACATGTTTATACATTAAAACTCTTCTTACGTACGAATTTATTGTAAACTGCTAATATAACATTATTTGAAGACTATCTTTTTTAAAAAATTTTTAATGTTTATTTTTGAGAGTGAGAGAGAGACAGGGAGACACAGAATCCAAAGCAGGCTCCAGGCTCTGAGTTGTCAGCACAGAGCCTGATGCGGCGCTCAAACTCACGGACCACGAGGTCATGACCTGAGCTGAAGTCAGACGCTTAACTGACTGAGCCACCCAGGTGCCCCACTTGAAGACTATCTTAAAAGAAAAAGAAAGTATTAACTAAGTCAAAGCACCATACTCTAAGTTGGGAATGCCTACAAAATATCCATTATATAGGCATATTAAGTCAGGCCTTTACTATTCATATTCAGTTAATTCTAAATACAAGCAAAACATTAATAAAATGACCTTTGTTTAGTAACCCCACTTGTGCCTACCTCATAGTTAAGTTTGTTTCATGAAGATGGCCTCCAAGAGGAGAAAAGGGTTAAACATATAATGTGTGATTCAGTCTAGAGAGAGAAGAAAGACTAGTGAAGAAGGCATTTCAGGAAGGTAGCAACTGTGGGCAGAAAGAATGTCCTTGTAAAATTATTTAAATGGCTCACAACAACTCTTAATGGCATAAGGAGTGGTGCATTTTCCTTGGAAAAAGATATTCCTTCCTAATTTGCCATTATAAGCCTATTTATTTTCTCCTCAAATATACCCAACTTGCAATCAGAGTCATTACTGCTACATTAGTTACAATGGTGTCCTTCTCATCACTGAAAAAATTATTAAATATCCAAACACAGAGGATTCCTAAACTAATCATAGCAAAAAGCTTGGAAAATGTCATTTGATGGTTATCATAAAAGCTATTCAACAATAGGAAGAATGATAATCATATAGTTTTAAAGGAGGCTAGAAATCAGTATTTCTATAGTATGACTTCAATTATATTTTAAAACAGGCTCAGAAAAAGTTTCAAGGTAATACTTTAATAGTTTTGGTTTGTGTGATAGGGGAAGATACTTTTTTCTTCTTTGTCCTGAAACTTTTGCAAATTTTCTTTAATAAGTACATATTTGTTTTGTAATAAAAAAACTTAAAAGAAAACTTACTACCTCATTTATCTATTTATCCCCATCTTCCACAGGCAAGAAAAATGAAGTTACTTTTTCTAAATTGTAGTCTTTCCACTGAATCAAATTATTGGAAGAAACTAATTAGCTGCAAATAATTTTACTTTTTCCCTCAGATATAAACTGTGGCACGTTTTAAAAAAGTATATGGGGTGCCTGGGTGGCTCAGTCGGTTAGGCGTCTGACCTCAGCTCAGGTCATGATCTCGTGGTCCGTGGGTTCGAGCCGCACATTGGGCTCTGTGCTGTCAGCTGGGAGCCTGGAGCCTGCTTTGGATTCTGTGTCTCCCTCTCTCTCTGCCACTCCCCTGCTCACACTCTGTATCTCTCTCTCAAAAATAAACAAATATTAAAAAAAATTTTTTTTACAAGTGTATGGAAAAAGCAACAGAAAAGAGTTTCTGTGACAAGAGTATCTATAAATGACTGTCAATGCTTCTGAATAAGATGGAAGCAGTGGTGAAGAGTGTAGGCTTTTGTTGTCCCTGAAAACCAAATCCGCCATTTGAGAGTCATCTGACTTGGAACAACACATCTTTTCCGCCTTATTTTCCTTATTAATAAAATGTGAAAAGTGGTAGTACTGTCTCATAAAATTAGTGGGACAACTGTGGGCTTGCACATGAAGCTCAATGTTCGACACATGGTAAACATGCATAAATGCCAGTCCTAGAGCTGCTACTGGTACTGGTACTCCTCCTCCTCCCCCTACTCCTCTTGCTTCTACTACTGTTCCTACTACTAGTCCCATCTAACAGAGGTGAACTGGCAAAATAGTTTGATGCATGGAATTGTTTTAAATATAACTTTAAAGCAGCTATTAGAGCAAAAAACAGAACCTTCATTAGTCAAGTTCCAAACCAAAGAAATATCTACCTATCTAGAACTTCTTTCATGAAGGACACACATAGTCGTTGGGAGAGAGATCCTGTTGTGTCTTCAGAGGATGGAGTCTGAGCACTCTAAGAAAACAATGGAATCATGCTGGCTGTTGCTAAAAATAGGTAGATTTGTAACATGCTCCAAAAATTAAAGTGCATGCCCTCTACCAACGTGAAGAGTTTAAAAATTATATGTTCTGGGTTTTTTTTAAAGGCCCCACCTTGGCCAATTAGAACAAGTGCCCTTTCTTCCAGGCTGACTCAGAGTGGCCAACACAAAGTGGACTGGATTTCAATGATCCTCCGTTACTCCCTCAGTTTTTACCTTTATGCAGGACATAGTTTGCTCAACTAGAAATGGCGTTCCTGAAATTATGGGTAACTTGTGATGGTACATCACGGATCACAAATGTGAAAAGGCAATAGTAAAAAGGAGTTGGTAGTGGATTGTCTATGGAGAAATACTGATGAAAAAAGAGAAGCTCAAAGGCCAGCTGGTATGACAAAAAGGGGACTTGAAACAGGGAAATGCCAGAAAGGGCAGTGACTTGGGTGAAGCCTGGGTCAACATGCTAATATGAGGAAGCAGAGTAGAAACTAAAGTACAAGCAACCGCATTGCTATTTATACTTAAGTGCCTATGGTATGCAGAATAAAGTAGGAAGAAAGCCTTATTTCTTTTGGCTACCGAAATTGTGATGCAAAGAAGACATGTTTATAATTCGGTCAAAGGACTTGGAAATCTAAGGTGGGTTAGAAAGGAGTATGCTGTGTCCATGTGTGTGTACATTGACTACTCGTTTTCAGAAGGAACACTGGCCACTTCACATCACTGCCATATATGCAGTGCATTTCTATCACGGTCTAGCCATTGTTTAGCCACATTAAAGAGCGACACTTCAGTTAGTATACTCTCCATAGATGATTTAGCTTCTGGTAGGATCTAGCTTCACAAACTATAAGTGCATCTGCCTACCCACCCCCCCAAAAGGACCAAGAACTATGATCCCATTCTAAAGTTGTAAGAAAATGTGATTTACCAGGATTTTACATATTACAACTCAATTACAGATCACATATTCCAAAACAGAGACAGCATTCAGTTCTAAACGTAGGAAGTAACCAGACATCATTGCCAGTATTACTATGATGTTACTTTTTAAGGGGTTCAGTGCTTTCAATCATCACTCAAACAAATTCTACAAATGATATAATTATTTAATTCATAGGTACATTAATTTTTGCTGGATTTTTAAATCAATCCTATTCAGATAAATTTTAAAATGATACATTATAGGGCACCTGGGTGACTCAGTCGGTTGAGTGTCCTACTTTTGATTTCATCTCAGGTCATGATCTACTGGTTCATGGGTTTGAGCCCCATGTTGAGCTCTGCACTGACAGTGCAGAGCCTGCTTGGGATTCTCTCTCTCTCTCTCTCTCTCTCTCTGCCCCTCACTCACTCATGTGCTCTCTCTTTCTCTCTCAAAAATAAATAAACATTAAAAAAATAAAATGATACAATGCTACTTAACTGTGCTATTTTCAGATCTTCTTTCATCTGGAACTTGGCTATTCTCTTTCAAAACTATTATCATTCTTTTCCCTAAATCAGCACTGTAATTGGTAGCACTACATTAGAATCCAACTTTGAGACATCCCATACAAGAAGTTTTCCCCTCAATCTCATATCCAAAACCTAAATGAACAGATAAAATGTTCTCACATTTTTCTAACTCTATTAAAGCTTCTTTTCCTTTTAAGATAATTTATGTCCTCATAAAAGTTCAGGTATAAATGCTGATGGAAGAAAATAGTGAGATATTTCTATAGCATTCAAGTTGCTCTCAGGGATTGGACAATGATGCAATAAATAAATAAATAAATAAATATCATTTATTAAACCTAAAAGATAGTGAAGAAGAAAAAAAACTAACATATGAAATAATTAGAAATTAATTAATTTTAAAAATTATTGCACAATCTTTCAAATAATTCACCTTAACCTCTGGTTATGTATTGCATTGTGGATTATGGCATTGTGGATTATGACCTTTGTACTTATTCAAGGTACAATAATACTATCCAAAGTTTAGATACTATACTTATCTATAGAAGCATACTTATATACTCAAGGGTACTAACTAAAGGTAAGAACTAGACTTTTCTTTTTCCTAGCTCTCATACAATTCTAGGAACAAAGTCAGCAAGTAATGAATAATTCGATTATGTGTTCATTCAATCATTTGGAAGCATTTCTCATTTTAATCTTTGTTACAAAGAAGAAAAAAATGTACTGCTGATCTTTTTCTTTACTCTTAAGAAATAAATGAATTAGCCCTAATTTTATGCAGTTTAAAAATACCCATAAACTTAATTAAGCTTTTAACTCAGTTATAGAGAATAGGAGTCAATCACTATAGTCTCAACAGTGGCATTAAGAAAACAAGGTGCCCATTTCAGTTTCTTAATGAGCCAATTACCAGTAATAGGAAAACCTCAAAAGATTCAGATTTGGCTCAATTAAGGTCCTTGAAAACCAATTTCATAGAACCATCTAAAACAGTACAGAATAGGGCAGAAGAAGAAAGTCTCTGGAAGACTGTTTTGCAATATCCATAAAAATTTAGGCTAGCGTGGCTGGTTTCTCTTTACTTACATTTGGACATGTTTTCATCAAAGTCCTCACTGCAGTACATCCACAAACAATTGGCCATTCGCAGGTGACTTTTTTTGCCACTCACCTGGGGTACTTGTCCCCAACTCTGATTTGCAACTTATATCTACCCTGATAGAGAGAGGTAATGCCCAGATTGTGCCGTTCTCAAACTATAGATTTCCGTTACATTATCTAAACTAAAAATAGAGAAATCATAAAATGTTGTGTGTCACTAACAAAGTACAACTTGAGCAATTAAGTACGTATTGAGGCCATTTTTTATATTGAGCACCAACTGTGTACGTCGTACTGTGCTGATGTTTTTAAAACTCCCTAATACTATCGAATACTTCATTACTTTTCAGTCAAAACAAGAAATGACATTTTGACAGCTGGTTACTATTTCATTCTAGTTCTTATTCATAAATGACTGCCTTTCCCATCCCTCATTTTTAGGAATTTCTGGTTTCAACTTCCTGCAAAGGCTTCCACGAGGTCAATCATAAGCATTACCACCGTCCATTTAGACAGAGACGGTCACAGGGAAAGAACACTGAACAAGACGGCAAGTCATCTTGCTAAGTCTGACGGCAAAATGTCATTCATTTCTGAGTTTGAATCAAGTTAATTAAAACCTGCCAGAGGCTTTGCAAAGCCTAACCTCATTGGTAGTGCTACTCATACAAATTAACAAAATATTTTACTCTAGAGGATATCTTTGTGAGATGCAGAATGGTGATGGAAAAGCAGGAAAAAGAAGAGAGCTCTAGAATTCAAGCCCATTAAATGTATCCGAAATGCTTCTGTATTTTCATGCCAAGCTCTCTATAACCAATTCAGTCCCTACAGAAAAATTTAAATAATGCTGAGAAGGTAGTACATTACCTTAAGTATTGCTACTTTGTTATCCATGGTGGTTAATATATTGTATTATATATAGGAATAATTACTACTGTTATACTCATTAAAAGCCACTAAATCACAAGACCATTTTAAACTGCTGCAGTAGGAGAAACACGTTCAGACTTTTACAGTATCGCATTCTGGCACCATACCAGAAGAATGATGTACTGCACTGCTTGGGGGGAAAATGTGAACATGAATTCTTGTACCTAAGTGTATATTTTTAATTTGTGTGACAAATAAAATGCATTTTTTTCTGAGCCTTCACGCTAAAAAAAAAGCCCTACTCTATGCCTGTCACAATATAAGAAAGCAAGCCATTGGTCTAAGCTATAGCCCATATGGTTGTTATATATACGTGTGTGTGTTTGGTATAGCATGCTTTGTGTTGGCAATTTTCATTTCAATAGCCTATTAATCTTTTAAATACATTAAGCATGTCCACCACTGCTGCCAGACACCCTGCCCCTTTGATTCTCTTTCCTTCTAGCCCAGGATTTTCACCCTGGAGGTTTCCGCAGAGTGACTCTTGACAGCAAGACGATAAAGAAGTTCAGCTAAAATTACAGAGTTGTTTTGTAATTGCCTCAAGACACGGCCGTTTTCTACGCTTAAGCTTTCTAAAACCAAGCATAAATGGATTTCCAACAGGTCATTCTTGGCTTTTAAAGCATTACTTGACTTATTTAACGCCTGAGTCTGGGCTTAGTTTCCAGTGGCTTTACTAGACATCGTGGACGCATCCACACTAGAGCTGCTTCCGTGAGAGCAGATGTTCTCTCTTCTTTCTGCCACATTTCTTCTGCTCAGTATTGCCCACTGAAGGCAGGGATGAGAGAGCAAGTATGTGGATATCTCCTGCCCAATTAGAAGTCAACTTAGTACGTTAAACAATGTGTGCAGAAGTTCAATATGGAAATCTCATTTTTAGGAGTGTGCCTCAAAGTTTCTTTATATAGCAGTAGTTACCCTAAATGTGAAATGATCTTCTTCCCCAAAATTCTCATTATAATTTCAGCTTCCAGATTTTCATGTCAACCATCATCCATCCCATATTATTTTACTGGATGAAATGCAATGATTTCCTATATATTGTAATTAATGACTAAAATAGTTGGTAATGTTTATTGAGTGTTTATGCCAGGCAGCGCTCTAAGTGTTTTGCATAAATTAACTCCTATGACCTCCACAGAAATGACGTGGGGTATTTATATGACATAGCATGAAGCCAAGGAGGCAATTTTATGTTTTCTGCCTTAATAAAACTACTATCTGTTGATGTGAGATCCTCACTCAATACAAGCTGAAACTGAAATACTCAGTTTTTATTAGGCTCCTTTGTATCAAACAGCATTCAGACTCGTTTGGCGGTGTTGTTTGGCATTCTTCCAGAAGACTGAGCCATCCTGCTTCTGATATAACAAGAATGGAAGAAGGAGCCCCATGCAATCAAAAAGGTCTGAGTTACAACAGCTAGAACCAAAATTAAATTTATTCCGGTCATCACAAATAGGCCCTCCTTTAATATATTTGTTCTTACACATAAATACATATCCCAGATTTTTTCACTACATAATGACCTAAAAATTTTAAAAATAAAATAAAATAAACTGAGTGGGGGAAGTAAGCTCTTCCCAACCAGCATATGTACAGTGGGAAAATGTGGCATGAGAATGAAATTGAGAAACAGAGACTACCAATTTGGGAAAAATAATCATCATCATGGTAAAAATAATAATAGCAAATATTTACTATTAACTTTCTAGGTTTCAGTCACTGGGCTATGTGCTTTACTATCTCATTTAATCTCCAAACAACCTTTGTGGTAAACTGCTATTATATAACAATTTCTATTTTAAATATTGAATAAAAAAAGGAAAATGAGCTTTAGAGAGCCTAGGAATTTGTGTCCAGGCACTGACTTAGTAAATAGTACAACCAGGAATGGAACCAAGTTACGAAAAGAAAGCAATGGGTTACTATGTGAGGTCACATCCCCTGGCAAACAGACTCTAAGATAATTATTTGTCTGCAAAATGTTCCCTGGGAGTGCTTTCAGAAACAGCCCCATTTCCATGAAGAAAGTAGGACTGGGCAAAAAGGAATTTGTATTGTGTTGCAGTTTCAAGAGACCTCCCCACTTTACTGGGGATCTCTGGAGTGAGAATGGCCCTTCAAATTGTTCTGAATTGAGCATCCCACATCAATTAATAACTGAATGTGGGTGGCCCTACTCTATTTTTGTTGCACCATCAGGTGAAATAGTTTTCCTATGGTTCTCATGAAGTGTTCAACAGAAAGAGAAAAGAAAAGAAAAGAAAAGAAGAGAAGAGGAAAAGAAAAGAAAAGAAAAGAAGCAAAAGGGAAGGGAAGGGGAAAGTAGGGTAGGGAAGGGAAGGGAAGGGAAAGGAAAGGAAAGAAGGCAAAAGGAAAGGAAAGAGAGGGAGGGAGAGAGGGGGAGGGAGGAAGGAAGACAGAGAGAGAAAATGAAAAGAAAAGAAAGGAAGGAGGGAGGTGGGTGGGAAGAAAGAAAGAGGGATGGAAGGAGGAAAAAAGAGGGAGAAAGACAGAAAGAAAGAAAGAGAGGAAGGAAGAAAGAAAGAGAAAGGAGAAGAAAAAAAGAATGAGAATAGGTGATAAGCCACAAAAATCTCCTTGTTTTTGTTTTTAACTGGAGACATCTATTGTTTAGGATGGTTAATGCTACCTAAAGTTATATACCAGATAACCTACATCCTATACATTTGTATCCTAATCCTAAAGCTTTAGGAAGCAGATACATACACAATAAAAAGAGCACAATGCTTTCTCTCTTTTCTTACTAAAGTGAAGATTCATATACCCACACAAACAATATTTCAAATTGCTATAAAACTCTACTATGTGTGAGATGCCTGTTTCTTCTGACCAGACGCAGAGTAAGAACCTACAAGAATAACTGAACTGTAATCCTTATTTCTTAGCCAGATGGGGTTCTGTGAAGACCATTGCGAACAGCTACCCAGGGACAGCAGTTCTTCCCATTACAATTGTTCTCCTTCCTTCAAATTTTGGGCTAAGAGGATCACATTTGTCTCCAAACTAGCCAATATACACAGAGAAGGAAGTTCGTATAAGCAAAACATGAAACTGGAAGAAAAAATGATAATTATGCAGCTCTGTAGTGCTACCTCATCACACCAAATCTGCTCTTAAACACGGGTTCAATTAGGTAAGGCTGGTTATTTGGGTAGCAAGGCCCTATTTACAACAGGATTGGTTTGTCAGGACCATCATTCATGTTTTAAGTGCTACAAGGAAGAAACAGCGAGACAAGCTCATAATACAAACAACATAAAAAATGTTTATTACTTTGTTCCAGTAGAACATTTTCTAAATTAGAGCTTCCAAGCACTTTTCACCATGGGTGATGTCAAAAACACTTATTGCACAAGCAGAGATCTGTGTTTCCTTTGCCACCGACAATAAATCTTTAGTGTTGTCTCCTGATACGCATCACTCCACTTGCTCTCAAGAGGCAGTATATGTCTCTCTTGCCTTCCCTCTCACCTAACAAGGTCACTTTTGAGTGATGCTACAACTTCTTACAAAAACATACACACACACACACACAATAATGACCTACTGCTATCTTGTCAGTATATCACAAAACTCTAAAAAAGTTTGCTTTCTAAACCTAATATAATGTATACATAAACTTAATACCACAAATATAAATTTGAATAAACCCATCTAAAAACAGACTTCTGTCCTTTCTATTTGTTATTGTTTTACTTTATCCAGAAGGCCCATATTAGAGAAATTAATTTTAGCTTCAGAGAAATCAACCTCCTTTTCCTTGAGTGATACTCAGGGAAGTGAAAATAAATAAATTGCTAGTTGACTAGCATTCACTTGTCAATTCAGTTCAGTTGCATTCACTTCTGGCTTGCAAAATCAAAGCCGTTTGCAATGAATGAGAAAAATAGTGGTAAAAATATGTAAAGTGGAAAATTTTCTTATCCTTATTAGCCTTTCTCAGCCAAGGTTCTATGAGTGCATGAAGAAGTATCTATTTGTATATGATACACTAAATTGTCACCCAAGCCTTATTATGCTAATTGTATGGCATCCTTGGGAGAATGAGAAAATAGTCCCTTAAAATATTTCCTCTGTTCTATGACTCAGCTAAGGAGCCTCAATAGAAAAATTCTGTTTTTTTAAAGGTTCAGAAAAGTTATATAACTTTCTCAAGGCCAATCAACTATAAATGCAAAATCTGGTATTTGAATCTGGACTTTTGACAATAAAGCTGGGATAAATCACATAATAAATACAAGGCATGCATTATTACAAATTTCAGGCATGACTTATTTTGTTTTCTTAAGCTGTCAAATTAAGATACACAGAAATTCAGAAGCACATTTTAAACTAATTCCCTAAAGTAAAGTAAACCATAACAGATGCCTATGAGTGGGTCTTAAACAAAATAAAGATAATACAAGTCTTTAAAAAAAAGTCGCAATCTTCAATCTCTAGGACAAAGCAATTTCTAAACCCATTAAAGAAATATTGCAAGAATATTATAATGACTTAAAATAATGATGGAGCTTTCCATTTGAGTAATTTAGTGAATCCCTTAAGTCTCCCTCAAACTAACTGCAGAAAAAAAGGAAGGAAGGGAGAGAGGGAGAGAAGAAGCAAGGGAGGGAAGAAGAAAGCAAGCAAGCAAGCAAGCAGAAAAAAGAAAAGAAAAAAAAAAGAAAGGAAAGGAAAGGAAAGGAAAAGAAAAGAAAAGAACAGAACGGAGGGAGGAAGGAAGATGAGGAAGAAGAAAATTGGAAGTAACTCAGATCTTTAAGTTAAAACAAAGTTTTCATATCAGCATTATAATACCCTGTGTACATGATTTATACTCTGGATTTGGTCATCATCTTTCCTTGAGTCCCATTCCTTTCTCTGATTTCTACTTTAGCTCTCCAGTATTTTTAGCAGGACAAATGGAGACTGTACATCCTTTGGCCCTGTTTTACGTACAGAAAATATTACCCCTTAACATCTGGCCATTATTTTTAAAGCAAAGGAGATGAACTTTCTATATGAATGATGAAATGAAAATGCTTCAGTTTAAGTATAAAGTGTATCTGAACATCATGAGAAAAGAGGAAAGGCAGAGAGAGGACACAAGTATCCACAAACTGGATGAAACCATGGGAGCTAATGTGGGTTTGGTACATTGTCACATGATGCTCACATGTCTGGGATGACTAAGAGCTGTCTGTTAAACAGGGGTGACAGGTATTAATTATATTAATGCAATACATTGTACACTAAGCAAGGATAGCTGGGATAAAGTGTCACAGGCAGGTCATTAAGGATGACAAGGGTGGGATTCAGCTGCAACAGCTGTCACTGTCCCAGGTGGGTAACCATACTGCCATAATCCTTATCTCTATGGAGGTCCTTCCTGGGAAACTGTAGGCTTTACTCCAGCAGGTTAGAAAATATAAGTAATAATATATACAAAAACATGTACAGAAAATCTCAGTGTCCTCAATGCCCCAAGAATTTACGCCTTGGTAGGTTATGTCTTTATAAGGCACTAATTCCAGGGTAATGTAAGTGAAAGCTTTGATATCATCAGACTCTGAGTTTAAACAAACCACTGTTTGATCTTCGTTAAATTCCTTCGTGCATAATGGAAAACCTACTGTCTATAAGGATTAAATTAAAAACCACATGTAATGTAGCGGGCACATAGAAGGTGTGGGATAAAGTTCAGTTATCTGCTAAGCTACTGAACAAATTGGCCAAATCTAGATTAAAAGTGCTTTCTCCAAGGAACATATTCTTACATATTCTTATATTCTTACAAAGTTTTGCTGAAAAATACATCAACTTATAACTACTATAACTTCTGAATTATGGTCCAATATTTTAAAAATAAGACATACAACTGATGACTATATTTATATGCGTAGGAAGGGAACAGAATGGCTATCATATCAGTCCTCTTTGAATATGCATCGTTCCATCTAAGTCTATAAAACCACTAGCAAACTTCTTTTAAAAATTGCCACTCAATATTCATTATTTTATTCAGTATCCGTTATATTCTTCTTAACAGTAGTCCTGAAACTCTTTGTTGGATCATCAATCTTAGAAATAGTTGTAGAAAAAAAGCCCCAAATTCCTTTATGATATCTTCATTCATACTCTAAGACTTCAGTAGTTACTATTTGTACCATTTAACATATCAAATACCATTCATGGGGCACCTGGGGTGGCTCAGTCGGTTAAGTGTCTGACTTCAGCTCAGGTCATGGTCTCACAGTTAATGAGTTCAAGACACGTATTGGGGTCTGTGCTGACAGCTCAGGGTCTGGAGCCTGCTTCGGATTCTGTGTGTCTCTCTCTCTGCTCCTCCCCTACTTGCATGCTCACTCTCGCGTGCGCTCTCTCTCTCAAAAATAAAATAAACCTCAAAAAAAATTTTAAATATCATTTACATGATTCTTTAATACTGTTTTCGAATACAATAGTTCACAAGAGCCTACAGACCCTCATCTCTCAGTTACTATCTACGTTCATTTATGAAACTCTCACTGCTTTCGAAGAAAAGCCACATCTCCGAGAGCTACATATATTTCCAGCTCTTAAAAGAATTAAGCTGCTGTAAACAGCTGCAAGTTAATAGCCTCAGAATTTTACAAACCAAAGCTACTATTTCTTCTTTCTTATCCCTCCTTCCCCATTCTCTCTGCCCATCCACCCTCCATCATAGATCATTCAAATCCTTCGGGGTTTGTATCTTTCATGCTACCAAAAATGGCAAAGAATTGGAAAATAAAAACAATGCCAAGGAGTGGTCAGGAAGCTATTCTAACTAAAAAAAAATAAAACAGATGTGGTTTTGATCTACAAGAGAGAAAAACACCTGATATAAATTAGGACAAATTCATCCTCAATCTCTTAAACACTGCCACAGTTTCAATTACTACGTAAGGAGCCTCTCCAATCTCCATACCCAGGTTTGATTTTTCTGACAAGTCTAGTATTTCTAACTTCCCACTGAGCATTTCCAACTTTTTTTTTTCCTTCAAGCTCAATTCCATGGCACCATCCTCAGGTGCTCCCTCTTCTTTCTTTCTCTCTCTTTCTTTCTAGATGTATGACTCTCTCTAGTGTTACTTAATAATGAAGTCTTGTTAGGAGCCCCTTTTTTACTCATATTTCCCATTCTGATGAAATCCCATTGTCCCTTGCTCCTGCATTAGCCCAGCCTTCTTCAGTTCTCTCTCCCAGCCTATCCAGGAGTATATATAGTTCGGTCACCAAGCTAATACCTTTTAAAAATGTTTTCATGGGGGCATCTGGGTGGCTCAGGTAGTAAAGCATCTGATTTCAGCTCAGATCTCACAGTTCATATCTGTCTGTCTGTCTGTCTCTCTCTCTCTCTCTCACACACACACACGCACGCACACAAACACACACACATAAATAAACATTAAAAGTAAATTAAAAAAATGTTTTCATTTAGAAAACAAAATTCAATAAAATATCTTTGGTAGGGCAAAGGTTTAAAAAAACTT
Source organism: Cryptoprocta ferox (assembly GCA_028646485.1). Taxonomy (NCBI): domain Eukaryota; kingdom Metazoa; phylum Chordata; class Mammalia; order Carnivora; family Eupleridae; genus Cryptoprocta; species Cryptoprocta ferox. The sequence continues at coordinate 130,379,408 of CM053567.1, read as the reverse complement.
GAGACACAGAGCAATATGTATTTGCTGGACATTGATTGCTACATGTAAGTCATATATCCTAAACCCTTGAGAACTGGACATGACCTTGATTTATTCCCTACTGTTTCTCCTCACAGAGCTTGGAAGTTGCTAAAGAAAACAGTTGAACCACTGTCCTAGAACAAATGTTAACTTTCCTACCTTTTCCGTCAGTAAAAATCCTTCAAGTTTAACTCATATGTTTCTTCGTCTGTTACCTGTCCTACCCTGAAGTGCTAATCTCCTTCAGTCTAATCTCCTAGTCTGAAGTGCTCTTCCCTGATAACTCCAATAGTAACTAATGTCTAGACCATTCATTGGGAAAGCAGGCAATACTTTTGCAACATCTCTTTGTTACTGCCTTGGGTTGGCATTTAAATATTCCATTATTTTGTTTTCTATATGTGCATTCTTGGTCCTTTGAGTAGATTATAACTTTATCGAGGACTGTGTACTAAATATTTTGGGGTCTCAAAGATAGCTTAAAGTAGTGAATGTTCAAAAAGAAATGAATAATTTTATTTTTATGCTTCTTATTATTTTAAACTACCAATTGTTTGTTAATTGCAGTTATGGATATATGTACACATATACCTCTATGTGTATATGTATGTATATATGATACCAGGCTTTGCTATAAATATATATAAATATGTATTACAGATTATCTGTAACACATTCATGTATATATTATTAAGAATCAAAATAAAGCAAAAAATATTTTAATTCTTCAAAATACAGTATTTATCAATATCAACATTATCATAGATTTCATACCCATACAATAGTAGAAAGTTGGATTAGGAATTAGAATCCTTTTAGATTGTTCAAATGGCTTCATTTTCTGTTTTTTATTTTCTTTGTTAATTGAACTTTACTCGATTTGCTTTGCGTTATAATTTGTAAAATTTACTTTATCTCCTGCCCCAAGAGATGATAAATTCCTACTAAGTAGGGACTATCTAGTTATCAATAATTTTTTAAAGGGTCTATTGATGAGATTATAGTTCATTTTCCTCTTGGTCTAATTTTACTAAAAAACATTTTAACCAAAACTTCAGAAAAGACAAAAAAAAGAAATGTGTTTAAATGTTCATTTTTTCCACATACCAAAAAAGAAAAATTCTAGCATTCACTATTTTAAAAATTGAATATTCACCTTAATCTTCTAGACCATATAAGTGTATTAATACCATTAATTATTCCTGTGTTTTCCTTGCTCTTACTTACAAAAACAAAGCAGTGTTTAGAAATGATTAGAAAACTATTTCCTCTAAATCTTGTAACTTAAGCTTTGAAATTTGGTTCATATAAACATTGTCCTAATGCCTTCAGTTACATAAATTCATCATTACTGTTACTATTAATATTAGTATCTTTATATGGAAGGAAGCAAACAGAATGATAACCTGGAAATAAGAAAGACTTATTATTTCTTATAATTTGGAAAAGAGGTATTTTCTCAGCAAAATAAAAACAAAAATATTAAGGACATCAGCATGCCATGCCATGCAGATCTTTCAAGATGCCTCATCGAAAACAGAATCAAGGACAGCTTTAAAATGAGGAAGCCCTGACCTCCCATGTGACATGTAAGGCATGTAAGCACCAGTACACTGTAGACTACAACACTGATGGCAGACAGACAAGGAGGAAGCCGACTTCCAGATGTTCAACTTTCAATTCACTACTTATATGCTAGGGATTTGTCTTAAAAGTAATGGCTGGCAGTCTGTTTGCCTCGATTTTCACTAACGTACTTGAGGAAAGAGAAACTTTAAAATCCACTGCAATGAGGTTTTTAAAGGATAATTTTTAGGCATACTATTTTTTAGCTTTGACAAGTGGAATCAGTTGTTCCATACATCAACATGAGACGTGAAACCAGAGAGAATTATCAGGGAACTAAACAAAAATGTAATATAAATTTAGCTGAAGTCTAAAATGATGATGAAATATTCTGAAAACTAGACTTAAAATTTTTAATATTTATTTATTTTTAAGAGACAGAGAGAGACAATATGGGAGCGGGGGAGGGTCAGAGAGACAGGGAGACACAGAATCCAAAGCAGGCTCCAGGCTCTGAGCTGACGGCACAGAGCCCAGTGTGGGGCTTGAACTGATGAGCCATGAGATCATGACCTGAGCTGAAGTCAGCTGCCCAACCGGCTGAGCCACCCAGGTGCCCTGAAAACTAGATTTTAAGAGGGAATGTAAATAATAAATTGCAAGAATGTGCCAACAATATCCTAAACAAATTTTATGGCTTTTCTATGTTATTTTATTTTATTATTTTATTTTGTAATTTAGATTCAAGTTAGTTAACATACAGTGTAGTCTTGGCTTCAGGAGTAGAAACCAGTGATTCATCTCTTACATATGACACCCAGTACTCATCCTGAAAACTACCCTCCTTAATTACCCATTTCACCCATTCCCCTCACCCATCTTGTCTCCAGCAACCTTCAGTCTGTTCTCTATATTTAAGAGTCTCTTGTGGTTGGTATGGCTTTTCTATAGTGAATATGAATGTTGATATGAAGCACATTTGGAAAATATAATTGGGAACTGTGTCATAGTCTAAGCCTCTGTATGAAACTCTTCTTTTTAGTTTGATTTTATAGATCAGAAAGAATGATTTTTAAAGCTTAATATTAAAAGTAACCTGTTGAATTGACCATAGCAATATCTTCCCAAATATGTCTCCGGAGGCAAGGGAAACAAAAAGCAAAAATAAATTATTGGGACTACGTCAAAATAAAAAGCATAGCAAAGTAAACAACAAACAAAACTAAGTGACAACCTCCTGAATGGGAGAAGACATTCATCTAACCCTGATAAATGGTTAGTATCCAAAATCTATAAAGAACTGATACACCTCAATACCAAAAAAACCCAAATAATCCAATTAAAAATGGGCAGAATACAGGAACACACATTTCTCCAAAGACATACAGATGGCCAACATACAGATGAAAAGACGCTCAACATCACTGATCATCAGGGAAATGCAAATCAACACCACAAAGAGATAATCACTTCAAACCTGTCAAAATGGCTAAGATAAGAAACAAAAGAGAATGCCTTGGTGGCTTAGTCGGTTAGGCATCTGATGCTTGATTTTAGCTCAGGTCATGATCTCAAGGTACATGGGATCAAGCCCAGCACTGGGCTCTGCGCCTGGGCATGGCTACCGCTTAACATTCTCTCTCTCACTATGCCCCTCCCTCGCTTGCACACACATATGGGCTCTCCTCCCCTCTTCTCTCAAAACAAACAAATGAACAAACAAAACAAAACGAAAAACAAAAACCCCCACAAAAACCAAGTGCTGGAGAGGATGTAGAGAAAAAGGAACACTCTTGCACTATTGGTGGAAATGCAAACTGGTGCAAACTCTGTGGAAAAAAGTACAAAGGTTCTGCAAAAAATTAAAAACATAACTATCCTATGATCCAATTATCACACTACTGGGTATTTACTGAAAGAATACAAAAACACTAATTTGAAGGAATATATGCACCCCTGTTTACTGCAGCATTATTTACAGCAGCCAAGCTAAGTAGCAGCCCATGCCCATCCATAGATGAATACATAAAGAAGATGTGGTGTTTATAGAGAATGGAATACTATTCAACCACAAAAAAGAATGAAATCTTCCCATTTGCAACAACATGGATGGATCTAGGGAGTATAATGCTAAGTGAAATAAGCCAGTCCAAGAAAGATAAATACCACATGATTTCACTCATATGTGGAATTTAAGGAAAAAAAATGATCAAAAGAAAAAAAAAACAAACCAAAAAAACAGACTCTTAATTATAGAGAACAAACTGATGATTACCAGAGGAGCAGGAAGGTGGGGGGATGGGTGAAATAGGTAAAGCAGATTAAAAGTACACTTATCAGGATGACCGCTGAGTGAGAACCGTGCAATCACTAGAGTGCACACCTGAACCAATATAACACTGTATGATAACTACACTGGAATTAAACTTAAAAAATGAAAAGAGCAACCTGCTGATTTATTTGCTATCATTACTTGTATTTCTTTTTTTTTTTTTTTTTAAGGAAAATATGTTTTATAATAGTTCCTAAGCCTTGGTCCCTGCATAGTATTGTAGATGCTCAAAAATCAATCCACAAATGATTTTCTGACCCCGATATTTACAACAGTGTGTTTAAAATGCTTCATATTTATGTTTTGAATATTTTATGTTTAAATAGTCACTAGCGATGCTTAGGTTATTTAAATAGTTTAGTAATATGTCTAAACATTTCTATGTTGGCCTTTTCAATTTAATTGCATTGGTATAATTTTCTCAATTCAATGCATGAGCCTATAAATTACAACTAAAACACTGAATTTTAAACTGTGGTGCATTTGCTGTATAATTGGCCAATTAAATTTAAAACATAAATTAAAGTAGAATTTAATTGGCAAACTAATTCCTCTAATAACGTATTTAAAGTTCAAAGAAAGTTAATATCACTCACTCACCAACTATCTGTGTGACTCTGGCAAATTACCTGACCTTTCTGAGCCTCAGTTTCCTTATCTAGAAAATGGGGATAAATGTACTTGGCAGTGAGTTGTTTTGAAAATTAGAGCAACATATATGTCACTAGTATAGCACCTGGCAGATAGCTGCTTCTCTATAAATAATGCTGGGTTTTGTTATTAATGATGATATTAATAAAGATGGTAAGGTGTGCTGCCTTCCATAGAACTAAATTCTTGAACAATTTTTTTTTTTAGTTAAGTCTTTTCTTCAAGTTTTGACTTTCAATGTTGGCCCTCACAGTTTTAGATCCTGACACTGTCCCAACATCACTATAATTACTTAAGATATATGTCACACTGGGGTCTTTCCTGATTTTTTACCTTTGCCTGTTTTTTTTTTTCAATGTATATTTTATTTTTGAGACAGAGAGAGACTGAGTGCGAGCAGGGGAGGGGCAGAGAGAGAGGGAGACACAGAATCTAAAGCAGGCTCCAGGCTCTGAGCTGCTAGCACAGAGCCTGATGCTGGGCCTAAACCCACAAACTGTGAGATCATGACCTGAGACACAGATGCTTAACCGATTGAGCCACCCAGGTGCCCCTATCTTTGCCTGTTTTAAAGTCATGGGGATAGAAGGGACAGCATAGCGGCATTGTAATGGTGTTGTAAGGTGACAGATGGTAGCTGTACTTGTGGTGAGCAGAGCACGGCATACAGACTGGTCAAATCATCATGCTGTATGTACACCTGAAACTGAGGTAACATTATGTCTCAACGATACTTCAATTTAAAAAATAATAATAAATAAGCAAATAAATAGGTATAGCCTGTGGAAAACAGTATGGATGTTTATCAAAATATTAAAAACAGAACTACCATATCTATGATCCAGAAAAAAAAAAAAAGCTAAAGGTTACCAAATGTTGTTGTGTTTCCATGTCTTCCTTTATCTTTATAATTCCCAACATGTTGCTATTTATATCCACAGTGTATTCTTAATAAAATATTTTTTTAACGTGTATTCATTTTTGAGATACAGAGAGACAGAGCATGAGCAGGGGAGGGGCAGAGAGAGAAAGAGGGAGACACAGAATGTGAAGCAGGCTCCAGGCTCTGAGCTGTCAGCACAGAGCCCGACACAGGGCTTGAACTCATGAACTGTGAGATCATGACCTGAGCAGGATTCAGACACTTAACCAACTGAGCCACTCAGGTGCCCCCTTAAAGAAATATTTCTGATACATATCTGAAACATTAAAGATCTAGGAATTTGAGGCTAAAACAATATTAACTCAGTATTTTTCAATATATAAAGAATATCTAAAACATATTTTTATCTAACTGATCAAGAGTAAGATAATTCTACTATAAGAATAAAACTATGATCAAACCATTGTCCTTAGAGGTTTATGTTAAAAGCATTCAAAGGCTAAGAGGTCACCAAAAGTGTTATTTGTCATCTAGTTAGGGGAAAAGACCACTTAATAAAGGGAGCGTATTTGGTTACTTTAAATCAAAACGATTGATTTTCATTTAACATTTGTCCACTACTGATAACTCAAATTGGAAAATCAATTTCAGAATGACCCAATGGGAGAAGGGTTCCATGTAGTTATATATATTTAATGACAGAAACGCATTAGTACTTCACTACTTATAACAGCATTAAATAAAAGAAACTTTGTGTTGAAATTACTTTGCAGTTGTGACACAAGGCAGCAAATTGCAACATATCAAAATGACAATGCAGATAATCCAGTATCACACATTAATATCTTATCTTTTATTCTGAAAGAAGAAAAGAAGTAATAGACTAGTCTTATAAAGACAGAAAACTGGCATAAAATTTAAAGAGACTGCTCTCTTAAATCTGTATTCTTTCTACTTTCTTCCATATGCATTATTTTCAATTTATTTAAAGCCTAATAGTAGCAAAATATGTATTATGGATCTGGAATCATAGTACTGTTATAGTTATTCAGACATGTTTCTGAATATTGTGAGGAATATATGTTATTCTTTAACTCATGGTAACATAAAATGTTTATATGTGTTATCATTTTTTAATTCCAATGTAGTTAACATACAGTATTATATTAATTTCAGGTTGTTTCTATGTATTATTAAATTATTGACTGGCTTACAAAGTGTCTAATTATTTAAAAAGTACAAATTAGTTTAAACAGGTTTGTAGAAAGTAGACCAAACTTTCTACTTACACAAATTTTCATTCATCAAAGATTATTATTAAAGCCTACTGTCTGAAAGACGATGCACCATGTCCTGGGGACACCCCAGGGAACATTACAGGAAAGTCCTGTCTTCATAGAGCTGGCTTGGTTGGAATTAGAAAAAAAGACCAGACAGTAAGAATTCAAAGGTATCTTTGCGATCATTTATTTCTCTATACATAGATGAGAAAACTGAGGACCAGAGAGAGGAGGAAATTTATGTTGGGTTTCAAGCTAATCAATGACAGTGTAGAGATCCAGGTCTCTTGACTCCCAGTGTAGTGATTTTGCCAATACGTCACCAAGCGCTTTAGAACTTCTATAATTCTCTTTCTTCTCATAACTTACTTCCTGAATTCTGACACTCTTGTGCCAGCCTAGAACACAACTGTTCCTGGAATACACAGCTATTTCATCCCTCTTGTTCCTCTGAACATGCTCTACCTTCTGGGGCATAGAACTGAAATGGAGGGGAAGTTTCTGCATAGAAAAGGGATGGATTACACAACTTCTAAGGTCCTTTATGATGCAAAAGATCCTTATTAACTTTCTGTAGAATGTATTGCCAATTCTAAATATTATCTTTTATTTACAGATGCAGTTTATTAACCTTCTATGGAATTTACTGCCACTTCTAAAAGTTAGAATGCATCCAAAATTAAATGTACGATATATTATATACAGAAATAGAATAATATGTATGCATTCCATATATATTCTGAAACAACTTATCGATATAGATATCAATACAATATTAATAATTTCCATACCAGAAGAATCAGACTCAAAATTGAAATTTTAAAAGTATTTTCCTACATATATAATAGTATTTTATTTTATTTTTTTTAAATATTTATTCATTTTTGAAAGACAGAGAGAGACAGAGCATGAGCAGGGGAGGGGCAGAGAGAGAGGGAGACACAGAATCTGAAGCAGGGCTCCAGGCTCTGAGCTGTCAGCACAGAGCCTGATGCGGCGCTCGAACTCACAAACCGCAAGATCATGACCTGAGCCGAAGTCAGATGCTTAACCGACTGAGCCACCCAGATGCCTCTAATTAAGTCTGTTATTGACTGAAGAGGGAGAAAAATAAAGTGCTGCACTGTAAAATGACAGCAAGGCATAGTGGAGTTGCTCACTGAACCAGAAATCAAAAAAACTTGGGTTTGAATCTAAGTTCTGTTACTTTTCAGCAATGTAACCTTGGGAAATTCAGTAAATATTTCTGAGTCACATATTCTTTATCTATAATATGGGAATAATATGACACTTAACTCTTAGCACTGTGAAGAGTTGAATATACAGAACATATGTAAGACATAGTAGGCAGTCAATCACGGGTAGCTAATTCGAGTTCTGAATCTTTCCTATGAAAGATTTCCTCCTTTCTGAAATTAAGAGTGCCCTCAACAAGTACAAAGCACTGTCACCCCCATTAGATACATAAACACCCCACATGTACATGCATATATACACATTAACACACACATGCGTTTACGTATATCTGTATTACAAGCCTGAGCCTTGGTAATATCAAGAAAAATATCTGAAGCCACGAATCTCTTTTTTTGTAGCTAATAAACCTAAGTTGATATCCACCATCCAACAACAACAACAACAACAAACAGAATTCCTATTAGAAAAGTGTTACTTTATCCAAGAAACCATTTGACCACTTGACAATCCACCAGACCTTCTTTATCAAAATTTTTATAGGATTCTTTTTTTGTGACTCATGATGAAAGACTATATTCAAAGACAAAAACATTGAAAGCAAGGCTAAGCTATACAGGAAAACACAAATTATCTCTAGTCCTGTCACAAATTTATTTGAGAAACTTCCAAGAGCCCAATTTAATTTTATTTATGTTACTGCCCAGCTCCAATTCTTCACTGGCCCCCCACTAACTAAAAATTAAAATCTAAACTCTTGACACCTGCAGACTTTTGCTTGTCTCTCCAATAATTAGTTACTCTGTAAAAAATAAATAGCTGATTACATAAAATAAATACTATTTCACTTTCATGATTTTCCCTATTTATATTTAAAGCTAACATAAAAGGAAGGAAATATTGCTGCAAAGAGTAAACATATGTCTCACAGCCAAATCTGGGATTTCAAATTTGCAGACAATAATATTCAAGCTACTGATTACAACTTTCTACTGAAACTGAGTTCATAGTTATCAGAAATAAGATATACATGTAGAAACTAAATGGATTTAGTGTGTCACATATTTTCATTACAGATCTTTTTTTTCTTATTTTGTCCAAATGGATGGAGAACATGAGACATAATATCGAAATCATGTTCTTAAATTTCGAGCCTTATGTGCTTTTTAAAGAGCTCTTCTGGAAGAATCGGCAAACTGTTTTTCATAGCCAAAATACTCATAATAAATATAGTGTTTGCTGTGATTTCACATTGAAAAGTATCACGGAATAATAACATAGGTTGAATAGTGAAGGGAGATTAACCTGACAAACATGGATGGAACAGCCACAGGGGAAGAAAAACAAAGAGAGATTCTAAGAAGATGGTTTAGTCATTTCGAGGGTCAATTTCATTCCAAACTGCACTACAGTGGAGCGGGCAGCCTTAAAAACACAGAGTCTGCAGCTTATTATTTAATAAATAAACACCTGAATCTGCTTTTGCCTGCATGTGCTTCAGAGGAATCCTCTTTCCTCCCCAGTGTTCATTCCTTTTTCCTTTCTTCCCTTCTTTTCCTCTTTCTGCTTCTGATCCTCCCTCTTTCTATTTTAGCCCATAATCTGACATGTCCTCTTCAGTGAAGTATTTTGTATGCTGGTAACCAGGAAAGTAATATTATTCAGATTTACTGCTGAATGCTATATCTAGGGATTTTATTTGGATTTATTGTTACTTGTCTATAATTCCTAGCTGCCCTACAGTAACTGTCAAAAGGTGAAGGCCTGAATATTAACCCAGGGAAATGTTTGAAAGATGTAAATGAAAATATTTATGTAAGTCTCTCTCCCTCACTCTCCCTCTCTCCTCTTCTCTCCCTCCTAAACCTCTTATCTCATAAAAGAGCATCTGATGCCAAAGCATGAACAGTGTATTAAGGGCTTAACTTCAGTATTAATAACTCAGATTTAAAACTCTTGGCGATTAATTAAGATTAATGACAGAAGTCATTCCCTTATCTTCAATGTAACAGTCCTTCCTCTCTCTCCAATTTCTCATTCCTGTGACCATTTCATGCTCATTTCAGGCTGTGGAAACCTAAGGTCCTAAAACTTTGTTCCCATCATCTGTTGCCTTTTGTATCTGAGATTAACGAAGTAGACATTAGCAAATTTACAACCAACAGCTCAGACAGCTGCCCCTACTTTAAGCAGTTAATGGAAAAGGAACTAATCTAGTTAAAAGCATAGGACTAGTTCATAAATCTGGATTCAGAGGATTGATAAAGCCATCACACCTCTTCTGGAGAGTAGGAACTGAATTCAATCAGCAGCCCTCTTCCCTCTGTTTGCTGGGAAGAGCCAGCATTTCTATCAACTGAACCGACAAGGCACTCAGAGCTAGCAGAAGCTGCATACGGCCCTGCAGAGAGATGATTATGGAAGAGATTGACATTAATGTATGATTTCACTGGGACAAATACAGATCTCACAAGAATTCCAATCACTGAAAAACTCTTCTCGCATCAAATACGAAACATAGATTAAATCTGTTTTAGAAAAAAAAAAGCAGAATGCAACTGCGAGCAACAAAATAATAAACATATCTTGATAAAGAGACTTAATAAAAATTACAAGCTTTCATCTATTCAGAATTCCACCTAAAAGAAAATGAATGTGTCATGCTTTTATAACTCGGAAAATGTTTAATAGATTTAATTATAAAAGTTAATCGTTATCCAAAATGATCAATCTTAGCTCTGTATAAATAACATTTTTATGTATCAGCATATTCAGCTATATTTTATACGAAATAATTCAAATTTATCAAATTTCATAACTGCTCTGTGTTTTGATTTTTGTAGTCCCATAGTCTCAGGGGAAAAATCATGAACCTAAAATAAGACAATAAGACGTGATAACAAAAGCTTTTAAATTGTACAAAGTCAAAATGATGTGTCTCTTAAGAATCACTAGAGTCTAATGCATATATTCCTCAATAGCTCATTTTTATTTTTAATCAATTATAATAGAACTAAGAGGTATTAATACACACAGTTCTGCTCAATGTCTTGTGCACATTATAGTGAAATATTGTGATTTGTTAGCACAGGACTTCCTATCCAGAATGAGAAAGTTAAAGTCTTGACCGTGTTCACTGCATTGGTGGGAATCATGAAGTCAGCTGGGCCTCAACTTAGATACATCAGGTGAAGGGCAGAGAGATTAACAGACTAGAAAGTTATACGGTAAGTACAACTGGAAAGCCATACAAAGAGAATACAGTAGAAGTCCAGGTGGACACAGATGATGTGGTGACAAGAGAACATCCAAAAGGAAATTCATATAAGCTCTCAGAGATGTGCAAGTGTGTCTAAAAATGATGTATTTAATGATGATAGAAAAGCAGTGCAAGTCCATGTGATCTCTAGAGAAGAGTGAGATGTGAGAATACCAGGAGACCAAGAGTTAAACCTAACAAAGTTAGGAGGAAGGAGAAGAGAGAGAAATGAAGATGTAGAGGAAGAAATCAGAGAGTAAACACTCAACTCTAGAGCTTTTATCTGTACACTATATATAAAAATGTCCTATTTGAATTCTTCATCGAAATACATTTTATAGATTTACTTTGTTGGGCAAGTAAGATATGATTTGATATATAATATGATATCAGTATGTATAATTGCAAAACCATATATTCCTGTGTGTGTATAGCCAATTCTCATTAGGGTAGATCTTAATGCTATTTGAGTAAAATTTATTGAATTCATAATAAACTCTTAATATATCATTAGTGTCAGGAAATGGCTCTAATAGAAGGATTTATTGTAAGCAGGAAACAGTGCTTGATTTAAGAAAAAAAAAAAGAGTTTGAAATCTCTAATTTTGACCCCAAACAAAAATATGCTTAGTACTGGAGAAGATTCTAAAATATAGATAGAATGTATATTATTTTCAGTATACTATCCTACTTGCTAAGAAACATTATGGGAATCTAAAGTTTAGGAAATTAGATGCATTTCTTTTTTCCACATCCTTAAAGTGAAAAGAGCTCTCTAAGGAGAGAGTTATGAGGTGTATCAGAGAGTACAACAGCTTTGAAATGGGAACAAGTTTGTAAAAACCATTCCAACCTTATTAATTTAAAAAAAAAGCAAAAAGAACAATAAACAAGACATTTCTCATCACCCTTTGAAATAAAAGAGTTAATTTTTAATCCAAAGTCATAAAATGGTAAACAAATGAATGTCTACTGATATTCTTAAACCCAATTTCTTGCAAACTTTGAAAAGTAAATCATTTTTATTTTATACTTCAAAATTATGTAAGTTTTAAGTTTCTCAAGGGTTAGAGGTTGTGAGTTGATTCAGGGGCAGAATTAATGGAAAATACATAGATTATGTGAAGCAAATTTAAAAAGAACTTACTTAGAGATTAAAAGGTATATTATAAAGATACAAGTGTTTTATTTTATTTAGAAATAAAAATGAAAGATATTTAGCAAGAAAAGACATTCATTAAAAGTATATATTTGTATAACGTGTTAGTATAAATTCATTTTTAAGAATAAGGGAGCAATAAAAGCTTCCCACTCAAGCCAATTTCCTTAACTGAGTTATGAAGCTTTTCTCAAACTAAACTTATAAATGGGGGTCTGGTAGACATGAAGGCACCATCATTATGTGCTTTGGTAAAATAATAAACTGTCTACAAAAATAATGCACTTCCCCCCACCCTTTGGACTGTGTCCTTTGAGCTCTAAATTGAAAACTGAATATTTAATATATGCAGAATAATATAGATTTTTGTAAATCATTAGGAATTATAAGATGATTTACTTAAATATATTTAATCTTCTGTAGTTAAAATTATTAAAAGGCCATACCTAAAGTACTCAAAATGGTAAAAAAGAAAAGTTAAAAATCATATCTGTGCTGACATGTCTGCTCCCAGCTAGATGATTTAATTGATGTCCTCAAGATGTTCTACAGCAATGTTGTATATTAAGCCTAAGAAAATAATGTATTTAGTCCTAGACAACCGATATTAACTCTTGGTATTTTTAAAGTATTGTTTTAGACTGCCAAACTGCACTGAAAAAAAGTTTATTTCTAAAATCAGCACATTGATTTGAGAGGAGGGTATTCATGCTAATGTAATAATTTTTGTCTCTTGATAATCAAAGCTTGTTGATCAATTTTAATCAAGAAATCTCTCTACCTAAACTTATTTATAAGTTGATATATAAAATATGTATGAGGCCACTGAATACAAATTATGCTGGGTTTGGGGGGTTAATAAAGCCAATTAAGTAACTAGATTGTATTTATACTTTGAAAAAATAAATCTTTCTGGATAACTTAAATGATTACATTTCACATATTCTATATTTCACTTGAGGAACCAAACTGAGTCAACACTTTTGCCAGCTTATATACATAATTAAGAGATAGTTTTATTTAAGCTAAGAAATAGTATCCATAAAAGCACTCTATTTCATGAAATTGTTATATTCTACTGAAACAGACATTTGTTGATGTCATACACACTGAGAAAATATGTTTTATAGGTATACACACATACATATTTATAGTAAACACACACACACACATATACACTTACTCAGTGGGATTGTAGTAATCATGGCAGGTCTATCTTGTGTTATTCTAGTTAAAATTTATCTTTCAAAAGTATATTAACCAAGTTAATTACTTCTATTAATTTAAACGGGATATTTAAGGAATTTTCAGGATGCCCTGAAACATTAAGACAAGAGATAAGAATGAAAAATACTAGTGATAACGCAAAGGGTAGAAAAAATCTGATGGTCATCTTTTCCAGTGATATCACATCATAATCAGTTTAAAGGATCATATAAAATTTCAGATCTTACAAAAACAAAAGGTAAGCAATCATTTGAGTTTTAAAATATCTCGATATTTTTCTGAGTTAAGAATTCAAAAAAGAAAAGATCTGAAAGTACCAGGGGCATTTTTGTATATAGTAGTACTGAATGACTCAGGCTAAAATAAAGGGTTTTCTTATAGCTCTTAAAATCTATTGCAAAGTCCGGCTATATGACACAAAATATTAAAATAGAACCTAGAAACTAAGTGTAAAAATGCAGTCATTAGCAGCATACTTCCAAGCACTGAAAACATTTGAAATATCAAATCATTTGAGTGAAGGTTTCAATCTGTTCAGAAACACCCACAAGTGGTTTACATTTTGCAAATGTGATGAGGAACTTAAAGGCAGTGTGACACACAATCTCTGCTACCAAAATGCTATTCAGTCTGAAGATGAAGTGGTTTAATAGCACTGAGCACTGGGGGATTTGTAAGCATGATGGATTTCACAGTGATCCTCAGGAGGTTAGGATCACTGAAGACGCTGCCATTGAAGACTGCGAGGCAGGTTTGTTTGGAACTTGAGAATGCAGATGCAGGACAGGCAGAGGAGTGAACATAAATCTAGAACTAGAGATATAAACAAGAGGTCCAACCTTAATCATTTGCCATTGAGGTTATCAGGTTTCTCTGGTGCCTTTTAAATGAGCCTGTGCGATCTATGTTCTTGGGGTTTTTTCCCTGTAGATTTTTTTTTTTAAATCGGAGGACTGATATTGGGTTCTGTCAAAATGGACTTTGTGTTTTAAAGCAGCTGCCATCAATCATCTCAAAAAATGAGAATTATATCTGTACAATTAATATAAGTCCTCCCAACGTGATAAATTTAGCTTAATTGGAAACTCACTAAGCACTTCTATTGCTTATTTCACTACTGACTGATGAAAACTTCGCCAAGGTCTACAGCTCTCCCCAGGCCATTGTGCCCTGGCTATTCCCACTCCAAAGGATACCTTTGAGTTAGCACCTTTCCTTTATCTCAGAGTAGCCTTGCAGGTATTTCTTCAGGTGAGGAAGCCTAAACTTGATTAATAACAGTTTACATTACCATAGAATATTATCCTACCGTACCCTGGAGCTTCATTTGTCAGACTAATGTTTAAACCAATTCTAATTATGTCATATGAGTGTGTGCACAACTATGAGCTTTTGCAATGTTCCCACTGGAAAATATACACGTTCTCGAATTTTTTTTCCAGTTAAATCTAGGTGGTAGAGCGGAAAAACCTCTCAAAAAGAAAAATGTTTCCTTTAACATGCGCTTCTCACTTTTGACTTAAAATTTTATTTTTACTATCCAACTGTAGGCATAAAGCCTTTTATAAATAGGAAATTAAAGCGCATAGAGTTTTCTCAATTTTGTTTTACTAAAAATTTACATCCACCTGAAAAAAATGTAATTTCATTTCGCCCCAGGTAGTAAAAAGCCGCATGATAGAAGTTTAAAAGCAAACAGTGGATGCACTTTATGGGTGTCACTGTTACTAGGGTTCTTCTAGTGCAGCGTATAAATTTATGTCTGCTTACTGGTGAATGAGGGATTGCGGTCTGAAGGTTAACATAACCTCCATTACAGCCAAGAAGCTCCTTCGAGATTTAATTGGTTTGTGGAACAACTCCAAAACTAGTGCCGCGCTTTCTTCTTTCTCTGCCTTTCTGCTTCTCCAACTCTCACTTTTCAAATAAAAAAGGAGAGCGCGTGGTAATGCATCATTTATAAATTACCTTGTTATTGCAAAAACAAAACACCGCTTTGAAAACCAAACAAACTCCTGCTGCGGACTCCAGCATGTTTGATGGAAGCCCTTCAAAAGAGTCCATGGCTTAATGGAGGTTGTTTATGTGGAGACTTCAATCTGTACCTGCTGTCCCCCGTCACTCCCTGGAAACTTGGCGGCAGATGTTGCGGCGTTAAGTTGTCTCTGAAGTGGCTTTCTGTCCCCGTCTCCCCACCGCAACGGAGTCAAACTGCATTAGATCTCTTTATTTGTGCCTAAGGCAAGTTGGGGAGCGCAGCTGTGTCCACCCCCACTCCTACCTTTGGTGTTTCAGGCCTCCAGGCAGCGAGTGTGAGACCAAAATGGTTCTGCCGCTCTCAACTACCTCCACTGACAATCCGGCCGCTCGCTGCGGGCTGGGGAGGCCGCTGCCGCTGCTGCAAACAGATGTCGGCGACAACCTGCTAGCTTACACCTGGACGCGCGGCCCTAACCTCGCGCGCCACGCGCTGAAACATTCATGACTCGGAGGAGTTGCAGCCACAATCAAAGCCCGCGCCTGGTCTGTGTGCAGCGCGCGGATCCCGCCACCTCCGCAGGAGCTGGCGGCGCGGAAAGGGAGCTGGGGCGAGGGACGGAGCTGGAGATTTCTCGCGCCGCTTTGATACTTTATGCCTGAACTTCAATTACTTGATCAAGGACTTCAATTCAGCAGTGAATTCTTCTGCAAATGAGCCCGGTGCGGCCTCGGAGCCATAAAAGGAGAACATTTGGCTTGAAATTCAGCGTGACGGGACTTGCAGTGTAAATGTGCTTGACTCCAGGTTTAGCTCTACATACGCTGATTTGTTTATTAAACTAAACTCTCAAGAGGCAGAATCTGCAGTAAACAATTTATAAATAAATGACAAGATTGTTTTCCAAGGTAGAAAACATGCCGTTGACTAGGCATTGGTTCTGTTATTTTGGAACCATCAGCCACAACCTGAAAACAACTGTTTTATTGTCTCTCAAGCAGCACGAAGTTTGTTTTGTCTTTTTTTTTTTTTCAAAAGAAAGAGAATGACTATTACTTTAAAATTCACAAATGAGAAAACATTCTTGCTTATTCCTTGACAATATGAAACAAACTATCCATTTCCAACGACTAGAAAATTTTTCCAAAGTCTTCTTAATTTCTACAATGTACAAATTGCCTTATATACACACATGCCTCCTATGGCATTATACAAATACTAAGTATAATCAAAAGTAAACACGCACAATATTTTATGAACACAGGAAAATAACAAAATTATTTGCACATTTTTTCACCAATTTATATGTTGATAAGAAAGTTTCTTTTAAAAAGATTGTCCTTGAATAGCTAATAGCATTTTTTCAATGCATTATTTGATATGCAGACAAACAGTTTTTGTGGGAATCAATGTATCTAAGCTGATACAATACTACTTACCAATTCCCCACTATTTAATGGGAAAATTTAATGGAAAAATAGATTTGTGAAATAAAAGTGATAAATGGTTTGGAAGGACAATGATTATCTTTATAGATGTGTACAGTACACACACATGTATGAAACCTTTCATGAGTAGTCTGAGTAATTTAGTTTAATTAAGTACTGATTGGCTTCAGGGGAGTAAGGTTGAAGATAGGATTTTACCCATCCACATGCTGTAGCATCCAGTCACTGGTGAGTATGGTTTTAAGCTATCAAAAACACTCCCAAGACTAATTTTTCTCCTTCAATGATTCTACTCTGGCCTACATAGAGTATTCAACACAAAGGATAGCCAAAGAAGTGGAGGATGCTGCCATTTGGATATCTTAGTCTCCTAAATTTAAAATTGTCTCTACTCCATGTAATCCTAGGGGACAAACCATGTCTACATACACTGAATTGGTGAAAATCATACAGTTCAGTCCATTTAATTTTTGAGGGCTTAACTAGCGATCGTAAGTAGAAGGTAATGGTGAGCCACAGTCCTCTTCTCATGAATAAATAAAGCATCGCCAAAGCAAATCATCCCATGTTAATATACCACCAAATGTACATCAAAATTAGCAGTGCAAAATATGTTCCATATCCTGTTCTCTTTCTACCTCCAGGTCATTTTCTTACTAGGTAAATCACTTTAAGTTTCTCAGATGAAAGATACTCTAAAGGTAAAAAGGTATTGGAACTTAAGAAGTATTGCTGTTCTTTTTTAAAATCAAATTTGTGGGATGTTGGAATGTCCCTACAGATTATGCCAAGGTGCCATTCAATCATGATTTTATATAAACAATTAAATATTATTTTTGGATAATATTATTTGACTTGGAGTTAAGAAAGCAAGAGAGAGTGTGCAAAGTCAAGGAAACAGACTGAACATATCTGAAGAGTAGTAAGCATGGTGGGGAGAGGACATGGATAACAAGAGAACAAGACAGGACATTTGAAGTCTAAAGAAGTACATAATAAAAGTATTTCAGTTATTGTACAGTCATTTATAAAGTTGACCCAATATGTACTATGATTATGTGTGTCTTATGATTGGTGCAGATGTTTTGGCAAAAATATCACAGTCACGTGGTTGGCCTTGTCAATAATAATATTTACTGTGCTCATAAGGGTAAGAATAAAATAACTGAAAGGCTTCATTTATTCAAAAGAAGCCAAAAAGAAAATTAGTATAGCATATAAGAATATGCATAAAATGGTATAAGAAATTAGTAAACTTGAAAGTGAAAGCCTAGTAGAGGTAAACACGTTCAAGAAGAAACAAATGGGAAAAATGAAGATGGATGAATGGATAGACAAATGCATGGACAGATGGATAGCTGGAAGGAAGGAAGGAATCAAAAAAGGAAAACATTTTAGAGACCATGTAATCAAACGGTATGATGGCTTCCTAAACATAATATAAACGTATAAAAAAATACAGGACTCTTCAGTTGTCCTAAGAATGTACAGAACGGCAACTCTGCTGTGTAAAAAAAGAATATTTTTTTGCTGTGTAACTCTATAATCTCTGAAAAAATACAGATTATAGTTACATAATAGTTATGTATGTATGTGGGATGGGACGTTTACACTGGAATTAACTATATCAAATAAAAAATACCTGGTTGATGATGGGGAGATGGGAAATAAAAAGGAGGAAGGCAAGGTAAGCATACAATCATAATATATTTTTGATGGAGTATACATAGGTGTCTAGTGGAAAAACTGGAGACTTAATCACACACAATAAAAATCTACTGTCTTTTATCTATACTCTTTGAAATGCAAAATCTTTGAAAACTGTAAGTTTTGTGCTGAGTGTGTCACCAAAATTCATTTGGAAGTAACACCTGACTTGAACTCGAGACTATTAATAGTCTATACCTAGTTGTAGTAACTAATATTTCTGTAGCAAAAATGTCTAAATAATGTAATCAGGAAGTGCTGCTTTACATAAATATATAAAATATATAAATATAATATATAATATATCAGACTCCTAAAATCTGAGAAATTTTGAAACAATTTGACCTTAAGAATTAGAATAAGAGCTTTGGGGCTATAATAGCCAAATTACTAACACAAAGGAAATCATGGTCAAAATAATGGAAAGATTACTCTTTAACTTATTTAGTAAGTCCTTGGTATATGTTAGGTACTTGATAAATATCTGTTGAATGAATGAATGAGTATAATGCATCATTTAAAACACCAAATATATCAATTTATCCAATCTTAAAGATTTCTGCTTTTCTATTCTCAACCTCATTCTGGTTTCAATCCCCAACCCCCTGGACTAGTAATCCATGAATCACTGTGTTCTTGGCTGCCTCAGCGACTTTGCTCTTGCTGCTTCATCCATGGAAAAGACAGTAGATTTTTATTGTGTGTGATTAAGTCTCCAGTTTTTCCACTAGACACCTATGTATACTTTCCACCTAACTCCACCTGTTGAAATCCTATTCATATTTAAAGATACAAGGCCTTTATTTTTGAAGAAGCATTCCCAAGTTCCTCCAGAAAAAGTTCATCTCTCTTCTTCTATATACTCAAGAGTATTTGATAACTACCTATAGTATGGCTCAGATCACCTTCTGGAATATATATCTCTTTCCTAGCTGTCTTGTTTCCCAGACAAGTTTTAGGTTTCTTAAGGGTAAAGGCTACAGTTTGTACCTACCCCTCAGTATTACCTGTTATCATTACTTAGGCACATATATAATCCAAAAACTATTGAATTAAATCAGAATTAATAGGAAGGATGAAAGACAAAACTAAATTTTAATCATGAGAGTGAAAAAATATATACAGTATTGGCAAGAATGCTAGAACCGTTGTCTGCTTTTGCCAGCTAATACAGCTTTAGTGC
Source organism: Cryptoprocta ferox (assembly GCA_028646485.1). Taxonomy (NCBI): domain Eukaryota; kingdom Metazoa; phylum Chordata; class Mammalia; order Carnivora; family Eupleridae; genus Cryptoprocta; species Cryptoprocta ferox. The sequence continues at coordinate 130,359,520 of CM053567.1, read as the reverse complement.
TATCACAAGACCCAACACTTTGACAGGTGAAAATTATTAAACAAATTAATGTCTAATCTGGGGAAGAGAAAACAAAGAAGATGCACAAAAACAATTTTAACAAAAGAACAGACTCTGAACTATAGAGAACAAACTTACAGTTTGGGGAGGTGTGTGGGGGGATGGGTGAAATAGGTGATGGGAATTAAGGAGTACACTTAGTCTGATGAGCCCTGAGTAATGTATAGAATTGTCAAATCCCTATTGTGCACCTGAAATGAACACTGTTAATTAAATTTAAATTTTAAAAAGTAAAAATGTCACCAGATTAAAACAACAACAACAACAACAACAACAACACATAAAGGGAAAGCCTGGCGTATTAAGAGTAAATAGAGCTTGCTTTCTATTAACTATAGCGGTTTGCTAATGAAAGAGGCTGCTCCATAAACCACCTGCTTCACTCTATGTATGGTCCAAGCAAAGGGTAAATGATCTGTTGAGAATTCTCAAACTGGATTTCCTAAATGGTTGAGCTCAGAGGTCTTTAAAATGACCCCTATTTCATAGAAGCAAAAATTTAAAGATGTAGATGTTTTTTTCTATGTTAAACACCAAGCTAAAACATGTAACACTGAACATAACTTAACTTGGCATTGTAAAATAAATATTAATTTCATCAATTATTCATCTTAACAAAAATAGCGTATCAAATTCAAATGAACCGAAAGTCCTCTGAAGTTGAAGTGAATGAAGTTCACCTATGTTCCTTGGGCCTCACGGCTGGTAAATGGTAGAGAAAGGCTCCAGTGACTAATCCTCAGTCTGTCCTTCCCACCTCATAAAACCTCAGAATGTGATGTCATCCAAGTCAAAGGCTGAAGCAACGAATGTGCATATGAAAGTATGTGTACAATAGACCATAATTCTTACGTATTACTTGAGAAGGGACTTGTGTTGAGCCCCGACTTGCAGACATATATATTTTTTAAGTTTTTTAATGTTTCTTTATTTTTGAGACAGAGAGAGAGAGACAGAGCATGAGCAGGGGAAGGGCAGAGAGTGAGGGAGACACAAAATCTGAAAGAGGCTCCAGGCTCCAAGCTGTCAGCACAGAGCCCGACGTGGGGCTCAAAACTCAGAACCAGATCATGACCTGAGCCAAAGTCAGATGCTTAACTGACTGAGCCACCCAGGTGCCTCGCAGATATATTCTAACAACAGATAATAACTTATTAAGCACCTTATGTAATAGGAACTTGCATAAGACAATAATTCCTTCCTCAAGTGTGATGATGGCTTTAATTCTTTTTGATCATTATTTCACTACCTTCATTATACTGATCCAAGCACTCAGCTCTGTCCCAACACATCCCCACATACAAACCTCATCTCCTTCCTGAGGCCGCATCAAGGAAACCCGGTCGTATTGCCGCCGTAACAAAGCCCAGAGTGCATCAAGACGACCCTAAAGGGAAACATGATTTGTAAATTCCTAGGGGACGTAGTCAACCTCTATTTACTAAATAAATGAAGAGTTAAAATGAAGAAGGTAACGTCTTATTCTCTACTCTCATTTCTTTACTAAATTAAACAAATAATACTAAAAATGGAGGTTCTTGTTGCTGAGAAAGCATTCAGTTGTTAGAATGTATAATGAATGTCTGCTACTTGAGGTACCTTTGTCCTCCTTCAGACAGTTGGGAGCTTGGGGGAGCTGTAGAAGTCACAGTTTCTCTAGTTAAGATTTCTCAGTTAAAACACAAAATTTAAACAGTTACCTTAATTGGTGTGTACCACTTGTTCTGAGGAGGCTGGTATGTGGGTTTGGGACGAGGTGGTCTAGGCCTGACAGGTTCCTCCACTTCTTCAGGAATCCTCACCACAGCATTTTTGGCTTTCTCTAGCCTCGCGCCTTCTTCGGTAGATCCTTTATCACCCCAACGAACCTTCAAAACAATGGGGAAGTACTTGTATCAGACATATAGTGTCTTAGAAGAACAACCTCTTATTTAGTAGATGGCCTTTTGGTTCATCATCTTGGAGTAAAGAGATGAGTACTATACTAACTCTAAATTTCTCCTCTTCTGAGACTAAGTTAGGTATGTTTCTCTTCTAGCTAAATACATACCCATATATACTGATGGCACCAGGGGAAATAGATGATGATGACAATTCACATTTACTGAGTGACTACCATGTGCCAATTTGCGTTTAATCTACACAAAAATGCAATGGAATAGACAGTATAGATACTCTATATTTTTCCTTCCAGAAGAGGAAGCTGAGGCACAGAAAGGTAAAGTGATGTGCCCACAGCCACACAGCTAGCATGTGGCAGGGCGGGGATTTGAACATAAGCAGTCTGAAATAAGTTAGTACCTTTCAAATAGGTTTGACTTTTACAAATATAATTTACACGTCTTTTACAACTGTGTTTTATACAAAGGAGTACATTGTTCCTTCCAAACTTATCAAGTTTGCCTAAGTCAAAAAGTATGACTTAAACATTTAGACTTTAGAAGTAAAATAATTATATGTCTGACTTTGGCTCAGGTCATGATCTCACAGTCCGTGGGTTCAAGCCCCTTGTAGGGCTCTGTGCTGACAGCTCAGAGCCTGGAGCCTGCTTTGGAATCTGTGTCTCCCTCTCTCTCTGCCCCTTCCCGGCTCGTACTCGGTCTCTCTCTCTTCCTTTCTCTCTCTCTCAAAAATAAATAAAAATATTTAAAAAAAAAGAGTATCTTAAAAAATATTTGAGGAAGTAAAATAATTATATATGATTTTTTCTTTAATTTGTAAAACTTAACTTTGAAAGTAGCTTTCAGTCTTTAGTTCCGATGCTCATTTGGGTATGGTTATTTGACCTGTCAATGCTTCATTGAGGAAGGCAAATCTGAAAACACTCTGCTTTGAAAAGAAAAATTCAGAGGAACCAGAGAATTCCACGAATTTTAGGGGATTTCCTTCTCTGAAAACTCTAGATGTTGAAAAACTATAGGGTCAAATGATTGTTTTCTTTATTCCTCAATGAATAGGAATTAAGAGCTAAATCTGAGCTAAACTTTATCACCTTATAGGCATGGGAATAGGATGTAACTCCCGAAGAAAGATTTTGTCCAACCGGGAGCAGTGGAGAAGTCCTACAAAAACCAAAGACATTAACAAAGATGATAAGGATAAGGTAAGTGAAGGTCTGAAAAGAAATAGGAAGGCTTGTCCAGAGCACACTGATTCACCAGAGTTAAGTGATTTCTACAAAGGAAAAAAAAATTAAGCACTTTTTAAAGCATTTTAATGACCTGAGTTAGTGGGTAGAGATACAGATGATTACTGTTCACAGAAAGAACTATTCATGGCTTTTCGATAAGGCTTACTTAGATGTTTTTACCTTTTTTACTACAATTTTAGAACAGGCTTTCAACTTCAAGTGGACCCTGTTGAGTCATTAAAATGTATCTGTATCTTTCAGTGTGATCAGTGGTACTAGAATGTTCTTTATGAGGTTGTTAAAATTGTTTTAAACACCATTAAACCTTTAGAGCTAGATAGTTGGCTTTCTTTCCAGAGAAATGACCTTCTCTTTCAAATCACAGTGCCTTCACCTAGACAAACTAAAACTTGTGAAATCTTTATACATAGCTAAACTGAGCTAAAAAAAAAAAAACAAAAAACAAAAAAAAAAACCTCTAAAACCAGGATATATATTCTGGCAGTTGTGATGTCTCAATTTTAAGGGAAAAAAAGAAAAAACAAAAACAAAAAAATATACACAGTTAAGTAAACAAATGAATTTCATAACTCAGAAAACTAATTCAAACTAAAAATGTAAGTAAAGGTTAGATCTATTCAGAACTTATGGATTTAGCATATACCCGTCCCCAGGTTACCCTTCACAGTTGGTATCCTAGAGGTAGTGGTAATCCTTCCTTCAAGTAGCACTGGCACCATTCTCAGATAAAGAACATGAAGAAGGCTGTTGAACTGGAATTCTGACTCAATGTATTTCTAGAGACTCTACTATTAAGACTATATATACTGTGAGGTCTAAAGGAAATACATTAATTAAATCCTTAGTGTTAGTTCCTAAGTAGCTATTCCATCATCATTATCACCATCATCACAAAGAACAAAACAAATCATTCTCATTCAATTTCAAAGTCTAAAATTAGGAAATACTTCATAGATTTTTCCTAAAACTCTCAAAGCAATTACAGGCATACCTCAGAGATACTGAAGGTTTGGCTCCACACCTCCACAATAAAGCAAATAGCATAGTACATGAGTCAAATGAATTTTTTGGTATCCCAGTGCATGCAAATGTTATGTTTAGACTGTCCTATAGTCTATTAAGTATGCAATAGCATTATGTCTTAAAAAGCAATGTATATACCTTAAGTAAAAATATTTTATTGCTAAAAAATTCTAACCATCATCTGAACTTTTAACAAGTGGTAATCACTGATTACAGATCATCAAAAGAAATACACTAATAATGAAAAAGTTTGAACTATTGCAAGAATTACCAAGACATAAAACAAAGACATGAAGTGAGCAAATGGTGTTGGGAAAATGACCCCGACAGACTTGCTCAATGCAGGGTTGCCACAAACCTTCCGTTTCTAAAAACACACAGTATCTGTGAACCACAATAAAGTGAGGCACAATAAAAAAAGGTATGCCTGTACATATATATGCATCTAGTTGTATAAATTTTAATATTTTAGTTTAACAGCTTTAAGATAGTAAAAAAAGGATTAAAAAAAAGAATAAATTGCTAAAGGGAACTTTAGCAGAATTAATATACCTGGCTTTTTTACTATGGAAAATAAAATAAGTGCAAGCTTGATAGCTAAATCCTTCCAACTCTACTTGGCTTTCATAATAAACAATAAAATTCCATAATTGCCAGAGTATACTTGGATGACTAAGAGGTTGTATCATAAAGGAGCAATTTCAGAATTGAGAAAAGAAACAAAAACAGTTTCACGCTGAATTGGCAGAAACACACATTTGAAGTCATTAGGTATTGTGGATCAGTTGTGCTAACAGCTGTTATTAACATCAGCTCAGTTCCAGCGTTCTGCAAATTGCCATTACCGTAACGTTTAAATATTTAATTTAGAGGAGGAGTAAGAAAAAAAAAACTATGTAAAATCCCTGTCCTGGGTTAAAATAACATTAGTTATGAAGATTTGTTCTGTAAGTCAGATGTGCACATAACTTCTTGAATTCCATTTATTTTTCCTAGTTAGAGGTATGTTTTAAGGAAAATACTTTCCAGGCTTAAATAGGCATGGGTTTTTGTTTGTTTGTTTGTTTTTAATTTTTTTTAACATTTTTATTTATTATTGAGAGACAGAGAGAGACACAGCATGAGTATGGGAGGGGCAGACAGAGGGAGAGACACAGAATCTGAAGGAGGGTCCAGGCACTGAGCTGTCAGCACAGAGCCTGACGCAGGGTTCGAACTCACAAACCAGGAGATCATGACCTGGGCCGAAGTTGGACGCTTAACCGATTGAGCCACCCAGGCGCCCCAAATAAGCGTGGTTTTAAAACAGATTATATTTTCTATTTTCCCTAACTTTAAATAAGATCAGGTTTGAGAAAGTTGCGTGGTGCTTAATTCTTGATTCAGTTTTTATTGTGTATTTTTGTGTATTGTTTACCCTTTGTAATGTTCACATTTCCTTTCTCATTTTTTCTCATTGCCATCTCCATCCCATTGATGGAATACCCTATACAATGTAGCCAAAATCGTCCAAAGCTAAAATGCTCCCCAATTATTAAAAGTGAGTCCTTTTCATAAGTTTTCTTAAACTGAAAAAGACAGGCAATAGCAGTTCACATATTAAGAGTTAATAACTCTTGAAACTTGAAACGTGAGTTTCTCAAAAATGCACATGAGCCTTTGGCTTTTTAACTCAGGATGTCTTCAGGAGCTCATGTGTATGCTTTTTTTTTTTTCTCTCTCTCTAGAAAGTGACCTCAATCTTCAGTACAGTGGAATATTGGACTCACAAAATCAGGCATAATTCCTAGTTTCTTTAGCAAGAATTATTCATTTAAGGCTCACTTACTAGCATAGCCTTATCTCCCAGTCATGTGGTATTTTATATGTGTGGATTTCAAAATGGATTTAAATGTATTATTTTGAATCTGAAGTAGTGCATGCTCATTATGAAATGAGTTAGGAAAAATAGGGAAATACATTGCACAAATTGAAAATCACTCCATCCAGAGAAATCTACTAACATTTTGTAGTATGTCTTGTCAAAATTTTTTCTCCTTGTACACATTTGTTACATACACATTTTGGAATGAGGTGAAATAAGGTAAGAATAAGTTGGGATAGACAATATTAGGATATCCATTGGTAACTATTTTATCTACAAGTTTATTTTTATATACATTAGATGAAGTAGTCTATTTTTTCCCCACCCCTCCAAGCCTTGAATGACACAACAAAGGTAGGCAGAAGGAAAATGTTCTTGGTTGTGTGTCAAGCAAGAAGAGTTAACATAGCCGCATTCTTGTGGACTGTCTGATATTCTCAATCACTCACATGAGAACATAAACGCACTGTCTTCTCCAAAAGACAAATTTAATAGCTTCTAGCACCTGCTCTTTCCATACCTTATTAGCAACGAGGTACCTGTCTCAGAGGATATTTCAGCAATAAAGTGGCATGTTTTTACAGAAAGTGTGCATTATTCTAACATTTCATGTGGTCAAGAAAGAATCACTATTAGATGGCTTGAATAACCACTTCTTCAGAAGAATACTGAAATTTATTCTGAAAAGGGGAAACTCTCCTGGGGAATCTGAATTTAAGGAAATGTATAAAAAGAGAAAATTGCAACAGTTCTGAGGCTGTTTCTTAATTACCTTACTGGTTTTTGCTGGCAGGGATACGACAAGGCAGATACGGTGGTAGGAGATGTGCAATAATTGCATAATCTGTAAAAACCCCTTCTTATCAAGAAGTACAGTTAAAGGATAACTAATAAGGAAGAAATGCCAGGATCTGTCTTTCATAATAAAGTCAGCCTACCAATGACAAAATTCCCCCAACTGTTCCTTGAGGTAGGATGTTGGCCTGTCTACACTGTTTCTACAGGCTCAGTGCTGGCAATAATTGCTTATTATTAATTAATCTATCACTTCGAAAGCGACTTCTGTGGTGGTAAGAAGACCACATTTCATTTTTAAGATATAATATTAAAGTTCAATTTGAGCCAGTCTGAAAGTTCAATACATTCTATAAGTGATATTTAAAATTAATTATGATGGGGTGCCTGCGTGGTTCATTCGGTTAAGCGTCAGGCTTTTGATTTTGACTCAGGTCATGATCTCATGGGTTCATGAGTTCAAGCCCCACGTCAGGCTCCATGCTGACCATACAGAGCCTGCTTGGGATTCTCTCTCTCTCCATCTCTCTCTGCCCTTCCCCCACTCACGCTCACTTGCACTTGCTTGCATGTGCACACTCTCTCTCTCTCTCTCTCTCTCAAAATAAATATGTAAACTTAAAAAAAATAAATTAAATTAATTATAATTGTTCACAAGTGGTAACTAAAAGCTGTTTTAAAATAAAGCCTAAAATGTGCTTCCCCTACATTCGTGATAAGGTCATATCCATACTACTGAATATTTTAACATTTTTATCCCAAAATAGTACATAACTATTGGATCTTTTCAGAGAAAAGCATTGTTGCAACTTTAAGTGGCTGGCTTCTACAAAGTTGATGCTGTCTGCAGTAATTTTTTCCAAAATAGTGAGAAAAATCCTAACTTTGTTTTGCCCTTTAGAGTTCAAACATCTTATCAATGCAATGCTTTGACTAAATGAAGTCAGTTCTTCTTGTACAGTTTTGAAATGGCCATGATGATTCCATAGAGAAAAAATTATCCAAAAAAGACCCAGTGTTAAGTAAAATTGGACGGTATTATTAAATTGTGAAAAGCGCAGTTTCCATGGTTTAATAGTTCTAGAATTACAAGTTCAGATTAGCAGCTTCTATTTTTTTTTTTTTTTAAAGATACCAACCTCCATTCTTTTAATTCCTCCAACTCCTCGGCCACCGTAATAGGAAGCATCCACTGTGGGCCATTTCTTGGTGGGTAAAGGTTCCTCTTCTTCCTATGGAGATACAAGTTTTAAACATGGGTTTAATTAATTTCTTAAAATACTGTTTTTTCAGAACTAACTCATATTTAAACATTTTTTTTCCAAATAATGCCACTGACATGGAAGAAATGTAGTAGCAATTATGTAGAGGGCATGTGGATGTACTTAGGCTTACATGCATAAATTTCAAATGGAATTCTATAGAATATTGCCCTTGCAGTTTTAGGAATCTCCCTATTTCACCAGGTCACCAGAAGTTGCTCCCTAACTATGAACATCATTTGTTTTTCCAATTCTATATATCACTTCATATTTAAAAGACATTAAATTTAGAACAGCATTCCGGTAATCATTTAAAGCATCAACATACATGTTAAGTTAAACTGCAAAATTTATACTAAAAGGATATGCAGTTGAGAAGTTTTGAAAATGCACAACACCAGTACCTTCCATATTTCATGAGGCTAATGCAATTTTGGCTAACAAATTGTGGAATATAAAAGGAAGAATCATTTTGAAGAAAGGAATAACATCTTTAAACTGTTGGCTTGTATCTTTTAACTTTTTATAAATAAGTAACATCAGGACTATTGATGTATTGATATAAAAAGTAAAGTAAATCTCTATGCACTATTGATCCTCATGGCCAGTCTATATTTATCAAGTTTTGAAGGTCCTATTACTCGAGTACATGAAAGAAGTCTTAAGAAGATAAAAAATAATAATTAATTTTCATAAATTCAAAAGTCAATAACAGGTATCACAGTTATCTAACAGCAAAGTAATTGATCATATTTAGGGATAATATCTAAATACAGAAAAAAATATCCACATCACTTATTAGGTACTTATTTACCACTTTTGGTGCAGGAGGTGGTGGTGGAGGAGGATCCTTGATAACCTGTCCAAAAAAACAAAAACAATCAAATGTAAAAACTTTGGTGGTGGCATAGGAAGGAGATAATAAAGATGTATAAAAATAACTAGATTAATAACATACTGTGGTAGTGTCAAAAATGTCCCGTGTGAACCTTGCCTCTCAATGTACATGCCTCTCTCTTGGAATACAGGCTTGCCTATAACTAGCTTCTGACTGACTAGCTTGAAGTAGAAGTGCTACCATGTGACTCCTACAGCTAGGTCAAAAGAAGATTTTCCACTTCCCTTGACAACCTTGGGACACACGCTCTGTAGGAAGCCTGCTGTCGTGTCAGAACTCTATCCTGAGACTATCAGGCCAAGGGGAGGAAGCCCGGGATAACCTTATGGAAAGGTTGCATAATGGCATAATGAGAGAGGTGCCTGGCCAGCCCCCAGCTATGTCAACCATCCCAGATGAAGTGTCAAGCATGGTTCTCTCAGACCTGGAGGTCTGTCGAGTTTTCCGATGACCCCAGCCCAGCTGCCACCTGATTGCAATCACATGAGAGAACCCCATAGTGAGAATCTCCTAGCGGAGCCAGGAGCTTGTCGCTCAAAGACACTAGGTTGTGGAGTTGTTTGTTAGGGAGCACAAGATAACAAGCACCTAACGATTCACAAAACTCCTTCATACACATTCATTCATTTTAGGTTATGCCATAGACATATTAGTAGCTTCATTTGTCAGGTGAATAACAAGACCAAAAATTGTCAAATACCTTGCACAAAGTTTCACTAAATGGATCTTCTAATGTTAAAATGCAACCATTTTTCACTAGATCACAGTATGTCCCTTCAAACAGAGCAGGAATTTACTAGCAAAATCTTCCTTCTATGACTCATTGACTTTTCCATAAATTTAAAATGCACAAGTTAGCTTGGTTTGGAAGAGATGATGGGGAAATTAACATTTTCTCTTTCACCACCCTTGAAGCTAGAAACAAATACTCTTAAAGAAGATGCCTTTAATGCCTCTGTGAATCATTACTCAATATATTCTTTCATGACATTGTATATGGCTGATTTTTTATGTGACAGCAATGAAGCCTGAGATCTAATCTAAATGGCCTTTACCAGTACTGAGGTAGCTAGACTTTCACACCATCATGATAGAAAATTACTGGCCAAGTGCCAATGGCTTCTGATAATTTAGATATACATCCAAGTCTCTAGACAAATAGAAAAACTGTTTTAAAATATAACTGCTTTGCCTTAATGTCAAATGTTTCATTTATGTTTTAAACTTTTAAAATTTTAAAACAATAATTTGAAAATGAATATCATCAAAAATTATTATTATTATTTAGGTATATTATTGTAGTCATGGATACTACATATACTCTTTTTTGAAAGAGTGCTCATCTTTGTAAAACTTTTCAGATTAAATGATATGATTCTGTATTTCACCAAAATAATTTGCGATAGATAAGTGAAAGGGATTATAGATGAAATACAGTTAGCCATAAATTGAGAATGATTGAAGCTGAGTGAAAGAGACATGAGGAAATTTGTTATTTTAGACTTTCTCTTTGTATATGTTTGAAATTTTTCATAGTGAAAGGTTTTTAATATGTAATGCTATTGATAATGTTGAGAGAACTGACTCTTACTTTTATGTATAATATTTTCATTGTTCAAATTTTATTTTGGATCTAAATTTCAAATAGATCCAATCTCCACATAGATGTGACTAGACAGTAATTTGACAGTTTGACTGAATCTCTAATTTATTCAAAAATTTGAATGCTACAAACAATGCTGTTATTTCTATTTAGCCCTTTTAGTTAATTCAATTTTATTTTATCAGTAATTTCAGTTCTTTTTAGTAATTGTGAAGGATAAAAAGCTGTGGGTTTTTACAGTTAGCCCAGAAATAAATGCCAGCAGAGGATTAAGATTTAAAACAAAGCTGTAGGAAAATAAAATAAAGTTAAGGTTATCAGGCCACAGGTGCATTTATAGAAAGGAAGCACCACATATCATTATCCAAACTGCATGTCGAAACTCAATCAGTAAAAACTGTATCTATCAATATTTCACACTCAAAAGGATCAAAATAGCCAACTCTTCTTCCATGTTTCTTTCAAGTTGCAGCCTCAAAATTTTCACATAATCTGTAATTTCTTCTTCATTTCTAAATGACTTCACCAAATCATTTACCATGTCCAACAGATTTTTTGAAATACTTCTCTCTCTGTGTCCCTCATCTTCCCACTCAGGACTTTCTCCAATCTTCCCAATGCAGATAAGATTCCCCTCATATGCATAAATGCCTGTTTGTTCCCTGGCATCTATCAGAGTTGATAATTTTATCCAGCTCCATAAAATTGTAATTTCCATGAGGAGGAAATTTACGTCTGCATTCTCAGTACTTAGTAAATTGTCTGGCATAAAATAAAGTTAAGGTTATCAAGCCACAGGTGCATTTTCTATTTTGTAAGAAAGGAAGGAAGGTAAAGGGAAATTAGGAGGAGAGGAAAAGGATGGAGGTGGGAAAGGAAGAAAAAAAAGGAGGAAGGGACAAAGAGAGAGAGGAAACAAGGAAGGAAGGAGAGGTAGAACAAGGGAAGAAGGAAAGATTCTTTACAATCTACTCCCACTATTCCCACCGAAAATCATAAACTGATAATTCTCTGGACCTTAAAAATACCTAGTACAACATTTTTTCAACTTCTCCGATGCACACTCAACCAAACCTTCAAGATTCTTACAACTTCTCATCTCATCAAGTTGTAATCCAACTATGTTTGAATTCCTGTAATAAAGAGTTATTCACTACCTCACAAAGCAATGCATTCCATTGGCAAGGAATTTGCATTATTTGAAAGTTTTTTCCCCCAAAGAAGCCAAAGCGCCTCTCTCTCTGTAGTTTCCACACGTTAGTCCTGGTCATAGGATGTGCACACACACACACACACACACACACACACACACACACACAACTAATCTTTCTTCCAGAAGAGAGCAGTTCTTGTTTTTGAATACTAGGATAACAGCCATATATATATTGAGCCTACTCATCTGGAATCTAAACATCACAACAATTTTTCACGCAATGGTTCTGAGTTATTTCATCATCTTGGTCCATTTATTTAGTACATATTCTTTTGATCAATACCTCCAATGGGGTTTCCAGAACTGATTATAGCAGTTTAACTGTAACCAACCCATTATAAGTAAATGTATGATGCATAAAACAGATGCACCCCCACCAGTTTGTACTTCCATTCTACGCATTTTAATTAATAACACACTGATAACATTGATGGGTAGTCAATAATTGCCATAGTTTTTTTTGGCATCAATGTCCACATGCTTTACTTACTTAAATTAGATATTTATCTTGTTTTTCTATCTCCGATGCATCCCTGATTCTAACCTGTGTAACTAGGTATATTTTTCTAACAGTAGCCTAAGTGTTTCTCTGGTCAAAATGGATCAATGGTTCCAATGACCACAAATGAAATCATTGAATTAGTGAATTGTATTGGAAGATCCTTACAAATCATGCTCTACTCTTAGCTTTGCAAATTACCTTAAAGTGTTCCCTAGAGTTCTTTCACTAGAAAAAGACCAAGGTACATCCTTCATTCCAGTAAGTCTGAGTACGTTGTATCTGAACTCTTTCTCATCTCCTTATGAGGATTTCATATTTACCCTGCTTATTACCTATACATCTTGTACTAGTGTACATATTTCCGAGGACATAAACAGTATCCCCAACCTGGTTCTATATTATATCTTCCTGAAAATTATTGAAAATCCTCCTCCATGACTCATCCTTTTTTTTTTTATGTCACCCTGGTCATACTCACTATCCTGCACAGCATCTAGTTTTAGGGCTTATACGGACAAATTGAGTTTCAATATAAAATCCTCATGTGACCACTGCCAACAGACTCTCAACAGGTTAACAAGAGACACCTTTGCATTTTTTCATAAGGCACAACCTGGAAAACCAAAGCTCCTTTTCAGTACATGTACATGAGCCAGCTCTTCTATGCTCATTGTTCGAATGCCTCAGTATGATGCAGTTCTGCCCTCATATCCTATCTACAAACATCCCTATGTGCATCGCTACTCCAGAAAAAGTGAAGATTCTTTTGCTTGCCCCAAATAAAATGCCCCTTTCCATGTTAAGTCCCGTCCAACCTTCACAGAACCATTCCCCCAACATCCTATTGTTTTATCTAAAACCTTGAAAGCTTATAAATATAAATCTTGCTGCACAGTTGAATCATTCATGCTTCATTAACTTGGGCTTATATGTTTATTTGGGAATTTTTCAATTACCCCTTAAGAGTGCAGACATTCTTAAGGACAGTAATCATTTCTTCTTCTTTATAAGTATCACCAGTTCCTCATAAGGTGCTCTGAGAATAGCAGATACTAAAGATATGATTGTAAGTAACCTGAAGGAGCTAGCTGAGAATGTTCACAAAGGCTTATAGCCAACCTCTAAATTTAAAGAAAAATACTGAAGAAAAAAATGTAAATGATAAACAGATGGATGTAGGTTCCCATGAAACTAAAATATTGCTAGTTTCAAAGAAACAAAGCATCAGATTTCTCTTTCAACCAATAAAATCAGAGAACTAATTAACTCAATGGCAAGTGGGTAGATGTTAGACCATCCTAAGTTTCTTCATCTGGGAAATAAATTTGATTAATTGTAGGTCATCTCCAACATGAAAATTCTGATGGGGCATTTAAAAAATCCCTATCACATTTTTTTCCACCAGGTCTTTGCTTCTGCCTTTCCATAATGAAAGAGTTCCATAATGAAATATGCATTTGTATTCACCTTGTTCCAGAAAAGAATATAAGGGTTTCTTTTTCCAAAAGTGTACAATTAATCTTATTTATAATTAAAGGTATGACTTATTATAAATTTCAATTGATTTTGAAATTCGAGCAAGTATATTTTCTACATCGTTAACAATGGAAATACAGCCCTTAAAACTCTACTTACATCAAATTTTGATTACATCTAGTAAATTAAGGGACACAACCACCACCACAACAAATAGCACCTTTAGAAACTGAACCAGAGCTAAGGCTCATCTCTGTGCTGTTATTACTATTAACAGCAACCACCCTTTATTGGTGCTACAATATGCCACACACTCTGTATTGCTCTTATTCTCATAATAGCCCTGTGCAGTTACTATACTTATCCCCATTTTAAATGTGGGAGAGGGAGATGTTAATTTCAATAACTTGCCCAAGGATACACAAAGAGAAAACAGAATTAGGACTCAAATCCAGGCCCCAGGTCCATCTATCTCCAAACTCTGAGTTCAACTTCTTCTGCCACATGACATCCTTTTAAAATAAGGTTTGGACTGCAAAGGGAAAGGATGCAAAAGAAAAAAGACCTAAGATGTGCTGAGTATCTGTTAATTGCTAGAATGCATGAATGGATGGATAAATGGATGGATGGGTGGATGGATGAATAAGCACATAGGCAGCTAGGTAGGTAGAGAGAGAGAGATAGGTAGATAAAAATAGAGTTCAATTTAAACCTTATAGTAACCTATGAAAGATAGAGGTTATCATTCCCACTTTATAGAGACATAACTTGTTAATTAATATGCCCAACATCACTGACCTAGAAATGTTGAAACAGGAAATAAAACAGTTTTTATGTGATGTTTCAAAATGTTCCCTCCCTCCACTCTATTACAGGGTCTCATAAGTAACAAAAGATGGTGAAAACAATCTGAAGCCATTTGGCTCAAAAACCAAAATGGCAATAATCTGTGTCCAACTGATATCCCTACATTTCAGTAACACTAGTACAGGAGAAAAGGAAACCTTACTGTCAATGTAAATACATTAAAAATAACAGTCATGAGAATCCCATTCTTGTACTAAATAGTGCAAGAATACATCATTTCAGAAAAGGATGTATTCATATGCACCATATTTTATGAGAATTTGCAGATTTTAAAAGGCATAATATTGCCTAGTTGCCAGGATTTTTTCCACTTAGCATCCTTTAGTTCTGTATTGAAGATTCTGGAAAACACTTTCACCACTTTATGAACCATATGTAGAGTTTGATTCTCCTCCAATTTTTTTTTCATTTGTTATTATCATCATCAGGGAGGATTACATCTCATCTACTTAGCTGCTAGAATGAAGATTTCAGTTTGGAGGAGAGCCGATTTCTTAAAAAAAAAAAAAAGTTAGCTGCTTCAGGCAACAGTCCTTTTGATCCGCTCATTAACACTTTTCAAATGTTCGAGTGATGTGGGCATTCTTTTCGCTAGAAAATGTCAGCACTGGAGCCTGCAGCCAGCTTGATGCAATCATATGTTCCAATATTCAGAAAAGAGTGAAAAGAACTGTCAACAGTGAACTGCCTTGGATTAAAAAAGAATAAGATACTGTACAACGCCTGTAGATCAAGTCATGTTTCAGGACTGATTCTTGCCAGTGACAAAAACAAATGCCCAATTTATCAGCAATGTCATCTAAGTGACTAAGAGCCTACAAACAATAGAGAAGTCACTCTCAGTGTTTAGAAAAGTTTGTTTGAAATATATGGGGGTCTTCCTTTCATTCTCCCTTTCTTTTTGATAAGATCAGAGCAAGTGTGGTGCCTTTCCACTGAAGTGCATAAACACAACCTTCTCTGACATTCGTATTCGGGATTTGTATTCGGGAAGTTTTTTTCCTGAATCTCTCAAAGCTAGATGCTTTCATCATCCAGATTAAAATACGGTCTGAGTTATCTCATCCACCCTTTTCTTTTCTCCTTGACACACTCATCAATGATCAAAGATTCCTACTCTGAACAAATAAAGAGCTGGTGGGACGTCTGGACAATAAATATAATTTAAAATGCCAAATGGGGACCAGGAAGAATAGTGTGAGAGTGTATTCTGCCAAGAGTTAAGTAAAGGTGCTGCTGTCAAAGCAAATAAACTAATACCAGGAAGAGTTTGATACCCTGTTTTCGCAAATGATGCTCTGTTGGAAAACATCACCACGGAAGCTGTAAGTACTAACATCACACTCTATTTCAAGGAGGCAACCAAACATAAATCATTTTAATTAATGGTGCAAAGAAGGCATATTAAAATTTAAATTACTTCTGTATTATTGTGCATTCCCCCCTGCCCCGGCCCAAAATCAGGCTACTCTCAAAGTAACTCAATAAAGGCACCGAAAGCCCTCCTCAACAATAAAAGACAAGTGCAATATAGAAGCATTATTACTATTTAGAAAGAACAGCACAGCTGTTGCTGGCTAAGAAAATGATTCCTTGGAGCTCCAGTCAGATATATCCTCATCATGAAAGCTCAACTTACTTATAAGCAAATTGGGCTTTAAAAAGATAACTTTTTTAAAATGGTTTTTTAAATTAAGATTTATGAGGTCTTTATGTAATGTCTTAAATGCTCCAAGGAAAAATGAGCTTGCAATTTTCCCTTGAGGATGGAGAACTTTGGCCAAGGACACAAGAGCAACGTGAACATTTATCATTTCCAGCATATTCAGGTATTTATTTGCAGCTGTAGAGCACACTCTAATTGACAACACTCCAGAAAGCCTTTGTTTGCCACCTCATTAGCCTTACATCTGTAATTCTGCAGAGTGTCTGGTTATTCCAAATGATACAACTATAGGATTCACATTTCTGCCATCAGGCAGCAAAACAAATCTGTCATAAACTCAACACAACTTCTAAGCCAAACAATGATGAAAACATCCATATTTTCTGATATTTCACTCATGATTCAGTACATGATAAGTTTTTTTTAACCTCTTCTGCCCCCATTTTTAATTTAAGGAATAGGAAGGATGTGTCTGATGTCTTTGTTAAAGAAAAGCAGCTATAAAGGACGGATGTAAGGATCCTCAATGAGCAGGATATAGACTCTTAAACAGATGGTAAGAAATAACTTCACACAAAATGAGAACTTTTCCCCTTATGGAATAGTTTGCAAACTCAATACACTCTATAATTCACTAATGATAGTGCCTAAAAATTTCAGCTTTGCATAAAGGCTCTTTTACTATGATTATTACTAGATAAAGTTTTCCAACTATCATTGTTTCTGGTTTCTATTTGTCATGGAAAGCCCCGGTACACAAAGGACACTATTCTGCAACATATTAATTTTTTTTTTAATATTTTTTAACTTTTACTCATTTCTGAGAAACAGAGAGAGACAGGGCATGGGTGGGGGAGGGGCAAAGAGAGAGGCAGACACAGAATCCAAAACAGGCTCCAGGCCCTGAGCTGTCAGTGCAGAGCCCAACATAGGACTTGAATCCACGAACCATGAAATCATGATCTGAGCCGAAGTCAGACACTTAACCAACTGAGCCACCCAGGTACCCTGATTCTGCAACATTTTAAATTAAGAAAAAAATTTTTTTAATGTTTGTTTTTGAGAGAGAGAGAGAAAGACAGAGCAAAATTAGGGGAGGGGCAGAGAGAGAGGGAGACAGAATCTGAAGCACGCTCCAGGCTCTGAGCTGTCAGCACAGAGACTGACATGGGGCTTGAACTCACAAACTGTGAGATCGTGACCTGAGCCAAAGTTGGAGGCATGACCGACTGAGCCACCCAGGTGCCCCTCGGCAACATTTTAAATGATGCTCTCTCTCTCTCTCTCTCTCTCTTTCATCCTTGAAAATACTCGTTAAACAGAACTGAAAGATTTAAAATTTGTAAGTAGTCTCCAAGTTTTTATATTTATTTATTTTTATTTTATTTATTTATTTTTTTTGAGAGAAAGAGAAAGCAAGCAGGGGAGGGGCAGAGAGGGAAGAAGAGGGAAATCACAAGCAGGCTTCACATCGCCAGCACAGAACCGGCTGCCGGGCTCCAATTCACATACTGTGAGGTCATGGCCTGAGCTGAAACCAAGAGTCCAACTCTTACCCGACTGAGCTACCCAGATGCCCAGATGCCCTGTAAGTAGTCTGTAAGTGGACAGATTTTCTATTGCACAGGTTTTTCCTTAACCTTTTTTATTCTAAGCTCTTTTTTGGTAATCTGGTGAACCAATGGATCTCTTCCCAGAATACTTAAGCTACATTAAAATAAAAAACAATTGTAAGGAATCCAATTATGTTGAAAAATAATGATCAATTCTGTAAAAAAAAAAAACCCACAAGTTTTTGATATAGAAATATATGCTACTTTATTAATTTATTAAATAATGAGAACTGGGAACTACCCTGATTTTGAAGTTATATTACTTGTAAAAGATATTTCAAAAATATCGAAAGAATTATATATAATATAGGATACCTGTAATTACTATTGATGACAAAATCTTTAGAAGTGAGAATACTTTTGTGGATAGCGGCCTACATTTATAAATGTAAGAAATGATAAATTTCGGCTGAAAGTAAAAAGAAAGATTTTTTTTTTTCAGCCAAGTTCACAATTGTCAGGTTAGAAACTCCTGTGGGGTATATATAGAAGCAACTAGACAAAGGTTAAATTGCTTCTACTTCAGAGTTTTATTATAATAAAAATTCTTACATGCTTGTATCTCAGTTCCTGTTGTATAGAAAGAAACAGCAAAGGCCACATCTCATATTGTATATACATTATAAAGAATACCTTTTAAATAAAATCAGTGAAAGTCATACAATGAACTAAGATTGTACCGTAAATCGTCTCATGCAAAATGCTTCTCCATAGTTGACAGAATTTTTATTAAAACTGGCAACAGGTTACCCTATTTTGAAGTCGTCTTCCAGATAAAGAGATGTCATGTGTTTTAATTTTAAGGATTGAAATAGTTCAAAAAGATGTGTTTGCTGTGTAACATGCCTGTTTTACAGCGATGAGTAAAATACACACAATACTTGACTTCATGAAATTAGTAGACGATAAAGTGAGAGAAATGCTCAACAAATGATCACATAAATAATCATTTAACCTTAATTTCATGTAAGTATCACCAAAAATGTACCATTGGGTAACTTTTTGAGGAGTTTGGTTAAAATTTTAATATCAAAGATTCTAGAGGAGATATTTACGACTTTGATGTGTTTCTTGTTCCTCATGCCAACTGGTACAGCTGATGAGTATATGTCATAGTTTCAGAGACATAGTTATTGAATTAAATGTTCAAATTTTTTGTCTTTCCTGCAGAGAAAAATGGTCACTTTCTAGCTTTCAAGGAATTCAGTGATTCAGTTTCTGAATATGAATAGGACGGTACCGTCCTCTTCTAGCAAATTAATAAGCTCCCCAAGAGAGCTGTCCCTGGATCGCTGTTGTCCCATGGTTCTAATGACATACATGCCTTGGATACCTCTAAAATTTAGAAACCTGTTTCTTCCAAAAATTCCTTGTCACTCTGAAACAATAAGTAACTTCTACTCAGTATATAAAACATTATGCACATTTATTTTATGGTTACTCAAAACAAAACAGAAACAGAATTCTAATTTTTAAAACTGCATATTGATTTCTTAATAGTTTTGGAACCAATGCTAACATTTTGAAGAATATTTCATTGTCTTCCATTTCACAACCTCTTGTACACCAGGAACAGTTTTTGTAATGAGCCGCACGAAAACATGTTACATAAGAATCGCCAAAATCAATAGCCCTAGGCACTCATTCCCAACCCTGGGGAATATCAGAATCATTTAAGAACTGTATTAGTTTCTTAACGCTGCTGCAACAAGCTACCACAATTGCAATGGCTTAAGACAACAGAAAATTTATTTTCTTACAGTTGCGGAAGTCAGGGGTCTGAACGGAGTCTTACAAGGCTAAAATCAGATATTAGTAGAGCTGGTTCCTTCTACAGGCTCCGGGCTATATCTGTCGCTTGTCTCCCTGAGCTCCTGCTGCCGGTCAGCATTCCCTGGCCAGTAGCTGCATTCTCCAGTCTCTGCCTCCGTGCCATCTCCCCTTCCGTAGGCGAATCTCCTCCCTCTGTCTCCCTCTTACAAAGACACTTGTGATTTAGAGCCCACTGGTAGGTCCTCCTGGCTAACCTCCCTAGCTCATGATCCTTCATTTAATCACATCTCAAAGTCCCTTTTGCCAAATAAGATAACATTCACAATTTCCAGGAATTAAGACCTGCATATCTTAAGGGACCATTATTCAGCCAGCCCTGGGGGCTTCTCCAAATGGCACTGAATCCTGGAGAACCAGCCCTGTCCTTTCCCTTCAGGGAGAATCACCACCTTGGGAAATCTTATCACTACTGCTCTGAGTCCTTCTGGTTATTTGGGGCAGGAAAAAAAAATGAGAACCACAGTCTGAAGTACAAGGAACACTGTCATTTTTGAGTTATTGATCAGGTATCTGTGAAATTTTAATCTCTGAACAATGAACAAATCACTTCATAAGATATATGTATAAAATATGAAATGATTGAATGAGAATGTGTGACAAATATTAGGGCCTCTGTTCAGGGCTTTATATCCAGGCTTTCAATCTTTATAAGAGCTCCTGAGCATACGATCCTTAAGGAAGTGGACCACTGACATAATCTAAATGTGCCTGAAAACAGACATTTTTAAGCTCTTTAGTCATGTGTCAGCTAAAAGATTAAATTTAATTTTTTAATGTTTATTTATTTATTTTTTGTTTTTTTAAATGTGTATTCATTTTGCGAGAGAGATAAAGGGCAGGGGGAGGGGCAGAGAAAGAGGGAGACAGAATCCCAAGCAGGCTCCCCACCGTCGATGTAGAGCCCGATGTGGGGCTCAAACCCACGAACCATGATATCATGACCTGAGCCAAAATCAAGAGTCTCACATTTAATATGGGGGCCACTCAAGCGCCCCTAATGTTTATTTATTTTTGAGAGAGAGAGAGGGAGAGAAAGAGAGAGACAGAGCGTGAACAGGGGAGGTACACAGAGGGAGACAGAACTGAAGAAGGCTCTAGGCTCTGAGCTGTCAGCACGGAGCCCAATGTGGGGCTCGAACCCATGAACCATGAATTCACGACCTGAGCAGAAGTCGGACACTTAACTGACTGAGCCATTCAGGCACCTCAGAAAGATTAAATTTAAATGTTTGCCACTAGTACCTTATTTTTTAATGTTTATTTTTGAGAGAGAAAGAGAGCGAGCATGCGAGAGTGCGGGGGGTGGGTAGAGAGAGAGGGGGACAAGGATCCAAAGCGAGCTCTGTGCTGACAGCAGAGAGCCTGTTGCAGGGCTCAAACTCACAAACCGTGAGATCATGACTTGAGCAGAAGTCGGATGCTCAACCGACTGAGCCACCCAGGTGCCCCTGCCACTAGTACTTTAAAAAACACTCCAACAAAACAAAATTTGTACAACGCCAAGCTGAAATAAATGCATCTATTTTCATATTAGAAAGAATATTACTGGTAACAATAGACAAAGTTATATTGATCCCTAACAATTTAACTGCTCAGAATTATTTAGCTAACTACATTCTAAGTCCAGCATTGCGCAAACACATTCTCTAAAAGGAACAAAGTAAAACAAAATATCCTGCTAATGCACCACAACACCCTCTGACACTCTCAAGATTGTGTCACAAGGCTATGGTCCCTGTGCCCCTTTTTTTCATATCATCTCTTAATTTTTCCCTAGCTCACTTAGCTCCCATTTTCATTCCTATCTGCACTTTCTTAGCCTTCCTTTGCTTTGGCCATATCCAAGGTGCATCATCTGTCACTGCCTTCCCATTTCAATTGTTGATGAAAACTCAGCAGGATACAGACTTAATCCCCACCAGGACCAGACCTGGGTAGACACTGCTGTAAAGCAAGCAAAGCTTCTTTCGGAGGATTATACTGATCAAATCTCTCCAGTGGCTTCTCATCCTCCCTGGGGTGAGTTCAAACTTCCTAAAAGACAGAGGAAGCCTCCCTAATGAGATTCCTGTCTAAATCCCAAACTGTCTTTCACACTTCCCTTTCACTGGCACACTAGGTAAGCCTCAGCCTAGTGCTCCCCAAAGCATGACGGAATAACTCAATGTAATTCCACACACACACTTCATCTGAAATATGCCTCATCAACTGTAAACATCTTATTCATTATTCAAAACTCAGTGTGGAGTCATCAGCCCACTCAGGTTTCTCTGAAACAATCCCGTGACTCTGGTAAATCCCTCCTCCTATGTTCTTAATGTGCTTTACAAATGTCGCTATTGGGATACTCATGCCCCTCCATTTATACTTTGCCCACATTTTTGTGTTTCCATATTAAAATATGAGTTTCTGTATCATCTTATAGTCATTTTTGTAGCCCCAGTTCCTAATATAGTACTGACATAGACTGCCAAGGGCTGAATACAGAATTTTGCCTCTACCATGCTTTAAATCTACTTTAGAAGACACTTGCTATGATTCATTTATACCTAAGTATAAATATAAGTTCATACTCGGGGCTAGCTGCTCTTTTATCTATAGTTATCAGTGTAAAATACAGGGGATCTCTCTATTAAGTTGCAGAAATTAGTAAGGACTCATAATGTTTGTAAGGATAGAAGGCCCCCCTGACATCCTGACAACACAGCTTAAAGGCATCCCTCTGTGCTTTGCATAAATAAATACACCCTGTGATTCCCGTGATCCTCGATCAATAGTCTCAGTATTATAATGAGTCTATTCTCACCACCTGGAGATCAACTCCTCTCTATAACTTCCAAAATGCTGGTCAAGATCGTTATTTGAGCACATCTAGCAACGCCCCAAAGAGCCCATTTTAGTTTTCACACGTCTTTAAAAAAATCATGTATTTTGACACTTTTGAGCCCTCTGATCAATAATAAATGAAACTGCAAAGTAAGGAAGGAAAGGACATCCACCACTGCAAAATTTAAATTAAAAAACCAAGGAGAACGCATCATATTAGGGCACTTTTTTGCTTTCAATTTGACTCAAGAATGCTAGCCACCTGAAAATAGCTGTATCTAGGATAATCGAGATTACAACAGGAAACCGTTTGAGCATAAACTGCTATGACAGGAGACTGATAAGTTCAGCAAAGAGACAGGATGCTTCTTGTCTCTATCGTTGTCTGAGTTAATTCTATACCTCTCGTATGGGCCACCTGCTCTGAGATAAAGGATTGTAACGTAGACTCACGAAACAGACTGAAGTACAATTAATAATAAATGCAGGAGTAATGCAAAGTAGTGCCTGAAGTTATAAGGAAGCTGAAATTAGTCAGCAAAGTTGAGGGAGAAAAGAGGCAATCTAGTAATATTAGTTACAATACCACTGTGATCTACAGAAAGAACGTTCTACCTAATGTGCTGATAATAAAAAGAATACTATCAAACTGAGTAGGAGGTATGCTTTGAATGAGTGCTTCTTCAGATAATCTTTCCTATGAAACCCAAACAATCCAAACTGGGTTGCTTGAAATGCGCTGAACTTTATTACTCAATATTCCATCCTGTGGTAGACATAATAATGCCTACCCAAAGATGTCCCTAGAACTATGAATAATTTCCGTTACATAGAAAAAGGAACTTTGCAGATATGATAAAGTTAAGGACGTTGAGAGGGTAAATTATCCTGGATTATCCAGCTGAGTCCAATTTCTTCATATGGTTCCTGAACACTGGAGGTCCTTTCTCAGCTGGGCTGAGAGCCCGAGGGTGATGTAGAAGAATAGTACAGAAGAATGGTCAGAGAGATGCAATGTTGCTGGCTTTGAAGACAGAGGAAGGGGTCCATGAAACAAGGGATGAGTGTGGCCTCTAGAAGCCGGAGAAGGCAAGGGAACAGATTCCCCTCCGGAGCATTAAGACAGGAATGTAACTTAATTCAGTTTAGTCCAGAGAGACCTATCTTAGATCTGTGATTAAATCACTATTAGATAACAAATTTGTGTTGTTTTAAGCCATGGAATGCACAGCAATTTGTTAAAGTAGCAATAGAAAATGAATATAAACTTGTATTCTTTCAAAGGTGTTACTCAAACAGGAAAAATAACACAAATACACCATCATAAGTTCAAAACTGCCTGTATAACAGACACCCTAACATTTGCACACAATTTATTTCTAAAATGTTTTTCTGAGAGGCAAACAGAGAAGGTCCTGAAATAGATTTTCCAAAGAGGTAATGAAAAATTCAATAAGCACTGACAAGAAACCCTGACAGATTAGCAACTTCTCCCCATGAATCCAGTCCATGAATCATTCAACTTACTGGAAATTCTTTTGTACTCGAGTAGAAAACCCTTTATCCCTACAACCTCTTCCCCCACCCTCTCACCTTCTACCTCCAACTTGATTTTGAAATTTTTTTTTAGATGAAGTTTTATAAGAAACATTTATTGGCACGCATGTTTTCGAGAATTTATTATAGTCATAAAAAATACTAAAATTCAATTTGCTAACTGAAACTTTGCTGAACAAAGTTGTTGAACAAGATAGCATTGATTCACAGTTCAGGCCTTACTTAACATCTCACTGCTTTACAAACAAGTAGAGTTGAAAATCCCCCCTACTCACCACTTTGCAGCACAGGGGCCAAAACCACCACATCAAACCAATGCCCAGTAGTAGCAGTAACACCAAAATGGCAATGATGGCTGCAATTCCATTAGACTAGAAGAGGCAGAAGACAAAAACAAAGTGGTCAGTAAACTGTAGGGTTAAATCCCAAATACACGTGTTTTTTTTTTTAAGGAAACACCAGAAAATGATGTGAAAGCATAATGATGTCAAATCAAACTTCTATTATATTTCTTTAAATTCTGTAAATTCCTTTATAATCTATTTCATATATGTTAAAAGTCTATAATAAATATGAAATCTTCAAAGTGCTATAGACACTTTTAATTTTTTTAATGTTTTATTTATTTTTGAGAGACTGAAAGAGACAGAGCGTGAGCAGGGAAGGGGCAGAGAGAGAGGGAAACACAGAAATCCAAAGCAGGCTCCAGGCTCTGAGCTGTCAGCATAGAGCCCAACGCAGGGCTCGAACCCACGAACCATGAGATCGTGACCTGAGTGGAAGTCAGACGCTTAACTGACTGAGCCACCCAGGCACCCCTATAATAATTATTTCTTGACCATTTACCTTTTTCCTGTCACTGAGTATATATATCATTTCTAATCCTTTACTAGTATTCACGACTAAATGATGACACTTTGAAATGATGCCTTAAAGAATGCAGGAAAAATCACTATCTGGAGCTATACAATGGGCTGTCTGGGTCCCTCTTTTGTCTCTGGGGAAGGATTATTTTGATTACAAGCGTGATTACTTCTAGGCAGAATGTATGCAGCATTGTCCCAGGCATTTTGGTGATAGAAAACTACTTTCATTACGTATATAAATGATAGGGCAAGAGGAACATCAAAAATCACCAAGCAAATGACAAACCAACAACAATGGTTCTTGTTGGCAAACAGTACATATGCATCAGGGGAAGAAAGCAACCTCATGCACTCACATATCAGATTTCTCACCACAGCTCAAGCACTACCCACGCAAGAACCACACCAATGTCTGTACACTTCCTAACACCAAGCTCCTCCAGCCCTAAGGTACCTGCTCTTAGCTCTGCCTCCAATCCCGTTCCTGTAAGGGTCACCTAGTCATCTTACAGGGCTCAGCTTAAGTCACTTCCCCAGGAAGACTGCCTTGCACCCTCTGGCTAGAAAATGCCCCTCTTGAAATAAACTGGAAGAGACTCTTAACAATAGAGAAAAAACAGAGGGTTGATGGAGGGAAGGTTGGTGGGGGATGGGCTAGATGGGTGAGTATTAAGGAGGGTACTTGTTATGATGAGCACTGGGTGTTGTATTTAAGTGATGAGTCACTAAATTCTACTCCTGAAACTAAAACTACTATTATGTTAACTAATGAGAACTTAAATAAAATTTGAAAAACAAACAAAAATAAAGTGTTCCATCAACTAATAAAAATTTTCTGAAAGAAAATGCCCCTCTTTATTATACAATTCATAGTTCTCTGTATTTCAATCTTTAACTTTTATCATAATTTATTTATTTTTGATAAATTGATTATTTCTTTAATTTCTTTTTTCTGTCACTCTACATTAGGAGCTTTAGAAAGTCATGGGGTTACGTCCAACCTACTTACCCATGTATACTCCATGCTTGGCGTTTAAAAGTATTTACTTAGAAAATGAACTCCAAAGAAATAAGACTGCAAAAGCCACAGATACAATTTTTAGTGTGGGGATAAAGTTTCCAAGGGGACAAGGTATGTCTCTAAAACCCTACCCTGGTATCCCCTATAATAATGTTTTGGTTTTTGTATGTGTGTCTTTTTCTTTCTTTCTTTTAACCTTCCTTCCTTTCTTCCTTCCTTCCTTCCTTCCTTCCTTCCTTCCTTCCTTCCTTCCTTCCTTCTTCCTTCCTTCCTTCCTTCCTTCCTTCTTCCTTCCTTCCTTCCTTCTTCCTTCCTTCCTTCCTTCTTTATTCTTCCTTCCTTCTTTCTTTCTTTCTTTCTTTCTTTCTTTCTTGGAAAGAATGCAGGGAAGAAAAAAAATGTAAATAAATCAATACACTCTCCAGGTGGAAATTTGGAACTTCATGGGTGGTTTTTCAGAAATACATCTCCTGTCATTCAAAACAAATAAGAAGTACAAGCCCAGAGGTCAGAGTAAGGGCTACTTATATCACAAGAGTTGGGGGTGGGGAGGTGCAAGGCTGGGGGGACTCAGTAGTACCCATCTTAGAATGCCGTTGTAGTAAAAGCATTAGTCTGGAGGTTTAATTGTAAGCAAGTTGTTTAATTTCGAAGGGCCTGTTTTCTAATCTACAAAAAGAGAAAGGCAGTTGTTTCCAAAGCATGAAACTCTTTTTGTAAAAGCCATTACTACCTCCTCTCTCTTAGGAAATCATTATGCACATTAACATACTTACAAATATCTGAATCGCTCTGCAGTAAAGTTCAACTTACATCAGCACAGAACCATCTTTTTTCTCATAACATTTGAAATATCTAAATATTTAAATCTAGGATTCCCTAGAATCCACACTGAGAAATGTTGGGATTGATCAAAGCAGAGAGACTTTCTGATGTTTTGGTGACAATGATAATAGTATTCAGTCAGAACATTTTATAATGGGATTTAGAGTGCAAAACATAATGACATATGCACAAAAAGAGATAGCAATCTCCATGTAGACAATTACATGTAAAAACTGAGAAGAGACGAGAAGGTAGTTTTCAAAACAAGTGGCAAGGAAGTGCTAGCCAAATAAATATACTTGGTTCAGCTAATCAGAAAAATCTTGACATGTGTATCGTTTCCTTGCATCATCTGTTATTATCACAAAGGAAGAAAAAGGAAAAAAGATGAGCATATAGCGGCTTGGAACCTATCCCCAAACAGATCAATTTTTATAGACATCGATTACTAGCAGCCTTTGAGTTTTAATAAATCTATTTTTAAGGTAATTAATTCTCAGATCAGCATAAACCATAAAACATGCACTACTTTCAGAAATTTTTTGAAGATAAAGAATCAACTACACATGAAAAATTAAAGCTATCCTTTGATTTCTGACTTTGCAGCTGAAAGGAAAAGGAAACAACCATACAAGGTATTTATGTAGCTGCTGTTAGGTTGCAAATTAACCAAAACTGGCACCACCACGGTATCACTTAGAATCTCTGATCATTTTATTTAACTTTTCTCACGGAAGACAAAAAAGTAACTATAGAAACCTCACACATACACACACTATCTTCACTGAGTTCTATCACTTACTATCTGACCATTCTTAAGGCTCTAGAAGATGCAGTTACATGATATTTACCATAAAGAATTAATCTAAAATATAAGGAATAAAAAGACATGGATGCACATAGCAATTTCTTGATGTAGAGTTTGGTAGAATGAAAATATAATATCAAATCTGGTTATTAATATATTTGAAATACCGAAATCACTGTCTTGCACACACAGAATATGTGTGTGCACGTGTGGAGGTGTGTGACAGAGAAAGAGAGAGAGAATATAAATACTTTACAGAAAATTTCCAGGCAAATATCTAAGTTCTCTGTTCTTAAAGCCAAAAAACAAACAAATAAAAAAAAACCAATTCAGAACACACATCAGACTACCTAAGAAATACTCAAAGTGCATCTTTCTATGCAGACTTCTAAATATTCATAAACAAATCTTGTGACTCTCCACAGCCTTGATTACCCTAAGCTCTAAAATCTAGGCAAACAGGAATATGACAGGAAAAGAATGTCAAAGAAATACATAGAAAAGTGTGGTAGCCTATGGGAGAATTCCTGTCAAAGGCATAAATTCATGATTCTACCTTCAAATATAAGGTCTTGTATAAGATACTCCCCATCTGACTGTTTATGTACAGAATGAATACAGCATTCCCTACCAGTCCTTTCCCACATGAGGATCTAGTCACAGCACTCTTGAAATGGCTCACCATTTGTCTGTGCTGTAACAGTTTTCAAAAGGTTCTATGAACATTTAGTTTCCTCTTTTCTCAGAATTCAAACTCTGTGTTCAGAAATAAGAACATGCAACTACACGATATGAATCTGCTAAAATTTTATTGGTTAGTTTTTTTTTCTTTCTATGAATGTGTCATTAGCAGGAAATTCAGAAAATCATACTGACAGAATAGAAAGTAGACGGGCTTACCATGATAGACAGTTAAAATTCTTGATTTTTCCTCCAAAACAATAACTCTATTAGGAATATTAATAAAACTATGCACATCCACATGCAAATATACATTTGTTATGACAATATTATCAGGTCAACTGACTCCAAAGATTCATCTTCAATAAAATTCAAAAGGAAATACGCACTTTCTAAAGACCTACAGACCTAATCTTTATCATATTTAAGCTGAGCACAATGGAAAACAGGTCAAAGGAAGCAAAGAATGTAATATAACCCAACCTTGCCATCAGTGCCTTAAGAGTATGACACACAGTCCCTGGATTGCCCCAGTCCCAGACATTAGCTCAGTTAACTGGATACAAATTCGGGCTTTCCCAGTTCCGTTGTTTTCATTTGCCAGAGCCATTATCAGAGCATGAAAGACTTCATCTTGAAAGGGAAATAATTCCATTGTTCACATAACTTTATAAACAAATTAAGGAAAGGTCAAACACATAGCCTTCAGTCAGTCCTATGAGCAGCCAGCAGGTTGCAAACTGCAGACTTAGGGGACAAATGAAACTAGTCATGATGACACATGGATCCGTGTCACAGGCAGAAACTTAAAGCCTCTCCTTTCTGAATGGTATGCCTCTCTTTAAATAAGTAGGTGCCAAAGTTACCAAGTTGGACAAATAAGTAGGTGCCAAAGTTACCAAGTTGGACAAGACTTCATGGACAAGTCTTCATGAAGCCCACAGGTTAGTTGGAGAGACAAACCTTGAGCAAGTTTTGAGCAAGGAAGGCAACTACAATAGAGACAAGTAAAAGTAGGGACTAACTTGGTCTACGGTTCTGAGAGGACCACCTTGAGGAAATAAGAAAGCACAGGGAGAAAGTGGGGCAGACTTAGTGGTTTCTTGCAGGGACAAGAGAAAGACAACTTTGGGTGGAACACAGAGGTAGAGGGGACTTAGTAGCACCTGAAGAAGCTGAAGAGAAGGTATGAAACACTAAGTTCTCAAAAGTGGTAGTTCTTTTTAATACAGAAAGAATTGGCCATCTGTCGAATTAATGTCCATTTATTGGATGATCTTTCATTTGGCCATTTGTTGGACTGAATCTTTCTAACCATAGTTTTGACAAAAATGGCATTCTCAGATGTCTGTGAAGACTAGGGTGTGCAAGTTAGCTGAGGAGTCCAGTTTGAGACTTACTACCCAGATGATGGTTATAGCTATGAAGCCAAAACTCTTTTAAGGGTTAACTGAGGACATATCAAAACCTTGCACTTGACATTGGGGTAGAAAGAACATATTTTGTAGTCATCTTGGACACATTAAGTTTTTGAATTTCATCTGCATCTGATTTCCTTTTCTCCATTAAAAGCAACTTTTCCAATGAAAAACTTCACTGTGCCTAATGTAAGTGAAATTCTAGCTGAGAGAATCACAGAAGTATAAAAACAAATCAGTCACTACTGTACTTGCAAAATAACTATGAGAAAGGAATCACTCAAAAATTTCAAAACTCGAATTACTATGGGAAAGAAGAACGACTCAAAAATTTTCAAAACTTTTGTAATCTACCTAGAAAATAATTAATCACAGCAACCACATTAAAAACAAAGCAAAACAAAACAAAACAAGAAAAACCAAAAACAAAAAACAAAGAGAGTCACAGAAGGGGAAGTGGGTCTCCACAATTTTTTTTTCTATGGATTTAGAGTTCAGGGAAGAAAAAATAGTAACAGAATGGGTGATGATTTCATGTTCTGGATTTTTTTGGAATATTTGATATCTGGAATTAGTAAACTATGCACCAAAGGCCAAATCAGCTCATCTGTTTCATAAGACCCCTGGCAAGCTAAGAGGGTTTTTTTCCTTATTACATAGCTGTAAAAAAATTTTTTTTAAATACTCAACAGGGCACCTGGGTGACTCAGTCAGTTGAGTGTCCAACTTTTGATTTTGGCTCAGGTCATGATCCCAGAGTCATGGGATCATGCACCCCATTGGACTCCATGCTGAGTGTGGAGTCTGCTTGGGATTCTCTCTCTCTCTCTCTCTCTCTCTCTCTCTCTCTCTCTCCCCCCCCTCCTCCTCCTCCTCCTCTGCCCCTCTCCCACACCCTCTCAAATAAAAAAAAATATGTTACATAAAATTCAAACTTCAGTGTACATAGCTTTGTTGAACACAGCCACATGGATTTGTTTACATAGTATTTACAGATGTCTTTGTGCTAGAATGGCAGAGTTGAGTAGTTGTGATGAAAACTGTAGCCCTCAAACCCTGAAATATTTACTATCTGACCTTTTAGAGAGAAAAAAAAGTTGCCAACCCCTGTTTTATATAAAGCAAATGAGGACCTAGTTACAAAGGGCAGATTGCACAAGTGGTCAGGCCAGTAGGCGGAAGACAGACTTGGATTCAATTCTCAATTCTAGCATCTACTTGACTGTGAGGCTGAGCAGACAATTTAACCGTTAGAGCCTCCAGGCTCCAAGTCCCCCTTTCATGGGCAGTGAGAGCTAAAAGCAACTTATGTTCTTTCTCATCAAGCCATGCACCCTACTGAGAGCTGGGTGTACCTAATAGAAGAAACAATTTCTAATGTGTTTACATAAATGTGTAGAAGAGATTAGAGATGGCTCTCTCTTCCTTATCTGTAAGATTAAGGTAATAGTAAAAGCATCCTCTTAAGTTTTAAGTATTAAATGAAGTCATAGTGCTTAGCACATGTATGGTGCTTAGCGCTGTGTGCTCAGGAAACATATTCTTGATACTGTTATGTCAAGAGTCAGAAGAACAGTGGTTCAAAGGGGGAACAAAAGGTATATTTTACTATTTTTTTAAGCAGAGACACATTTAGGAGATCTTCTGACATAGACAAAGAGAAATGACGATCTAAACACAAGCCCTTCTAGGGCCCTAATCTTAAATCTCATAAATCGAAGCCTTCATTTTCCCACTTTTAAACTAGATATACAGCTACTTTCATCCATTCATTTAACAAATAATTTTGGAGCACAAGCCCTGTGTAAGGACCAGGCATTGGGACGAAGGCAGTGAGTAAGACAGGCCCTGCTGTCAATATCTCGAAATGACTAAGAAAAGCCCAGAAGTAAACAGGAAATTATAGTTTAGTGACGTAGTGCCTCAACAGACCGGAGCCTGGATGCCCTCGGAGCACACAGAGGGGCTGCTTTATTTGTGGGATTTCCATGAGGATTAATCAATTGCCAAAGCAATGGTATTTTATTTTGATTGGCTTTCAAATGGCTGTGAAAGCCAAAAGCATCATGCTAGAATAAGTAACACTAGTAACTGCATCTCATCATATTTGAAAATGCCCGACAGACTGAATATCACTTAATACAACACCTGAGTGTTTATCATCATCTTATCCATCTTGTTTGGAAAAGAGATTTAATGCACACATCAGCAGGAACATCTCACGGCAACA
This sequence comes from Cryptoprocta ferox, assembly GCA_028646485.1. Taxonomy (NCBI): domain Eukaryota; kingdom Metazoa; phylum Chordata; class Mammalia; order Carnivora; family Eupleridae; genus Cryptoprocta; species Cryptoprocta ferox. The sequence goes on along the minus strand of CM053567.1, from coordinate 130,327,462 downwards.
GGCTCACTTTTCATATCTATAAAATGATAATATTACTACCACACACTCGAGGTATTTGAGTGTGAATACAAAATAATGGCTAATTCTAACGGGAAAAATGAATTATGCTATGATTATTAGCAATACAATAATGTGAATTATAATATTTATTATCCTATAATAATTACTGGAATAATAAAATTCACACAGAAGACTATACATCATTAACCTAGACTGAAGCATCAAGGTAAGTGTGACCCCTCTGACCTTTCCTCTTTCACCTCTCTGAAGCACTTAATGCTGCCTTCTTTTCATATTGGAATTCCATCTTCCTTTGGCGCCTTTATAGAGTTTAAGTGTCCTGGTTTTCCCATTTCTTGAGCTATTCCCTGTCTTATTCACTAATTCTACTGACCAAGATGGGCTTACATTTTCCCTCAGCTTGATTAAACTTCAGATAAGTTTCTTTTTGGAATAGGTCCATGACTTCCCTTGTTTTAGAGAATCTACTTTAGAAAACTTGTAATTCCAAAATCTTTCTCTCCCTCTTTGAAATGTATAGAAGTCTCCTTTGAAGTCTCTTCCCAGTTTCACAGATCCAAGAGGGAAGTTCTCTCTCAACCTGAGACCATCCCTTTGAAATGTATTCATCAAACAAGATGGTGCCCCTATCTCCCAGTCTCTGTGGGAGGGCAGGAGCCTAACTAATGGGTGCCTAGCTCCAAATTTTAACACTACCCCCTGTCTGGAAATTAAGAGAAAGTTTACTTCTCTTTTGGGTAAAACCAGTTAGCATATACAGGTGGCCTGCCTGGAATTCCCTCCACCCCCTTGTCCCACCTCTGTTGCGTTCAATCTCTCTCCCCTATTATAATAGTCTTTTTTTTTATTTTATTTTTTAAGAAATCGCTATACCCAACATGGGGCTTGAACCCACAACCTGGAGATCAAGAGTCACATGCTCCAGTCAGGCACCCTTGTAATAGCCTTGAATAAAGTCTTCCTTACCTGTTTAATTTTGTCGAGTGTAGTTTTTCTTTATCACTACATACTTCTCCAAGGAAGAAAAGAGAGCCAGGAGGGAAGAGAGAGGGAAGTCGAGAAAAAAAAGGAAGGAAGGGCAGATCCAACAAATTATTATAGTTATCCTTTCTTCAGTTAAAGGATATTTCAAAATTAAAATGACAGAAAGAATAATTTTGGAATAAAAGAATTCTTTCAAGTAGAATAAATCTAGCTTTATGAACAATACAATCCATGGGGCACCTGGGTGGCTCAGTCAGTTAAGCGTCCGACTTCGGCTCAGGTTATGATATTGCAGTTTGTGGGTTCGAGCCACGCATCAGGTTCTGTGCTGACCACTCAGAGCCTGGAGCCTGTTTCATATTCTATATCTCCCTCTCTCTCCACCCCTCCCCCGCTCGGGCTCGGGCTCTCTCTCTGTCTCAAAAATAAATAAACATTAAAAAAAAAAAAGGCTTCATTCCCACCATCTTCACTCCAACCAAACAGATCCACTCTCAGTTTTGTTTTTCTGTTAATGTGTAATCTGGTATTCCCTCCTTTTTTCTTGCCTAAGTCCTGCTTTCCTTTCAGGACCCAGTTTACCCTGATTCCTCCATGAATACAAAACCTTTCTCAAGAACGAACTGGTGGTTGCCAAAGGGGAGGGATTTGGGCGTATGGAAGAAATTGGTAAAGGGGATTAAGAGGTACAATCTTCCAGTTTTAAAATACATGAAACACAGGGATGTAATGCACAGCACCAGGAACATAGTCAATAATATCGTAACAACTTTGTATAGTGACAGATGGTAACTACACTTATTGTGGCTACCATTTCAAAATGTACGTAAATATCAAATCAACAATGTTGTACACCAGAAACTAATATAATATTGTATGTCAACTATTCTCCAAATTAAAACAAAACAAAACCTTTCTCTGATGTTCTTTCTCTCCTTGCTCTAACCTCTTAAAAGTCACTTTCATTTTTTTCTTTTTTCGGTAAAAATCATGTGGAATTTCATTGACTACTGCATTCTATACAACCCTCAAATGTGTACTTTCAATCCAAACCTCTCTCTGGAATTCCTGACTTGTAGATTCAACTGCTTTATGATATTCCAACTGAAATGGCTATATAGACATCTTTCACTCAACATTTCCAAAACAAAAATGTCCTCATATTCTTCCAAACACTGTTCTACCTGACGACACCACATTCTTCTAGTCGCTCAGGTGAAAACATTTAGAATTATTGTGAATGTCCTCTCACACCCACATCTACTCTGTCTAAGCATCCCAGGGGTCCCACCTTTACTCAGATGTATTCAAATCCAATCACTTCTCACCATCTCACATTTAGTGGAGTCATCCTCCCCTCTGCTAGATTACTGAAATAGTCGAGGAATTGGTCTCTGTATTTCCACATTTGCCCCTCTCTGCAAAGTATATTTTTACACAGTAGCCAGAGTGATCCTTTCAAAGTATTAAGTCATATCATGTCACTTTCAATGGCTCCCCAATCGACTCAGAAGAAAAACTCAGCCCCCTTCCCCTCATTTGAGACTCCTGCTCTCCCAGGATATCTCCATTCCAGCCCACTGGCCACCTGGCTTTGCTTTAAACTTGTCAGATAAAATGACCCTTTAGGCTTCATTCTAGCTACTCCTGCTGCATAAAACACTCTTCTCTTGCGTGGTCTTCAGGGTTCACTTCCTCGCCTTCCTCAAGTCTTTATTCAAATCTCACCTTTGCAATGAAAATTACTTTGATCCCTTACTTAATATGACAACTTGCCCTTACACTCTCTCCATCTCTGACACAACCAATGTCACTCTCACTAAAATCAAATTACTCTTCAACTACCTTGAGTCACAATGTGCTCTCCTGAGAACCAGAAAGACCTATGAAGACTCCCTTAAAAGTACATGACTTGTAAATTCCAAAATGAGTCATTAAACCTTAGCATCCCTGCACACCAAAATTGTCAGTGGCTATAGGATACAAGGCTTTGTATAGGATACAACAGTATGGGAGCTAATCACTGAGAATCTACATAATTTGTAATCTAACCACATCCTGAGAGACGAGAAAACCTGCAAATTGCAAGATGAATTGCAAATAAAGAGGAAAATTAAAGAAACAATAGTTAGAAATTAAAAAACAGAGAATTGTGGGAGACTTTTTCCTTCTGCATATAATACAGAATACAAAGACTTATATCCTATACAAGGAGGAGAAAAGATGGCTAGAGGAACAGAGTAAGAGGAAGGATGGGACGCCTGGGTGGCTCAGTCGGTTAAGCCTCCGACTTCAGCTCAGGTCATGATCTCACGGTTTGTGGGTTTGAGCCCTGCATCGGGCTCTGTGCTGACAGCTGAGAGTCTGGAGCTTGCTTGCTTCAGATTCTGTGTCTCCCTCTCTCTCTCTGCCCCTCCCTGGCTCGCTCGCGCGCGCGCTCTCTCTCTCTCTAAAATAAATAAACATTAAAAAATTAAAAAAAAATTTTTAAAAGAATAAGAGGAAGGATGGAGAAAGAGTGTCATTTTAGTGAGCTAATCACTGAGAAACTACCTAATTTGTAATCTAACCACATCCTGAGAGAAAAGAAAACCTGCAAATTGCAACACGAATTGCAAATAAAAAGAGGAAAAAAACTTAGGTAGTTTCAAACAGAGACAGGTGTTGATAAAGAGTTATCCAGAACATTCAGTAGTGGCACAAGATCCCTATGGTTGTTTGTTTTCCTCGCAATGTTTTCTTAAGTGAGAAAGACAACTGTCTCTATACAGATAATAGTGAGTTATTTTGTGTTTTAAAGGAAGGATGTCTCTCCAATGAAAAGATCAAACTATAGGGGCACCTGGGTGGCTCAGTCAGTTAAGCATCTGACTCTTTATTTAGGCTCAGGTCATGATATCACGGTCCGTGGATTCAACCCCATGTCGTGCTCTATACTGGCAGCGTGGAGCCTGCTTAGGATTCTCTCCCTCTCTCTCTGCTCTAATCCTTCTCTCTCTCCACGCCTATCTCAAAATAAATAAAAATAAAAATATTTATTAAAAAATAAAGATAAAAATATAAAACCATGAACCATGAGATATGAGAAAATGTTTTGGTTTGTAATTTTGGCATTTTGAAGGGCAAGAATTTGGGGTTTTTGCTTTGATTACTGTATTTTTACAAAGATAATATAAAAATAATAGCCACGTGATCAGTCCCTTTTAGTGCTTTCTGTCTTCATGTTCAACTGAATATGAAAACTTTCCATGAACCCCAAAAATTATCTACGAGGAAAACACTATCTGAACAACGAAGTTTACAGTTGAAATTATTCCATCTTAGGTAATAAAATGAATCATTTTAACTAAAATAGTTTCAAACTAAGCTATATCAAGCTATCAAAATCAAATTATTTACTCATGTTAGAAAGCACCAACATTTCCAAAGGACAAAAATATGAGATCACCATTAAAATACAGTCATAATTTCAAAACATGATCAATGTCTTAGACACAATAATCCAACATTCATAAGAGAAAAAAACATTATTCCATTTTGATAATTAATGTTTTAAGAAAAATATTTCATCTGAAAATCATTCTCCTACCTTATTTTGATTTTAAATATGATTTTTGAATTTTATGAATATCAGAATAAAATTTACACTACCTTAAAATCTCTTTTTAATGAGACTAAAGGAAAAAAAAACAAAATCTAAAATAAATTCTATACAAAGTCTTTCTAGCGGTGGTCTCCAGTGTCATTGTTGCCATCTTCCTTATTATAATAAACAACGCTCAGAATCTGCAAATTATTTCTGTATGGAATCATTTTTAAAAAGTAACTTTATGCAACTTTTTACTTACACATTCTGTGGCTGTGACTATCAATGAGCTCGAGATGACAGATTTTCCACCATTAAAGCTCACTGAAACATCAAGAGTTCTGAAAGAAAATGAAACAAGAATTAAAAATAAATTAAAAACCAGAGGATTGTGGGGGATTTTTATTTCTGCATATAATTCAAAACCAGCAAGAATGTTTACTTTTCATCAGTTATCCCAGCTTTTTTCTTTCTTAGTTCCAGTCCTTACTTAATAGCCAGAGGCAAATTCCTTAAATGATCTAATTGTTCCTAAAAGAAGTATTAACATAAATAGAAACATTAAAAAACTCCTTAAGAGAAATGCTGAGGCTATCTTCCCAAAAACCCAAAAAGAAGAAAAAAAAAACGCTTAGATCCGATTTAGCATTATTTCCCTTGTCTTCAGACATTACTACCATCACAAGATTATTAAGAATAAAAAATTGGAGGGGTGCCTGGGTGGGTCAGTTGATTAAGTGTCTGACTTCTGCTCAGGTCATGATCTCACGGTTCCTGGGTTCGAGCCCCACATCGAGCTGTCAGCTCAGAGCTCGGAGTCTGCTTTGGATTCTGTGTCTCCCTCGCTCTCTGCCCCTCCCCCACTTGCGCTCTGTCTCTATCAAAAATAAACATTAAAAAATCTCTTTAAAAAATAGGTAAATAAATAAATAAATGGAAATAATAAACCATTCAAGGGTAAAATATAGAGAAAGTATAATATCTTGTATTAGCAAGAGAGAGAAATTGAATAAAAAAGAGAATGCAATGTCCATGTAGGTATTTGTTGTAGATGGTCCCAGGACATTAAAATATCTTAACAAAGGTAGAAGAAAGGATAATTTTTTTTTTCATAGCTAAGATACATCAGATTTAGTATATAGCGCTTACTTTGGAAACATGTTTCAAATTAGAAGATAATTAATAATAATTAAAATTTCATTAATTTAGATTCTAGTAATTATTTGTGATCAGTCAGCCAGGAGTTGATAACTTTTTAAAAAATAACTCTAAGATATCAAAAGGGGAAAAAATGACAAGGAGATTTTAAAATATTAAGGAAACAATCCTTTTCCAAAATAGTTTACACCGTATGTTATCCTATAATAATCAGAATGCCAACATTTCAAAGCTATCCATTCATTAAAGCAGAAAGTAGTAAGTAACATTTTGGTAATCTAACTTCTATACAGTGCCATGCTCCCATTCTCCTAAAATATTCTAAATTCCAAGAATTAATAGCTAAAAACTTTGCCTGAATTACTCTCAATCAGTAATGTTGTTATATTTTGAAGATTTCTTCTCTATCCCTTCAATTGAAAGCCAAATTTGCTACTACTTGCAAAGAATTCTGATAAAAGAGAAACAATCTCAAACCACTGAAAAATTTTCAATTATGATGCCAGAGAGGGGAGATGAGAAATATTATTTAGCCCTGCTATGTGCCAAATACCAGCCTCGGCATTTTATGGACATCATCTCATTAATTTCTCACAACAGCCCTTAAAATAAGTAGTAGTTTCACAGTTGTGCAGATGGGATACATAAGGCCAAGAAATGCTAATTACCTTGCCCAAAGTGGTAAAGCTAGGGTTCTAACTAATTTTGAAGTCTCCATCAGACCATGCAAGCTTGTTGAAATCATAGTCCTTAGTGTGTTTCTTTTCTCAGTGTGACGTTTAGTTTGGATTCACACAGGAACAGAGCCACCAGGAAAGATACTCCTAGCAAACCTAAGGCTGAACTCTTCTTCAAAAATCAGTAATACTTCCATTAAAAATATTTCTTTAAATTATTCCCTTCAAAATACCTTGTTTAAAAAAAAAGTTTAGCTATATCCAAAAAAGAATGAGAACTTAAGATATTTATATCAACTTGTTTGAACTTTTGAACTAGTTCAACAGAGAATGCCATGTGGCTTACTTAAGAGAGAAAACTTAAACCCAATTGCTTATTCTGCAGAACCAAGTGCCTTGTTTTGTTTTATTTATTTTTTTTTGAAGACTAAGCAGAGTTGAATCCAAAAATATTCTTTCCTAGTTCCCAATTCCTCTACTTTGAACAATGTCCAAGAAAGCATATGACATGATAGGCATGGTTTTAATTTGGGGGAAAAGCCTATCTGATTCACAATAATATAAGATTGTAGCAAGTAATCTTACTGATTCAACTTTTATGGGTTCAGTAGATACTGACTGAAGTTGTTTACAACCTGGCACTTAGAATTCACCAGAAATAAACCAGTTCTCTAATTAATGAAGAAAACATTAAAAATTTTGATGCTTCCAGACGGAGAAAAAAAGAAAAAAGGATTTTAATGCTTCTCCAAATGGAATAAGAACAGAAGATCTATTTTACAACAAAGTTCACTCTTTCCTGTAGTAGAAATGCATGCCGATGAGATCTTGTAGGCAACCAAAATAACTGCATTATCTCCAAATCTCTAGTATAATGTGGCTGGTTTCACACAAACCTGAGGCAAGTCTCCACAGGCATGGAAAGCCACCTGATGTTTCTTTTGACATGTAGACTCAATTGAAACATGATCTTCACCTTCTTGAGAGCAGAGCATAGCCATCAACAACAGCACTGACAATAATGGCATTTATCGAGTCCCTACTACGAGGCAGACACACTACTCTCCTCTCATTTAATCTTCACAGGGACCCCCTGAGCTAGGCAGCAGCACTTTCTCTACTTTCCAAGAGAGGAAACTGAAGCTTACAAAGGTAACTTGCCCAAATCTTAAACTGCTCTGACTCTAGAGTCAAAGTGCTTCTGTGACTTCTATCCCATACTTCCTTCATCCCTGATAAATATGTGAGAATCTTATATTTAAATTTCTCTCATCGGCAAGAGTTGAGTAACACTCCTCTGGGTTTTTACTACATTCACATATTGCTCATGGTTAACTAGGATGGCATTTACTAAATGCTAAGATAACATGAAAAACACACTCCAAAAGTTTTTGGAGTGCCTTTAAATGTTGTTGTTTCTTTAGAAAAACATTTTTGAAATTATTGGTATGATATTGGCACTGTCATGAATGATACCTTTACCCAATGGTATGCTACTCCTTCACGTGAAGATAGATAAAGCTACCCCACCCTCTAACCCAAACCTAATACCCTGACCTTTTGTTGCCTCAAAACTCCAATGCATGTATTTAATGTTTTCCATCTTATTTTATGTCATTTCTGTTTGTATCTATGGATTGCTCATTCCTACATAACTCCTACTTCTGGTTAGTGTTTTACTAACAGTAGAACCCACACTCTCAGTTACAGTCACTTTATTATGGATGAAAATGTATGAAAACCATGCTGGTTTTCCTTAATTCCATGCAGAAGTGAGAAGTGAGGGGAGAGTTCATTTTTATTTGTCCCAAGAATCAACTGAAATTATAAAAGGGGAAAGGTCTAGCCCACAAGTTGAGGAATCAGGAGTCCTGAGTTTGAAGCGTAGTCCCTGTACTCTCAAACTTGCATTCCCCAATCTGTAAAATGGGAATGATTTTACCTATTTCAGAGTTGTTTGAGGAAGGAGAGCTTGACAAAATAATTAACATAAAATATCCAACATAGTGGTGGGAACACAGCGGGTATTCTTATATTATTGTAATACTTGACTATTTTTCTAATGGATTATTCAGAGTACAAGGTACTTTTATATAAACCTTTTAGACCCAAGTGAAAAAATAACACAAATAATACAGAAGACTATATAGCAGCAATAAAATAATTATGTAACACTTTTTGGCTCAAAGAACTTCTATTCTACTCACTGCCATGCAAAAATAGAGATAAATTGTTCAAAAACTGCCTAGTATATAACATCATGCAGGTTCGTGTAAAGAAATTTTTCAGTGCTATTTCCTTCCTGTCACAAAACATCATCTGATCAAACCCAAAATCATAGCTGTATTGGGCTGCATGCTTACACCTCAAACCTAAAACTGCATTCTTAATTGGTTTATGAATGTTTGCCAATAAGTTCATTCCATCACTCAATCATTCTATTACTAGTTAATTCAACAAACACTTATAAATTGCTATAATAGGCCAAGCTAGGCTGTGCTTGGAACAGGACTGTAGTAACAAATAAAACACGGTATTACAGTGTAAGTGAAAGGAAACCACATAAACAATTACAATAGAGTGTGATATTAACTGAAATAGGGGTAAGCACAGGAGTTCTAGAGGTCCTAGTTGTGAGAGATACAACCTGCTCAGCTTTGCCAAGGGAACATCAACAAAGGATTCCTGCAGGAAGTCACTTTAAAATGAATCCTACCTAAATAATGACCAGGAGATAATAAGGAAAAGAGATTAGAAAGGGATCCAAGAAGAAGGAGGCTATTTGATAGGCTGGAAGCTAAGGAAGGCACAGAACAGTCAAGGAACTAAAAAACATTCAATGTAGCAGCAACATAAAATGTGAGAGTGAGAATATATAAACTGAGCCTGGAAAAGGGAGTAGAAAAGGATCAGGAATAACCCAGGATGCCATCTTTAGACATTTGGAATTAGTCTTAAGAGTTTTTAAATTATGTATAAATATCGTCAGAACTGTGTTTTACAAATATCATTCTTTTTACAGTGTCAAGCACAGAGTAGAAGAGTAAATTCTACAGTAGAGAGATCATTTATGAATGTCTTAGTATATTTCACGTAAGAGCCAAAGTAGAAATGAACTAAAATAGTGGCAACGAGGGTGGTGTGAAAATGAAAGTTGGGAGTTATTAAGGAGGTAGAATAAAAATGATTGGACATTATCATTTGGATTGGATGTTAATGGTGAAGAAGAAGGAAATACCGAATGATGACTTAAGAGTTTCTGTCTTGTTGTGAGGTGGGTTGCATAGGAAACACAGGACATGGAGCAGGTTTGAACAGAAGTACATAGGCTTAACTTGGGAATTTCAAGTTAAATAAATGTGTCATGAGAAATCCAAGTGAGGCAGTAGACTTTTGGATAATGGACTTTTGGATAGTGCCGTTAGAGCTAAGGAAAAGATCTTGTCTTGAGATTTGGAGATCCTCAGCAAGAAAAGGAAGCCTTAGAGAAGATACATGTATGGGTCAGTATTCCAACCATGGTGATAACTGAGAGCGAGGGACAGTAAGAGGAGCCTGAAGTGACATCTGAGAAGAAACAGCCAGGTAGGTGAGAATATGAAGTCATGAAAGACAAAGGGAGAACCTTCTGAGACAGGAATGGCCCACAGTGCCTAACGCAGGGTGGTCAGGGAAGATAAGTCTAAGAACTGACAACTTCCAACATCATTTCTATAATTTGGTTCTACGTTATTTAGAATTTTTCACAAATATCTTAATCCACTCTAAGTTCCATCCTTGGAATTCTTTTTTTCCAAAAGAGAAGGATCAGGGTCCCTGGGTGGCTCCTTCCATAGAACATGCAACTCTTGATCTCTGGGTTGTGAGTTCAAGCCCCATGTTGGGCCTAGAGCTCACAGAAGCAAAAACAACAACAACATGATCTCGAGGTCCGTGAGTTCGAGTCCCACGTCAGACTCTGTGCTGACAGCTCTGAGCCTGGAGCCTGCTTCATGTTCTGTGTCTCCCTCTCTCTCTGCCCCCTCCCACTCGCACTCTGTCTCTTTCTCTCAAAACTAAATAAACATTTAAAAATTAAAAAAAAAAAAAAAAGATGCAAGAGAGTTCCCAAACAGAATAGCTCAGTGCCATATGTCAGAGCTAAGAATCTTCATACACAATGAAGTATGCTTGACATTTCAACCCACGGTAGCTTACTTGCAAAGTATTCATTTACTACTGACTTCGTGCATATCCAATAAAATATGTCATTTAACGATCCATTAGAAAAGATGAAAAAATTAAATAAAATTATGAAAGGTATCTGCTAGAAGTAATAAATAATTTATCTCCAATTTGCACATAGTGAAAATTAAGTTGGCAACTTCTCAAAAAGTTATTAAAATTATGGTGACTTAAGATATTTTGAAATCAAGTCCTACTATTAAATACTCTGCAGAGCTTTTTAAAAAGTTAGTTTTGTGCCTAATAAAGATTATGAGTTGAAAAATAAGTCTTCATATTTATGAATAATTTAAAGATTCCACTTCTAGTGATGATTATATATGTAAATTAATGTTTTGTCTAAAAATATATTTTTAAAGTGGTTAAAGGATTCTTGAATAAAATCATTTCTTTTTAAGATATTTCAAAATATGTGTATACTACAACAAACATTGCAGTTGGGAAGATTGCTAGATTGCAGAAAGAACAAAAAGCTGTACTCAGAGATGTGATGGACATCACACCTGAAGCTGCATTGTAAATGTTTACCGTATTACACTGAAAATCATCCCTTTTTAACTGTTTTTCTATATTTTAATAAAATAATGAAAAGATACTTGGAAATAATCACTCGTTTTTAGTGTCTTTCATCCAAAAAGCCAAATCCCTTAATAATAGCAAAAAAATGATAATGCAAAATTTAGGAGCAGTATATAAGAAGATTTAAACACATATTAAAGGATATCCTCTATCTCATCATATCCCTGTCCCTCTTTGAACACTTGTGGTTACCAAAACACTCTCTAAATTGTTAGAGAAATCTTCCCTGTATTGAGCTGAAATGTGCCTCCCTTTATCTTTCACTCTTTCCTTCACCTTTCCTTAGAGAAATAAAGAATAAGTCAGATCTGTCTTTCATATGACAGAGCTGATGTTTGAAAACATCTGATGTGCGACGCATGAATCATATTTTAGAGTATTTTAAATTACATCCTATTTAACATTTCCATACTTGGCAACATCTTGTTGGCCACCTCTAGATGTGCTCCAATTAATTTTTCCTCTTAAAAGACAATTTCCAGAACTAAAAATAATACTTAGGATGGAGATGCAATACAGTTTAGGTGAACTGATTACATTTATACATAAAATCACAAAGCAATACACTGTGGGAAAGAAAAGATAAAATGTCCCACCTCTGGGGTGGGGAATAGAGAAATAAAGAAACAGAGATGGTCCTCAGCCTTAACCTATCTCACCAAGATTCTAATGTTTACATTCAAAGTAAAGACATGACTAATGTCCTAGAATCCATGATAAAAACAAATAAATCAAGTTTCATTCCTTATAAGGAAAAGAAGAATAAAGGCATTCCTCTAGCACCTGCTACAAAGATAATGTTATTAGGTATTGTATAGATATACATACACATACATATGTGCATAGGTATATTTTTGAAAAGAAGTGTTCATGTGAGAAGCTGTGCTAAAGGCATAATTTTTCCAACCAAGAAAGAGAAGTGGAATGAATCAATTTTATTCCAGGTAAAATGATCATATTGAAAAAATATCAATGTTGAAGAAGAAAATAAAAAGATTCTATTACCAAGTCAGACTCTAACCCCAAGTCAGCCACACCATTCATCTGAATGAACCTTCAATACCACATGCCTAAAAATTTCCACATACACTAATGTCCCACCACTTCTTTCTCAAAACACTCTGTCAAGTGTCTTCCCACACTGCCTTTTAAGAGAACTAATACTATCAGTTTCATCTGACTTAGATATTTATTTCATATTTGCCAGAAGATTCTGGCCAATGTTTTTGAAAGCACATTTAACTATACCATATGCCTCCTTAAATCATCTCTATCAAACAAGCTGTAGGATAAGGCTCTGGTTCATTCTGTTCTGTTTTTCTTTCTTCACAATGTGTTTATGTATATTTACCCAATTTGCTCTGCTCTTCTTGCCAAATTACAGGTTTGAGATCTCAACTCTTGCAGAACAGCTGTGCTATTGTTGACATCTCACTCAACAAGGGTCAGAAGAGAAGCCCATCCTTCAAGTACTGGGACACCAGCACTTATACCGCAAGGCAAACCCCCTGCCGTGGGGAGGATTCAAAGAACTCCACAGAGTCTTTCCTATTCAAACTTCAGACATTTTGGTACAAGTGAGCCACTGGCAGAAGTAAACTGCCAACAATCTACAGATTTTCCTTGGTAAGACAACATATTTAATCACATGACATTTTAAATTTAAACTGTATCCAGTGAAAGAAGTGCAAAAGAACAACCTCATTACCACCAGCTTTACATTCTTCCTGTTTAAATACTAAGAATCCAGGGTCACCTAGGTGGCTCAGCCGGTTAAGCATCCACCTTTTGGTTTCGGCTCAACTCATGATCTTGTGGTTTCATGAGTTTGAGCCCCATGTCGGGCTCCATGCTGACAGTGCAGAGCCTGCTTGGGATTCCCTCTCCCTCTCTCTCTGCCCCTTCCCCATTCACACTGTCTCTGTCTCTCTCAAAATAAATAAACTTAAAATAAATAAATAAATAAATAAATAAATACTAAGAATCCATTCATCTCAATCTGGAAATCTATATCAAATAAAGAAATTTAATAAACAGAAATTTCTCTCAAAGAAAGTACTTCAAAGACCCATTTCAATAACACTAACCAATGATATGCCTGGATAAGATTTGCCCAGATAGCTTTAACGTTTGTTTACTCCACATCAATTTCCAAATGCAAAGCTGTGGTCCTAGCTCTGCTACTATATGCTTTGTCCCCATCTCCAAGTAAAGCATCTTCATGTTAACTTCTTAAAAACTAACATTCACAAGTGTTAAGGTTTCAAAAGAATAATCCTCAAACAAAATGGAATTCAGGAAGTAACAGCAAGATAAGAAAGGAACTGGTAGAGCAAGTTAATGAGATAAGGCACACGTTCATGGATCCAGCTCTGAGACTAGGCATCTGGCTTTGAGGCTGTCTATCTAGGGTTACTTCACCAGGGTGTTGTTAATTATTTAAGTGAGAGAACATGGGGAACCATCACCACATCTGTCACCCTCGCACAGGAAAATCCTTCATTCGTTGTTGGGCCAGATGTGTTTATTTGAAACATAGACTAACTAGCTACTTAATGGGTTTGAATCCTTAGCCAAAAGCTAATTAGGCAAACATATTAAGCATCAGTCACCTTACAAGGCTAAACTGTTTCAGTTGTGTTGACTTTTATCCAATCTCATAAGAGAGCTCATCACCTACAATAGTATCTGAAGAAAAGTCAAGGCAAAGGAAAGGTCCAAATTACTTGCAACATACTTAGAAGAAGAATAATGATGTCCCCAAGTGCCCAATATACTAACAAATAAAACCTTCTCATGTTTTACCTCAGTGGTATCATGTGCTTGATACCAAAAAGCAAGAAAGCAAGAAACCAAGAATGCAAGAAAGTAAAAAAGCAAGCAAGCAAGCCAGCAAGCAAGCAAGCAAGAAAGGCAAAAGTAATTATCTTAAATGTCCTTCCTCCAAAATCCCCAGTTCGCTTGTAGGTGAAATATTAATGTCAAAAGCCAAAGAAATGATGACTTCTCATGTCTAATAATATTGTGCTCTATATGATTTTTTTTAAATCACATGTCCTGGGTATTTAGCCAATCTACAAATCACTGAATAATATCAGCAGTCTCTATTGTAGTCTCTTAAAATGAGAGTGCCCAAAAGCAAATTCTGGAGAAAACAAACTCAGTGTCTGGGATAAAACAGGCATACTGCATTTTATAATTACTTTGGAGAAGAAAGTAAGCTGTCTTCCTTAACCAATCACTGCTATTAAAAAGCCAAGATAGTTTTCTGTTCTCTTTTTTCTTTTTTTAAATGTTTATTTATTTTGAGAGAAAGAGAAAGAGAGCCGGGGAGACTCAGAGGGAGAGGAAGAGAGAGAATACTAAGTAGGCTTGGCACTGTCAGTGCAGAGCCCAACACAGGGCTCAATCCCACGAGCCGTGAGATCAGGACCTGAGCTGAAATCAAGAGTTGGACGCTCAACCGACTAAGCCACCCAGGCACCCCTCTGTTCTCTTAAATGGCACGCCTCCCCCCATAGGATTCTGGGTATTTTTCTCCTACCTGATATAAGTCCCTGACCCCCCCCCCCGCCCTGCCCTGCCCCACAATCAAAGGTACTCTTTTTGCTCTTAATATAACTTACTTAGTAATTCAAAATATTTGAGAAAAATTCATCCATCCTCTCATCTAGCAAACATTTATGAATCTGTGTGCACAAACATTGTGTGCCAAGCATTGTGTTGGTGTTACAGATACAGCAAGAATCAAAACAAAATCAATCCTACCAAGAAAGAGATCCAAGAGAAAATAAATGCTTGGGAGAAAAAATTAACCATGAAAAGGGAATAGGGAGTGCCAAACTCAAGAGGGGAAAGACTGTATTGATTACATAGGGTGACCAGGAAGGGTTTACCAAGAAGGTGACATTTGAACAAGGTCTAAAGAAGGTGAGAGTGAACCATGAAAAGAAGAGCGTTTCAAGCAGTGGGAACAACAGGTATACAAGTGCCAACACAGTTAAGGAACAGCAAAGAGGCCTGTGTGACTGTCACAGATGGGGCAAAAGGAAGATGAGGACTCTGTCATGGTTAGGGGCCAGATCCTACAGAACCTTGTAGAACATTGCAATGTTTAGATTTTCACTCTGAGTGGAATAGGGAACTCATTATCAAGGATTCTAAGTGGAGAGGCGATATAAATGAATGGTTTTAAAAGGATCACTTCCGCCAAGAACAGAAGAAGGAAAACCAGAAGAAGCTAATAAATGTTGTATATTTTATTTGCCTTTGCTCTGTATGCAAGATCAATTTAAAGTAATCTTGTATCTTATTTATTATCCTACACATACTGCATCCACTACTGTAGAGCTAAGGAACATCTGAACTGTCTGCAATTGTTTCTTTCATAATAGAGAAGGTAAAAAAAAAAAAAAAAACGGAAATACTAAATTACTAATGAAATTATTTGTGTTTAGGTGATTTAAATAAAAGCTCTTCTTCCAAACTAACATCCTTATTTTAACCAACTCTCATTATGTTAATTGCCACACCAAAGAACATGAGAAAAGAGACCATGGATATTAAATTAAAGCACAAATATTTCCTAGTCCAAGGTATGCCTTATTGAGCCATGTTGCTTTTGCTTTTTAATCTTGATATTTAAACACTACAGTAATTAGTCAAAATCTCACTTTGTAGCTCATGTGTTTGTAACTGTGTGTAGGTGGATGTGTATATTTAATAACGCACAGTTCAAAATAATGGCCATGGCTCTGATTATTTAGAGGCTCTAACAATAGTTCTCTTACCCATCCATATAAATACTTATGGAGCCTTTTAATCAATATTTAAGAAATAAGATAAAGCAGACTGAAGCATTTTCAACCCACTAAGAGTATATATAGTTAAAGTACTAGCCAGAGTAGTTTGCCTAGAACTACTATTTCATGTTCACTCTGTACATAAAAAAAAGGAGGCAATAAAATAATTAATGCATATTTGTCACCATTTCCTAATAATTTGTACTTAAAATGTTTTTAAAATGTTTTAAATGAAGTACTTACTCTCCAACTTTATTCAGTGTAGGTGCGGGACAAAGCATAGAATTAAGCTCCACACTTACTGGGTTAACACCTAGAAAATAAAATGGCACTGAATTAATAAAGAGCTTTATTTTTCTCAGTTTCATTAATAATATGAAAAACATGGGGCACCTGGGTGTCTCAGTTGGTTAAGCGTCTGGCTCTGGATTTCAGCTCAGGTCATGATCTCATGGTTTGTGAGATTGAGCCCCACACTGGGTTCTGCACTGACAATAAGAGGGACTCTCTTTCTCCCAGTCTCTCTTTCTCTCTCTCAAAATAAATAAACTTGAAAAAATTTTTAAAAATAATATGAAAAACATAATGGCAATCAGGGTTTAATGGTGGAACATTAGATATATATTAGAATGAAAAACCAAATAGATTCTCATCTAAAAAGAGGAGAAGGAAAAGAGAATAAAAAAAAAGAGATTATATGCCACATTGATATACAGTGTTGGTAAATTAAGTTGTGATATTTTTCTTAGACTAAATTCACATATATTTGTAGAAACTATAAAATTATCATCATCTCCATCTCCATTTTTCAACTATCTTATGGGTTTTAAGGATAAATGATATATATTTTAAAAGCAGAATTTAAAAACAATGGAGAAAAGATGAACATCCAAAGAAGAATGAATTTATTTGAAGAGTTTAATAAAAGTCGTATCTACAATAAATAAATACATTTCATAAAACAGAATGCTTAAATTGCCCTAATAATTTTAATATTATAGAAGCAAGAAAATCTGGACTATAAATATTCAGAAAAGTTACATAATCAGTAATATATCCCATAATCCTGGGATATGAGGGATGAAAACAGAATCTGACTCCACTTATTTGTTTGAGGATTTACTTTAATAAACTTAATCTTATGTAGCTAAGGAATAAATATGTTTACAAACATGTACTCAAAGGGAGCTAGGTAAAACTAACTCTTAGATTCAGAAGACTAGAGAATAAAAATAAAAATACTTCGTTCTCTTCAATTGTAGAATCTACTATGAAGCATTTGTTACAAATATTATTGTCTTGCCTTACCAAAATGATGATCCTAACAGGAAAGAGAGGAATTAATTATGACATTTACCATGCTGAGATCCTTACCACGTTAATTCAACAAACACACACTGAACAGTTGCTGTGTACATAGCCAAAGCTGTGCTATTGGAGTGTTTAGTACCATCAGAAAAACAGCAAAATTGTAGATGAACCTCTCAAAACATAATTCTACCAGGGTTCACAGAGTTGTAGCCTCTGCCTTACAGATTAAAATTTTAGAAGCCAATATAATCATCAATAAGGAAAAAATATATTTACAGAAACCCAAAATGCTCAGAATATTAAGATTATTTAAGGAGTTTTTCTCAGAATGAAGATTAAAAACATTATACTCATCTGCTTTTTTGAAAGCCATGTTAGAGAAAATAAAACCCCATTCCATGAATATGATAATTTTCAATAAACAGTGCTGGGTGGGCACTGAAGATCAAAACATGTGATATATCCAAAAATATAAAATATGTGAAATATCAACAAGGCAAAAAGTCTATCTCAAGAAGCTGACTAGCAAATTACTGGGAAATTAGATGAAGAAAATGAGTGAGAATAAAATAAGGCAATAAGTAGTAGAGTGGTCCAAGATAGTTAGATTTTCAGGCAAGAGTGACAATAAATAAATCTGGAGAAAGAGGCAATTAAATCAAGCAGTTGACACAGTCCACACAGAATGAAGTCAGGAAAACTGAGTTCAACTCTCAGCTCTGCCCATTATTGGCTGTGTCACCACACCCAAGTTATTTGACTCTTTCAGCCACTGGACCAGTACCTATAAAATGAGGCTACTTTAGGATAGGGTTCAGCATTTCTTAAGTTATGAACAAAGGTTGTAATCATGAAATAACAAAAAAAATTTATTATTACTATTGGTACTCTCACTGGACTTCATTTCTTTCTTTATTGAAAAATATAGCATAGTTGATTTCAGCTGGGAAAAAGAGGAAGGCACTTGATGCTTATAGGCTGTGCAGACATTCAAGCAACATGGAGATTATGGGGAACCTACTCTTTGTGTATGTTTCATTTACAGTGTAAGTACAGAGAACACTCCCATTCCGACTTCCCAGGATGAATCCTCTTCCATTCAAAACAATTTGAAATTCCTCTAGAAGTAAAAAGAAAAATAAACAGTTTAATCCCTGCTTTACAGAAAAAAAAAAAGACATAACTTGAAAGGTCAAGGTACACAGAATGAATTTCTTCATAGTATTTTGCCAACTATTTACAATGAAGACATGGCTCTGTCTCCAACTCTACTTGCTTTCTTGGGCCCTCTAGGGAAATTCAGGGAAGATATCATTCATTGCCACATAGAAAGACATTATTTTATTTTTTAAAAAAACTGTTTTCCAATAGTAACCAAGGTATTAGAACTGAAGCCTAACAGTAATTCCCACATATCATAGAAACTTCTCCTTATCCCCTGTCTTCTCTGTCCCCAGGAAAAAGAAGGAAAAAAAGGAAAGAAAGAGAGAAAGAAAGAAAGAAAGAAAGAAAGAAAGAAAGAAAGAAAGAAACTTTCCCAAATTCTATCCTTAGGAAAATATCACTAGGAAAGAGCCCTCTTTGTATTTCCTCTACTCCCAAGTATTAAGATGTGGGAATGTAAAGAAAATTACTTATTCATGTTCTTTGTTTCTTAAAACAGTGACATGTTGTATTTTCTTTAATCTCTGATACCCATACAGAGTTCTTTAACAGTTTCTTGACATTACAAATCCCAGTTTCATTTTCTGTTGCATACAAACTTAGAACCCAGCAGAGGTCATGCACTTTGGACTACTAATAATCTATGGCCAGTCAATAAAGGAAGTTTATTCAACACATTGCTCAGCATTCTATATAGGAGAAGTAGTCACTAAATGTTAAAGAGTAAAATAAAATGCTAGAAAAAAGGTTAACTGATCAAATACCTTGAAAGGCAATTAAATATTTGCTGTTTAGCTATAAGATGGCAAATTAACTATTTTACAGTGATTAACTCTCAATCTTCTCAAGCAATCTCCTGCATAATCTAACATATATACAGTAATGTATTGTGGGAGAAAATATTGTTATGCCACTCTGCACTGAGTATTTTATAAAAGGAATTTTACCTTAAAAGTGCAGGTAAAACTTATAACTTGACTCTGAAAAGAGCATGGGCTTCAGAGTCAGAGAGACAAGAGTCAAATAGGACAATTACTAAAGCAAGTACTAACCCATTCTACCTGGGTTTCCTCATCTGTGAACCAGGGATTATAAAAATGTCAAATAGTCCTGTTATGAAGATTAGGTAAAGTTATAAAGGCAAAGGGATGCTCTGGGGTGTTCAAACACCTGATTCCTTTTAAACATCTCAACCATTAATTAGGGAGTCTAAAAGATCAACCATTAATTAGGGAGTCTAAAAGATAGAGAACTTAAGACTACATCCAGCGGTTGGGAGGCTCTGTGGTAAATAACACAGCACATTTCCTCCTCCATCAGACCCAATATTTTTCCTTTTCTAGTAGAGTCAGGTTAAAATGAACTCCAGGTCAGAATTGAAGAAGAAGAAACAGAACAAGCCAGAGATAGTCACATTCTCTTTGGGTAAGGATAGCTTGGAAGTGCTAAAACCTGAGTCTGTTCTTAGCTGATGAAGCCACCTGCTTCTTTCCTGCCATCCACCCGTACAACGTTTCCTTATGTGCCCTGAGCTGGAGGGCACTGTACTTTGGGTAGGTCATCAAACCATGGAGCTCAACGTCTAGAGATACATGACTGTATAATCAGATAAAAGAAAAAATTTCATATTTTATTTTACTTGTCATAGGAAAGGTCTCAAACATGAACTAAATATACAGAGAATTCTAAAAGCCTGTCACACAATATGTTCATTATTTAAAATAACACTCCGATCTTAAAAAATTTGAATTTAAAATAGAAATATTTCAAGGAATTATTTAAAAATTCTTACAGAAAAGGATGCCAAAAAAGTTAATTTTGTTATTCTCATTCCAGCATGAGTTTCAAATCATATATTTTAACTAGGGGGAAAAATACAATTTCTTATATGGTATTTTTAAATTCTAACCACTTACCCCCTACACAGACACTTGAAGGCCGCAATTCCAAGATTTCAGTGCATGACTGAGCTAGTATCTAAAAAGGAAAAAAGAAGACCAAGATAGAGAACTAAATTATAACTTGTAAAGTGAATTATAAGATTGCTAATAACCTTAAGGTCCTCCCCTTAACTTTAATAGATGGCAGAGAAAAATCTATTAACTATCGTATGTACAGCTACCAAGCTCTTAGGAAATCTCTGTGATGTCTTTCAGTATATATTCTATAACTGTATGCTGTAGGAACCCTTATTTGATTAGAGTAAATATAGACAGGTGTTGATAAAGTGGATGTTGCCTCCAAGTCAACCTTGACTTGAATACAACCGGTAGCCTTGAATACAAACAGATAACTAAAATTTCTTGAAGGCCATAAAATCAAGGCTGACTCCCTATCAAGCAAAAACAAGACAGCAAATCAGACCCCCTGTTTTGTTATGTGAATTTAATATGTTTTTTATTAAGAGGTTCAATATAATAACCAAAATTAAATGCTTCTTTATTTGTGGCGTTTCTATTTGATTTCTCAGCCTCGATTCCCATGGATGCTAATCCTCCTTGTATGCAGCAAACCTTACGTTTGGGGGAACACAGCCTCCTTATATGAGCCCAATATTTTCCTCAAACACACAGACCCTGTACTCCAGCATTCCCAGAGCACAGGGACAGAACGGCTCTTCTCAGCTTGTCCCGAGAAACAGAAATCACTATACAAGGCACAAGGCTACAAGTGCAGAACAACAATGATGAACTAAGCTGCCCTGAATGGACCCAACAATCCTGTCTTTATTTTTAGAACTGCTCTGCACTTCATTATCAAATTCAGACAAATTCCAGATGAACTTTGAACGACATTCCTTTCTTGAAAGAGTTGAAGACAGATGATGTACAGTGGTCTCTAGCATCTCCTGCTCATAACTAGAGCAGGAAGGAAGGAAATAGAAATGCTTTCTATGCTTTCTTTAATAACAGTGGAAGTATAAATTGTCAGACTCTAAAACTCAGCTGGTAATTTTTGTTGCTGAATATGTATCACTGAAAAGGAGAATCATTTGTACTTTTTAAGATCATTTCCCAGTTAATCCACTTTTCACAAAGCAACCGAAGCTTTAGTGATTAGAAAACAAATATAGTAAAATTTTATATCTGAGAAATTCTGGATGACATCTATTTCAACTCAGAAATGATCAAAAAGATTGATCCCATGGTCACCCAAAGGCCGTTCAATACCCAAAGACCTCCTCTTGGACTCTTATTTTATCTCCTATAATCAACACTCATTTCTCTGAAGAGTGTGTACCATTGTTCAGTTAAGAATTGGGGAGGGGCGCCTGGGTGGCTCAGTCAGTTAAGTGTCCGACTTTGGCTCAGGTCATGATCTCACGGTTTGTAGGTTCGAGCCCCGCGTCGGGCTCTGTGCTGACAGCTAGCTCAGAGCCTGGAGCCTGTCTACAGCTTCTGTGTCTCCCTCTCTCTCTGACCCTCCCCTGCTCACGCTGTCTCTCTCTCTCTCTCAAAAATAAATAAAAACATTAAAAAATTAAAAAAAAAAAAGAATTGGGGAAAGAACTGAGGACCACTGTCAAAGGTTAACATGTCCTCTTGGAGGGAAAGTATCTCAAATCAGGGACCTCCTTAAATATTTTAACACAATAAGGTAACAAGATTCTGAAAGGAACAGAACAGAAAAGTTTTGCTAAAGGAATATGGAGCTAAAAAGCTTCCAGCTAACAAAATTGGAGCCTTATAGCTTTGACTTTGGCCGATCTGAGATAAAAGAACAGTAAGCCACCGAAATGGAAGGGTCAAAGGAAAACACAAAGCCTCCAATTCTACTTTAGCTGCCAGGAAGTCTGAAGAAGTAAAAGTCTGCTGCCTTTTACAACAGGTCCCAGTAAAGCTGCTCCTATTAAGGAACATCTTCCAGTTCACAATTTCCTTATTAGTTATTTTAGGCACACCTCTAGCAGCATTACTGAAAAATGTTTCAAACATCGAGAAAAATTATGAGAAGCTTAAAGGCTGAATCCATTGGAAATTGCAACCGTATTTTAAAAATTCCTCAGAATAAAGTAAATCAAGAAATTACAATGAGATTTTCCAAAAGCCATGTCAAAGAACATGTAACCCAGAATGACCTGTGTGAATTTCTAAAATTATCTTGGTTTTCTCTCTACTACCAATATTGACCATAATTATATCAGCTCTCAAAATATTTAAGACAAATGTGTGTATCTTGACTTTCTCTTTTAATTTGATATAATCCATCAAATAGTTCAAAATGATAGTTTCTTTTTTTTAATTTTTTAAATCTTTTTAACATTTATTTATTTTTGAGAGAGAGAGACATAGAGTGTAAGTGGGGGAGGATCAGAGAGAGAGGAAGACACAGAATCAGAAGCAGGCTCCAGGCTCTGAGCTGTCAGTACAGAGCCTGATGTGGGGCTCAAACCCATGAACTGTGAGATCATGACCTGAGCTGAAGTCAGCCACTTAACCTACTGAGCTACCCAGGTGCCCCTCAAAATGGTAGTTTCAATAGTAAAATCAAATGATTAATTCTTATGGCATTCTCCATAAAACTGGAGAATAAACACCTTTAAGTACTGTTGATGGTATATACATCTCTGAAGCCAGACCCTTTTTATACCCTGTAATATGTTTTGATTTTAAAGAAAAGGTTCAAAATTATTTAGAAATTTATTTTCTATTCAATCTGAGATTAAAGAAACCACATTACATTAAGCAGAAGCTAAAAATAGCTAAAGATTGATTATATATTGCAATAAATTACATAATATACATTTATACATAAGAATACATTTACAGGAGTTTAATATTAGTACTTATTTTAATAAAATGAATTTTATATAAATGATATTAATAAATGGAAAAGTGACTCCAGTAACACATTCATTGAAAGGCAAGCAGTTTGGGGACACTTGGGTGGCCCAGTTGGTGAAATGTTTGACTCTTGGTTTCGGCTCAGGTCATGATCTCACAGTTTCATGGGTTCGAGCCCGCATCAGGCTCTGCACCATCAGCTTGGGATTCTCTCTCTCTCCCTCTCTTTCTCTGCCCTTACCCCACTTATGCTGTCTCTGTCTCTCTCAAAAATAAATAAACTTAAAAAAAGAAAGAAAAAGAAAAAAAGAAGGGCAAGCATTTTAGACCATGAGTCATAAAATTGGACTCACCATCTAAAGTAATTCAGTTGAATTTCCCACAGGACATTACCTGCCCTCCTCTAAAGTTTGTATTGATTTTTTTATATATATTTCTTTGGAACTTATGTTATATTAGTTGAGTATATGAATCAACTCCTCTATTAAAAGACAAACTCTTTTGGAGTATAAAAATAGGATATTATTCTATACAACCCTTTCAGGAGTAGCAAATTGTTTTGTATATGCAGTACAACCAGTAAATGGTTAGGGATTACAGGTTACATGAATTAATGAGAATATTAAAAATGTGTTTCTAGTAAGAAAATCAACAACCATACTAAGATACAACAACAATGACTAAGATAAGGCAGAATAAAGTTATGTGTAAAAGCCAATAAGTTGTGAATGTTGGAAATCAAGAAACCCACAATTTGAAAGAAAGTTCACCCAAACCATTCCAAATAAAAAAATAATCAAGGAGAGGAAAAGAGAATGTAGTGGGGAAAGAAGAGAGAAAAGAAAGTGTATGCATTTTTAAAAAATAAAATTTGTCCTAAATTAGGTTTTTCCATCTAGAGTTTACCATGTTCCTATAGTAAGAAAATAACGGGGCACATGGGTGGCTCAGTCAGTTAAGCATCTGACTCTTGGTTTCAGCTCAGGTCATGACCTCACAGTTTCTGAGGTCGAGCTCCTGCTCGGGGTTCTCTCTCTTCCTCTCTCTCTTTCTGCCCATCCCCTGTACACACGCTCGCCCACTCTCGCTCTCTCTCAAAATAATTAAATAACCATTTTTTTTAAATAAAACAACTGAAAGTCCAAATGATTCAATGTTTGTATGTAGATAGTTGACATCATAAGATTTTTTAAACAGTCAGTTCCATAAACACAAAACAGTTTATAATTTATTTTCATCAAGTAATTGCACAAGTTCAAATGTTCAAGATACCAAAATAGGTCTATTATATTAAAATTGTCATCCCTAAATGATGACTGACAGAGAGGACAAATATTTTTAACACTCTAGCTAATTTTTACTAAATTAAATACAGTTATTGATGGATTGAACACTGGATCAGGTGTCCCATCTATGATAATTGACGCATTATCTTTCATATCTGCACTTCCATCATTTGTACAACAGAGCATCTTGTAAGGATGTTTCTTCAAATATGTGTTGCCATCTGTCTTCATTATATCTCAATAGAAACAGAAAATAGTTTCCACTAAAGGTCGGCCTTGGTTGACATCAGAGAGAGCTAATAGCACCATAGACCAAATTTAAAGACATGCCAAATGCTATTAATAAAACCAGGGCACTGCACACACTAGACGCAAAATTGCATCATTTGAGATTCTGAAATATATATATATATACATATATATATATACATATATACATAAATTGGCAAAGAACTTGATGCTCACTATGAAGAAAAGTATACTACTGAAGCATCTGTTGACTCACAAGCATCTGTTCACTCAAAAACTAATATTACTGTTAAGGAATATTTACAAATGAAAATAATAGGTGCATTATTACCTACTCCCTACTTTTAAGTCCTCAAATATTAATATGGATAAAAACACTCAAATTTACTAAAAGTCAAGTTTCCTAAATTTAGTACGAATATCAGTAGTCAAAAATTCAAAACAATTCCTAACAATCGTAATAATAAGTATCATTTGTTTGGGACTAATTATGTTCCAGGAAGTGTGCTAAGCACTTTACCTGAATCTCTTCAGTTAATCCTCTCAAGTCTTATGAATCTACACTATTTTTTTTTAATGTTTATTTATTTATTTTGAGAGAGAGAGGGAGAGCATGTGTGCAAGCGAGAGAGCAGGGAAGGGGCAGAGAGAGGAAGAAAAAGAATCCTAAGCAGGCTCCCAGTGCAGAGCTGGACAGAAGGCTCAATCTTTTGAACCGTGAGATCATGACCTGAGCAAAAATCAAGAGTCACCCATGATGCACCCCACATACATACTATTTTTATCCCCACTTTATAGATGAGAAAACCGAGGTTTAGAGTGATTTTTTTAATTGTTAGTTTTTTTGCTAAGAGAGTAGTTTTTAAATAGGACACCAAGATCTCTTCAGGTTTGATTGACTCTAATGCCTGTTAGAACCAGTGCACTCTGCTACCCTCTAGGCTTGTGATAGGAAGTCTAATCATTACAAAATCTAATATCTACAAACTTGTGAAATGTATCTGCCTATTGTGCCCAGATTCTTTTTATACTATCAAAACGATCTAAATCTATCTTATTTCAAATAAAAAAATCACAATTCTATTCATCAATATCACTCTCTCCATCTTTATCCCTTTCCTACCTGTGTTTTTGTGTACTTCTATGCATTATATAAGCTGCATCTTGTAAAAATAAAAGTTGAATCCTAGTATATGGAATTGGTATTTGCTTTCCCAGTTAATATAATTGCAAAGTTTTCCCCATGTCAACTAAATTATGGCACATCCAGATACTTCACAAATATTAAAATGATGTCTTACAACAGTGCTTCTCAAATCTTAATGAGCATACAAACCACCTGGGATATTGTTAAAATACAGGTTCTGGTTCAGCAGGTCTTGAGATGGGGTCTCAAGATGCTGCATTTCTAAAAACCTCCCAGATGATAACACAGACTGCTGATCTGTGGGCCACACTGAGTAGCAAGGGCTTAGGAAATATATATATTCCAATAATAATGAACACACGTAGTTTCAATGTCTGGCTCATATGCACTGAAATATCACATCAAGGGAGTGATAATCCTTACACACAAGACAGGAATAATACAAATATTTATCAAGTATATACTATGTATGCATATAGACACAAAGATCATTAAAAATCTAATTACTGGTCAATGTCAATAGGTATCAATATTTCCAAGACTCCGGATGCACACAGACAAAGGACATTCCATAGTGACAGAAAACAGATCAGGGATTTCCAGGGAACAAAGGGCAGAGCAAAGAGGGAGGAAACTTTTAGGGGTGCTGGATATGCTCATTATCTTCATTGTGGTGATATTTCCATGGATACTTTATATGTAAAATCTGTTAACATTTATCAAATTGTACATTTTAAATATATGCAGTTTGTTGTTTGTCAATTATACTTCGATAAAGCTACCTTCTAATATGAAAAATAGATAAAATCTATCTTATATTTTATCTTCAAAAGTATGTCATGAAGATTTCACCCACATTTTTTAAATTATTAATTTTTATTCTTTTATTTTAGAGAAAGAGAGCACAAGTGGAGGAGAGGAGCAGAGGGAGACAGAGAGAATTTTAAGCAGGCTCCACACTCAGCACGGAGCCCAACACGGGGCTCAATCCCAAGGCCCTGGGATCATGACCTGAGCCAAAATCAAGAGTAGGACACTCCACCGAATGAGCCATCCAGGCGCCCCTCACCTACATTTGTTGGGGGGTTTACAGATTTATTTTAAAATTCCCAATTACACTGACTTTGAATAAATTAACATTTTAGATCATACTATGAATTAGTAATATGTAGGATATGCAAATGCTTTGAGCCCTCTCTCTTTTGATTTATTTTTTCTCTCTATTGTCTTATGTTATTATCACTTTCTATCTCAAATTTGTTTTCTGCAGATAAAACACTTGTGCTTCTTTCTTCTCAGGATAATCCAGAACCTAAAAGACAAACGAGGCTATGCTAGAACAAGAAGTCCTAACTCCAGTTTCAGGGCACCAGAAGCACTTGGAAAACTAAAATCAAACTGTGTTTAGAAAACTTAATTTGTTATTCGATCTTGGAACACCTTTTTTTTTT